>OY977944.1:17380082-18580082 GCA_963854355.1 Epinotia brunnichana
AGCTATTAATGGGTCAAGCTGCCTCGTGGTAAGCCAGTCCTGTCTCATCATCATCGTCATCATCATCATATCAGCCGAAAGACGTCCACTGCTGGACAAAGCCCTCCCCCGAAGAGTGCCAAAATGACCGGTCCTGCGCCACCCGCATCCAGCGGACTCCCACGACCTTTACCAGGTCATCATTCCACCTTGTGGGGGCCTACACACGCCTCGCCTTCCGGTACGTGGTCGCCACTCGAGAACCTTTCCGCCCCAACGGCCATCGGTTCTACGTGCAATGTGCCCCGCCCACTGCCACTTAAGTTTAGCGATTCGGAGGGCTATATCGGTTACCTTGGTTCTGCTGCAGATAGCCTCATTTCTGATGCGATCACACAGAGAAACTCCCAACATAGCCCTCACCATTGCCCTTTGTATGAAATGAGACCCATTGTAAGCGACCACGTTTCAGTGCCATATGTCATCACTGGTCAAAGACTCTCGTCTTGAGACGCTGCGGAATATTGGACGAAAAGATGTCCCGTAGCTTCCCGAACGCTGCCCAGCCGAGTCGGATTCGACGATTGACCTCTTTCTCGGAGTTGGACCTACCTAACTGCTGTCCAGTTTAGTGTCTGTCCTAGGTACACATAATCGTCTACAACTTCGAGCGTAAAGTGTCCGATTGTAATGGGAGTTGGTACTACAAGGGCATTTGACCAGTCCTGTCTAGCTGGTCTAAATAGACAGACATTCAGATGTACCTACTCTATGAATAATGATTGCAAGGATCAATACGTACAATAAAAATAAAATTAAATTGACATGTTTAGGAGGTTAATTTGAAACTTTATCAGTCATGTCAAATGTCGTCAAAACGAAATCTTGACATATGAAATTGAGTAATAAAGTTTCCAATTTAAGGACATTTAATACGGTAATTGATCGACAGTTCAGATAAAGCCGAATCCCCGACTTCTCCCGATGGTAATGAAATGACACGTAGTGCATAGGTACATATGTAAAATTGTTCTGTGAAGTCGGGTAAAATAAAAGTATGTAGTTCTATAGAACAACTTCGGAATATAATTAATATTTTGTTTCATGATGGAACAGTATGGGAAAAGAGTAGTCTTATTTTGTTCTAGTGTGTCACTGGCAAGTAAGCTCGGGTGAAACGCTAGTACGTAGTTCTATAGAACAGTTTGGGAAAAAAAAGGTCCATTTTGTACTATGACGTCACCGTCCTATAGAACAAATGGGAATCACTTGACATTCCTTGTTTAACCGCCCTAGGTAAGTAATGTACTATTTTGTTGCACGAGTTATTAAAGTAATGTAGGTAACACACAATAAATTTATAAAGTAATAATCATTCAAACAAAAATATACTTTACTCCTTAGAAAATCGAAACAAAGTCGACTACCGATAGACACTATCGATATCAACACTCCGTCCTTATGAGGCTATCGACTCGTGTCGTTTAACGAATGCATTGTACTTTTTTTAATTTCAAAATCGATTGCTAACCGTTTCCACGATGATATAATGTGCCGATTACACACGATCACTGAGATTGTGAAGTAATATGACCATTAGGTACCCTGCATTCATGTGTGTCCGCGTATTTAGTGTTCAGTTTAGTAAGATGCTGTTGAATTGATGAGGATGATGATATTATTATACAGATGTAGTGCATAATTATTTTCCATCGTATTTTCTCAGAAACTTTCGTATTTGTCATGCTACTTCAGTCAACCTCAGTACTTTTTGTAGTGTGACCGACTGAAATAGCAAGACACGTTAGTTTAGTACGTTTCCGTGAAAATACGATGGAAAACAATAATCACTCCATCTGTACCTAGGGGGGAGGGGTAATCTCCGGAATTTATTAAGTATTTAATTTCAAAAATCTCATGTGTGCACTCCATCTGCACCTAGGGGGGAGGGGTAATCTCCGGAATTTATTAAGTATTTAATTTCAAAAATCTCATGTGTGTATAGGTTGGACTTTGTGGTTGGACAAAAAGTAGCCGAATATGGCTATATTTTATCCCACGGGTTGCGTTCTTTGCAATAATCGGGTGAAGCCACTAAAGAAAAAACACAAAGGAAGACTCGAACAATTATTACAGTACAAATAGTAAAGTAAGGTAAATGGCACACTTTTTGACACCTCTAACTCTAATAGTTAATTTCTATTGTTATGATTTATAATTCAAAATGTCAACTATTGGACCAGTGTCAACCACTGGGACGATTACCTTCTTACGTTAATGAGACGTCTTATCGCCTCATCAGTGTCTAGTATCTTATTACTTACTTAAAGCGTAACCATTACTTCATAGACGAGTGGAGTCAGGTAAAAACTGGTGCAATAAATATCGAACTGACACCGAAGTCAGTTAGTCGTGACGTCGTTCCCACGCGATCGTGTCATAGAATAAATAATAATACTGAAGTGTGTACAGAAGTACCACTGTCTAAGAAAACCAAGTTGGACAACTAGATACCTGAAATCATAGCATCACGTTCTACTTTCTTCTTCTTCTGTTCTTTCGTCTAGTCAGGGTCGTCACGTTTCATTGTCGTAGCACAATGCCGGTCGTGCGATCGAAGAAAAATCTGCTTGGAGGTGCGATTTAAGATCTGGCTAAGGTCTGGTCTCGCAAACCTCCGAGATGTCGACACACCCGATCGCACTAAGAGCAAAAGGGCACGTGCTATGCGGCAAGCAGGATGCCATGATTTGAATTTTCTAGCTGTCAAACATTTTTTTTTTGTGTACTTATCCTAGATATTTCTTATTCACAAGTTCACCGCCATCTTAAAATAAAATAAAGGAGCTGTAAGAAACAGCAGTCGAACTCCATGAAAAAGTGTGGACGCGCCGAGTGTTTATTCGAGAGTTAATCCTATACCGACAATACGCCGTAGACGGTAGCTGCATTATTTATCACAGCAAAACTTTATTGGTAATACCGGCCAGGGGAGGGAAGGGCGGAGGTGAAGTTTAAAAGGTAGGTCAGGGCAAAAAGTGCCAAACAAACGGGTTAATATTAGCTAGATTTCGGTTTTTGCGTGATTATGAATTATAGGTAACAGAAATTTCATACAGGTTCGAAAACACCAAATGGAAATCCATTTTGGTCGATATTTACCGATAGTATACCTGGGTGGGGGTAAAAAGAGCCGCTCTTTGCTAGATTTCGGTTTATTCGAGATTATGAATTTAAATATTAATAGTAGGATAATAGATAATAATAGACATTTCATAGTTCGGAAACACCAAATGGAAATCTATTTTGGTAGATTTTTTCCGATACTACATACTTAAGGCGATTTTTGTAGAGCAGATTAATAATAATACAAAATACTCACCTATACTATTTTAAGCTTTCAAAACCAATGGCGCTGTATGTACGTATTAATGTTAAATTTACTCCATATGCAGCATATAAGGCAGTATCAGCCTAGCTACCATGATGGCTTTATGTCTAACATAAAAAAATCGTCTCTTACTAACCAACCTATCTATTTATTTGTTTGCAAAACATAGGTACAAGTACATTGGCCTTACAAGAATCAGTCTAGCATCACTATCATAATGATGCTGGCTATATACACGTCTGTTAAATTAACCGGTGTTAAATTCTCAATTGGTCTCATAGACATTTAATCCTCCTGAGAAATCATGTCTACAGCATAAAATATTGCCTACTACTAAGAAAAGGGCTCGTGCACAAATCACGCGAGGTTTTTTCGGCTACTTTTTGACCCCCCCCCTCCCCCTTAGTGATATTTGGTGAGGTTCTTGGCTACAACCCCCCCCCCCCCCCCTCCCCCACATAACCTCACGTATATTTTTTTCATTCGACCAAATTGAAAGATAAATAGTATTGTATACAGTAAATCTTGTTTATTTTTCTATCTTATGAAGTCAAGTCAAGAGCGAGCGGGCGAACAAAATTTCGTAAAATTGACTCGCTATTTTGAACTGCTAAGTAAACGTGGTAGTTTTTTTTTCTTAGTTTCGTTCACTGTAGAAAAATACACGTGAGGTCTCCTTATACCCCCCCCCATCCCCCAACGTGATCTGTCGTGATTTTTTCCTGACCCCCCCCTCCCCTATCGAACCTCGCGTGATTTGTGCACAAGCCCAAGCCTCGAACATGTCAATTATACGTTACGTAACGCCACGGTTGCCGCGCACGCGTCACTCCGATGCACGTGCACTGTTTATCGGTTACTTCACATTCACTTTTCACATTAATCTCCTTTTTTAGCAAGCCGATCGTAATGCGATTATAGGCATAGTGATAAGATCTGCTGGTAAATTGCGTAAAGCTTTGAACGTACGTTAGGTAAATCTATATGTATTCGAAAAAATACAGCCGTTCGAAAAACGTAATTGCCCCTTTGGTTTTTTACGTTTTTATACGGTGCCTCAAAGATATTGTTGCGTTTATTATTTTGCGTAGTGTGTGGTTAAAAATTGTCCTAATTTTTTTCACAACTGCACGGAAGTTAAATAGATCTCGTTTGAAAAAACCTGCAGGTCGATCACGTAACGCATTGTACGCGCGTTAGGTAGATCTAAATGTCACTTTTTGTATAGGAAAATGACAGTTCAATTGTCCTAACGTACGTTCAAAAAGTTACGCGATTGTCCGTCTGACCTGCACAGTCGATTTCATTGAATAGATTCTAGTATTACAAACTAACTTTTAACTATTCCTTCAACCATACAAGGAGTGTGGTGGATGAGTGATGAGTTATAAACATGTGATGTTTTTTTTTTATTTTGGTTGACCTACAAGTTGTTCGTCAAAGGGAAAGGTATACTTTTCTAACATACATTTTAACAGTAAACGATAAATTGGTAGATAAGATACAATTTTTATTAAAGAATAAAATTAATTCAATCAACGTATTTTGTCCTCCATGTATTTTGTATCGACGAAATAGGTACCTATTTCTGGCAAAGTAAAAAAAATACCCGTGACCTTTACCAGGTCATCAGTCCACCTTGTGGGGGGCCTACCCACGCCGCGCCTTCCGGTACGTGGTCGCCACTCGAGAACCTTTCCGCCCCAACGGCCATCGGTTCTACGTGCAATGTGCCCCGCCCACTGCCACTTAAGTTTAGCGAAAGTTTTGGGTAACTTAAGTTTTGGTAAAGGTCGCGGGAGTCTGCTGGATGCGGGTGGCGCAGGACCGGCCATTGTGGCACTCTTTGGGGGAGGCATATGTCCAGCAGTTGACGTCTTTCGCCTGATATGATGATGATGATGATGAAAAAAAATACCGATGGTAAAATATGTAAGTCACCTCCAATCTATTCCATGCCCCGGGCCTGTCCACTCCGGCGTCCAAATTCGGCGGTATCCCCCATCCGAAGGAATTTGTCACAGACGTGACGCGAAACCAAATGGAAAAGAAACAGTTGCGTAAATTATACCATATTCAAGACGTGGAGTTAGCGAAATTGAATTATAGGAGAAAAACGAAATGCCGCGTCGATTCTGAATAATAAGTTGGCGAGGTAGTGACGGGAATAGTTAGCAGGGTGTTTTTTGCAAAACATGAGTTCAGGGGGCCAAGGATAATCGCATTTTTATCATCGACTAGCTTGCCCATGCGAAACGCGAGCCAACCCGCGGAATAAATAAAATATAAAAGAAATATATAAATATTTGGGGACAATCTTAATACACAAATCGACCTAGTCCCAAACTAAGCAAAGCTTGTACTATGGTTACTAGACGACGATATACATACGATTAAATACATAGAAAACATCCATGACTCAGGAACAAATATTCGTGCTCAACTGAAGGACGATGATGATATGGCAAGAGAGCGAAGAGCATTATGTGTGAGGGCGAACATGCTGGCCCGCAGGTTTGCTAGGTGTTCAAGTGCGGTAAAAATTACACTGTTCAAGGCATACATACTGTTCATCATTTTACACTGGCAGCCTGTGGGTCCGATGTACCCAAAAGTCGTATCATGCTATTAGGGTGCAGTAGGTACAAAAACGCCTTTAGGATGCTGATTGGTCTGCCCAGATTCTGCAGCGCATCCATGATGTTTGCTGAGTCACGCACCGACGGGTTTACTGCAATTTTGCGCAGAAAAGCAGCGTCACTGCTGAGCAGAGTTAGGGGCAGCTCAAACAGCATCCTAAGGATGATAGATGATCATGTGTGTTGTGCTGTACTTAATGAAATAATATTAAATGTTAAATCTAACTTAGTTTTTAAGTACTAACATTTTTTTAAGGCTTATCCTAACAACAATGAGATCAATGTTATCTGTTATCTTATCAACACACAAATATATGCCCTTACCGAGATTCGAACCCGGGACCTCCGGCTTCGTAGGCAGGGTCACTACCAACCCCTAATATACCCTTATAACCATCCAAAAAAACCATTTTACACGCAGTTGAAAGAATTTTACATACAAACTTCTCGCGATTTTTGAAGCTCACAAATCCACTAGTAAATTACTAAACACATTACACACTGTTGCTCTCAATGGCTTAGCAGTGTACAATTGCATATAAACCGGCATATTGTAAACTGCAAACATAATAAACGCGCGGACCAAGAGCCTTTAAAACTTAATAAAAGCGGATGCTTAACGCTGGTATTAGCTTTAAGTGCGGGGCGCGGGCATAGTGCTGACAGCGATTTTAGGTTTGGGTGCACAGCAATTTTGCAGCAACTTACATTTTGTCCCGGTGCATGTTATAGCTCATAACTTGAGATTATGGCAAGAGGCAAAATCCCTCATGGATGCCCTGTAGAAATCTCCTTTCACGTTTTTATAGGGCATTCATGCTCACATACATATTTAAGTAGGTAATATTATGTAGAAATTATATAGAATAACCTATACATTGTAGATATTTAAGGCACTTCAATGTTATTCTAAAGAGAAATGAGACTGTAATTTTGACTGCACAGTCAAACTAATAAAATTTGTTTTGTGTACTCATGAATATTTTTTGTTATTAGTAAATCAATAAAATAAATAAAAAATAAACTATTTTCATTTTTGCTTTCATTTGAAACAATTGCATGTAGAATGTAGACCACGAGTGTATTAAAAAATTAAAATACTATAATTTATAGTCAAAAATGTTTGTTATAAACTGACAATTTAAAAAAAGTTAAGCCGCTATAAGTTTGCCTATGTCGTTCTACCTACCTTCCTCTTTACTGCTCAAAGGTTAGCTGGAAGAGTTCCCTTATAGGGATAAGTTCGCCGTTGTACTTTGATCTATTGTGTGACATGTATATTTTTTACCTGTTAATGTGTACAATAAAGTGCTTACATACATAGGTACATACAATTTAAACTTTCACGCCTAAAAACGGATCTACAGTTACTGTGACGTCACTCGTGTTTTTCACTCGCCATAATTTACAACCATATCGACACTAACTTTCGGAAGGTTTCGAAAGTCTACTTTAATAAAGTAGCAGTTTAAAAAAGTGGCTTTTAGAAAATACGTTTTACCAATATGATGAATTTTTCAACATACCATTGGCCATATGACATTGAAATAATTTATTAATATAAATAGAACAATGTATAATATAATAAATAACAACCATTATGAATAAATGTATGTACATACCTAAAACCTAATTAGGTATTTATAATTAGAGCATATCTATTCTACTGTAAAATGACCTATAACAATTGTTATCAATAAAATGTTCATTTCATTTCATTTCATTTCATTTCATTTCATAAATCCTACTTCCATTTTTATTCTAAATTCTTAATTTTTTTTAATGTAACAATCTTTTTTTTTGCAATTACCTAAAACCTTTTCTTAGTTGTCTTAACAGGAGTGACGTCACCAGTCGCTGATCGGTGGATAAAAACACGTTCCGTTTCACATTACGTACTTCAAATCGTGATTATTGTTAGAAATTGCGTACGTGGGAGCGGAACTGGACCTCCCACTCCCATATATCGTCGGGTGACAAGCAAAACTCACTAAGTAACAAATACCTACTTAAATCAAAGGTCGTATCTCGATATTGACTATGTACCGAGATACGAGGTTTTGAAGAGCAGTGACGGTTTTGGTAGTGACTTTTGCTTGTCACCCGACGAATTATGGCGCTCGAAGTAGTGCTCGAGGCGCACTTTTTGGCGGTACGATTGTGACGTTAGAAGCTGACAAATCTTAGTAAGTTAGTCTTATATTATAAAGGTGTATATTATAAAGGTGATCACCGAGAAGTCCTTTAGTTCCTTAAGTTTAGTTCAATGCTACTCGCTCGGCATTGTTTTATCATGAAGACAGATGGAGTTCCGTCCGACTCTTTATGTCCTAGACTAAACGAAACTTTTACCATCTCTTTGACGCATGCATGGTTGTATGATGGTTAACGGTTCCGGGCGGCTCATTTGCTAAGTGGACGTGGCGCAAGCAACATCTCCTGATGATTCCACGTAGAAAGGCGAAACACGTGTCCAAGGTTTACCATTTTTGGTGGTGTTTTGTTGAAATTGTTTGCACGTGCGGAGGGAGGGTAAGCGCATTAACCGCATGCAAAAATACGCAAAATAGGTGCATCTCATCATCGCTAATAAACCTGCACGTTTTTAGCGGAAAAGCAAGGAATATTGTTATCGTAACTCAAAAAGAGCTAGTTCGCTTTGAGTAATTAATTTCCAGTCCGTGGCCAGTCTAAGTCTATTTGGTGTTTTTGTCCACATAAATGACTTCGCCGCTTCCGCTTTCTCCTAAAGCCTTACCCTAACCCCTCTCGAAACAATTGCATTCAGAAACGCATTCCCTGTATTATACTATTACAGTCTTTGTCATTTGCATAGACTTTCTCACACAAGAGTCGTATTACGCGGGCGTTAGTTGTAAATGCGTTTGCGGACTTTGCATTTTGATTCGTTGCTTCAGTGTTGTGCGCTTTGTGCTGCCAATAAACAATTAATACCAGCATTACCAGGGCGTTTCATCTAAGACTAAAAATGAGGATCCAGGAATTTATTTTAGGGGGGACCTACCTTACCTTACCTCGTTGAGGTTAGATTTCAGTTAGGATTAAGATGATTAGGGATACCTATTATACTCGTAACGCTAAATGGAATAAATGTCTGTATTTTATTTTTTTATTTTGATACAAGGTTTTGTTTCTAACAATTTTTTTGCAAAGCTGTCAACTACTCGTTGAGAGCCAAGTTGTGTGCAAAATTTCAGCTCAATGGGATATCGGCAAGTGGCTGGAAAATGGTTTGCAAATTTTGACAACATAGGTACTTAAATACTGTGCAAGTAAAATAAACAAAAGCTTGTAAAAATCATTGAGGTATGTAGAATACTAGTAGAGCAGACGTCTCCTAGCATAAGTTTCATCATCATAAATAATGATAATCTCTTGTCGGTGTAGCTCCCTCCATCTGACTCTATCTCGGGCCGCCTCCTTGACCTCTTTATACGACGTGACTGCTACTTTTTCTTTTATTTGTTTCATGCAACTTATCCTTGGGCTTCCCCTTCTTCGCTTGCCATCTACTTTTCCTTCCATGATGTTATTAATAAAAGCGTCATGTCGTATAAGGTGACCAATCATTTTCGTTTTTATCAGTTTCCTTTTCTCTCCTACTCTTCTCAGCATTTATTCATTTGTGATTTTTTCCTTCCAGCTAATTTACCTACCTACAAACCATGAATAAATGCAGCTCAATAGGGTATGTTTCCTCATGTTAAAATTGATGCCGTAGTGATGCTAAATTCTTCCTCGCTTGCCTTTTAACTTGCCTAGCATAAGTTTGCTCGTGGTAAACTACTCTAATGGGATTACCTTAGCATAGCCGGGGGCTGGCTGGCGGTCGCTAAATAGTACTGAATTCCATGGCGTTAGTCTGATGAAAAGAAGCCTCAAAAAAACTTGTTCTAGGTGGCCATTCTATACGTAGTAATTGTAAGTCAATGGTAAAAATAAAAATCCAAGGTCGCTGGAGATCTCGGGAATACACTATGTTGACACTGTCATTTTGTGATGTGCTTTACCTGTGTGTGACCTATTAATAATTACTACACAGTCTGTGTAGGTTTTTGTTTATGGTGTTGAGTATAGCTAGAAGCATGAACTGTCATTATGGCTAATTCCTGTCCTTCAAATTGTTTCGTTGGTTCGTTTACACGCACGCCGAGTTTGTGTCAGTTAAGTGGTACCTAAGTATAAGCGCGTAAAACATATAAACCGTATTTAGAAAGTGACCGTAAAAAAGCTCTATGAACAATGATTTACAATCCAATCCTAAGTCTAGCTGCTGTCAACCAATAACATCCAACTTTTCCTACCTCGACACCCTAATCAATATCAAAAGATACTCCCAAAATCATAGCTGTCAAGACATTACAATCCCCTTAAGACGATCCTCTTAAATGAAACCCGAAGGCTCTTCACACTTCATCGAGGAAATAATCCATTGCATTAAGGGAAGCCTGGACAAAGGGAGGCCGAAAAGAAAATTAACAAAGTTTAATGAAAACATTCGGAAAGATCAGACGGGCGCAAGCAGGTGTAAAAGTAAATAGATAGATGAATATAATGCCTAATATTCAGGGGAGCGCGTAGTGTTGGGGAGGTTTGGGGATATCGATAATTTAAATTGGCATTTAGTAGTACGGTAACTAAGTTTGTGTCAAATCGACCAATCACGAATAAAGTTAATTCCAAGATAAGTTCATGCAATATGCAGCACAATGCATGATAAAGTGCATGCATTTGTGCCGTTTGACCTCGGTTCTCATTCCAACTTGGTTAAGTTAGTTAATGTTAACTTACCAAATACTAATAAGCATGTGGTGACTTAAAAAGTACTTCTATGTTCCATCCTTGCTAGATACTGGTTTAACTTTCATTACCTCAGTCAGCAGCGGGTAAATTTACGCATATACAATAGGTTGACTGTATAGTAAATCGTAGCA
The DNA here is from genome assembly GCA_963854355.1 of Epinotia brunnichana. Lineage (NCBI taxonomy): Eukaryota > Metazoa > Arthropoda > Insecta > Lepidoptera > Tortricidae > Epinotia > Epinotia brunnichana. Next base: position 17,391,047 of record OY977944.1, read on the forward strand.
ATTCAATGAAAAACAGACTAACATATAAAAAAGATTGAACACAGGTACGTACTGCATTTTAGGCACAGAATGAATGTTCTGCTTAGCTATTGCGTAACGTTTCATACGTACCTACGTCAAAAAGTAATGTTTTGTATGCGAAAATGTCAGTTGATTGACCCTAGCGCTTGTTCGAAAATTTAAGTAATTATCACTCTGATTTCCATTTTTTTTACTTAATATTGAATATCTAGTGGAAATAAATAGCAAATAGAAAAAAATATTAGTACATTTTGAATCGCGGGAAACTATAATCAATGAACCTTGGACATTTTTATTGGGATTATCGATAACAACAACAACGATAACTGCTGGGAAATCCCTACTTCCTAATAAAGGATAATAAGCATTGTGGAGGCTCGGAACCAGGGCCTTTTGTGAAGAGAAAACAATATTAACGAATTTACATTCTTTCCTAATGTTGGGGTTTTCGAGACGAATCTAGAAGCTAGCAAATGCCGAAGGAAATTGAAGACATTGGGAGATGGAAAAACTCTGTCATGTGATACTAGTATGTATTACCTAACTTACCTTACCTTAGGAGACGGGGGTAAAACTAAGAATGTCTCAGATCGCAAATATTTGACGCACGGGCCGAAGGCTCGGGCGATAAATATGCGATCAGAGGATTTTTATTACATCTCGCCCTGGCCAGGAAGTGGAATTTTCCGCACGGGTAGCGCTCGGTAATTACCACTTTATGGCCAGGTGTGACGTAAACTATAAATTATATCTTTAAATTGTACCTTTCAAAACAAAGTTTTAACCGACTTCAAATCAGTAGCCAAATTGCTTCAAGTTTGATATAAAATTTGAAGAGTTCCCTAGATTTCTCCAGGATCCCATCATCAGAACTGGATTTTGGTGACAGCGGGACCAATCTGAAAGTATATGCTTCCCAACAAAGAAAAAAAAATTTAAATCGGCTTATAAATTACCGAGTTATCGCCTAACAAACACACAAATTAAATGGTTTTGTTGGCATTTTTCAACGGCCGTATTCTAATCCTGTTGTAATTTTTTTCAAAGATACTGCCATATTGTCTCTTCACTAACGGGACATAATAACAACAAGAAATAGTTGATTGACCCATATTTACCTATATTATCTCGTTATATAAAAGTACTTAAATGTAAGAACGAAGTAATTCCGTTCCAATAAGGATTATGAATGGTAAGTTAACATTATTTTCGATGGAACAGGCTCAAATTTAAAAAAATGAAGGCCCAAAACAAATTTGTGAAACTCGTAATGGCTTCATAACAATAATTTCGCTTTCAGCCCGGGAAGCAAACAGGTAGAAGTTTTGAAGGTAAAAAGGTTAACGGCATAATTGGGAATGGTCCAGATTTAAGAGCTTCATTTTGTTCAAAATGAAGATGTAACTTTTTCAAAAGCCGGAATTAAGTCGGATTGATACTAATGTATACCTATATCATCATCACCCTAATCAGCCAAAACATGTCCAGAGCTGGACATAGGCTTCCCAAAGACTGCCTTATGTACCGTCAGCATCGTATTATAATAACAAACTTGTTGGTGTTAAGCATAGACTGGCGAAGTCTGGCAAACTCACCCACGATGTCATGAAAGGTGGTGTACAACCAATTGGGAATGGATGAAAATTTTAGAAGTGCCTGATATTTTTTTTGGTGATAGGAGGTTATAAACTGTTTATATTTTTCAAAAGTAATTGACGCAGCTGAAAAGTCTGCAACTTTTTTCTGGTTATTCCTATCACCAAAAAAATTATCAGGCACTTCTAAAATGTTCATCCATTCCCCATTATCGGCACACATCATAGATGTACCGTCACTTTTCGGCTTCAAATCACGACTCAAATTATGGCTTATCGAGCACACTTTTTATAGTTTTAGCGACTTTATTTAGTACGAGATAGGTTGCACTTTATTTGTGTAGTGTGTACCACTATGTACAATTTGTTGTACCTATGCTTTGATTTTATTTTATTAATAAGTTTTATGTAATTTTATGATTATTTTACGATTATGATTGTTGACATATAATTTGAATTATTTTGAATAAACATGATTATGATTATAATTTGTAGTAGCCAGAGTCGCCAAATATAACGTACCACACCTTTATTCTTACAGTTATAAAGACGTACGTACCGAAATATTTTGCTACTTTGGCTGCTACTAACTACTAAATGATGCTAACTGTACATGAATCTGGCGTAATTCTGGCTTCTACATACGTGATGCTCTCTGATGAGCTTCTGACGCCTGAGTATTTTATTTATTTATTATTGTTTTAATCTACAGCCCCGCTATTCTGTAACCATTTTAGCCACACTCCACAAATATATCTTGATGGCGCGTTTCGTGGTAAATAAGCGTAGTCAGAGGTCTAGTTTCGTTAGGCGTCAGCCGTTACCCGTTCACCATCAGCCGTCACGTCAAAGCGGACCAAATGAGTGTGCATCTAACCATTATACTTGTATGAAGCGACACAACACCTCCGATAAGTGCGATTATATCTTTACTATGTGATTCTAATTCCTACTAGTGAGGGCATAAGCAGGTTTCTTAACCGAAAAACTAATGGTTTTTACAAAAGATATTGTCAAAATATCATTTATAGTTAGCAGTATAAAATTTTACGGGCTTTACGGGTGCGAGACGTGGAGGGTCACAAAAGACATCTCACGCCAACTGCAGGTCTACCGTTGCCTCCACCGGATTCTCGATGTTTATCGCTGGGAACGCTGCAATGAGAGTCCGCGATCGACCAGCAGATCAAACGCCGCAATTGGAACTGGATCACCAGATACTCCGAAAGGACCCTGATCATATACCGAGGCAAGCCTTGGACTGGAATCCCTAAGGCAAGCGCAAACGTGGCCGTCCTAAGCAGACCTGGCGGGCGGCGGCGGACGATCATTGCAGAAGCGAAAGCCATAAGACCTGGAGTGAAATGAAGCATGAAGCTCAAGACCGATCGGGTTGGCGACACATTGTGAACGCCCTCTGCCCCATCCAGGGGACTTAGGAACTTAAAAAGAAATAAAACCAGCCAAGTGAGAGTCGGACTCGTGCACGAAGGGTTCCGTACCATTATCTATAAATAAAAATATTACTTTTATTCTGTTTTTAGTATTTGTTGTTATAGCGGCAACAGAAATACATCATCTGTGAAAATATCAACTGGAACTATCACAGTATCAATGAGATACAGCCTGCTGACAGCCAGACAGACAGACAGACAGACAGACGGACAGCGTCGTCCCAACCCTAAAAAAGAAGTATTACATTTCCGACGAATTTAAAGTTGAAAACAGCTTGGTTAAATAAATTATACATATATAAAGTATTTATAAATTGATAAACAATCCAACCAGTTAAATTATTTATTTGATTTTTATAGTCTTATTTTCTTGGTAAATGTCTGTTAAGTATTTTCTTGTTTCGTTTCAATAAACGATAATAGGTACTCGTATGGATAATGCAAAAAAATTTTGTTTGGTGGTTTCATCTTAAGAGCTTTAAACTCGAGCGATACGAGTATGACCGCAACGTGTCCAACTTCCGAGCAGTCTAACCCCCTGGCCACGACTTCGGTCTTAAGCGACCTGCGACCAGCGTTTTATCTGTTCATTGCGCGTGATCCCAACTAACCACAGTGCGTTGCGCGTCTCCACCGCGCAATGAACAGATAAAACGCTGGTCGCAGGTCGCTTAAAACCAAAGTCGTGGCCAAGGCGTTAGAGTGTTAGGTAACATACAGCACTTTTTTGGAGCGATATAAACGCACGTTTCACGAACGTGCAACTGTTCTGTATTGTAATACTAGCAATATATTACCTGTCATAATCATCTGCAGCCTTTATATCGCTGCAAAAATTCGTAGTTTGTAACAGCACCTAAACTGCACGGAAGCCTGCATTGTAGTAACACGAAACACTATAATTTCCTAGCACATGCCAACTCGTGTCGATACTATACAATTTATATGGTATCAACATAGTTGGAAACTTTGCCGCTCCGAATGCAATTTATCACTGAAACTTACACAAGCAGTTGAAAACGATTATATCTATGATTAAATTGAAAGATTTCATAAGCCTGTTTAATTAGTATATGAGTAATGACTAATGACAGTCAGTATCAAATACTGACTGTCATTATCTGACCTATACTAATATTACTAATACTAACTCGAGACATTAGGTTTTTTTAATCATTTTTTCCTGTATTTTATTTCATTTATATTGTTTGCTTTTATTGTGTATTTTATGGGTGTCTTGCCTGTCCAATAAAGAATTATTATTATCTCCTGTTTAAATTCACGGGACAAAGCCCGGTCCTTTGGAAGGCGTGCGTGGGGATATAGATCCAACACGTAGAGGCCCTTTGGAGACGAAGTTTAATGTGATGTAATACACCTGCTAGAACCCATTCACGGGTACATCGGTAGATACCCGTGAACCGGTTCCAACAGGCGTTGGGGCTATTGTGGGTTATATGGATAGAGAACGGGTTCTATGGTGATGAAATTTGGGTGGATTATGAAACTGGGCTATTGCAAAAAGGTCCGGACACCTACCATAACATTGTTGTACACAAAGTTATCGAGGCAGGCGGTGACTAGCCGCTCATTAGATGGGCCCCTGAAAGCGTCGTCGTACAGACGGCCAGGAGCAACACCGGGTGAGCGGCTCAGGGGTGTCGAGAGGTGGTGCTGCGCTTTCTCCGAAGTTACTCGCGGCGTTATGCCCTTTAACACTTCCACCCCTGGAGCATATAGCTCTGACGACTCCTCTCTGGACGGCCAATGAAGGCAAGCCAGAGCTGAGAGTCCTGCGGGCTCCCTTGGGGTTCCACTCCGACCGACGAAGACACGCCGGAGACGGAGGCCCTGACCGACTCTCGGGAGCACTCGGGTCCGTGGGGTCGTTACTCCCCAACAGCTCGCCACAAGCTGCCCTTTATTATTATTATTATTATTTCCTTTATTTCGTTTCTTTCTTAGATTAGGTTTTTACAATAACTATATAAAAAGTAAAATATAAAACTATACATACAAAACATAAAATCATTATAAAAACCTAACCTAGGGTGCCGCCGGCAGCGAGGCGGGGCCTAAGCTACCGGTGGTCAGGGCGACAGAGACAGGAACCTCCTGACTATCCTCGCAGTATCCAGGAGTACCGCCTTCTGTATCTGGCCCTTGATCCAGCCATCTAGCGAGAGTCTCTTGAGGTGATGGTCGAGACTCTTCGCTATTAAACCGTTCGCCGAAACGACTATCGGGACGATGATCGTCGAATCAACATCCCACATAGCAGTTACCTCGTGTGCCAGGTCTAGGTACTTGCTGGCTTTGTCCTTCTCGGCTTTCACGAGGTTCCCGTCATGGAGGATGGTGATGTCGACGAGCACTGCCTGGCGTTACGATCGATCTGTCAGCACGATATCAAGCCTATTGGCAAGAATAGTCCTGTCCGTGATGACAGATCGATCCCAATAGAGCGTGGCACGATCATTTTCGAGAACTGGCGCAGGTGTGTACTTATAGTAAGGCACCTCAGAGACCACAAGACCGTATAGCAGAGCAAGTTGCTGGTGAATAATTCTGGCTACAAGGTTATGTCTGTGCAAATACTCGCCGTTAGCAAGATGACCACAACCGGAGATAATATGCCTGAGTGACTCCCCGGGACGGCGGCATTCCCGACAAATGTCGACCGTACCGTCCTTCAGGATAAACCTCCGGTAATTGTTCGTCATGATAACTTCGTCCGCAATTGTACAGACAAAACCTTCGGTTTCCCCGAAGAGATCCCCGAAACGTAGCCAGTTCACCGACGCGAGCAGATCTACATCGGGCCCTGTGAGGGCCTTGTAGAACCGCCCGTGAAGCTCCTTGCTCCTCCACACCGCCCTGCGGTCATCGGCGCTCATTACTTTAAGTCTGCGCCAGTTCTCGTTTGCCAAGGAGAGCGGGGTGAAGTTTCCGTCTACTGCTACTACGTCGCGATGCATCCCCCACTCGTTGCTTAGGAAATAATCCCTGAGACTGCACACCTTATTATTATTATTATTAACGCCACTATACTCTGGTACTAAAAAAATCGTACCAAAAATTGCACAATTGTTACTAATAGTTTTACAGATAAGAACTCAATATTACTCAAATCAAGATTGGTGTTAATATAGCCTCGTAAAGCCCATGGGCCTACTGGAAGGACTTATTCTCTTAAAGGAATTTAAACCATTTTGGGTTGGAATAGAGTTGTAATTGTTATGTTTTGGTCTTTTTTGAAACAAACGAAATTCAACTCTATTTCTTACGATAGTTGATTCAAATTTAATTGTCAGTTTGTGTCGTATGGTGGGCCTTAGGAGGCTAAGTACTCCAGGAAAAATACTGTTTTGAAAAACATTACTTTACGCTAGCGTTTTTTTTGTTCATTTAATTTTAAAACGTTATTCGAAGATGTTTTATCCGAGAATCATACAAACTTTCCACCCGGAAGTATTTTTATAGATGAAGCATGCATAGTCTTTGTTTTGTATGATTTATCTTGAATTAAAGAGCAACTGTAAATGAACCGAAATGAAGATAAACAAATTTATGAATATTTTTTCTGACTTTTCAGAAACTAGTAATTTTTTTTTGATATATATCTGAAATTTTGTTGGATTTTCTCACTAGTAACATACAAAAATATATTTAATAATAATAAATTATTTCCAAAATTGTATTTTTCCATACAAGTTGTCAGTTCATAGACTGGACTACATTAGCGTAGGTGCTTTCTTGAGAATTGAACAGTGTCATGGAATCTCAAAAGATGGCGCTTTGAGGCTGAAACAATAAATGCAAAATCCCCGTAGAGTTTTAATAAAACAAGTCTCGTTAAAAAGTCTATATCCCCTGTACTGAAACTTTTTGTTTTCAACTTCGATTACTTTGCGTTTCATTACTTTAGTCCATCGCTTCTCAAGTAGGTAAATCAATATAATTAACGTTGATGGAATATTGGGGAACTCTTTGTCACTGGAGTGAAGGAAAGCAGTTTGAGGTAAACGTACTTTTTGTCAATCGTAAGTAACACTTGGTTAGATGTGTTCCGAATCGCTAAACTTAAGTGGCAGTGGGCGGGGCACATTGCACGTAGAACCGATGGCCGTTGGGGCGGAAAGGTTCTCGAGTGGCAACCACGTACCGGAAGGCGCGGCGTGGGTAGGCCCCCACAAGGTGGACCGATGACCTGGTAAAGGTCGCGGGAGTCCGCTGGATGCGGGTGGCGCAGGACCGGCCATTGTGGCACTCTTTGGGGGTGGCCTATGTCCAGCAGTGGACGTTTTTTGGCTGATATGATGATGATGATGATGAGATGTGTTTTAATGCTTTACTAGCAGCAAAACATGTGATACTTTGTTTTAATTGTAATACCCTTATGTACACCATGTTGTTATGTAAAATAAATTGAATTGAATTGAATTGAATTGAATGCTGTTCCAATATTCAAAAGAAGGACCGATTACCCTAGTGAGTAGTGACGGTGTGCCTACGAAGCTGAAGGTCCTGGGTTCGGATCCCGGTAAGGGCAAATATTTGTGGGATGAGCATATTTGTTTCTGAATCTTGGATGTTTTCTATGTATTTAAGTAATTATATTTTATATCGCCGTGTAACATCCAGCAATCAAGCTTTATTGAGTTACTACGTGTAAGATTATCCTCTACTATTTATTTATTTATTACTAGCTGACCCCGCGTACTTCGTACCGCCATACAAAATGTATGAAAAAAAGAAAAAAAAACTTTACATTTTGCATTTATTATTAGTTAGGTATTCTGCTATTCAGAGTGAAAACAAATACAACAAATCAAACATCACCAAAATCTGTTCAGCCGTTCTTGAGTTATAAATGGTGTAACTAACACGACTTTCTTTTACTTACGAGTAGGTATATATAAAGATTATTTAAAATAAAACAAAACACGAGTGGTGCCACCTGGCCAAAAACCGACCGAAAAGCGCCAATGCAGACCCAACTGAGAACGTCTTAAAAAACCGGCCAAGTGCGAGTCGGACTCGCGCACGAAGGGTTCCGTACCATTATCTATAAAAATATTAATTTTATTCTGTTTTTAGTATTTGTTGTTATAGCGGCAACAGAAATACATCATCTGTGAAAATTTCAACTGTAACTATCACGGTATCAGTGAGATACAGCCTGGTGACAGACAGACAGACAGACGGACAGCGGAGTCTTAGTAATAGGGTCCCGTTTTACTCTTTGAGTACGGAACCCTAATAAAATGGCTGACGGTTTACCATAATCAACCTGCAGGGAATAGTAAAACATAGAAACTCTTGGGTGCAGGGGCGTAAAATATACCATACAGATGGACCAATTTTTTTTTGTAATTTGAATGTTACTTGATCCTTCTTAGTTAAAATTCAATGTAGCAGAGATTTTAAATACCTGAATGAAAGAAAATGCTTTGTAGAAATTCTAATGAAAGAGTTACCTCTTCGTGTTCCACAAAGGATTAAGTTAACATGTGTAATCATAATAAGATCGTAATCTCGATGAGATCCTTCGACAGCTTTGAATATTAATCACAACGGAACTTTCGATTAAGTATGAGGAGGTATTTTCGTAATATAAGTGAAAAGCAGGTATAGAAAAGGAGCTCAATATTTAAAATACGTTGTCAACCACCGTGTCGATGGCTTGTGATTTGAATCTGAAATATAATCTAACAAACCAGTGCTTTTATTGTAATACTAGCTTTATTGAAATACATATTGATATGTTTCGCAGTTATTAACGAAGAATATACAAAAGTTCGGTATAATTTTTTGATGTCTGATATTTTGTTGGATTTTGTCTTTATCATTTCTTTTATTGATGATAATTATATCCTATCCGGACCAGTCATTGTGGCACCCTGGAGGATTGGGGGAGGCCTATGTCCAGCAGTGGACCTCTTTCGGCTGATATGATGATAATGATATCCTTTCCATTAACCAGAAAAAACAGCTATTAATATATTATTTAGTTTTTTATTCCAGAATACTAGTTGTCTATAAAATTACTGCAAGCTACGAGTTAGATGCAGTCTGCTACGCGTATGCGCGTTTCAATATTTCTATCAATGATTAAAGTAAGCTAAATTAGACCAATCCCAAATTAGTTATTATACTGTTTACTGCATCACAATGAATTGTTATTAGTAGAGGGCGGAGTACCGGTGGCAAATTTCACACTAAATGTATGGAGTCGCCTAAGTATTCTTTTGATTAAATAAATAACGAATAAATGATTAATTTTGCATAATACTTTTTAGGAACTTATGGAAATTATCTTACGAGCATACAAATATAATGTAATATGTTGTTAATATCTATAATACATAATAATATGTTTTCTTATCAAAACATTATCATTACTATTCCTGAAATCGATTTATGAAAATAAATGTTAAGTACTTACTTCCAATTTCCGAGTAGGTACCATACTAAGTACATTAGGTAAATGAATAATTTTATTATTCAAGCCTAAATAATAATTATAAAAAAACGACTCCATACCTTTTGTGTGAAATTTGCCACCGGTACTCCGCCCTCTAGTTATTAGTTATACTAGTTTCAAAACAGCGGTTCAACCATTCCCGACTTATACTAAAACGATACGTGTTAACAACTTTGTTAATTTAAATTCAACCGTTTCCTCATTGGGCGAAGGTTCAATTTTGCTTTATAATTTCAGTTGCTCCTTTTGCTGTGTACGTTTTACCTGAAGGACTATTCAGACAGCCCACTTAAATGAAACGAAAAACTTATTAACGTATGGATGGTTTTGATTCGGGATTTGATGATATGATGCTAGCTTTTGGCCGCGACTTCGTCCGCGTGGAAGTCCTTTATATTGTAACTCCATTCATAGTTCCGCCCCCCGTTTCACCCCCTGATGATTTTAAAACTTGCCTATTCTATGTCCTTCCCCGAGATACAAACCAAAAGAAGAAGCAGAAAGAAGACGTGAAAGTCGTCTGGAAGTGATCCCTCACAGGGATAAGTTCGCCTTTGTACCGATTTAACCTATCTTGTCTGTATTTTTTACTGTGTCTTTTGTACATTAAAATATTTACGAACATGCATACAAACCATCTCCACATTAAATAATTTAATAGGTTCAGTGTTTTTAGTTTGAAAGAGTAACAGACATACATATATTAAGTGTATGGATAGCGAGTTAACACATCAACTCGTTACTCGACCGTTAATGTGACCGCATCAGTGTTGAATTTCATAAAGGGTCTACCTACGACCATTATAAATTGAGTAAGAGCATGGAACAGCTTTTAATTTCAGCGCCTACTAAACAATCAACTTACCTAACAATATCTGTCCGTAAATTTCCTGCGACATCCGCTTTTACAAACAGGTCCATCTGAATACTCCCTTTCGTTAATAATGGTTCCCATTTAGCGTAGCGTTCAGCGTTTATTTGGATTCGGAATTAAGAACACCTGTTGCGCGGAGGCGGCTAGCACCGTGATAATTTGTTTACGTAATTTAAATTGCACCTAAATACGTTCATTCTCAATTCAAGATGGTTGGCCGATGAAACTGTTAAAATACTAGCGTACTGTGTATATGCGTCTATAAGAATATCATAAAGATGAATGTGAGTTTCAAAGTAGCTTTGTGTGTTAGGGGTCCGGAACCAGTCTGTTTAAAAAAGTTATTAGTGTACATATAGATATAAAGATAAAAAATCTGGAGGGTCCGTTCCAGTAAGAAGAGGTGACGGAAGCTTTTAAAGAAAGAAAGAAACATTTATTCGAGACAAACAACACACAGCGTTTGTCACGAAACGGTTCTATCTCAGCATGATGCTGGCATTGCTGCCAGCGCTGGTCTTCCGATAGAACCGTCGAGTGACTTCGCGGTGGATAACAAACACGAGAAGGGACAATTGACGCAGGTAAAAATAGAAAATAAAATATAATAATATTGTCCAGCGATTTATGAACGCAGCCATTTCACTCCTGCGTGATCGGTAGCAGCACACTAGTGCCATTGACACTGACAGGAGTGACAGGTGGCAGACAGGCTTTAGAGTCCGGACGTACGCCGAAATCGAGGATCTTGTGGCTTCGCCCAACATCATTGGAGAAATGAAACCTCACCGTCTCCGCTGGCTCGGTCACGTGGAAAGGATGGAAGATGGCACTCCATCCAGCCGGGTGGCGGCGACTGGTTGGAAGTCCCAGGTACCGTTGGAACGACGTCGTCTAATCAGACCTGCGTGATCTTCAAGCCGTGAACTGGCGAGAAATAGCACAAGATCGGGACAAATGGCGAAAACTCGTGTCAGAAGCCAAGACTCGCTTTGGGTCGCTGAGCCATTATAGTTAGTGAGTATACAGAGTGAACCTTCACGATGGACATGGGCTGTATTTTATCCCTTTCAGTCTTTGTAATATACCGGTGAAGAAGGGTAGATAGATAATAATACGAAAAAATCACTGTCTCGACCATAGCATTAAAGCCAAAATACTTGAATTCTGCTGGAGGAGGCCGAATGAACAGGAAAGAATGGAGGGTAAATAATGTTCCCACAACTTGTGAAAGTAGTTTTAATAATATAAGTTGAAAACAAAATTTTAAACGACTTCAAATCAGTACCCAATTCGCTTCAAGAGTGCCTTTAAAATTTGAAGAGTTCCGTCGATTTCTCCAGGATCTCATATTCAGATCCTGATCAGATGACATTTAAGACCACCCCGGTAAGATCCACTTTCAAACAATACAATCACTTTACAACTCGGTCTAGCCGACTTTGAGTAATCGTAATCGTGGAACACTCATTCCGATGAATTGAGAACCTCCTCCTTAAAGTCTGTTAAAACAGATTCATAACTATTATACTCTTATCCATAAACGGCATATAAACGCATATGGAGTCAACCAAAGAGTTCTCTCAAGAAATGGTGTTTGCGTATTTTTACTTGCATTTATTCTGACACCTTTAAGTATACCTATTACTGTACGTGAACAAGCTTTTCAACTAAATTCATTAACTACGAGTATCTTAGAATTGTACCGCAAAGCTGAACTACAATTGAAATAACTCGGTTATGTTTAAAGTATATCTCTAACTACTGAGTGCAACTTCGGGGTTATTCAAGTAATTAGCTTCAAAATGTTTAGCTCGATTCGTAGATTTCTACCAACTGGTAAATTTAACCACTTAACGCAAACACGAGTTCTGTTCAATGACGATATTTCAGCTTAATAAGCTGAAATTGTATTGCCATAATACAAGGAAGAGAAAATTGTTTTGAATAAATTGATTTGTATTGAATTCGCATTGTTCGAGTGAAAAATATTTAGACCACTTAAAGGTTTTTAACTGACCGCTTCCGTGATGAAGAAACGAATGATCCCTCATCCCAGTTGTTGTCTCTGACAGCACGCCGAGATAATTTACTAAATTTGGATATACTTTGCACAATTTATGTATTATCTTACTGATCTAATATCATAAAGCGGAGAACTATGTGGTTGGTGGTTGCAAGTTTGAATGAAGGAATCTAGAACTACCTACGGTGGCGGCGCGTAAGAATTTTCGATGGGCAACCCGAAACACAGAAAGTTATGAAAGTGTTTAGAGTATATAACTATAGGCTGAGTGCAGCGGCGAAAAACGCCGAACTTCTAAAATGTAATAAATATAGTGGCCTCGCGCCTCGGCAGAGAGTACAACTTTGTACCCTTTGGCGTCGAGACCCTCGGTCTGTGGGGTCCCAGTGCACATAAGTTATTTGCGGAAATCGCGAAACGTCTGGTTGATAAAACTGGTGACCGAAGAGCTGGCGGCTTTCTTGCGCAACGCATCAGCATTGCAATTCAACGAGGAAATGCCGCCAGCATCCTCGGTACAATGCCTCGAGGGCCTTTTTTAGATTTAACGTAGTTTTAATTTAATTTAGCTTATGTTAATTATCATGTATTTACTATAGAAAATAAAGATGTATTTAGTGGATATAATAGTTAGTAATAAGTAACTATAGGCTTGTCTAATAAGAAATTTTAGGCAAGCCGGTGGGAATCGGCTTGTATGGGCGCTCCGCTACTGACTACCTACCAGTCTAGGCAATGATGTAATATAAAAAACCAGCCAAGTGCGAGTCGGACTCGCACACGAAGAGTTTCGTACCATTGTCTGTAAAAATATTAATTTTATTCTGTTTTTAGTATTTGTTGCTATAGCGGCAACAGAAATACATCATCTGTGAAAATTTCAACTGGAACTATATATCATGGTATCAGTGAGATACAGCCTGGTGACAGACAGACAGACAGACGGACAGCGGAGTCTTAGTAATAGGGTCCCGTTTTACTCTTTGAGTACGGAACCCTAAAAAGAGGTAAGTAGATACGTTGTCTATACGAAATTCCGTGTTTAAAAATGGCCACCAAATTCTGACAGCATTCGTTTCCATTGACGACGCGAAACTATGGCAAGCCGTGTCAGTAAACCAGGTTTTAGTGTGCCACTTTTGGAGCGCTTATAACATATCTACCTATATTTTTATATTACATCATTGAGTATAGGTATAAAATAGATTTTTGTGGTCGGTTTGTTCAGAAAAATATATGAACAGACCAACCAGACGGTGTGATTGATTGGTATGTAGGTAAGACCACCTGGGCTCTATTTCACCATCTTGACAATTGTCTTCTGACAATGACAATTCCTCGTACGTCCAGCAACCACTTTAACCTGTCGACGCAGCCATGTAAGTCGAATTGTCATTGTCAGGCGACAATAGTCGATTTGGTGAAATAGGACCTTGGTTGGTAACTCAAGCGGGTGATTAAGAGAATATTACCAACCGACCAACTACTTGGTAATTGGGGTGATTACGTGATTAGTTAAGAAAAAAAAAATCTTAACTGGACACCCAGGTTGTGCATCAAGAACATATGACAAACCAGAGGTCATGGGAAGCAATGGCCTCCTTCTGCAAGTCCGTAATGGCGCAGAAGGAGGCTACGGAAAGAGCGCGGGAGGACGACCCTTCCGCTCCCCATATCCGCAGACGTAGAGCGGGGCGCGCACGTCGGCGTTATGCGCACTTGCTCCCCCCGCTGTAGTGGACCAGGTTGCAGGGTTAGGGGACCCTAGCTAACCAAAAGTCCACGGGTCTGATGCGCCTCGAAACTGTCCCGGGGCGTTCTCCTTGGCCAGGCCTGTAAAGCGGGCTAGTCGCGAGTCGCGAGGGTCAAAGTTGCATGCGTAAGCGAACCTTTGACCCTCCTTGTAAGCGAAATGGCTGGATAACCGTTGGAGGTTTAGTGGGTAGTCTGGGCCTTCTGCCCTGGAGTCCGACTGGGCGGACGGTGCATCAACGCATTCCCCAAACGTAAAAAAAAAAAGGTGAGAAAAAAAAAATACTAACCGTCAAACTGGTTGGAATGTCCGGTTGGTTGGTGGGGGATAGACGAGGGATAGTTACCAGTATTTCTCAGTACAAACGTCATGTTCCCGGTAGAATAAGCCTCCTGTAAATCGGATGAGAGTGATAATCTCCGTGCCTCCACCGGGCGGGCCGAGTGCAATGCTGACATGTCTGAACAGGGCGGGGTACAGTCGTTAAAAAACAGTAGCGTCATTGAACGGGCGAGCGAAGCGAACGAAGATAACTTAAAAAAAAAGGAACTGCCTTCAGAACACCTACCCACTGAAAAGCACCACTCCTAAAACCTTCTCCAGAATGTAACAAATACTTTTCTGAAAACCGCATCAAAATCGGTTTAGCTAAACGCGAGATAATCGCGAACAAACATACATACAAACATACGGGCCAAACTGAGAACCTTCTTGTTTTTTTGCAGGCGGTTGAAAATGCGTTCATAATGTCTGTCTGGTTGTTCTCCTGTACAGGGAAGCGATTTTTGACTTTGAGCTCGACTCTTTCACTCGAAAGCTGACAACATTGATGAAATGCTGTTTTGAAATAGCGATAGGTAATTGAATAATTTACTTTGAAAACAAAGTTTTAACCGACGAAAAATCATTCATCCCCTATTTTCCTACTCAGGGAGGCAATAAGAAACGTGAGGCTAGTCGGGAAGGGGGGTGGGGGGGGGGGGGTGTACAAAGATGGCCGCCAACAGTCGTCTTGGTGGCTACTAGGGCAAGTTTGGTATCATTTTCATATAAACCAAAGACGTTGAATTCATTGCTGATATTAGTTTTTTTCAGTTTCATAGTAATTTTACAATAAAAACGTAAAAAGGTGAAAATGTTGGTAGGAGATTTTTGCTTTGGGAGCTAATAACTTTTGTATAGTGACATTAACTATCAAACAAAAAATACAATAATAGTTAAACTCGCCGGACAGCTATGTACACCCGTCCAACGCCAGCGACTGAAAGTTTAGTTTACGATTTATGACGTATTAAAAAAAAAACTACTTACCAGATCTCGTTCAAACCAACTTTCGGTGGAAGTGTGCATGGTAATGTACATCATATATTTTTTTTGAGTTTTATCATTCTCTTATTTTAGAAGTTACAGACACATTTTACCACTTTGGAAGTATCTCTCGCGCAAACTATTCAGTTTAGAAAAAAATGATCTTAGAAACCTTAATATCATTTTTGAAGACCTATCCAATGATACCTATCCACACGTATGGGTTTGATAAAAAAAAAAATTGAGTTTCAGTTTTGTGTATGGGGACCCCTAAAACTTAATGTTTTTTTTCGATTTTTGTGTAAAAATCTTAATGCGGTTCACAAAATACATCTACATACCAAGTTTCAACAGTATAGCTCTTATGGTTTCGGAAAAAATGGCTGTGACATACGGACGGACAGACAGACAGACGGACATGACGAATCTACGGAACCCTAAAAAGGGGAAATTGAAGAATTACTTAGTGAGCATCGCTTCGAATATGATAGGTTTTAGATTTTAATATTATTTACTCATTAAACGAACATTACTGCGGCCACTTTTACTGTGTATTATGGGACAATCCTCTTAAGGAAGTCCTTCGGCAATATTGAGTGAACGAAGGTTATTTCAGCTTTAATGTGCAGCTAGTAGGAGATAATGGCAAGAGGTAAGGATAAAATACATAAAACCACAGGGTCAGACCCAGACTTACTTATTATTTGACATCAATATAATTATGTTATTAGCGTAAAAAAAAGATTTTCCCAGCGGTAATAAGGCACGTGACATTCACTCTGGAGGTCGTGTGTTCGAACCCCGCCCACAAGGTAGTTTAAAAAAAACTAATGTACAAAATATCATTTGATACAGTGCCTTTTCGGTTAAGGAAACATCGTCTAATCCCAATAAAGTCTAGTTTTCCCTCTAGGTTGGAAGGTAAGATGGCAGACGCTTTCGTAAAACTATTTACTTGGCGTATAGTGCTTAAGCCAAATCTCGGGTTAGGTGTCAAAGTGGACCCCAGGTCCGTAAAGGGCTCGGGAAAAACGCTGGGAGGATGATATGTTTCGAGCGTATTCCATATGCTATTTTTATTATTCTTGATTGTGGGCCTTAGTATGCCGCTTCGACCAACCAGCGATCTATTGTGGCAGCCCTTTTTTTAGATTTCACCGCCAACGGGCCGGCTCCAGGAAATTCCAGATTCTTTTGGCGGTGATATGTAGGTACTAGGCTAGGCCCTAGGTAGGCACGGTTAGCCTCACAAGGGGCTTTACACCTTTGTACCGTGACACATTAAACGTTATGTCAAACTGCTATATGAAGTTAACAAACGAGTGAAAACGACAAGGCACTTAGGTGTTCAGCAACTTGCAGCAGCAGATTGGTGTGCGGCCTCCCGCTCCCACATATAGCGCACAGAACCGCCGCCGCTCGTAGTCGAGCCCTCAAATTGACCCTAACAGATATTTATATTAAAGATATTTCAACTCATGCGCACCGATACGTGTCGTTACAGGTGCACGCACCCACACATCGGCAGTTACAAGCGTACGCGCACATGCAGCCGTGCATGTGCAAGGATGAGTTAAACTATCTATATCTCTTAACCATAGAGGTAGAATAGATAGAGGGAGTCACCCACACATACACACATGAGTGACAAAGATGTATGCATGAGCAATACCGCAAGTGGGAACGAGATACAGTGTCATATTTTCTGTCCCTCATCGCGTATACGGATTTTTTGTTTGCCACCACACCTGTCAAAATTTGTACTGAAACTGACACCACCGTCACCGATATAATACGACTAAATTATAAATGACATTAGACGTCTAGAGTGTATTAGCTTCTGATACTTCTTAATTTCGTATGGTTAATTTACCATCGTCCCTTTTGGGTATACGCTAGGACGCCATCTATATATCCTCTATCTACGTTCTTAACACATTCACTACCAACCTATTCGTAGCATTAGGCACGTAGTCGATCTGTTTTTCCGTCATGTAAGTAGTAAAAACTGGCCTTGAATGGCGAACCCGAATAGTGTCCGATTTATAAACAAGAAAAACCGGTCAAGTACGAGTCTGAATCGCGCACCGAGGGTTCCGTACAAACTTTCATACACCATACCCGTCATGTCAGGACCCCATTCACTCTTGAACAATCTTAAACATAAACAGTTCATAGTAGAAGTTACCGTTGCAAATCACCTTCTGCATTTTGGTACTAACAACTTACAACCTAGTATGTTTGATTATCAGCGATAGCTTTTTATCACGCGCACCGATTTCGATTATTTATTTTTTATTTGAAATAAGGGACTATAAGGATAATCTGATAGGAATTTGAAGTTATAAAATTACATACAAAAGTAAGTAAATTACAAATTTAATTAAGAAATGATTTAAAAAAAAAATACGCTAGTTAGAGATCGTTTTACTTTTCCTGTATTATTTATATTACTCTTAATCATATGTAATTATTTCAGAATTTTTGCTTGGTAAAATTCGGAGATAAGGAGGGGGAGGTATTTTTTTTCTACATTTTCCTTAATAAATCAAAATTCAACCACTGTAGAAAAAAAAAACGGTTTTAAAAAGTGCAACTTAAGCCCTTTCATATGATACCCAACTTGATATATTTACTAGACTTTGATTTTTTAACCCTCCTCATATTCGTAATTTACACAGAAAATAAAAATGTATATTTAGTTTTTTAATTTTCCATACACGTGTCTTAACCCTTTCAACAGTTGTTCCAAATTTCAAATTGATAGCACAAGTAGCTCCTGAGATATTTCACGCTGTGACAGGCGGACGGACGGACAGGGTCGCCCCATAAGGGTTCCTGTTTTTACCTTTTTGGTACGGAACCCTAAAAACCAGCACTTTAAAGTTGCCGATAAAATAAAAATGTGAGTCAAATAGCGAACGCGTTGATTTTAGTTTTAATAAGCACTCGGGAACAAAGCAAGTATGCTACAGTTTCAAAGGAATCCCGTCTTTTGTTTCTTAATGAAAACTTGTTTTTACCTTATTGTTCTCAACTGCGCGTCCTGAAACAATAATAGGAAATTAAATCAAAAGCATCGGAAGTAATTAAGGAAATTCACAAAATTACACGCGTTTTAGTAATTAAATTCTATTGGGCATAGAAAAACAGACAGAGAGATCTGACTTGCCAAGCCAGATAAGAGGCTACTTGTAATAGATTAAAATTATTATATAGTAAATAGTAATATTAAAAAAAAATCTTAAAAAAGGTGATTAAAATTATTATATAGTAATATTAGAAATTTTCTTCAAAAAGGCATAAGATGTAGTTGGGTTGTTTTCAAATAAACTGTACCACAGTTAAGGTAAAATTAAGAAACGTTAATTTTGTCGGGTGAGTTACATACGAAAATTAGCCATACATTTACACGGCAAATTTTCGTGATTCACCTCTCAAAGTTAAAGTTTCTTAATTTTATCTTAACTAGGGTACAGTTTATTTGAAAACGACCCAGTTAGAGATAGTAGTACAATATTGTGTTCCTGGTGATGTGTTAAGGTTGGTTGGTTGAGAGTGGCATTCGTTTCTAGCTATCAACACAATGAATCCTCATATCAACAAAAGGCCGGCAACGCGCTTGAATTCTTTTGGAGCCTGCGGGCGCAGCATTCTTGCCATTTCATCACTTATCGCTGTCGACACGACATCCGTCACGTTCTGACAAGTATGCGAGTCTGCGAGAGTGAGTGAGTAAGCGATAAAATGTCAACCATCTTGGGCCGCTGAACTGCATGTTTTTTGCGAAATAAATAAATAAAAAATTGCCCAAACTTATCTCCCAAGAACTCAACTCGCATCGTCGTTAATATTTCCCCCAGTTACTGAAAAGACGTCGCATTAGCGCAGCACATTTATCAACTTGACAGATCCCCGGAGACTCTTAGTCGTGACAAATGCCGCGGTCAGGTAAAAACCGTTTCTAAATTTCACTTAAACGACGCCAGGAAGTGGCATTTGATGGTCTTGGGTCGAGATGTAATTAGATTAAGTTAGTGTTTGCTGGGTAATACTTGGAGTTGTGCATTCAATAAGACATCGGTTAGACGCTAATTCTGGCTTCAGTTCTGCTGGTCGATCACATAACGCATTGTACGCGCGTCAGGTAGATTTAAATGTCACTTTTTCTATGGAAAAATGACAGTTAAATTGTACGAACGCGCGTTCGGAACGTTACGTGTTTACCCGTCCATAATTCTGGTCAGACTGACGAGATAATTATCGTGTAACCTTCGGACTGACGGATTGATGGTCAGTCGCCTGTCAGTATTTTGTCATTCACAAAGGTTACATGATAATTCTGTCCTCAGTCTGACCAGAATGATAGACTGAACTGAAGGCAGAATTAGCGTGTAACCGATGTTTTAAGTTTAGCGATTCGAAGGGCTATATCGGTTACCTAAGTTCTGATGCGGGTAGCCTAATTTCTGATGCGATCACGCAGAGAAACTCCTAGCTGAAGGGTTGGCGAAGGACCGATCACTGTACAGGGGTGGACGTCTTTCGGTTGATAAAGGCCGAGCCACACCGAGTGCGTGTGCAGCATGTATGCGTGTACAGAACGTACACCGCTGCGTTGTAAAGTATGAATCCCCATACGACATGTCACACCGGATGCGTCTGCGTAGACGTGCACGAACACGCAACGCACACGCATCCAGTGTGACATGTCGTATGGGGATTCCTACTTTACAACGCAGCGGTGTACGTTCTGCACACGCAGTCGGTGTGGCTCGGACTTAACTATTATGATGATGAGGCTGTTTCAATTCCAAAATTCTCTACGCGCTACGCTCATAGACAATCCCGTGGTTTTCCTAATATGTATTGGAAATCGACTACGGCGTAGGCGCTCGCTAGGCGGGTTCCCAGCATTCAGTGTGTTAACACATTCATTTACAAAGATTTCGTAGCGCTACGCTCGTAGCCTGACAATGGCACCGATAGTATACAACACATTCACTGCCAAGAATCGCTACGCTCGTAACCGAACCCGTGGTTTTCCCCGTATGTAGCGGAAAGCGATTATGGCGCCCGCTAGGCGGGTTCCTGGAAGTGAAAGTGTTAATGAAGGTGGAAACTCGATGTTCCGAAAGTACAGACCTAGGTGGTCTTGCAGTTGTAAAGTTTTTGACTCGCCTCTGACCCTACGTGTAATATATATATTTTTTTTAAATTATTATAAATTATCACCTACAAACAGGCAGATATGTTAGTTAGAAAGAAAACCTCTGCCTCGAGAAGAACCGGCGTAAAAAACACGGCAAGGTATAATTTTTTCAAAATACTATTATGTACAATATATAATTTATATTTCAGAGATTATAAAATCCTATTTATTTATTTTGCGATATATTTCTAGTGCAGGATTTTATCACTGCCAAATTGGAATTTTACTGTAGAATTTTATACGATTTCACAAGAACGACTTTGTCGCTTTTACTAGTTTATAAAAAGATGTTTTGAGCTTCCCTGTGCTTCTGGTAACCTTAGGCCTATCAGTGTTCGTTGGGAAATCGCATATATTCTTCCTAACATACATTATTATTTCAAATATTTACGTATACGTTCTGTATAAAAAGCGGGCCAAACCGCGCGGCCAGCTATAGTATTGGAATACTGTTTAATAACATTCGTATCCACAACTCTTTACCGAATGAAAATCCTCAAAACGCACACCCCACTCCGACAGCAGTCAACCCTGCGTATTCACCGCATTTCCAAATATGGAGCTCCAGCGCCCAATGACGTCCATTTGAATGGACGTGGAGTGATTTACGAACGATATCTATGACTCTTTCAGCGTGTTGGCCGACATCGCGACAGGCCGTCATTCACATGTAGATGAGCGGGAAAATTCGGCTAAAAAGGGATTATGTCGCTTGTGTGTGATTATGTGTATGTGAAATTTAGGGAAACAGGATTGGCAGTTGAACGGTTAAAGGGCTTTTAGCGATCGGCTAGTTAATGCGATGTCCAGCAGATGTGTTTTATGTGTAGCATAATAAACTCCATGTTTATTATGCTTTGGTTGTATTCGATTTATGTATATGAAATACTGAATCATACACTAAGCGATAAAAATGACATTATTTGTGTGCGAACCTAATATTGCTTTTTTCATTTGACATTATCTGTAAGTGTATTTACCACATTCACTGCCAAGAATCGCTACGTGCTACGCTCGTAGCTAACCCCGTGGTTTTCCCACTAAGTAGCGGAAAAAGTCTACGTGGAAAGCACACAAATTAATCCTAATGCAGTTATCTGAACCTAAAATTAAAATATTACAGAAGTGGCTTGATTTGGCTACGGACTTCTGTAAAATTACACTATATTGAACCTTACAGTCTGGCATACTAAACGTCTTGAGCATACATTTTGACCAACAGTGTGGTCGCGTAATTGAATCTAGTGGATTCCATTTCTGTTGGCCAGATTCTAGCAAGAAAGTGATTCTTAGCCGTAATTTTCATTTAAATTGTTTAGGTGTTGTGGCAGTTATCGAATAAATATTGTTGCTATACTTTATCCCGCCTTGAAATGACCCGTGTAACTAAAATCCGTGACACAAAACATTCCTTTTTACCCAGTAAACCATATAATTCCCCATTTTGCCAACAATAGAACCGTTATCCAAGGGCCATTTCAAATAACTTTTATGATAGTATCGGTTACAAGTATAATAGGTTCCGTACAGTAAATGTACGGTTATTTGGTAAAGGAAAGCTTTCTTAAATTCCCGAAGAAATTCAAGGAGGTTAGCACAACTTGCTAGTTAGTCGCGTCGCGCGCGAGTCAGCGATCCTGTCGCACTCGCACTGTTCAAATTAGAATGAGGAGGGTAGACTTTCCCGCGTCGCGTCGTGGCATCAGTTGTGCTAAGTCCACAAAGGAATGTGAAGATCCCAATCCACACTGCAGGGCACCAAGTACACAATCAAAAATTTCAGCCAAATACGTCACTGCGGCGGCCTACCTCAAGGATTCCCAACGACTGGTGTTGCGTTGCCCACCAAGTTTTCTTTGATCTTCACCATATTTTTGTCTGTCAGGGACTGTTAAGGTTCCCATACACCCCACCCCTGGTCTGTGTCTGCCCGTATCGTGTCAGCGCGTGCCTTCGAGCAATGTCGATGAGCTCTTTCGTCGCTCCCTCACGGCACGGCCAACGCCTCCGCGTCCTTGCAGCAGAAACTGGATGAGTCACCGGAACGGAACTGAACGAATCTTGAGCATATGTCTGTCGAATGTGGGGTATAGTGGGTGTCTGCAACATAACGACATGCTTGACATTGCAAGTGTCCATAGGCTACGGTATCCGCTTATCACCAGACGGGCTGTAGGTACACTTGTTTCACACAAATACTTGTTTCACCCGGTTAATTTTGCCGTAGCGGTTAGAGCCAGATTTTGAGAGCCTAACCCATAATAAAGGTTACGCTCGCAAGAACACCGCTCTCCCCGGAGCGTATGTCGGAGCGCAAACAGGGAACGAAGTACCATTTACCGGTTAGAGAGCGCTCTCTCCGTGTACGGGTGAACGACCGCTCGCTGGCTCGCTAGAGTCGCAAGCTTATACAGGATTAGTTGGCTATATATATAGACGCTTGAGTATTATTACTATTTATTTATACTTTATTGCCCAATATAAAAAAGTAAATGGCGGACTTAATGCCATAAGGCATTCTCTACCATTCAACCATTGGGCTAATATAAACATTTGGTGCAGGCATTTAAATTATTAGTATTAGATTCGATTTTACTAAGTACCCAAATTTACCTAGGTATTTATACTGTTCATATATTGACATTGTACTGTAGTAAGTAATAGTGGCGGAGCGCCCGTCCAAGCCGATTCCCACCGGCCTTCCTAAAATTTATTTTTAGGCAAGCCTATAGTTAAAAACTCTTAACTCATTCATAACTTATTTTGTTCCGGGTTGCCCATCGGAAATTTTCAAGCGCCGCCACTGGTAGGTAAGGACTTACATAAAACATCAAGTATGATTTGCGAAACATTGTATAAGTACTTAAGCCCCTGCTAGGCGGTCGCCAACACGCCACTCCGACCGAGCGACCTTGGTCGGCACCGACCGCTGTAGTATGAAATTTAGCTCCAAACAACTGTCTACACGGTCGGTGCGGACCAAGGTCGCCCGGTCGGAGGGGCATGTTGGCGACCATCTATCAGGGGCTTAAGAAATTTAGCTTCAAACAACTGTCTACACGGTCGGTGCGGACCAAGGTCGCCCGGTCGGAGGGGCATGTTGGCGACCATCTATCAGGGGCTTAAGAAATTTAGCTCCAAACAACTGTCTACACGGTCGGTGCGGACCAAGGTCGCCCGGTCGGAGGGGCATGTTGGCGACCGTCTATCAGGGGCTTAAGAAATTTAGCTCCAAACAACTGTCTACACGGTCGGTGCGGACCAAGGTCGCCTGGTCGGAGGGGCATGTTGGCGACCATCTATCAGGGGCTTAAGAAATTTAGCTTCAAACAACTGTCTACACGGTCGGTGCGGACCAAGGTCGCCCGGTCGGAGGGGCGTGTTGGCGACCGTCTATCAGGGGCTTAAGAAATTTAGCTCCAAACAACTGTCTACACGGTCGGTGCGGACCAAGGTCACCCGGTCGGAGGGGCGTGTTGGCGACCGTCTAGCAGGGGCTTTACACCAATTTGTTCGACAAAATGGTAAAATGCCCTATCGCAAACCTAACGTGCATAGGTAGTAGGTAGGTAGGTACTTATCCAAAGAATTAGTGAGCCATTAGCTACCTGTGACGTATGTAGGGACCAAAAAAATATAATGAGTTATATATTTTTTCACACCTCTCATTCAGAAAAGTAAGTTTTGGTCCCCGACGAGAGGGAGCAAAATGCTACTTTTCTGTTCAAGCTACTTTTTTAATTTATTCATTGGCTTGTAGCATTTACGCAATGTGCCAATAGAATCTTGATAAAATAATCGATTGTAATTTCATCGTAATCGACAAACGTATATATATATCATCATCATCATATCAGCCGAAAGACGTCCACTGCTGGACATAGGCCTCCCCCAAAGAGTGCCAAAATGACCGGTCCTGCGCCACCCGCATCCAACGGACTCCCTACCCACGCCGCGCCTTCCGGTACGTGGTCGCCACTCGAGAACCTTTCCGCCCAACGGCCATCGATTCTACGTGCAATGTACGTATATATATATATAGGATATTTTTTTTGTTTTGTTCTTTTTTGGTTCTTTTTTTTGTTTTTTTCTTGTTTTTGTTTTTATTTGTTTTTTTGTTTTAGTTTTTGTTGTTTTTTTGTTTTTCTTTTAGTTTTTTTGTTTTGTTCGTTTTTTTTTGGTTTTTTGTTTTTGTTTTTTCTTGTTGCTTGATTTTGTTTAAATTTTTTGCCTTTTTTTTTTGTATTTTTGTTTTTTTTTCGTTTTTTGTATTTTAGTTTCGTTTGTTTTTTGTTTCGCTTTTTAGTTTCGTTTTTTTTTTGTTATTTTTTGTTTTTGTTGTTTTTTGTTTTTGTTGTTTTTGTTTTGGTTTTTTTGCTGTTTTTTTTACTTTTTTGTATTTTTGTTCGTTTTTGTTTTTCTGTTTTTTTTGTTTCTTTTTTTTTTGGTTTTGTTCCTTTTGGTTTGTTTTTTTTAGTTTTTTTGTTTTTGTTATTTTTTCTTTTATTTTGTTCTTTTTTTTGTTATTTTTTGTTGTTTTTTTTTGTATTTTTTGCAAATGTTTCCTCATAGTCGTTGTGAAAAGTTACGTGTTACTCAGGAGCAAAATTATTTTCGTCTTGGGCGTTAACACTTGAATCCCTCACTATGCTCAGGATTCAATACACCGCCCTCGATTCAATACACCGCCCTCGCCGTAAATATACTATTTAGCTCACTTGTGTACAAATAACTATAATATAGTCACTTACTATTACTAATCAAAATCGTATACCTACATAACGCATATTACATGTAGGTAATGTATGGAAAAATATTCAAATATCGAATACCGATGGTTGCGAACAGTCTCAACTAGGTTATACTTAGATACATACATTACATACAACATACAAAAGGGGCATTTCGTTTGTTTTTATCTATAGGCACCTACCTAAACCTTTGAAGTCACTTTGTAAAAAAGTATAAGTTAGTTACCTACCTACCTTTATTTTGGTTCAACAACCTTCAACTAGGCATTTTGATGTGTGCTAATTTCTATCATAATCATAAAATTGGTAGATGTAGTTCCTCTTTGTTCTGCCCATTTTGAGTAGGTGTTTACGCTGTACACTGTACAATAGTAATTTGTGTCACAAGGGAGCAAAATTGTATATTTACTGCGAGGGCGGTGTATTGAATCCTGAGCGTGTTGAGGGATTCCAGCGTTAACGCCCAAGACGAAAATAATTTTGCTCCTGAGTGACACATGTAACTTTTCACACCGACTATGAGGAAATACTTTGCAAAAAAAACAAAAAAAAAACATAAACAAAACAAAAACAGCAAAAAACTAACAAACAAAACAAAAACAAAAGAAAAGCAAAACAAAAAAGAACAAAAAAACAACAAACACGAAAAAAATAACGAAACAAGGAACGAAAAAAAAAAAAAAACGAACAAAAAAAAAATAACCAAAAAAATAGAACAAAAATAAAACAATAAAAACACCAAAAAACAAAAAAAAACAAGAGTAAATACAAAAAAAACTAACAAAAAACTAACTTAACTAAATAACGAACAAAACAAAAAAAAAACAAAAAAACATCAAAAAACAAAAAAAACTAAATAAAAAACAAAAAGAAAACAAAAACCAAGCAAAAACAGAACAATACAACAAAAACGAAAAAATACAAAAAAAAACTAACAAAAAATCCATCGAAACAAAAAAACTTAAAATGAACCATAACAAACTAAAAAAACCAAAAAAAACGAAAAAAAAAAAACAGCCTAAAAAAAGCGAACAAAAACAACAAACGAAACAAAAAAAAAAACAAAAAATACAAAAAAAACGAACAAAAAAATAAACTAAAAAACGAACAAACAAACGAAATAAAAAAACAATCAAAAAAAAACTAAAAATGAACCATAACTAAAAAAAAACTAAAAAAAACGAACAAAAATAAAAAAAAACAACAAAAAACACCAAAAAACAAAAATCCTAAAAACAGCGAACAAACGAAACAAAAAAAAACAACAAAAATACAAAAAATAACAAAAAAACAAGAAAAACGAAACAAAAAAACAAACGAAACAAAAAAAAACAAACAAAACTAAAAAAAGAACAAAACAAAACAAGAAAAAACAAACAAAAAGAACAAAAAAGAACAAACAAAAAAAAACAAACAAAAAATTAAGTCGATTATTTTATTAAGATTCTATTGGCACATCGCGTACGAGTAAATGCTACAAGCCAATGAATAAATTAAAAAAGTAGCTTGAACAGAAAAGTAGCATTTTGCTTCGGGGACCAAAACTTACTTTTCTGAATGAGAGGTTTGAAAATTTTATTTCAATATTTTTATCGTCGAAAGTAGGAGAGGCGAGCAGAAAACTAGGGCGTCAGCATCGGCGGAACACGAACGAATTCATCGAATAAACAGAGTAGGTAGCTACAATGTAGCTAGGTACCTACGCAGCGCCCCGCACCGAAGCGGCGGTCATTGATCCCGTTTCGCAGCACGGAGTGAACGGTTAGAGAGCGCTCCGAAATAAGGCTCCCACATCAAATAGTTCGAACGGAACCTAATCAATTAACCGGTTCTGTAACCGGTAAATTTGTAACCGGTTACAATCCCTGGCTAAAAGTCTTGTCTTTCTCACTTCACACAACTACAGTCTTAGCTCAAAATTTCATGCAGCATTTGTTCATTTCCCAAATCGAGTTACAGCGCACTTAGGCCCCCGACGGAACCCTAAAACCAGCACATTTCTGTTACTAAATTCACTTCTCGCCCTGTTCGCTGACGACCGCTAGAACCGTGTAACTGGCGCGACGCCAAAAAGTAAACAGCGTGTGAAACCGATAAGTTTATCGACGCTTTGGCTGGTCTTGATGGAATGGATGGGTCTTGCTTGGTAAATAATACGTAGGTATTTATCAAATATTATGTTGTTTTTTAATTGTGACCAAGATAAGTAGGTACAGATTACACAGTCACTGTGGACTCCGCGGGACGGCCACCGGAGCAGAGGCACATCAAACAAGAGATGGCGGGCCGATTTAGACGCGGTCTGCTTGGCTTAGGGAGCACGCAAGCAATAAGGCCGAGTGGAGGAAGAAAAGTTTCCCAGTAAGTAGGTAGTGGAACATATTATACTTAACAATTTTTTTATACAGTAGCCAATCAAGTTGCCATCTGGTCGGTGGCGGGATCACCCGGTCGGGTAAAGCATCACGGCAGCGGATAGATCAGGTAAAGGCAACTTGTACTTAGACACTTGACGAAATTAGAAATGTTCCGCTTCTGTTGAAATTATGGCTTACTAGCTTTTTTTCGGCGACTTGCATACAACATTTTTTTTGTATTAATTTATATTGTATTTTGTACGTCTGATAACGATAATTATAAATTACAAATTAAATGGGCATTTTGAAAAAAAAATTCTCAGGGCAAGTCTAACCTGCGACCATTGGTCACACTTGGCAAGTCGCTGCTCTGCTACAAACTGAGCCATTAAACTAACCACTCGCTTAACGAATCTTTCAAGTTCAGCTTTTTTGAGAACGTTACATATTCTGAAAGATTTTTTTCCCTTTAATTTTAGTGCAATCATACGCCAACTATTGGTTCAAAATTAACTTGTGAGTAAGATTTGATTACAGATCCAAACTCTGGTGAAACTAAGTATTAGTTTGTAAAAAGTTGACATGTACCCAGTTATATCAGTGAGCAGTCTTTCATTGAATCCATCTCCCCTGTGGAGCCTTTCAATATCTCGCTTGGAAGTACAAAAAGAAAATAAATAGTCCACCGACTAATGCTCGACTCATACCTATATTTAGCTTCTAGATAGATCGTGAGTCAGTTATAGGGGAAATGTTGTCTTTCAGTGAATTTTACTAGAAGATTACAGTGATATTAACCAGCTACAGTAAGCCCGTTACACAGTATGTTTTTTTACCCGAAAAACGGACATCCTCGTTTTATTCGCTCATTCGATAGAGCAAATCATTTTGAAATGAAGACTAAAACTCCCGTGTGTCAATTTCTCATAATAATGGAGATATAAATTTATATTTTAAATTTCTATGGTTTTCAGAAAAACCATAAAAATCGCTATAACTATAGATATGCTCATGTTTCATAGTGTATGCCTTTGTGTTTGTATGATATGTTAAATAATATATAATATGACGAAAAGAAAACTACGTATAAGTTTATATGAAGACAGTTACACGATAAACAAGATATTTTATTTATTTTAATTTTATAGACTTATTTGAACGTATTCAGTATTTACGCTTATTTCTTGGTCAGCCTTTAAAAATATTTCCTGCAAAAATCATATCCCAATCTTATACGATTCAGAAGTTACAGGTTTCTAAATTTTTTGCATTAGGGTTGACACCTAACAATATTCTCAAAACTTATATTGATTACATATAGGGAGTTGTCGAGTTCTGTACCCGATAGTGAAGAAACAAGTTCTGTTCTCAATAATAAATAAAGTGTATGAGTTCTATCCTCTATAATTTTTACTTGTTCAGGTATTTGTAATATTATTTCCGATGAAATTTTAGGCGTAACGCAGGAAGCGGTCCACCCACGTTAGACATTCGCTAAAACCCCGCGTTAATACACGCAAACTGGAGGTCCACTGTACGCATGGATTCGTGTCTTAAAATTTTCGCTTCATCTGGGGTATAAAATAGAAGTAGAAAAATGGAGGATCGACCGCAATTCTCCAAACGCAATCATTGTGGAAAAAATCAACAAGAAGTGAGACAGAAATTAGGACTTCTGGTTGATGTACCTACGAGTAGTACGGCCCAATGCAGGTACGACAAATGATGGCAATACAGCCTGTACAGCATTATCTAACAAGAACCGTGAAATATTTGCACAAATATTAGGCATCCCTCAAGGGCTTCTTGATGATATACAATACTATTTGTTTTATCTTGCAGGCTACCAGTTGATACTGACAAATTTGGTGATTTTTGCAAGTCATTAGCAACTAAATACGTCCAAAATATTAATACATGGCAAGGACATAATCCGAAATTCTGCTGTACCTGTAGGTTTACTGTCAGAACAGAACAAGCGGGAGAAGCCAGAAATAAGTGCTGGAGATCGGACAGACAACATCATGCTCGCAAATCCGACAAAATTAAAACAATTACCAATTTATTTAACAGGGCATTTCTATCATATCATCCGATCCATTTATTTCCAATGTGAGGCTGAAGCAAAGACCGTTCTCCAACTATTAAAACCATACAAAATATCCCAAGGGGATCGTTCGGAACGTCAAGATGACGTTTCCAAAGATATAAGTGAGAAAGATGTGATGCGAGCACTTATAGAAAGCTGGCATGATGACATTGATGACATGAAGCGAAGTTTTGCCCACGAAAGAAGAAATTTATAATTGATTATTTAAAAACCAACTTCACTCGCCATTGTTACAGATGTGAATCAAATTTTATGGGACCACCCTTAAGGTAGATTTGGATAGAATTAAAGGTATCGCTTTTATCTTCATTTTAAATAACAAAACTAAGATTTATTAAAATAAACCATAGAAAAATAATGAAGAAATTTAAATTGTAATGTGCTAACCCTAAACCCAGAATTATTTGATAAAACTTTAAAAGCATTGCATTTCTATATCCTCAGGGTTAGGGGTTAATTTTTTTTACTAGTCATTGGTATTGTTGTAATTCCTTTGACCATTTTTGTATTGAGTATTAATTTATTATATTAATGTATAGTTCCAATAATTTTCACTAAATAAAAGAAAAAAACGGATCACTTCGTAGTAATCGAGATTTTTCGTAAATCCCGGAAAATTAATAAAATATTAATATCTCAATTCCTATGAGAAATTGACACAAGGGAGTTTTCGTATTCATTACAAAATAATTTGCTCTATTGAATATAAACGAAAAAAACGAGGATGTCCGTTTTTTGGGTAAAAAAACCTACTGTGCGTTGTTTATAAAACTTAAAAACCTCTGTGTTGAGTTAAATCTTTTTCGTCCCATTCCCACAAACAAGTGACAGATAAAGAGAATATAATTTTAACGTTATTCTAGTTAAAACAGTTTAATGAATGGGTATGAATTAGGGCATAGAAAGATTTAGAACCACCAGCTCGATGGGTTGATGACATAAAAAAGACCGCGGGTCATTTCTGGATGAGACTAGCACGGGACCGGGATAAGTGGCGTACCTACGCGAAGAGAGGCTTATGCTGAGCAGTGGGCGATTACAGGCTGAAAATGATGATGATGATGATGAAGATTTAGAAGTGGGATTATGCGTGTCTTGATATTATATCTATACTTACTTAATCTTTTTTGTATTTTGTAGTTACCTATGTTATGTATGCTGGTTATATTGACCGATTATTTATATTATTTATGTTTTGAAAACAAAATAAATGATGACAACCCTCAGATTAAGCAGAAATGTACATGATGAATATTTCAATTTGGAAAAACCTATAATCAAGATAAACTAAAATATTCATATCTTTGTTAGGATGTATGTATTAAAAAGATTTGTAGATAAATGCGACTAGTAACATACAATCACTGAAATCTTAACCTGAAAATGAAAATCCTCTACTAGCTGGTTTTAAGATCTTAACCAAGATATGAGTCTGAGCTAGCTTTTAAAAGGCTTCACTCTCATAAATTACATCGATGACAGTTGGCACAGCTGCTTTAAAGTTCGCCAGGCTCTTAGAAAGCTCCTTAAAAGCTCCGTATAGTTAGCTTAGTCTGGATACATCAATCAGATTTAAAAAGTTATAGTGTGTTAAGTATTACCAGAGTTATGTTATGAGTATATTGGACATATTATAAACGATGTTTTTATACCGTTATTACTGATGAACGAATTAATCCTTCCTAATTTATATCCATACTGATATAATAAATGCGAAATTACCTCGTCTGTCTGACGTTTTGATATAAGGTAGCTTTGAACGCTTAAACTACGGAAATTACTAAGATGAAATCACAACAAAATAATAATAAGTTTCTGTCAAAATTTTCATTTTTGGTACAAGCTTTTATTGCCGACTGTATTTTTCTGTATACCGTCACTAACTACTCATTGAGGCGATTCTAACGAGCCCAAACTCAACGGTGTTACGTCGGTTAAGTACTGAATTCCCATGGCCACCCTCTGTCTCCATGGCCAGATCAGCTCGATGGTACCATAATATTGAATTATCATCTAAACTATACCCTTTAA
Organism: Epinotia brunnichana; assembly: GCA_963854355.1. Classification (NCBI taxonomy): domain Eukaryota; kingdom Metazoa; phylum Arthropoda; class Insecta; order Lepidoptera; family Tortricidae; genus Epinotia; species Epinotia brunnichana. The sequence continues at coordinate 17,423,026 of OY977944.1, forward strand.
CCAAAATTTTAGCTCAATCGATTGAAGATGTCTGCTTCAAAACTGAGTTGCGAGATTCCACCCGAACAAACATAGTGGGCAAACATATTTAGTTACATAAATCGCAAGTTAATGTAGAAAGCTTGTAAAAATTACAAATTTTGCCTGCTTAGTATGCCTATCCAACCCAGGTTGCATATGAAACCTGTGTTGGATAGGTTGGTAGCTGGGAATGACCCATTCAATTCCCTACGAATATGAAAATAGTTGAATTCTGAGGACTTATGTAAGCTACCTACATTTTATCCCAGAAATCTTTTCCTGAGGTAAGAGAGTGCGGGTATAAAATTCGCGGACAGAGCTGCGGGCGCAGCTTGTTCTATTATAAGGGCGAGTATAGACCAGGAGTGAAATTCTTTAAAACAATGGGGAATGGTAGAAAATTTTAGAAATGCCTGATTTTTTTTTTGGTGATAGGAATAACCTTCCTTAGCACCAGAAAAAAGTTGCAGATTTTTCAGCGGCGTCAATTATTTTTGAAAAATATAAACAGTTTCTTCACTTACGTTTTGGGGTTAGGACGGCGAATGAGACATTTTCTTTGATCCGTCTCATAGTACAAAAATATTTAGAATATCTGAACCTGGCAATGACAAATATAGCTGCTGCAGCTGTCAATATAATTTCCAGTGTCAGTTTACCACGGATTTTTAAGATATTTTTTGTAATATGAGATGAGTCAAGGAAGATGTCTCATTCGCCGTCGTAAACCCAAAACGTAAGTGAGGAAACTGTTTTTATTTTTCAAAAATAATTGACGCACCTGAAAAGTCTGCAATTTTTTTCTGGTGTTAAGGAAGGTTATTCCTAACACCAAAATAAAAATCAGGCAATTCTAAAATTTTCATCCATTCCCCATTCTATCTTTTGTGACGGCGTACGCCTCCATCTCACTCAACACCTCTACTCTCACCTCTCGCTCACCTGACTGCCATGATAATCTTATCCCGACACGTCACATGTCTTTAATTTGACAAAATATCGACTCTGTAGTAGTGGAGCGGTGGGAAAAATCCACTAATAGCATTGTTAGCCTTAGCTTACGCATCTTCCTATTGGTGGTGTTTTCCCGCTCCGCTACCACCTTTTGTGGATCACCCTACGTGTAAAAGTGAATGCATTAATTTATTCCATCTGTTCCAAATAGCCCCGTTTACTAGCGGTGTAATGAAACGAGTGTCGAAACAGTGAGCGGCCCAAGGATGCCAGACAATCGGAGATTGGCAGTACGAAATGTTGCAGAAAATACTCTAGTAATGAGTACTGCAGCTAATAAAACTAGGTAATAAAGATGGCCACATACAGATATTCCAATAAAGCTTAACAAGCTTTTAACTAAATAAGATTCTACCAAAAAACTACAACTTAGTACAAGCTTTTATTACTTACTTACTACTTGTTCGTGAGGAACATAAATAAAATAATTTTGGTTAGAACTTAACACTTTTATTTGATAACAACGAATTAAATGTTTAGAGCACATACAGCGAGTTAGAAGGTGTTTAGGATTAAGTAACTAGGCTATTGTCAAGAGCTAGGAGTAGTCCATCACCGAAGGCTCCTTCAATGCCAAGCGAATCTCGCCCTTTCGGACTGGCTCCTTCCAGAACGTTTGAGTAGTACGCAACTGGCTGTCGTCGCGCGCGCATCCCTTCCAGCCGCTGTGACATATATACCACGGTGCTTTCGTGGCTATTTACTTTTACCGCTTTCTCTATTGTGCTTTTACTCTAACCTGTGCTGAACCAAGATCGAGGCTTATAAGACCTAGGCATAGCAGAAGGAGAAAGGAGCTGGGCTTTCACCACATCACGAGCTGCTGCTATTGAGGTGCACAAGGTGAGTGGGTTGCTCTTTTCTCTTGCTGATCGCCTTGGTTACTTTCTCTGGGGAATTCATGCTTTCCAACCCCCCTTTCGCTGAGCTATCGAAGAATCTGTAACATATTTGTGTTCCTTCTATATCGGATATATTAATTCGAACTAAATGTTGTATACCTATGGATTACAGGGCAAACCATACGAATAGCATTCTTTATTAGCATACTAGTAATAGTATACTAGATTAAAATATTTGATGTATTTCAAACTAATTTGGTCGATTACTAAAAAAGACGTACCCGCTGTAATTTTCGTATGAACTTACGACCTTTTGTCCGAGCAGCGAGTTGTTTACGAGTAAAGAGGCTTATTTCGCCGTCGTAAATTATAACATTATAGTTGTATGTTCTAATTACACGTTTAACTATTTATTTGAGTGTAAAATTGGTTGTTTTAATAGTAAATTTCACTAAATTTATATATTCTGTGCGAAACAGGGTAGTTATTCCGTGTTTCAAATTCCTTAGCGCGCACCCAACGCGTTGCATCTTGAAGTTGACGTACCGAGTTCAATATGATTATTATGATTAAGTTATAACTTTTATGTTTATGCATTACGTACATTGAAGCATAAGCGATATCAGTTAAAATTTGTATGTAGGGGAACTTCTTTCATTGGTAAGTCTTGTTAGTTAATGCAGTACGTAACCATACGAATTAATTTTATTGACTTTCGACCTTACGCCGTAGACGCAAGGTTTAAAATTCTTTCTCGCCTTTTGTCGAATTATTTAAACTTACTCGTAGTAAGCTAAGTAATTGTTCGATCACGTTAATACCTATCGCTTGCGCTCGTTTTCATAAATTAGACTATGAACAAAATGGAAAAATGCCGCCGTTCTATGGCTCTTAAGCGTTTGAATGACGCTTATAATTGTGCAAAAAGATGTATAACGGACCCGGAAATGGAACCACGCTTTAAGGTGCATTTAACGAGATTGGAAGGTTTAGAAGTGTTATTTGACGAGAATCATGCGAAAATAGTAGCTTCGTTAAAGGATCCTCAGGAGATCGCGGATAATGAGGAGATACGACAGGGGTTTGACGAGACCGTGATAGACATTTTGTCCATTAAATCGCAATTGTTTGCTGAGGAAGCACCTCAAGTGCCTAGCGTCGCTTTGCCCGTACCCGCAGGTAGCTCGAGCAGCAATACGGGTCATATTCGCATGCCGCCCATCCATATACCTACGTTCGAGGGTGGCTATAAAACGTGGATTACTTTCTATGATCTGTACCGAACCTTGGTACATGACAAACACGAGATCTCTAAAATTGAAAAGTTTCAATATTTAGTCTCGTCATTGAAAGGTGAACCGTTAAACCTAATAAAAGCATTTCCTATCTCGTGTGACAATTACGATATGGCGTATGAAACTTTGGTGAAGCGCTATCAGAATAAACGCCAGCTAGCCTTTCTAGCGTGGCAGTCTATTTTAACTGTTAAGTTACAGAATAACACGGCGCAAGCATTTCGGTTTCTTTTGGACACATTCCAAGAAAACTTAGCAATTTTGAAGTCATTAAACTTGCCCATCGATAAATGGGACTTTATAATGTTCTATACGCTTTTATCGAAATTGGAACCATCCATTCGTAAAGAATTTGAGATGACCGTCACGTCGGACGACATTCCGACCTATCAATCTTTGGAGACCTTCGTGGAGAACTACTGCAAGGCGGTGGAGCATGCCGGAGCTAGTACAAGTTCAGCTCACGGCGGATACACGCGGCCACCTGTCGTTAACACCAGCATGCGATCCGATCACGTCACGTCACCGCCACGACGCTTTAGGCAAACGACTTTGGTGGGTAACCAGACTACTTCTCCTGCACTGCCTCCACCTCCGCCTTGTCAATTCTGCTCGAAAAAGCACTTTCTCGCACATTGTCCGGACTTTCAAAACTTAACTGTTGCGCATCGATCGCAAGTCGTTGGTGAGAAACAGCTTTGTTTCAATTGTTTGCGCATAGGTCATGTAGTGTCAACCTGTCCTTCACAAGGTTCGTGTCGAACTTGTGGTCGCCGTCATCATTCGTTATTACACTTTCAGGACACTTATGTGGATCGCAAGCCAAGCCCATCCAACCCCAACGCCACCTCTAATGCTTTAGGTGTTCAGGGGCTTTCTACAAATACGTCGTCAAATAAAACTGTCTTACTGTCAACCGCTCAAGTAGATATCTTGGATAGATGGCGCTCCTTTCACGCCGTGCGCGTGTTAATTGACTCTGGCAGTCAAGCCAATTATATCTCCCAAGGTCTAGCAAATCGCCTAGGTTTACCTGTCTCAAGTAACGCACCTTCAGTTTTTGGCATAGGTAACGCTTCCACGCCTGTATTGGGTACCGTCCAATGCACTGTCCGTCCCGAGAACCATCAGGACAAAGAAATATCTTTCGAGGCAATTGTGATACCCCGCATTTGTCATGACATGCCGTCAGTCACGGTCGAAACCAGCTTTTTAAAGAATTTGGGTTTCATTAAACTCGCGGACCCATCCTTTCATGTTCCAGGACCAATCGACCTCCTTCTTGGTTCCGAACTTTGGAATGAGATCTTTCTTCAGGGTATGATTCCGGGTGGGAACGACTCCCCTGTAGGGTTAAATACTATTTTTGGCTGGGTCTTTTTAGGGCGCTCTCGCTGCCTTGAGAGTATACCCTCGTTATACTCAAACCTTTCGTCAGTCCAAACGCTTCACGCGTCAAATGCTGACTTGAAAAATGATTTGAAACTGTTGTGGGAGATAGAGGATGTGCGTACCCCCGAAGAAATGCTGCCGCCGCAAGATGCGGCTTGCGAAGAGAATTTTCTTTCTACTCACAAGCGTGATGGCTCTGGCAAATTCGTTGTTGAGCTACCGTTCAAATCTGTTAAGCCGTCTGTCCGTAACAGTCGTTCTATCGCTGTGCGCTGCTTCAATAAATTGGAAATGCATGGTCACATGTCAGAGGTGCCTTCCTCTGTATTGTCTACAGACACGTACGTAGACGAGATACCCACAGGTGCGTCTTCTGTTAGTGAGGCTCTTGAGCTACAAAAGCAATTAATTGTTAATGCGTCTCAAAATCAATGCACGAAGCGGCAGATACTGTCAGAGCCGGTTCGTGTGTTTGAGCCTTTAGGGCTACTCTGTCTTGTCACTTTTTTGGCAAACACTTTTATCGAAATCAAGAATATCTTTGCTTGGTCTGATTCGACGATTACTCTTTCTTGGATCGCATCTCACCCATCCAAATGGAAAATTTTCGTTGGCAATCGAGTCGCTAAGATTCAACGAAAATTGCCCTCAGCACACTGGAACTACGTAAGCACCCACGATAACCCGGCCGATGCAGCCTCGAGAGGCATGCTTCCAAATGCAATGCTGGAACATTCACTTTGGTGGAATGGTCCGAGTTTTCTGTCCCTCTCGTCTGATCAGTGGCCTCGTTTAAAAACTCTTCCCCCACCAATCGACGTAACAACGGAATTACGTCAAGAAGAGAAGAAGTCAGCCTTCGTTGTCACCAACGAGACTGACTCGATACATCAGCTTTTACTCCGGTTCTCTTCCTTGAAGAAAATCCTGCGAGTAACTGCGACTGTGCTTAGGTTCCTGAGTCTTTTGCGGAAGCAGAGAACATATTCTGGTCCAATATGTGAACAAGAGCTGAATCAAGCTCTTGAAACTCTCGTTAAGTCATGTCAGCAAGATTGTTTCGCTAATGAGATCAATAATCTCAAAGATAACAAGCCTTTGCCAAAGCCTATGAAGAAATTGAGTCCTTTTCTCTCACAGGACAACGTGTTGCGTGTCGGAGGGAGACTTCGAAACTCAGATTTAGAATACGATGCAAAGCATCCCGCTATTTTGCCTTCAAATCATCGACTTTCGTCTTTAATTATCGATGATGTACATGCAAAGTCGTTGCATGGTGGTGCACAAATGGTGCATTTCCTTTTGTCTCAGAACTTTTGGATACTTTCTGCTCGACGTGCTATTGCGAAACGTCTTTCTCGATGTATCCCGTGCTTTCGGGCTAAACCAACGACGTCACAACCCATGATGGGGGACCTTCCCCGCGTCAGGGTTACTGCTGTCAAAGCCTTTCAACGTGTGGGCTGTGACTACGCTGGTCCTTTCCATGTCATCCTTGGTCGCCGTCGCCGAGGAGCACGCTCTGACAAAGTATATCTTTGTCTCTTTGTCTGTCTGTCGAGCAAGGCCCTGCATTTGGAGATTGCCAATGATCTTTCGGCTGAATCTTTTATTGCTGCCTTACGTCGCTTCGTCGCTCGCCGGGGCCGGTGCTCCCTGATAATGAGCGATTGTGGTACCAACTTTGTCGGTGCCAGAAATCAGTTAGCGGGGCTTATGAAGGATGCCGCCGCATCACAGAGCATTGAATTTAAGACTATTCCGCCCTCTTCCCCCCACTTCGGTGGAGTTTGGGAGGCCGGGGTACGCTCAGTTAAGGGACACCTTGCCAAGGTAGTGGGAGGTCATCTGTTGACTTTAGAAGAGTTTCATACCGTTCTCGTGCAGATAGAGGCAGTACTGAACTCACGTCCTTTGTGTGCTATCAGTAATGACCCAAATTATTTTTCTGTCCTTACGCCAGGCCATTTTTTAAGGCTTTCTCCTTTAACGTCTGTCCCGGACGATAATAATGAGATCACAAAGATTTCTTTGCTGAAACGATGGCAATTGTTACAGCGCTTACATGCTGATTTTTGGAAGCGTTGGCATCGTGACTATTTAAATACTTTAAATCAGAGAAACAAATGGACAGACAATTCTCGTGCTGTGAGAGTTGGTGACTTAGTCTTCATTAAGGACGACAACCTTCGACCGTTGCTGTGGTCGGTGGCACGCGTCGTCAACGTGCATCCTGGTCAGGACGGGATCGTACGAGTGGCAACTGTTTGTACCGCAGATGCTGATTCGCGTAATAGAGACTTTAAACGGCCCGTCGTCAAGCTCTGCGTACTTCCTATTAGCGATAACTAATACATCAAATACACACTTTCTTTATACTTTTACTTTACTTAGTGTGCTCTTTTGCCACTAGGGTTCGTTTTACGTCTGTTATAATTCTGTCGCATTGTTTTATTCTTTACTAATCTTAACTTAATCGTAAGTTAGATATACTATTTATACTAAACCTCAATAACAAGAATGCTATTCGGCCGTCTGTCACTGTGCCATCAGGCGTTTCTGTTTATTCCCTTTCATTTCTGGAAATTATGATTTCGCAGCGGGGGGGAGTATGTTTAGGATTAAGTAACTAGGCTATTGTCAAGAGCTAGGAGTAGTCCATCACCGAAGGCTCCTTCAATGCCAAGCGAATCTCGCCCTTTCGGACTGGCTCCTTCCAGAACGTTTGAGTAGTACGCAACTGGCTGTCGTCGCGCGCGCATCCCTTCCAGCCGCTGTGACATATATACCACGGTGCTTTCGTGGCTATTTACTTTTACCGCTTTCTCTATTGTGCTTTTACTCTAACCTGTGCTGAACCAAGATCGAGGCTTATAAGACCTAGGCATAGCAGAAGGAGAAAGGAGCTGGGCTTTCACCACATCACGAGCTGCTGCTATTGAGGTGCACAAGGTGAGTGGGTTGCTCTTTTCTCTTGCTGATCGCCTTGGTTACTTTCTCTGGGGAATTCATGCTTTCCAACCCCCCTTTCGCTGAGCTATCGAAGAATCTGTAACAGAAGGTTATTTTTTAAGTGGATGAATGGTAGGTAATGCATAGTTTATTATGCATATTCATATTACATGATGGATACTAGCTTTTTGAGTGTTCGTCGCGAACAATACTTACTGCTGTGGCGCAACGACCCGAAGTGGATCCTGGCTGCCGATACAAAATCGCTGTCCAATACCGTTTCTGCCAGTCAACGGCCCGGAGTTCCTTCAAGTCTTATTGGACTTCGTCACCCCACCAGTATCTAGGACGCCCAACAGGGGGGGTAAACACGTAACGTTCCGAACGCGCGTTCGTACAATGTTACTGTCATTATTCCATGGAAAAAGTGACATTTAAATGTACTTGACGCGCGTAAAATACGTTACGTTTTCGAGCAGCTAAGGAGGTAATCACGTAACGTTCCGAACGCGCATCGGTACAATTTAACTGTCAATTTTCCGTATAAAAAGTGACTTAGACCTACCTGACGCGCGTAAAATGCGTTACGTGATCGACCAGCTGGTCTACGACAAATTGGATATCAAAAACATGCTCTGCGTGCTGCACGATCATCACCCATACGGACTACTTGCCCGAGCCATCGGAGTCTTGAGGGTTTCGTTTCTTGTATGATGTTAATGTTATGAAGCTTTTATTGCCGACTCTAAGTATTTTTATATTTGCACAGTTATCGACTAGTCGTTGTCCGGGTTCCAATGAGCACAAAGGTGAAGGGTTTATCTTTTGTAAGATCAGCTCGGCAGTGACATAATATTGCATTATCACCTTTACATAAGTATGCCAAATTTCAACTCAATCTGATCCCGGAAAATGCTTGTTAGATGATGTGGATGACTTCGTGCTAGGTTTCATTGTAAACCTGTCAATGTAGTTAAAGACTGTATAAAAATAACAGGCGGCAACAAAATTTTGAGTACCTACCTATATCAAAATCATATTTTTATGAAACTTAATGTTAGTAATAATAGTTAGTATCTGACCTTGAATTAAAGCGCCTGAAATTAAATTAAACAAAGTTGAAAACGGCATTTTGTACCACAGCATAGCATTACCGAATTTCAATTCTAAAAATAAAGGCATGTAGGCACAATAAATCAAGTAAACCGTGTTTTTGAGGATTGTAATTTCGCTTAACGTTCGGTGGTAACGCAACATGATATATTAGTGTTTCAAGAACATTCAAACCACGGTTGTAAGATGGTGGAGGTATAGGTTTTAAAACATCGAGTTGTTTTCACGAGCAGACTGTATAATTTTTTGTTGCATGGGTATGCGAGCCTCCTGCACCTTGTCAGTCTGCTGAATCAGATCCAAGGATATTGTGACACCGAAACGTCAAGTCGCCTAGAAGTAATGTTTGAAAATCGTCATGTTTAAGGCTCGACAGTCAACAGGGGCAGCGTTTTCGAGTTTTTTAAAACAATCTCAGACGTAGAAAATAGGGTTCAAAAATCTAAAAAAAAGATACGTATTACTTAAGGATCTAATTTAGTCAAAAGTCGCATTCAGTTACGCGATCTAATGAACTTCACTCGATAGAAAAAAATCCCAAAGTTACCTCTTTTTGTAGAGTTTATTCAATATTATGACTAAACTATAGATATTTTAAATTAAATTTTTGAACCTAAAATAAAGTTATTAAATATTTATAGACAAATTCGCAGAGTTTGAATAGATAAAATGATTATCTTAATTACTATGTTTAAATACCTACAAAATGCGCGAGCGCGGAGTCTCGGCAGGCCCGATCAGTCGCGCGCTGGTCCATACGGACGACGACTCAAGGACGTTAGCGGGTGTACAAGCCTTAAATATGTATATATATATGTATGAAGTTAGAGTTTTAGTTGGAACTTCGTATACATGAGACCTAGTTTTACAGATTAATGAAAAACATTTTTATTGAGAAATAGTTGTTTAGGTACTGTAACAAAAAAAAGGCCAAGTGCGAGTTGGACTCGCGTACGAAGGGTTCCGTACCATTATCTATAAAACGGCAAAAAAATCACGTTTGTTGTATGGGGGCCCCCCTTAAATAAATATTTTATTTTGGTTTTAGTATTTGTTGTTATAGCGGCAACAGAAATACATAATCTGTGAATATTTCAACTCTCTAGCTATCACGGTTCTTGAGATACAGCCTGGTGACAGACGGACGGACGGACGGACGGACGGACAGCGAAGTCTCAGTAATAGGGTCCCATTTTACTCTTTGAGTACGGAACCCTAAAAAAACGACATTTAAGGAGAATCACATTTACAATGCAGTTCTAAGAAGAAACTAATGAAGAACTCTTAATTTATCAGGGTGAGGTACTTTGACACATAATCCTAAGTTATAATAATTTACTTTAGAAACAAAGTTTAGACCGACTCAGTACAAATTTCGCCAAGGTACATGAAAATATTCACATTTTCTTTCCAATTTACCACATGAACTACCTTTCCGAGAGCAAATGCGTTGATTATTACAGAAAAAACCCAAGTCGCTATATGTGGCCTGACAATATTTGAGGAGTTCCGTCGATTCCTCAAGGATCTCAGAATTAACACTTCATTGGTTGCTACTTCAACGGAATCATGTCAGAATCTTTGACGTACTTTACATCTTTGAGGAGTTCTTTAAGTCATCTGTGGTCTTCATCATCACTTCCACTTCAGCAAAATTCCGAGAATAAACACATGAGTTATAATAGAAAATACCGAAAGCACTACACGCGTGCCTATTAAATTTGAGGGTTGCCCTTAATTTCCCTGGGATCATCAGATTCTGACTTGGTAAAAAAATAGTTTTAGAAATCGGTCCACAATTGACAGAGAAATCGGGAAAATACATTAAAAAATTACATACAGTGGAACATATAACCTCCTTTTTTGAAGTCAGTTAAAAATACAATAAGATTTAGTAAAATATATTTTTTTCGCCTCATAATATTTATTCATAGACGTTTATCGTCTAATTACAAACATAACAATTTGTAACATTAAACCGACCAATCCAACCTGCGATCTTGAAGCTAATTCTGATAACTTAATAATACCCGTTTGTGGCACCAATAACGGGGTATGGTATAGTCACATAAAATATGTATGCATTGTGAATCTTATATCTGGAGAATAAAGTTCATAATTGTGTATATATTTTTGGAGCGTTACGTATAGCGTTTCGTACAAAAACGTGAATGCCTGACCTTACCCAACCGCGGCGGTTCATACTGCAGTTGAGTTCTCTAATATCTAAATGGACAAATTTTCAAAAATATGTACACGTGCGTCTAATGTCAGTAACAATAAAGACTGTGTTTGCCACTCCGCTCCCCGCCAGCATCTAGAACGCGGCTTTGTAATGACATTATCATCATATCAGCCGCAAGACGTCCAATGCTGGACAAAGGCCTCCTCCAAATAGTGCCACAATGACCGGTCCTACGCCACCCGCATCCAGCGGACTCCCGCGACCTTTACTAAGTCATCAGTCCACTTTGTGGGAGGTCTACCCACGCTGCGCCAGCCGCTACGTGGTCGCTCGCCACTAGAGAACCTTTCCGCCCCAATGCCCAAAGGCCGTATGTCACTATGAAACTCGTACTACAAAGTACGACTTCTCCCCTTATTATTATTTTTCTGTCTTATATTCTGTGATACCTTGTGTAGGTTTTAAAGTTTTGTCACGGTTTCTTGTAGTATGACGGATTATGTTTAGATTTTCCTTTTCCTTATGCTCAGCAGTGGGCGATTACAAGCTAATAATAATGAAAGGTATTTAGGTTTACTTATTATCAGTAGGTTAAAGGAAGGTAAAGAAGGGAGGTGGAAGGTTTTAGGTAGGAAGTTGCAACTCAACGAAGCTTCACTACGAATCATACCTGAAGAACGCCTGCCCCCTGGAGCTAAAGAAAAATGGGTGACATGGAAGGCTCTAAATGGTCTGAGGAAGGGAGTTAGTGGCTCTAAAGATAACCTCCTGAAATGGGGAATGAGATCCGAAGAGAGCAATACATTCCGCTAGTGTAGCATCATCCAAACTACGCTACATATGACGCAGTGCTGATTGTGTCCGGCTACGTACTGCGATAGCCCTCTTAAAAGCTTCACCCCGAGGGTTAGACGTGTCTCATTACGACCTACTTGCAGGATAAAGTACATTTATTTATATCATGCACAAAACGCTACATAACACTGGTAGCTCTTTGCATGAAGTCGCATTAGCGCTGACAAACGAACTATTATACATCACCTGCCCGCTCGTTGCAGAGAATAATGGGCCATTTGTTGGTGCTTAGCGTCTGCTAATATGGATAGTGCAAGAGTACCTGCGAATAAATCTTGATGAAAAATACCTTGGACGGTAAAAGTCGAGTTACGGAACCGTTAGTTACGTTCAGTTGTAGAAGTGGAGTTTTTCTGAGTGGTGAAAGATATCCGCCCCTCCTCAAAGTTAATATTGGTGATACAAAAAAAAAAAACGTGCATTTTAAAATTGTAGAGTAGCCAGACATGGGCATACACAGAATTTTTAAAGGGTGGGTCAGTAGTTATTTTTAAAGTACTCAAATGAATATTTGATTTTGCCTAAAAATTCTTAGCGGAGAGCAGGGTGGGGCAAATGCCTCACCTTGCTACGCCCATGGTAGCAGACCAATAATCAAACTCTGTGTTTGCACAGAATAATTAATAGTACATACCTAAGAGCCCGCGCAGACAGAAGGCGTTCATCAGGAGTTCTGCGTTCGCGTTCCATCGGAAAGCAGTACTCCGGTGAACTCCCTCTGTCTGCACAGGCCCCAAAGGTAAAGTAGGTCCACTGCCTAAGTGATGACGTTAGCTGTCATTTTGTTGCAATAAACAATCATAGAGTGAGATAGGGTTGTTGACGTACCGCATAACTGAACACCCAATATTATAACTATTTTAATTCCTATGTTTGTTATTGAAATGATCATCCATTTTAGGAATAATTTGATATGATGATAGAAATGTATAATAGCCGGGAAGTCAGGATTAAGTAAGAAAATACGTGAATACTGATTAAGTTTTATAAGACAATTCATCTTTTGCAATGGTACTTTTTACATCATATTAGCAAATTGCTGTAAAATTGAAATGCGTATAACGGTGTGCGATCAAAATGAGATTTTGATGTCAAAATGTTGCGCTTGGTATGAACTATTGCGTGACATTAAAATCTCATTTTGAAAAAAAAAAGTAACTAGACATGTTTTTTTCCGTGGACCATTCATATTATTTGTTATGCGTCAATGAAGATGGTGGGTGGTGTATTTTTTTATAGTTATTATTTATTTTGTGAATTAAATTAATGGGGATGAGTATGAGTAAAATTTTAATTTTAATGCTTACAACGACTCCATAGCTCACTTTAGTCTAACCATGCTAAAAATACTCCGATGCCTGTTAATAACTACCTTACTTTTAACAATGTCGCATCAAGCCAAGTTTGACGAGACCATGGTAAAAAAAACAAGGTAATTCATTCCCGACGACATATCTTGCCTACGTCACACTAATGTCGCCATTGTGCAAAGTTGGTACACAAATGTTGCCATTGATTGCCATCTTCCACACAAACAAAGAATTTTGTTAAACATCATCATCATCATATCAGCCGAAAGACGTTTACTGTAGGACATAGGCCTCCCCCAAAGAGTGCCACAATGACCGGTCCTGCGCCACCCGCATCCAGTGGACTCCCGCGACCCTTACCAGGTCATCAGTCCACCTTGTTAATGCACAATGAATATTTTAAATAATGTTAGCTAGTTTAAGTATCTTTTTGGGGTGAAAAGACAATACAGGTATACAATTAGTAGTTCAGCGTAAATAGTGATTGAAAGCACGCAAGATGACGTAAGTGAAGTAATGCAATTTATTATTGTGATTTACTTTCACACAGTGGCAACACACTGACCGTCCGCCTTTTTTACAAGCTTTATATCAACTTGCACTGTTCGTTTGTATGTAAAAATGTTGTCCGTCAAAATTTGCAATCCATTTTTCAGTCACTTCCCATTATCCAATTGAGCTGAAATTTTGCAAGCATATGTATATCGCATGACAATGCCATATTATGATAACTTGGAGCTGATCTGATGCTGGAGCTGGAAGGTGGCCAGTAGGAACTCCGCAATTCGCCAACAAACTGTTTTTTCGCCAACAAACTGTTAATTCGCCAACAAACTGTTATGCAGTTTGGCGAAGATTTAGATTAAGTTTATCGTAATTTTTGTTGAGTAAGAAATAAAAAAATATATATATATAAAATAAAAAACGACACAAACCCATCGAGTTTGGGCACGTTAGAATCGCCTCAATGAGTACTTGATGATGGAACGCAGAAAAGTACAGTACATTACAGTAGTTATATTGTTATTAATATCTTTATTTCAAGTCGTTAGACCCATATGATGTGTTAGTGACAATGATTACTTATGATATGATAGGTTAGTATATATACCTATACATTAGAAATTGTATGGTGCTTTTTACAAGCTTTTATTACAAGCTTTTATTTTCACCTGTCCCGTTATCTGTCTGTCTGTAATCAAATCTTGCAAGTTAAATTTGACCCACTTTCCGGTTTCCGATTGAGCTGAAATTTTGCATGCATATGTATATCGCATGACAATGCAATATGATGATGACATGGAGCTGATCTGATGCTGGAGCTGGGAGGTGGCCATAGGAACTCCGCAATAAAACGATACAACCCCATCGAGTTTGGGCTCGTTAGAATCGTCTCCATGAGTAGTTGATGACGGTATACAGAAAAGTACAGTCGGCAATAAAAGCTTGTACCAAAAACGAAATTTTTGACAGAAACCTATTATTCGTCATATTTGACTGCAATTTTGATTTGCTGAACCCAGTGCATCAAAATCAGGCAGTAAAATCTGCCAGCTATCGTATTCAGGATACTGTTGGGACTATTCCTGACCTGGTTCAGTAACGACGCTATTTTCTTCCGCATTAGTGCCTGAAATCCGTCCGTGCGTGTTTCAGCGAACATACCTGACGCACTGCCCACGGGGTTTCCTAGCTCAGGATACAGGGTCGTGATTCATATTGTAATGTGCCCTAATATAATAAACTTTTTTCACATATTTATATATATATTCTTTTTTCCCTGCACCATCGCGGTATTAGCATACCATTGAGGTATAATGTACTAACGTACTAGAGAAGACAACACGAACATTATCTGTGCGCCGGCCGGCAGCGCGGGCCATAGCCATTGTCATAGAATACACTGAGACGGTGCGGCCCATGGACCGCAACTCGTAGCGCAAACTTCTTGTTCGGCGTGTCTTCCCTAGTACGTTAGTACATTATACCTCAATGGCCCCAACAGCATCTTGAATGCGTTATTATATTGAACGCGCGATTGCCGCCACAAGCTATCATGGGAATGACTTATCTCGTTTTGTTGTACCATGGACGAGACCACATTCCAGAAACGAGTCGGGATAACAGCCAGCCAGTAACTAATAGTCTTTAAATGCAACAATTGGCAATGAAGAACTGGTATGAGAGGATAAAAAGTGCTTCAGCTATTTATGTTGGAAAATCAGTAGTTATTTTCTTTTACTTGTTTAATGGCATGTTGGACTGGCCGTTTATTCTGAGACATTATTTTATATGTTTATTTGCAGACCCATATTTACAAATACCTTACAGGCTGGATGATGACCGGTTAGCCTAATGGGTAGTGACGCTGCCTACAAAGCTGAAGGTCCTGGGTTCGAATCCCGGTAAAGTGCAAATATTTGTGTGATGATTGATGAACATGCATATTTTGTTTCTGAGTCTTGGATGTTTTCTATGTATTTAAGTATTATATTTATTAAATATATAGTCGTCTAGTACAGCCGGCCTCATACGTTACTGAACACTTGAGTACCTTAATGTCGTTTTGACTCGTTTGTTCGTAATTTTATGAACTGGGTACCCACCCACTAACTAATTCTGGTAACTCTTTGCCATATGACTAAAAGAGAGGAGAGATTGTTTTCAATCAAGGACCGTTTACCGGTATTATTTTTATATTCACAAAACTTTTACTATCAGTAAATGTAAATCAACCAAAAACGTCTGATAACGCCTTTCTAAGGTTTAATTAGAAGAGTGAAGGGATTGAAGGATTTGTCGCTACGAGTGGAGCCCACGGTAGCTCAGTTGGTTAAGTGCAATGCACGGATTCCGGAGGACGCGGCTTCAAGTCCCGCTCATGGCGAATCACTTTTTAATTTTTACTTTCATCGAAATAAAAAACTTCATCTACCTACCTACTAAATACTTACTTTCTAACCAACTCGTCTAATATAATAGCGTCATTACGTATATAAATACCTGTTCTCCATAATAATTTATATGCTTTTTTTTTGAAGTACATTAATGGTAGAGCTTGTAAGCAATCACAAGTAGGTTTGGCAGGAAATGTCACCTCGTTCACATTTAGACCTACCTGAAGAATCTTTCCCTTATTGACACTGCCATCAAATTGTCATAATTACACCTGTGAAATCTCTGTAATAGGAAGCGGACATAAGCTATGGTATACTTTCAGTGTTCGAGATGGTAAGCTTATTTTTTGTCATTGTGTCGACATAAAGGCCTGGCTACATGTCTGCGTAGCGACGCCGCACGGCAGACATGTGGCCAGGCCCTAAGTCAATTCTCTATACAAACATTGTTGGGTCCTCATTTTTATTTTATATACCAAGTTTCCTGTTATTCTAGCATGCCGTTTTAAATGAGTACCAAACTACGTTTGTATGGGCAGTCAAATCTACTGGCGACCCTTAACGAGAATCCTAGTCCCTAACCTAGTCTTAATGTTTAAACGGACATTGCCCTGAAGTCTAGCACGTTATAGTCGTAAAAATGTCATTGTCATAGCAATAACTATCGCGTAATATGACACTGCGCATAACCAGTCTCAGTGAAAGGGAAAGCAGTGCGCGTAGTATCGAAAACGAAAGGGACGACACGATGGTATTTAGTGCGGATCGGTTGGCGGCATATACTCGTAGAGCGACGACCGAGGTGGAATAATATATGCTACAAAATGTATGCATACTAAAGAAGTCTGTGTGGTTGTAGCTATGTTTTTATGTAGGGGGTTATCTCCAAAACCACTTATCCGATTACAATTTTTTTTTCACTGGTGTATATAGACTTTCAGAAAGAACATAGCTTATTCAAAATTCTAATATTTATTCTGCGAAGAGACTTCTAAGGCTCTTTTACATGTCAGAGCTTACAAATACAATTAATGAACAATGGTATCAATGGTATCATTAATACATAGCACCATTGAAAACCTAGGCACACATTTGCCGAGAGATGTTCAGAGGGTGTATTAATATTACAAAAAAAATCCTATAATAAAGCGATCTAAAGAGTCTCCAGCGTTAAATTAAAATGAAATAGAAAATAATGGAAATGTAAAGTCTGCAGCGTCAAAATAAAATTGTCATTTATTAAATATATTATTCCATAGCGCCTGCGTTCTTTGCAATTTTGCAGACAAGGACGCGTGGGCAGCTAGTGTGGAATAAAATGCAATACGTAAGTAAGCTTTAAGTAGGTACGTCATGTCTGTATAGTCCGTAAGCCCGCTTCCAATACACCTAAGTTTACACTTACGTAATGGTGGCCAACTCCGTCTGCCAAGTTTAGTATCATTTCAGGACTGACATACTAAGGTTTACTCTCTCTACGATTAAAGGGCTAAAAATTCAGGGGTCGGCAACCTTTTAGCAACCAAGGGCCACATAGAGGAGCTAACAAAAATTACGCGGGCCGCACTTTTTAATTATTTGTGACTTTATCAGGGAATTCAAAAATTCTGAATTCAACGACCTTTACATACAAAACAGCCAGGCAGGCTCGCGGGCCGCAAGCAAGGGTCTCGCGGGCCGCAAGCAAGGGTCTCGCGGGCCGCAAGCAAGGGTCTCGCGGGCCGCAAGCAAGGGTCTCGCGGGCCGCAAGCAAGGGTCTCGCGGACCGCCTGTTGCCGACCGCTGGGCTAAATGATGTTGTTTACGTCTATACAATGCTAGATGTCACTGTTACGTCCGTGAAACATGCGAACGGTATGTCGACTTAGAATGTATGGGTGGTCGAGGCGAATTAATATTGAATACAGGCTATATGTGTGACTCGTTTTATCATTACAATTCCACCGAGTATAGCGCCCTTATTGACAGTTAAGAGTACAATCAGATGCCACATGTCTTGTACTGTTGTCACATGACGTAAACATACCTACCCGTAAAATGTTGACCGGCAGTGAAGGATTTTATAACTTTCGGCCAATTTTAGGTGCGATAATCTTCTGATACGTGCTCAGCACAACTTTTGAGACCTGCTGCCATGCATTTTATCGTGTTGTCATGAGACGTAGGCGTATTGGGAGCGGGCTTACGGACTAGTAGTGAAGTATCGTGGTTACGGTTATATTCACATTAATCTGATGCACTCTGACGTGACTCAGTCGTTAGAACGCATCAGCGAGCATCACGAAAAATTGGTTAAGTAAACATTTGCGAATAAAGGCATTAGAATTTTGTAAAACAATTCGTCTATCAATACCTATATTCATTTGCCAAGCGTAACTGAAAGCAGTGAATGAAACAAAATTCTTTTCTTTTATACTTAAAGCTTTTCTTACACGAAAATTGTAAATCTTTTACATAAATAGTGTACGTTAGTTTGTTATTTATTACCTTACGCGACTTTTATACACAGTAAAGCTATCAAGCAGTACAGTGTGTAGTTATTAGGTATTTACGATGACACGTAAGAAATTAGCGCGATCCATACAAAGGGAAGTATTTGTTTATGAACATCATTGTTGTTTGGATTAAGCAAATTTAAGACCAACAATATTTTATTAGGTAATGCAAAAAACAAAACTGCTATATTTTGTTAGAGAAACTACTCTAAGTGTTACTGTAATACCTCTTATTTACAACGATAGTTCGCACGGGAAAATTCTAATAACGGAATGCTAAAGTTTTTAATTGGTTTCGAACACAATTGAAAAAAAAACAATTTGAACGTTATTAACAAGTAACGACGACATTATTATGTAAAAGTTGATGTTGATGACGAAGGTCCAGTGATCAAATCAAAACTTCCTGTAATTATATGAATTACTTCGCTACCCTCAAAAAAGTTAAACACAGTTTAGTAAATTCGCTACATTAGTACAGTAAGTCAAGAAAGGTGTGTACAGTCGGCCCATGAAAATGATGAGCATACTTAGAACCTTATCGCATCAAATTGCAAGCAACTTCGTTGACACTGAAATGTCATATACCTACATTTGAAACCTCCTCCGATTCTCTAAGTATTAAACCTTCTACAAATGCCACTGATAAATGTCATCGGTGACATTCAATTATCGAAATGATGAGTCTGTCAAGGGCTAAAATTATCAAAGAAATTGAAAGGAATGATAATATTTAAACATTAAGATGCCTGCCATAATATCTGAAATGGAGTATTGACATTGCGACTCAGTATCAAGAGGGCAACTGTATTTCCAAACTTAATGATTTTATTCTGAGTGTTCCCGGTTGTTTCTTGTATGTTGTCTTTGTTTACAACGGTATCCATGTTATTGTATTCGAACAGTATACTGACGATTCATTATTCCCAGCGTAATACCGTGACTAAAGAACTGTGAATGAGTAAGAAGATATGCTGTCGAAGGAATAATTCGTAGCCAACGTAATAGTCTAATAATCGTTGGCGGACAAGTCTTCTGTGGAATATGAATGAAGAAAACCGATTTTCCTATAACAAACATAGATGGTCATCTAAGGACTCGTCCCCGAGTGATAAGAGATTATTTGCTATCACTGGTTTGAATTACAGATTCTTCAATAACGCTAATTTTTATATTTCACTTTTTAATAAAGAAAATTTCTGGATAAATCTCGGTTTTATTTCATCAGATCAGGAATGACGATGATTTAGATGACATGATGGCAACCACGCAAGAAAACTAATTTAGTCTTAGATTAGCCCTCATTAGAATTTATTTGGATTTTTAATCAATAATCGAGCTCAGATTAAGGTTTAATCCACGGTCATAAAATTGGACTTTGGTGGATTTTCATTAATAAAGCAGTAGGTAAAGTTTGTAAGTTTGTATTCTTCTACACATATTTAATTTCTAACACCAAACATACCAATTACTAATTACTAAACTTCAATATAAATACACAAAAAGACCGTTGTCGTATGAGATTACAACCTGAGACCTCAATATTAGAAAGCAAGCAATTACTGACAACGCCACGAGGACTCATACTTTGTTATTCGAAATTGATCTTCTCATTTGTGTCTTGTAAGTTTGACATTGTGTCGTGAAACATCTATTCATAATTTAGTTAACTGCAGTCTGTCAACATCGCAGAACAGAGACAGAGATATGCAATGACAAGTCTACACTCTTTTGCATGAATGTCATAACAATGGGTTCTAAATTTAAATAGTTGACATCTAATCATCACGCGCGTCACTCTCCCTTATCGTGATTTAATTTGACAAAGTCCTAAAGTGCTCAACATTTTCATGGGCTGACTGTACCACTTTTCGACACTATTGTTTGTGTGAACAGTTTATTTAGTTTTCCACAGGCTACCGACTTTGAACATCTAGTCAACCGCTTTTCAGCTAGTTTGGCGTCAATATACTGAATTTAAAACTGTATCTTTCTTTACTACGCAGATTTACTTAACGAGCCTCTTAATACTTTGAGATCGGGCAAACGGAGATGACAAGAATTCGAGACAGTAGAGAATGCTTTTTACTTAGATTAAAGTCTAGACCAGGTCGTTAGTATCTGTTCTAGATTGTTATTTTAGTCCGATTTGTTAAATTCTTTAAATTCTTGCTAAGTATTATCCTTTATTAGAATACATTCAAATTCGAGAACTCAAAACTTTCCAGACACACGGTATTTGCGTCGTTAACGCAACAGCAGGTCGATCACGTAACGCATTGTACGCGCGTCAGGTAGATCTAAATGTCACTTTTTATATGGAAAAATGACAGTTAAATTGTCCTAACGCACGTTCGGAACGTTACGTGATTACCCCTCAGATGGGTGATCACGTAACTTTTTGGACGCACGTTAGGACAACTCAACTGTCATTTTCCCACACAAAAAGTGACTTTTAGATCTACCTGACGCGCGTACAATGCGTTACATGATCGACCTGCAGGTTCAGTTAGCGTCCATCTGAAAGATCAGATTTTATCAACTATTGATATCAATATTTCAAAAGACCTAAAACACATTGAGCATTTTTTTTTTTAATTAGTAAATATCATTTGCTAACGAAAACGTCACTACACGCCCCCGTAAGGCTTAGGTAATAAGAGGGGGAAAAGATAGTTAAAATAGCAACCGTGAAAACTGCAAAATGCTTTCCCCAATTCTCGGGTAATGCGATCATTTATCTTTAATTCTCAACACATTTATCTTCCAATCCAATGTTTCACGTACTCTCTGTAAACAATTCCACACCAGAAGGATATTCGCAACTCGCCATCAAACTTGTCTGAGGCTTTCCAGCGACCTCCAACTACGCATAGTTGTTACGAAACCCACGGTCAAGTAATAATAGAAACTAGCGGTGAGTTGTGTCGAGAATGGTTGTGAATCAAGCAGTAAAGAACTAAGAACTGTAAATTGCAACCGTATTTTACTATTTCTGGACAGCGCGTATAACTATTTATTTAACCGAAGAAACGCCAAGGAGCCTTTTCTTGCAACATGTGCTCATAAAGATGCTTTATACCATGCTAGAACAAAAACAGTAGGTAACTAAAAACATTTTTTGAGTTACCTACTGTTTGTCTTAACGGATTTTACTCAAACCGGGTCAGTAACAAGTAGCCTTAACGATATAACGATGGTTGTTTTAGTCTTGGAGCTCAATTAAACATCTTTTAGGATTCCGTACTCAAAGAGTAAAACAGGACCCTATTACTAAGACTCCGCTGTCCGTCTGTCTGTCTGTCTATCTGTCTGTCTATCTGTCTGTATGTCTGTCTGTCTGTATGTCTGCCTGTCTGTCACCAGGCTGTATCTCACTGATACCGTGATAGTTCCAGTTGAAATTTTCACAGATGATGTATTTCTGTTGCCGCTATAACGAAAAATTACTAAAAACTAGATAATGGTACGGAACCCTTCGTGCGCGAGTCCGACTCGCACTTGGCCGGTTTTTGTTATTCGTTTTAAAATGATCGTTAAGCGTCGCCAGAACGCTCGAGTCTCCATACAACCGTAATTTGATTCTCATTTAAAAACGACATCCTAATAGAATAACATGAAACTTTGTATGCACTATGGGGTCCACCTAATCTTAGTCGAAAACTAGTTTTAGTTGCTAGAAAAAAAATAAAAAATATATAATAGAGCGAGTTTGTGGATCCTGAGCCACAGTGCTGAAACAATGCATTCAAGACACCCTCATTGCGAAGAAAACCACAAGAAAGACACGGGGTGAATGTGGAGAAACGGGGGAGATTATACAAGTTAACTCCCCGTGAAATCTGTCCATTTATCTTGGAACTGTTTCGGGACGGACGCTCTAACGAGATATCGTTTAGCATTATGTTAGTGCGTAACATATTTTACCCCAAAATGGTGAGAATTGGATACATTTTTCTATGTTGTGGGAGAAACGTTTTGAATTAAGGAGACCGTGCTTTAAGTCCGGGGTTTTATTATGTTAGCCAATAGATTTGCGGAAAAAAAGAAAGGGAAATGTCGTATAAGACTTTGTTTACAGATAAAATATTACAATTATGCGAAAACAGCCTTAGTGGCCCAAGTGCGGGACGCGCTATTTCGATTCATATTAGATTGGGATTGGCTTGGGATTGGTATGCAACTAAAACATAATATATCAAATATGTAACAATAAGAGCGCTCGTATTACCAATACAATTCCAATGTAATCCGAACAGAGCCGCACGAGCCATTAATGCTATCAAATCCCATTCGGACTATCGAAATTATTCAATAAAAATACATCACAGAAGAAGAGTTCTATCTGACTTGACGTATAGGTATGATATAAATATTAATAAATATTACGGGACAATCTTACACAAATCAACCTAGGCCCACGGTAAGCTCAGTAAGGGCTTGTGTTGTGGGTACTAGGCGATGATATATATAATAGATACATACATATAGATACTTATATTCATATATAACATCCATAACTCAGGAACAAATATTCGTGATAAATACACAAATAAATGCCCTGACCGGGATTCGAACCCGGGACCTCCAGCTTCGTAGGCAGAGTCACTACCCACTGGGCTACGGAGGCCGTTATAATCTAAATTACATTCATCGCTCGCGCTCGCTTTCACTTGCGTTAAGCCTAACTAGTCTGAACGGGAGCCATAATGTTCATAGCCTTATAACCACAACCCCAACACCACCATAACCATATGAGACTGTTTGTTTCTTAATAAATTAATAACAGTACTGCGTACAGAAGGTTCACTGTTAACATATCCCCTGTTAAAAGTTGCATTGACAAGCCAATTGATAAGCGCATGATTAACGCGTGAGTTCCGTAGCAGCGCATGCCATCCACTTACGTACCTACCAGCTATATATTTGATTATATTCATATTCATATTCATCATCTGATTCATCCATGGTCTGATTCATCCTTGAATCAGACCATGGTTTATTTGCTAGCTAGTCCTAAGAATTTGCGTTGGCACTAGTTTTTGCCGACTGCCATCCGACATTCTTACCTATAGGCAAAATTAAGGGCTTGTTGCAACGACCACTTGACTCACAACTATCAAACTTTAGTGTACAGATTTTAGCCTGAACGAGAGTAACAATTGTATACCCCGCAAGAGTTAATTTGAGACCTCGTTCGTATGAAGTTAGTACACGCTCGAGTCGCAAGTTAACTCTTGCGGGATATAATTGGCTACACCCCCTATAAGTATGTGGTGTCACCAGTGATTTTTGTGGCTGGGTCCACAGCACTCGGCCATGTACCCCAGAGAAGGCGGCGAAGATGCCCAGAACGATCCAGCAGGGGCAAAGCGCGAGGAGGGCTCTAGTGCGTTCAATGTGAGATCCTAGAGTCCTCCGAATTACTTAGCGCAGATGGCGGTTGACGTGGAGTTTTTAGTAGGGGTAAAATACCACATAACCCTGACCTCCCCCGAGAGCTGGGTACCTGGTTCGCAGGTTTTCTTCATGAAAAAAAAAAAAGAAAAAAAAAAGTTATGTGGTGTTGTGTTTTTGGTTCTCCTGCTGTGTTGAGAGTGAGGGACCTGCATTTGTATCTAGCTGTCTACACAACGAATCCTAATGTCAATAGAAGATCGGTAATGCGTTGTGATTCTTGAGTTATCCGTAGGCTATGGTGCACAGTGTTTTAAAAACCATGTTTTGTCTCACTTCGTTTTTTTATAAAAAAACAAGAGTGATAACCATTACAAATATGAGACTAAAACTCCCACATCGATAGGTCATGTAGTTTTTGTTTAATTCAATATCAAAGCTTGCTTAGTTATATCCGGGTCATGAAATTCATATTTTAATTTATTACTTGAGAACTGGTTTACTTACAAAAAATTTGATTATACCAAGTGAATCTGCATAAAATTCCCAACCATTTGCTGTTTTTTTCATACACTTGCCGTGTTTACTTTCGGAGGTAATATTGTTTTTAGACTTTTCTGTTTTTATTTTTTTATTCCACAATTCCGCCGTAGGTATTTGATGGAAATATTTTAGCATATAATAGCTCAACTGTACCTTTATCAACAGTATTTAAATCACGGTCTAACTCCGTGGAAAATGGAAGATAGAAATGTATATGTAAATAAAGACGTGAGACAAAAACATGGTTTTTAAAACCCTTAGTGGTGCCACCGTTGTGATATCTATCTATTTATTCAGCCCGTAGCCAATGTTAAGTTTACTACGCCACTCCTCGGCAGGGGCGGTTCACTCTGTGATTCCGTCGCGCCGCTACAAGTGCCGGCGGCCGCCAAATTGGCGGCCCATTAGTAGCTGCCGCGTGTTGGTACAGGACGCTCGCACGGGTCGCAGCGCGTTGCATGCGATATAACGGGATGGCCACATTTAGGCACGTTTGGCGTACCTAAACAGGGAATTTGTTAACAGAGAACCTTCTGTACGTAGTACTATTACTTATTCTGTGTCCTCGGTCATGTGCTAATCTTATGTACTGTTTGCTTCTTGGCCCCGTAGCATGGATGGCCTTATCACGCGATAAGTGACAGGATAGAGCATCCGTCCCTGGCTGACACCGTTCGATAGAACGAGACGACGCGCTTATCCTATCACTTATCGCGTGATAACGCCATCCATGCTACGGGGCCTGTTCGGCAGATATCGGGCTTATGGTCTGCCCGCTGACCGTCTCGAAGAATTTCACCACTATTCTGTTACCCGTTTTGTCCATCGTCCATCGTTTCTCCTCGCCAAGTGCCCACCCACCTCTACTTGTGGTATAATAAAATGTATATCATACCACGTCGAGTCAAATCGACCTCCGATCCAAACATTCGTGTAAATTCACGAATGCAAATCCTCTGATATCGATGATGGATCTAACATAGTCTGATCGCTCATTTTCATTCGATCGGACGTTTCATTTGTTCTAGAGTGTTTGCGTTTCGTTCGTTTGCTCGTTGTAGTTTACTAGATAAGAGTAGAATGAATAATACATTTGGTTGGGACGTTGGGTACTGAATGTGCTGATGACGTTTTGTCGTGTGTGTTTTGCACTCGGCAAAATAGAACCGTGCGCTATAATGGATTCATCATGGCTTAGTTAAACTGTCAAAGAACACAGGCAAACACGCGGGATAAAATATAGCATTTGTCCATTCTATACACAGATGAAATATTCTTCTGGAGTCACAGTGTCCATAGGCGACGGTACCAGCTTAACATCAGGCAGGCCGTAAGCTTGTTTGCCACCGTCGTTGTATAAAAAAGAAATGGTAATCTTTGAAATCGAATGCTAGGTTCCACAGATTACACCTACATACGAACTATTTAATAAAGCTACAATTTCTAGGTATAGGAATAATATACCTGGCGCCGCGTCACGCAGTTTTTCCCTGCGCCAAATGGATGTAAATCCAAATGGATGAACGTAATATTTTGACTACATTTACGGAGATGCCACGTAGCGGTCACTTGCTCGTGGTAGTGTGTGATAATTCGACATTCACCAGCGCGCCATGGACGTTGACGTTGATAATCCAACGTTGAGTTGTGACATTCTTGACCGTTCCATTTGGATGGCGCGCTGGCGCTTGCACCTTTTGGATATCCAATGAGCCGCGTCAACTATCTTTAAACGCTACAGTTTTGACATTCATACATACATACATATAATCACGCCTCTTTACCAGAGGGGTAGGCAGACACGAGAGATCACGGATTCATTGACCGATATTGGCACGGGGCTGCTCCATTTGGCTTTTTACTGCGGTCGGTCGTTAATAGCCAGCTTTAGATACTAAAATGGTCGCAATTTTTCATCGAAACTATGTGAAATAAACCATTTATTAACCGACTTCAAAAAAGGAGGAGGTTATACCTATGTTCCACTGTATCTGTTTGCCGATTTTTCCGTCAATTGTGGACCGATTTCCAAAATTATTTTTTTAATCGAAAGAATATACTCCTGAGGTGATCACATTGTCACCAAGTCAGGATCTGATCATGGAATCCCAGGGAAATTCAGGGCAACCCTCAAACTTTATAGGCACGTGTGTAACTCGTGTATTTACCCTCGGAAATCGCAATTTTGGAGAAGTGGAACTGATGATGAAGGCCACAGATGACTTATGGAACTCCTCAAAGATGTAAAGTACGAAAAGATTATGACATGATTCCGTTGAAGTAGCAACTCATGAAGTGGTAATTCTGAGATACTTGAGGAATCGACGGAACTACTCAAATATTATCAGCCCACAGCTAGCGACGTTTTTTTCTGTAATAATCAACGCATTTGCCCTCGGAAAGCAGTTCATGTGGTGAATTGAAAAGGAAATGTGGAAATATTCATGTACCTGTGTGGCTTGGCGAAGAACTGAATTGACGTCGGTTTAAACTTTGTTTTTAAAGTAAATTATATAAACAGTAATTGAATTTCATCCGTTAAATAGACCTCCCATTTTAGCTCAATATCCAAACATGTCCACAAATCGAATCTGCACACCGAATTAATGCACATTGCCTAAAAACTCGGAGCGAGGCCACGCGAAGCCACACGAGGCCTATCAAAGCTATTAGCCCGCTTCATTGGTTCCTAAAGCCAGTGGCTTCGTACGTTGGTCGTTAGTTTTCGACTGGGCTATAGGAATGTCCACTAGGCTATATCATATAGAGTTTTCAGTGGCTGTTTGTTTTTCGCTTTTGGCAGTTTTGATTTTTATGAAGAAAACGTGTACAGTTTCCAAGGAAAAGGTTCGCTAGCCCTTTATACGCCTATTGACTCAACGACTGTACTATCCTAAATGACCTCGCACCTAATCCGAAGATTTGGCATTTTACGAAAGCGACTGTCATCTGACCTTCCAACCCAAACGCACGTGTGTATTGCTGCAAAAAGTCGTCGCGAGTAAACGATCTTATACCGTCAATATATCGAGATAGAGACCTGTGCTAAGTATTTGAATTTTGTTTTAAATCTCAACGCCATCGCTTGATCCCCTTACGGCACATAATAAATAAAAGTACTATGTACAGAAGGTTCTCTGCTAACAAATCCCCTGTTTAGGTATGCCAAACGAGCCAAAACGTGGCCATCCCTTTCTATCGCATGCAACGCGCTCTACGCTACGCTTTAGTGCTAGGGTTTCCGCCAACGAGAACCTATTAAATTATACATTAGTATAATAGTGTTACTGTCTTTGCAGTGTTTACGAATAGTCTTCTGTTTAATTAACACACACTACACAAAAGCTTGTAGCTATGTTATTTACCATAAGGTTATGACATCATAACTGTCATACGAGTACATTGGGTTATGACATCATGAATGTCAGTTTCTGTAAAAAACAAAACCAACGACTTATCAATGAAGCTTTAAAAATCTCAATCTACGTTTTACCAAAGAATCCTTATATTACGTCAGCTTTCAATTAATAGACACTCAACTGAGGTTCCATCAAAAATTCAAAAGGCCGCCTGCACTTTGAAGATAGCGTTCAATCCCGTGAAAAGGTGCCGTACAAAGAGTTGAATATGGTTGAAATGCTGAACGATCGTTGGGGTGAAATAAGCTGATTTCTTTTCAAACGGGAATGTGACATTCTGCTACTGTTTGACTGAATTCTCAAATAGTACTCAGCGCTTTGATAATTGAGGCTCAGCTCGGCGTTAAGGGATTAGCTTTAGACTTTTGTAGAAATTGTAAGTTTCTGGAAACAATGTAGAATTGATGTAGTTCGTAGAAACGTTATAGATATTTAAAAAATCAATTTTCCCTTTGAACGCCAAGAGCAGGAGAGGCGTTATGAAATTCATTGGCAAAGTTACCTTCAGTATTCAATACAAGGTTTGTATTTCTTCTGTTATAACAATGACGTTGGCGTGACAATGTCTCAATCAATTAATCATTTATTTTACATAAAAACATTGTGCACAAAAGGGTATATTACAATAATAACAAAATTCTCACATGTTTTGCTGCTAGCGCAATACGTAAACTATAAGGTAATTAACAGGATTTATCATCATTCATGCTAATTAATAAATAAAAGATACATTCTCAATTTAATATTACACTGGCCATCTCTTTAAGTATTTTGTCTTAGCAGTGAAACGGTTGACTACACAAAAACATTAGGTACAGGGTGTTCCGGATGAGACTTAACTGGCGAAGGTTCTGATAATTGAATACTTTCGGAGATATCTTCGACTTAATACCGGATTCGATCAAAGTGGAATAAGGAACTTTTGCTAAAGTTAAACGTCGAAATCGTAGACTAATCTTGAAATAAACTCTATTCTTTGTTTTCCGATTGACACTTTTCAAACCAGTTCAGATATGCCTTGACATTGCGATGGAACTATAGAATCTACACGTAAATACGGCACAGTCGACGTTAAATGTTTATTTTGCACCTTTACTACAAGGCGAAACACGTATAGGTACTCTTTGACGTTGACTGTACTTAGGTACCTACCATACTTACAATGACATCACATTACTAGAACAAACTGGCTACAAATAAATTCAAACAAAACGACAGCCTTGAACTTGTCTGAACCTGAACTTGACTGCACGGGCCCGAACAATACACTCGTGACCACGATTTTATCGAATCCAATGACCTTTGTTCTGGGATCCCTAAAAAATTATCAGCCATCAGTCTGTGTCACACGTCATCAAATCAAGTAATAACTAATAAGACATTAGTGCGTTATGTTAAAATGGATAATGTAGTTGCTATATGAATAGTAAACCATCAAATTATTATAAGAAAGTATAAATTACAAAATATAATTCAAATAATAAAAAGATACCTTGAAAGTTCAGAAAAATATGCAAATCTTTTATTGTCTAAGAGTAAGTTTAAAGCTACCAATAGAATCCTTACGCTTTTATAGAAACAACATTTTATGACAACTGATGGACCTAAACGCAGTATTTCGCGACCGAAACAGCAATTTACTTGATTTTCCATACAACGATTAGTACAATTTGCAAAGTGTGACGTCATACTTTTACATCAATTAGTATGAAGCGCTTCGGCTGCCGCCTACGAGGTTCGTCTTTTGCTTGTTTGCCACCGTCGTTGTATAAAATAAAAACTTTTTGGGTATTCAATTTATGTTGCTCCCATTTTACATTTGTTCCTCCCCAAAAACGGTCCGAATGACATCGTAAATAAATCTTAGGTCACAAGCCGAGTCTTTAGCTAAGTACTTCATAATGTCCAGGGTTGGCACCGAACATGTGTCTCCCCTGGGAACACAGAAAAATTCTGAATTAAGAGTAATTTGTCCGAAACCATAATTATTCCGAAATTACAAATGTCCGACCGCCATTTCCCGCTTATTTAAAATTTGGACGCAGATAATTTAATGGAACGTTGTAATACTTAGGTTAGGTTGGGGGTTTATATCCTGAAAAATCAAGAATTCCTTCAGCGGAACATGGTTTTCGGAATTATGAAATTCTAAAAAGATGCTTTTGGACAAATCGGACTCTCGGGATCATAAAAAAAACAACTCTCAATAATTTCTCGTTTGTAGGTATATTTCCACACTGCAAAGCCAGATGGCGAGGTAGCTGTCTCTTTTGCACTTGTAACTTGTCTTAAAAATCAGCTATTTTAGCCAAATACGGTATCGATATAAGTAATTATAATTTTATAATTATGATCTATCATTGTAGCGATGCGTCACTTACTTTTAACAATTATAATTACAACCTAATTACAATCCTCTAACCATAGTTCGGTTAAACATTGTTATTATTGGCGAGGAAAAATCAATAATACTAACGATAAGGCCACTGATTACGTCTTATCTGGAAAATGATATGAAAATAAGTCTAACTCGCGCGATGGATAATTGTATTTTCTGCGTACTGGTGATAGAAAAATATGACAAACACATGTAATTCCTTAGAGCCGTTACACACGGCGAATATTTCTAGCGATACAAATGCGTGTTTCACTATCCACAGATCACTTACAAGCCTTTTTTTGTGTTGACGCATAGGGAATGCCTTTACGCATCTCCCCGGACCCAGGGAAGGCCCAGGGGGTATGTGGGACTCGCCCTTATAAGATAAGACCCACTAAACTACACTGCGGCGTCGACCCTCACTGCCGTTAAGGGGGGCATCATGGGATCGCTAGCATTCTACATCACTTGCAAGCCTAGCACAACTGCACGGTTAGCACAAGACGGCGATATACTATCCTATCCATCTCTTTCTAATTAGAACACTTAGAAAGAGACGGATAATATATCTCGACGCGCGACAGCTCGCGCGCCGTCTTAGGATAACCGTGCTGACGCCGCGACCCAAGACGAGAAAATCTGCCATTTTTTTTGACTTGCGGGAAGATTGGGGTTATTCGACACTTTTTAGGCTGGACCTTGTAAAGAAATAACTGTAACTCGCATCAGGGCAGATTAAACACTGCTAATCGAAAATAGAAGTTTGCATGGAAATTTCTGTGCGCTTTTGCGTGTTACCAAAATATGTCTGTTGACATTAGCAATTTCAACTGTCGTAGGACTTCAGATTACGTCGAATAGATGTTCTCATTTGAGAATGAATTTTTTGATTGGTTTTCATACAACTTTATTACGTTCTTGCAAACATTAAACATATTGCAAAAGTATAATCACATCATTCAAGCAAATCAATTGAAATCATATATAATTTCTGGCAGTCATTCATTCTTCACAAATGCAGTACTAATTTGCGAGTCTGCAAATTAAATTTTACTGCGAAAACAGCTGGAAGAAAAGAAATGAACCTTTAATCTCTTGCAATATGATCTACCCATTTTTATTCCAACTGCAAATCAAGTATGATGAAGTATCCACATAACCAAACTACCCATGTCACATAAAAAGTTAATAATCAATCGAAAAGCCGCCTTATATATTCACAAATAAAGTGCATGCGCATTTTATAAACGGTAAAATAAGGTTAATAAGCACATAATAGCATTGCAATGGAGTCGTCACTCATTCTCAATTGTAGCGCTGTCGTAGTAAAATAAAAACAGCAGAAATTCATAGATTGCGCTGAAAAAATTGAGAGATTGATGAACATTCAAAAGTAAAATAACTCTTTTAAATATTGTTCATCATTGTTCTTCATCGTTTCCACTATAGGTACACATAAGTTGTCCGGAAGAGATCGTTTTTTTAGCGATAAGACCGCCTATGTGTTAATATGTTTTAATTTAAGTGTTGTATTCGCCTTAGTGAAGTTTTTTTTTCTTTTTTTTTGTGAACAATAAAGAATATTTCTATTGTATTTGTCGCGAACGCCCTCTCTTTATATAGGAATGTAACCGGTACAAATACAGTTAGACTGCGCAATATTAGAGGGCGCCGCGAAAGGGTTTATATGTGGACATAGGAAGGATAATCTGAATCCTACCTTGAATCATCTCTGCAGTCCACGGATATCTGCTTCGCTTTTCTAGACGATGACGCTCGCGGCACTCGCACGGTGACGCTGGCGTCTACCATCTGTGGTTATAAAGATAACCATGACACACCTGTCACGTAGGCCTTAGAAACTTAGCACATATAAGTTCTACCTACTGAACAACTGGAGTTGTACCACGTCTTCTCCTAAATATACGAATAGTCGTTCCTTCACTAGGGTTAGCCACATAAGGTGTGTACACTATATTACTGTATCTAGTTCTCGCCCTTCGACCGAGAAACTATGGAGGTACCTCCCCTATATACTGTCATCATGACTAGGGCATATTATCTATCAGAAGTAACTATGTTCTCAGGCTACTGTAGCATGTTATCGCGATGGTTAATTGTCATTAAGTAACACAGGATTCAGGAAATAGTTCTAGTATAAAACCTTTAGAATATGTAGATTATAGCACACAATTATATCAGAGCAAATAAATCTTCATAGAACAAATAAAGTACTAAGAAACTAAGACACTTAGCTTTCAGAGACCACCTGCGTAGCCCCCGGCTCCTTGGCGAGAACTCCGTAGACTTCTTCGACCTTCGCTGCCGCTCCATGATAAAATGAGGCCTTTTCCACGGAACAAACGATTAAATGCTCCAAAACTCTCACTTTAGTCTACCCACAGTCACAACTATATCATAACCTTGCCAGTGCAAATAATCTTAAGGCGTCACTACACGTTCCGACCACGAGTTAAAGTCTTCGCGATATCAACTGCCAGATGTCGCGACACTCCCCACTCCAAAAGAAGTGAAGTCATCTCGAAGTGGTTGGCCGCAACACTGGAAAGCCAAAAGAAGCTACGTCACAGGACGTCATCCTTTAAGACCCTCCTGACGACCATTAGAGATAAGACTAGGCAAACAACTTCCCAAGTTGGCACAGTTGTGCTTAGATCTAGAACACTCATTTCCCATTCCTTGACCTTATTTTTCCCACTCACTACAAGGTTTTCTTTCAATTCATTTACTAAGTTACGGATAAAAAACTTCAAACTTGCACGCTATTAGCTTATGTGGCAAATAAACTTATTCCGATACTAGCTTATTAGCGTGGGTCTCGCTTATTACGGTAGGTACTGAAACTGAGCCTCTCTTAGGTCTGTACAAGAAAGCTTCTCAAAAGCACGGGGAGCGCATCAATTAAACACAGAGATCCAACGTCAAGCACTTAGTAGGACTTTGTTTGACAATCTCACGGCACTGTTCTCCCACTACATGTAAATATATTCATCTGTATCTCTTCGGATTTCTTATTCAGTTCACAAGCCTTGGAATATATTCTGAACCCCCTTTTCCACTTCTCTCAGGATTCACACAAATCACCCAACGTCATATTCGTCACATTTTCACAACGGAGGTGTAAGCACGGCCTCCATTATTCTTTAACTCCAATTATATTCTTATTTTTTCTTATCTTATTATATCTATATCCAAATATATTCAATTGTCTTAAATTTTGTTTGTTCATGTTTTAATCACCATGCGCCATTTTCGTAACAAGCTCTACAAGTATGGCATTCATATTCATATATTCATTCAATTTATTCATAAATCCTGTTTACATGTCATTTAGTTAAGTAAATATTCCCCCGACAATCAACTCTTCCATCTACT
Source organism: Epinotia brunnichana (assembly GCA_963854355.1). NCBI lineage: Eukaryota > Metazoa > Arthropoda > Insecta > Lepidoptera > Tortricidae > Epinotia > Epinotia brunnichana. Next base: position 17,456,532 of record OY977944.1, read on the forward strand.
TACTTTCTCTACTATCAAGAATTCTCTGCTATCGAGAGTTCTTTATTATCAAGAGTTCTGTACTATCGAGAGTTCTTTACTATCAAGAGTTCTCTACTATCGAGAGGAGCATCACCTAGGTCTGTGCTAGAAAGCTCTATAAGCATGGTACTCTCCCGACCATCTCATTATTTCTCTACTATCGAGAGGAGCATCACCTAGGTCTGTGCTAGCAATCTTCATAAGTATAGTACTCTCCAAACAATCTCATTATTTCTCTACTATCGAGAGGAGCATCACCTAGGTCTGTGCTAGCAATCTTCATAAGTATAGTACTCTCCAAACAATCTCATTATTTCTCTACTATCGAGAGGAGCATCATCTTACTCGGCCGGACAAAGGTAAACATCACTATGCGGGCAGAGTCCCGAAAAGAGAGAGGTGAAGTACCCGGAGGCCAAAAGCCATCCGCACTTCGCTAAGCTGCACTATGCGGGCAGGGTCCCGAAAAGAAGGTGAAGTACCCGGAGGCCAAACGCCATCCGCACTTCGCTAAGCCCTATTCCTATGCGGGCAGAGTCCCGAAAAGAGAGAGGTGAAGTACCCGGAGGCCAACGGCCATCCGCACTTCGGTTAGTTTGTCCTATGCGGGCAGGGTCCCGAAAAGAGGTGAAGTACCCGGAGGCCAAAGGCCATCCGCACTTCGATGAGCTAATCCTATGCGGGCAGAGTCCCGAAAAGAGAGAGGTGAAGTACCCGGAGGCCAAAAGCCTTCCGCACTTCGCTAAACTGCACTATGCGGGCAGGGTCCCGAAAAGATGGTGAAGTACACGGAGGCCGAAACCAACCGCACTTCGATAAGCGAGCAGGGTCTCGCAACAGAACGTGAGATCACCACAGCCAAAGCTGCAGCACCTTGGTAAGCTTTACTATGCGGGCAGGGTCCCGAAAAGATGGTGAAGTACACGGAGGTCGAAACCAGCCGCACTTCGATAAGCGAGCAGGGTCTCGCAACTGAACGGGAGATCACGGCAGCCGAAGCCGCCGCACCTCGACAAGATGTACCTTGTCAGCCTTATCCAAGATGAGCCCAGACATACCCGGCCTCATCCCACCTAAGGTAGACACAAGTAAACATCGCTATGCGGGCAGGGTCCCGAAAAGATGGTGAAGTACACGGAGGCCGAAGCCAGCCGCACTTCGATAAGCGAGCAGGGTCTCGCAACTGAACGGGAGATCACAGCGGCCAACGCCGCTGCACCTCGATAAGCTTATACTATGCGGGCAGGGTCCCGAAAAGATGGTGAAGTACACGGAGGCCGAAGCCAGCCGCACTTCGATAAGCGAGCAGGGTCTCGCAACTGAACGGGAGATCACGGCAGCCGCAGCCGCCGCACCTCGATAGATGTACCATTTCCGCCTTACCTAAGATGAGCTCAGATTTTACATTCACAACATGGATCTCATCACGTATATCACGTGGCAATCCCTATATGTATATACATTAATTGTCTAGAGAAATCCATAAACCCATTGTGAGCTTTACTAAGATCTATAAATATACTTAGCTTTCGATGTTTCTGTATAATTGCAGGCCATCATGGCAAATTCTCTCTTAACTCATTGTTACAGTCATTGTCAATGACGTCATCCATATCATTACGAAGCTTCATCTCAAATTATATCCCTTCGCAACATCAATAATTATTCTCAATTCTCGAAGTCCAAATCAACAAATCAAATCTCGTTCATTTTATTTCATTCGCTGTTAAGTCATGTACATACATTATAATTAAGGTGTTCAAATTCAGTACCTCCGAACAAACAGACCAAAATAAATTAATTTATTAGAATAAAGGCAACCAAAGCTATTTTGTGCCTTTCTAGTATTCCCGAAATCAATGCTTGTAGTTTACTTCCACAATCTTAACACCCTCACTCTCCGATCTCTGGTAATGAAATGACAGGCTCAACATATTCGATAGACCCTCCCCAACCAAAAGAAAAACTGCCTTTTCCGACGATAACTAAAACAGGTTAGGATGGTTATACCAGCTATCGATCTCATTCCTGTCAAACTTATAGACATCAACAAATTTGAGCGGTAGGTATCTATCGAACCTCCATCCTTCAGTTTCTATCTATCGTTACCAAAGACTTAGATACCTTGATCAGTTGAGTTACATGCCCTGAAAAAATCGTGTAATATAAGACACGACCTGTAACAATTTCAAGAAACTAGTAAACGTTACATGCCCTGAAAAAATCGTGTAATATAAGACACGACCTGTAACAATTTCAAGAAACTAGTAAACGATGTACCTTCAGCATCGCTTATTCTTTAACGACGGAAGTTGTCTTGTCTACCCTGAAACAATAATCTCCTTCCATCACTCCGTCTAGTACAACTGACGACCAGTATATTCCCACGTATATCTCTTTAGATTAGATCAGAGGTTATTCGAACGCTGAGGACGACTATCCGATTCTTTCGAAGCTTTTGCAAATGTTAAACAACCTTAACTTCCACATACCCCGACATACCAACACTTCAACTCTTACTGGTACGTTACGATATACTGATACGTCAACTTTTATTCGAATTCAAAACCACCTTCTAATTACTCGTTTTGAACAAGTCACCGACTCCTCCTTCTCGCTACTAATACCCGGTACCACATTATCAATAATTCAATACATATCTCAAAAAACAGCATGTCACCAGATGTTGATCATTAGTAGTGCAACTTGGATGTAGATTCAATAAATATCTCCTATACTCTTAATGCCAAATGATTAACTAAATCGGCTATGTTTCTCTAACGTTCTAAATTAGAATCCATGAGTATTGACTTCGTATGTTTAGCTGAAACGAACAAGCAATGATACTCCCGAGCACCGAATCAGTGACATAAATCGGTTGAATGATTATCGGGCCTCCTTCAAGGATAAATAGTGTTATGATCTTCTATTTAGAAACCACTATCTAGGTATTAAACCATTTCTCATCGTGAGTGCAGAATTCTACTGCAAGAGCCGACTTTCGACTAAGTTCCTATGTCTGAACATCATTCGATCTATAATACCTAAGTATTGGATAAGACTTACATAAATCATTACATAACTACACTACTAGCTTCACCATACTGGCTAAACAACCAAGTGTCAAATTAAGATTTCGATATATAATACTAGATACCATGTAAATATCTACTTACTACTACTTATTTCAGCGACCAAATATCTTTCTCAATAAGGTAACTGTATCTTTCTTTGTATTGTTAGTTACCAGACGTTTCAAATTTCAATACAATGTCTCTCAGAGAAAATTCTAGATTAATGTAAGCTTTACATCTAAATCTTGCAAACAAGTAATACTTAACTGTCAATTCATTCAAATAGTCATATTAAGTCATATTATAATCTTTAGACTTTATCAATGCTGGCTCAATTCTTTGACTTTATAGTAAACTTCAACAAGAAAAAATACTCAATATCAACCAAAATAGGAAAATTTATGTAAGTGATGGTATACCGTCTACATATACAAGTATTACTCAAGTCATTACCTATATGTAAAATTGAAACCTTTTAGTCATCCATGTCCATACTTTGGATACTTATGTATTGAGCACGATCTGAGGCCTATGGCCTATGTCCAGTACTGGACGTCTTTCGGCTGGTATGATGATGATGAGCACGATTTAAGATAATCTGTGATATTATGCATTAAACGTCATTGACAAGTTAAACGAACTCGTAGTACCTAAGTACTTGAATGTATATACAAATCTCTATTGATATATACTACCTATGTCTAATATTCAGGGGTTATAGAATTATTTCCATTTCGCGTGTAACATCTAAATTGATTCGAACAATTCTTTCCTCCTTTCCCACATTTCTTTTTATTCCTTTTCGTTGGATGCGGGTGCTGCAGGACCGGCCACCTAGGCACTCTTTGGGGGAGGCCTACGTCCAGCAGTGTACTTCCTTCGGCTGATATGATGATGATGATGAATCCTTTCATTTTCAGTACTGAACTATTTATATAGTAGGTATATAAATTACTCATTTAGGTACTTCAACGGTTTGTGATCAAACATAGCTAACGACATACTAGCTTTCTCTTATTATTCAAATAATTGCCATAATCAATGAATTTAGACTATTCCATTAAGTAAGAAGATGAAAACATTTAATAACATTTTACTGTACCTACAGTTCGCGTAGATATTACGATCAATACAGTACATGATGATGATGTCCTCCCAGTCGTATCCGGTATAGTATACATAACTATTACAATAACAGTGGTAAGGCTTATTATTTCAAATAACTAGTCGAGAAGGTATTAAGCTTAAGACTCACAGGTGATTCGCAAAACTGCACACGGTTATGCACACAATACCTACCAATGCATACTTAAGATGTGAAAACCACATTAACTTCACGTGACTACATTATGAGTTGGTTAGGTAGGTCTTAGACTGACAAACGTAACCAAAGACTTTAATTATATACTATAATTATACTGCCTACATATCGAAGTATGTTCACTGAATAACTCAGTAACTTTTACACCATTACATGTAGGTTAGTAACTACATACCCTACGTATTCCCATCTGTCTTTGAAATAATCGAGTACCATAGCACGTAACTACGCCATAAACAATTAATCAACAGTTGTATCAACACCCGCTACAATCACGCTGCAACGAGAAATGAGATTATAGACGAAGAACTCTGTTAAAAAGAAAAACATTGTTGTACCCACATATTCTCTTTCTATTTTCAATTGAATCTCGTACGTAGACATATTATACTACCCAATCATTATCTCATTCGTCTATAAATCACTACATTGACAACTAGTACGCTAATGTATCAGAAAACTTTTAACCAGATTATTACTAAGTACCTACTTAGAAGAAACTTATCACTTCATGTTGGAAAATCATATTATTTTCACTCTGAAGGCAGCAGTCGTTCTCAGAAGTCTGAAACAATTTTTTGAGCCGTCTTCGGTTGCTCACTATCAGAATATACAATATCATGAAATCTATTTTTCGGCATTCCATCTCCTTATATGTACGCACACGACGAACCAAAGAGACGGAACTACTAAAGGCTTTAACAACAAGAGTGGAATCCAACTGCGTGAAAGAAACTGCTCGATTAGAACGTAAATCATTACTGGAATCGTTCACGACGGCACGAGTGATATGTAAACTGTTCCAAGTAGTTCCAACAACACGCCCATCCTGCAATGGAATTGGTAGACCGAAACATTTCTATGATCTGAATATAGGCTGGACACATACTCATAAAACGCGGTCTTATATTTCGAAGTTGTATAAAACCTTCCCTTAACAATACTGTTACTCGCATGTACCTATGCTTCTGAAGTAAAACATGAAACTGGATAAATATCTCGAACGTATACTTAATGTACGCACTGAAAAATAATTAGTACCAGATAGGTATACTATATGCATCATAGCTTGTTCAAGCTTAATATGTACGACCGTTATTAATCTGCGTCAAAATGTATGTACTATTGGGTACCGGAATAATATATATCTATTCCTAATTAATCTATGTAATCATTACTACTATGCTAGTCTGTGCACTAGGTACATTGATTCTAAGTTCTTCCTTTAACCAAGTTTACTTACTTTAATATTTATATATTAATCCACATAATTCGGCACTATAAATAGCAATAGTCAATTATCACATTAGTAGGTATTTAAATAATATGACTTTAAAATAAGATGAAAGCAATAAGTCAAAGTCGCATTGAATTTAATTGTAAAGACAAAAATGATTTTTCCGTTTTAAATCCATACTCATCCGCTCTCCGTCTGATTATTTCCATGATTAAACGTACCCTATATGCATAACTATAGTGATTTTTTCAATTTTCACACGTATTTTTACTTTCTATTGCTATTTGATGATGATCTGATGATGATGTATAAAAAATACTAGGCCGACATTGGAAACGAAATCCATAATTGTAAATGATCCATGAGAATCCCGCTATAATTGCGCATGAAATAAAATATCGACTGATATGATTTTCACAAAAGCTATTGCTTTACCACAAAATATGACTGACCACTCTGACTCAAAAGTCTGGCAAGTTCTTTTGCTTTTACTTATACCCAACATACATACATAAATACTCCTACTATACACCTATGTATAGTCGTTCGTACGCATGATTATTAGAATAGAATACTGGTTAATCCTACGAGATCTCATACTCATTACCAAGTTAATATAGTCCAAGGAAAAATACTGGTAAATTAATTTGTTCCATAACATGTTACGTTTTATGTAAATATGCTAGTGCTACCTCTAACCTTCTCAAAAATACTTCTTCTGACTCATTAAGTTCATTGAAATCTCTTTATTGCACTGAAATGCTGGACACGAGTATACAATGCACTGAGTAACTGCAAATATTACCGTTGAATGTAAATATGTTATGGATACTTGCCATAAACGTAAACTGTAAGGACTCGTACACAACTGAAACGACATTACAATATAATTACGCAATAGGCAGCAAGTCAATCACTCCTGGAATAATAATGTACGTATGAAACTGAAGTTGTGTGACCTAGTTAAATTCACTTCCCTTGCGTTTTGTTGTTTTTACCCGACTGCCGAAGGAGGGAGGGTTATGTTTTTCTATCTGTAAATAAATGCTGCCTCTCACGCAGACTGCGTCTCACGCCTTTAATATTTTACACGGCTATAGTTGCAATAAGTACCTACAACAAATAAAATTTGACGGCACTAGAAACTACCTAGACACGATAAATAGGTAATAATTTCTCTTTTAACACCACAACTACTGGAAGTCAATTTGTCGATTTACAACCAAAGAGCTATTTTCGTGTATTAGCTAAAATTACGTACTCACAAGTAGCACCTTTCTTTATACTCAAATACCCTAAAATCGATTCACATATGCACGTTTGTAATCGCTCGGGGACAATAAATACTGCTGTACCTTAACATCACCACAGCTAACAATAATTGGAGCTCACAAGCTAGATCAAACCATTAGCATCAAATTGAACTGTCAAATAATTCAGCAACAACTATGACGACACTAATATGCGTTGGCAGCAAAAACTAACGAATTTCACTTCGTACAGAAATCAAACTGCAACGCGCTACGACGTAGTGCTACTAGTTACTTTTGCAGATCCTGTAGGAATCACATCCTGGAAAGAAATGTTCTAGCATTTAACAAAAACAGTACCTATGCGATCATATCTCGTACTACTGCTGTTACAAACATTGTTGAAGGAAACAATCGATTCTAAACTTCAAGATAATCCTCTCAAACTGAATTTAACCCCGAGATCCTCGTACTTATTTAAGCCAACTTTCTCACCGTTAACTATCCAAAGGTAATGCGCTGCATCTCTCACAAATTAACGGCTCTTTCCAAATCACGATTTTTCTAAATCCTTTCCAACACTTAAGAGCGTAGTCGGTCTGCGAGAAATATGTATTTGTACAAACTATGGCCGTCGCGTTGCGCCCAAGCGACCGCGTGCGATGCGCGATAGGGACAACCGCAGCTCAGACCGATTTTCACAACAAATTCTTGACAAGATCGATGCTTTGTATGGAAAAAAGCTGCTAGGCTACCCTCTTAACTCGACTCACTTTGTAGAAATATTTCGTCTCATCGCCACGACTCTTCTCAACTACCCTCTTTTTTTTCTTTTATTATTATATAATTAGAAGTAGAAGTATTTCCACCAATATCTGAATGCAATGCAAGCACAAATCCTTGATACTCATTAAAATATGGTATCCGACATAATATAGAACAGCTTTTCAATCTTTCGCTTTTATATCATATTAGACTGAAAAAATCTGTGATGCAATATGATACGCAAATTTATGATGAAAACAGTTAATCCGTTGCTTTTCCGTCTTATTTTATACGGTAACTGTTTCTTAGCTTCTGTAAACTGTACGTGTTCTCAAAATGTTCAAAATAGCAACGTACCAACATTAATTTTATTGAAAACATGGAAGAACTATAAAAGGAATCTTCATTACAACATTGAAGCACTGATCGAGAAGCAACTAGCCGGGGCCCTCGGCTGAATTGACATCACCATTAGTGTTCCATAGAAGCTCTAATTTATTGTATCATTATTCAACGGGTATTGTATGTAATACATTCTATACCATGTATAATTTAGCTAAAATTTACATTATTCTCAAACAAATGTAAAAATGGGACAAAAAAATCATGTGCATCGAGAAATAATTGAAGTATGCTACACCATACTCCACCACGCCACTAAATCGCCAAACCAAGGGTTAAGATAAAACTGCCTGAAACAAACTGGCTACTCCGACTGCCTACCAGCTCAATATAACCGATAGGCACGGATTCAAATATCCCAGCACCATTCACCATGTCGCGAACGCCCTCTCTTTATATAGGAATGTAACCGGTACAAATACAGTTAGACTGCGCAATATTAGAGGGCGCCGCGAAAGGGTTTATATGTGGACATAGGAAGGATAATCTGAATCCTACCTTGAATCATCTCTGCAGTCCACGGATATCTGCTTCGCTTTTCTAGACGATGACGCTCGCGGCACTCGCACGGTGACGCTCGCGTCTACCATCTGTGGTTATAAAGATAACCATGACACACCTGTCACGTAGGCCTTAGAAACTTAGCACATATAAGTTCTACCTACTGAACAACTGGAGTTGTACCACGTCTTCTCCTAAATATACGAATAGTCGTTCCTTCACTAGGGTTAGCCACATAAGGTGTGTACACTATATTACTGTATCTAGTTCTCGCCCTTCGACCGAGAAACTATGGAGGTACCTCCCCTATATACTGTCATCATGACTAGGGCATATTATCTATCAGAAGTAACTATGTTCTCAGGCTACTGTAGCATGTTATCGCGATGGTTAATTGTCATTAAGTAACACAGGATTCAGGAAATAGTTCTAGTATAAAACCTTTAGAATATGTAGATTATAGCACACAATTATATCAGAGCAAATAAATCTTCATAGAACAAATAAAGTACTAAGAAACTAAGACACTTAGCTTTCAGAGACCACCTGCGTAGCCCCCGGCTCCTTGGCGAGAACTCCGTAGACTTCTTCGACCTTCGCTGCCGCTCCATGATAAAATGAGGCCTTTTCCACGGAACAAACGATTAAATGCTCCAAAACTCCCACTTTAGTCTACCCACAGTCACAACTATATCATAACCTTGCCAGTGCAAATAATCTTAAGGCGTCACTACACGTTCCGACCACGAGTTAAAGTCTTCGCGATATCAACTGCCAGATGTCGCGACAGTATTGTTATGATTCTATCGGAAAACCAGCGCTGATTCAAACCAGCAGCAAGCTAAAAAAATGTCAATGTTCTGTAGGACATTAATAAATTCGTATCATATTCAATATAAGTATGTGTAGCCTGCGTGCATTCTCAATAATATGCGGTAATTTACGAACAAAAAAGCCTAGGCTTTTTATGCATCCCTAGGGATAGGATAAACACTACAATGGTGAGACTGGTGAGATAACGTATCCACGACAGCTGTGCGAGATACGTGAGCGAGGCTTGTTATGCCATTGGTGGATTTATTCCTCGCACACCACTCGACCTCATACAGCTCTGGCGGATACTTACCCTCGGGTAAGTGGACTGAGTAGCTGTCTTTTCTAGGCTGAGCACTAAATAATAAGATTACACGTACTTGCACTTGGTCGAGAGCACTATCTTGACACCACTCACGTTTACCTATATATTGCTATTCACGAATCAAACGCGATATTTATTTTCCTTTATTTCCGATACCGACCAAATAAAGAATCCAGACACACCGAAGGTTTACTCTGTCGCTAACATTGCAAGTGACAGGAGCCGATGGAGACAGTTCACCCGTTCCAAACTGGCATCCCATTAGGCCTTATTACTGTGCCGAAGCGGACTGTGGCATTGCGCAAGCCACGGCGTCTGTGCCGGTTTTGCAAGCGCGTGGGTGAACAATAGAATGTAATCTCTGCGAGGAGGGATTATGCACCGGACGAGAAAATGACGATATTACCTTTACCTCAATACACTGCTACATTAGTTACGGCTTTTCATTTTTTCAATGGGGAAATATTAGATACACCATAAAATGTATAAACAGTTAAAATATGTCGGTGGTTAATGGTATTCCTTCGTTTGCCCGAATTTCATTTGCCACCATATTCAGAGGCCATAATGCGGCATTTCGACATTGTATGCAAAATTATATTGTAATTTTTATCTCGAAATAAATAAATATACGCAGCTCACGGGTGGCGCAGAACCGGTCATTGTGGCACGGTTTGGGGGAGGCCTATGTCCAGCAGTGGACGTCTTTCGGCTGATAATATGATGATGATGAAATAAATCTAAATATCGGTTTTTATACCGGTTTAACATCGCATTTATATCATTTCCCAGAATAACAGTCAGTACGAGAATGATTAATGAAGTCAGTCAGTTTTGAAAGTAAGCTTTCGAGAATCAGTAATGCTGGCTTTTAAAAGGCAGAGGGGACTGATAACGGAATTTACGTACAATATTTTAACAGCTTAGTGAGGCAATTTGTTATTTTTAATTCAAGCGTATTATTTGATACCATGGGGGGATAGGGAACCCGGATTACTGGTTCTGAAGGTATGTGGTGTTGTGTGTGTGATGTTGTGTTGTTGTGTGTTGTTAACACTTTAAACTCTCGCGCTTAGGTAGTACGCTCATAACCCGTATTTTAATTGTTTTGTTTTCAGGTGGCGCAAATTTTTGGTATATATTAATGTGAATATTCCAGACAAAAATACTACATTTACATTCGCAAATTGCTCTAATTTTCCATTGGTTTCAAGTAATTGTACCTAAACTTTGAATAAACATATTGTTAAATTTTCCTTCTGTGGTTTTTTTTACTTTCCTCGTATTCGATATGAAAAGTAGAGTATTAAACTCGGGTGAAAGTCACCCATTTCTGACTCGAACTATTGGCGAACGAACTCGTAAGAGGTAGGTGCATTTCAGCCCTTGGTTAACAATCTACTATAAATCATTTGATACAGAAATAACAAAGTAAAAAATCCACGTTAAATTAATAAGAATCAAAAATATTTAACAACATAATTTGATTCGTGACTAAGTATAAATAATTTATTCAAACATATTTACTAAAGATGTCTCTCTCTTTGCATCCTAGTAGGATGAGTGTGATGTGATGAATCTTACCTGAAATAAAAATAAATACAATCAATTTCAAGTTGTGATGACGTCCGGGTGGTCTAGAGCAGTGTTTTTGAACCTTATTATTTATTTATTTTAAAAAATTTTATTAAATTTTTTTTTTTTTATTTTACAAATGTCGAGTCATTACTTACTACGCTGCTTTTTCATTTATTTATAAATGAGAGCGTGTTTGGGCTGCCACATTTTGTCAGAATGGTCTAGTAGTTATTTTCCGGTGCATATACGATAATTTCCTTCCTTTAAACATTAAAACAAATTGGTTATGTTTCCGCCATAACCAAAATCATAACCGGCTATGAAATATGATCGGTGATCGGCATTTCCTAGTCGCGACCCACGGGTTGAAAAACACTGGTCTAAAAGTAAATAGGCACATTCACATCGATTGTTTAATTTTAAATTCATCTTTTTAATAATATCATTTTAAATTATTTAATTTTTACAAGCTTTATATTAACTTGCACTGTTCGTATGTATGTAAATATGTAAGTAAGTAAGTTGTCCGACAAAATTAGCAATCCATTTTTCAGTCACTTTCCGTTATCCAATTGAGCTGAAATTTTGCAAGCATATGTATATCGCATGACAATACAATATTATGATGAATTAGAGCTGATCTGATGCTGGAGCTGGAAGGTGGTCATAGGAACTCCGCAATAAAACGACCAACCCCATCGAGTTTGGGCTCGTTAGAATCGCCTCAATGAGTATACTTGATGATGGTATGCAGAAAAGTACAGTCGGCTGTAAAAGCTTGTACCAAAAATGAAACATTTGACAGAAACTTATTTACGTAGGTATATGGATGTTTTTTTTTTTTTATTTAATTTAAGTAAGGGGATTTTTTTTCCTTTCTAAATAAAAACGAATGTGAACTGGAAATAATCTATGTGTCCTATCAAGAGTTATTAACCTAACCTAGTAACCTACAACATAATGAACCAACAATTTAAAATAAAAACCAACTTTACGAGAAAGCAGCGATTTTTAACACAAAGACTCTTTGTGACACAAGAAGGTACCTATTGTTTCTGTTACAAAACGGGCCCTTATCGCCAGTGTAATGATATGCAAACTTCCCAGTGCCGCTCGTTTGCCGGGCGTCATTTATAATGAACCAGTTGGTTTACTCGACTGTAATGGTTATTATACAATAGTTGCAAAGCTTGGATAAAATTTTCATGATTAGCAGCTCAAACATACCTGGTCTAATACCACATATATGTATAACATTAGAATTAAGGGACGAATTCGTCTACTTATCTTCGTTTATCTGGTCTAGGATATCAAATGGAAATATCGACCTAATTTTACTTATTTCGATTATTAATAGTCCGTAATCCCACGCTATATTTTAACCGGCGGGTTTGCCTGTGTTCTTTGCGAAATGATTTATCCTCAATGTTATAGAGCAAAATGAAGATTATAATAGTATATAGAAATCTAGAATAAATTTGTTATGTATTCTGTAACGGATATATTTATCATCATTTCAATAATTACATAGAGACAAAATCCTACAAGATATCAGACATCAAAAAAGTTATACTTAATTAGCTCCTAAAAAATTATTACAGATTGTGACGTGATAATCTATACATATAATAAAGCTGAAGAGGATCGAAAGTCTGTACATGGAAGATATTCGAAAAAAAATTGGCTAGGGATACTTAGAATCGATAACAGAACACGTTCCAACAGTTTTTAGAATTTTTGTCTGTTTGTCTGTTTATCTGTTTATCTGTTTGTCTGTTTATGTGACCGCGCATCACGTGAAAACGGCTGAACCGATTAAAATGAAATTTGGTATAGAGATAGTTTGAGTCTTGGGGAAGGACATAGGGTAGTTTTTATCCTGGAAATCAACCCCATAAGGGGATGAAATGGGGGGTGGAAATTTGAAAATAGCTACTTAAACCGCTGCACCGATTTGGATGAAATTTGGTATATGATTAGGTTGAGTCCCGGAGAAGGTTAAAGGATAGGTTTCATCCCGAAAATCTTCCCTTTAGGGGGTAGTGTAGTGTTTCGATGTACCGCGATAATATTATCTTTTTATTTAAGTGAGCGAATCGCCAACAAACTGCTTTGCAGTTTGGCGAATCTTTAGGTTAAGTTACTAAAATTGTATTTTTTTTTTGATTCAAATAAAAAAAAAAAAAAAATGGGAGGGTGAAAAATTGGATGTAACCCATTTTGATGAAATTTGGTTTAGAGGTAGTTTAAGTTCTGGGGAAGGACATTGGATAGTTTTTATTCCGGAAATCTTTCCCTGAGGGGGTGAAATGGGGGGTGAAATTTTGGATGGACTCCGTTTAAATCAAATTTGGTATAGATATAGTTTGAGTCCCGGAGAATGACAATGGATAGTTTGAATCCCGAAAATCATCCCCCAAGGGTATGAAATAGGGAGGTAAATGTGGATAAATCCCATTTAGTTAAAATTTGGTATAGAGATAAAAGGAGTCCCAGGGAAGGACAATGCATAGTTTTTATCCTAAATCATCTCCTGAGGGGGTGAAATGAGGGGTGAAAATTTGGATAGAACCGATTTAGATGAAATTTGGTATGGAGATAGTTCAGAGTCCTGGGGAAGGACTTAATATAATTTTTAGTCCAGAAATCATCTCTTAAGGGGGTGAAATGGGGTATGAAAATTTGGATGGAACCCATTTACGGTATAGCAAGTTGGATTCTTAGGGAAAGACAAAGGATAGTTTACTCCTGAAAATCATCCCATAAGGGGGTGTAATTGGGGGTAAAAATTTGGTTGTGACCCATTTTGATGAAATTTGGTATAAAGATAGTTTGAGTCCCGGAGTATGACAACGGATTGTTTTAATCCCGAAAGTCATCCCCTCAGGGATAAAATAGGGGGTGAAAATTTGGATCAAACCCATTTAGATGAAATTTGGTAAATAGATAGAAGGAGTCCTAGGGAAGGACAATGCATAGTTTTTATCCCGAAAAATCATTTCCTGAGGTGGTGAAATGAGGGTTGAAGATTTGGATACAACCCATTTAGATGAAATTTGGTATATAGAGAGGTAGAGTCCTAGGAAAGAACATAGAATATTTTTTATTCCGGAACACATAAAAGGAGGAAATCATCCCCTAAGGGGGTGAGAAATGGTGGATGAACATTTGGATTGAACCCACTTACGGTATAACGATAGTTAAGGAAGGACATAGGATAGTTTTTATCCCGAAAATCATCCCCTAAAGGGGTGTAATTGGGGGTGGAAATTTGTTTGTGACACACTTTGATAAAATTTGGTTGAAAGATAGTTTGAGTCCTGGAAAAGGACATATAATAGTTTCTATTCCAGAAATCATCCCCTAAGGGGGTGAAATGGGGGTGAAAATTTGGATGTAGCCCATTTAGATGAAATTCGGTATAGAGATAGTTTGAGTCCTGGAGAATGACAACGGATAGTTTTTATCCCGAAAATCATCCTCTAAGGAGGTGAAATAGGGGGTGAAAATTTGGATTGAACCCATTTACAGTATAGCGGTAATGGGGAGTCCTGGGGAATATGAACATTACATAAGTAAATATATGTATGTGACGTTCCAAGGGTAAAGGTACCTTATGGCGGCCTTAGTTTTGAAGATGTTTTCTAAAACGGGGTAAAAAAGACGTTTTGTTATAGCTATTTTGAAAACTATTAGATGTAACATTTTTTTGAAGTATTTTTATTTTTAATATAAAATGTTTAAATTACAAGTCAGTTAATTTAATCCTACGGTTTAGTAGAAAAGGTCCTTACGGCCGTGTGATATGAAAATATGCAAAATAATACTGAAAAAAGCCTACATGCATCTATACCCTTTCCTTCATACAATCCATACTAATATTACAAATGCGAAAGTAACTCTGTCTGTCTGTTACCTTTTCATGCTTAAATCGCTGAACCGATTGAGATGAAATTTGGTATAGAAATACTTTGAATTCCGGGGCCTTCCCAAAGAGTTCTTACTAAAGATAGTTTTTATCTGGAAATTCATCACCTAAGGGGGTGAAAAGGGGGGAGAAAGTTACGATATAAACGAGTTCCGCGCGGACGAAGTCGCGGGCAAAAGCTAGTGTCTTATAAATACATGAACACCGGCAGCACGCACGAAACAGTATGACTCATTGTTCCGTTCCGCCTGAGCCGAGCGTTCGGCTTTATGACGTTATCAGTTATCACCTAAAATTATCATTCGTAAACCGAATTTATAGAGAACCATTTTTTATGAGTGTTCGTTACTTCTATTCTAAAAGCCGGAGATACCAAAAACAAGTAAGAAATTCCGTAAATGAAAGTGATATTAAGAATTGTAGGTCAGCTAGTTCTTATTAGCAAGAGCCTCGGAGGGCGCTCGAGAGTCGTCGCTATAATGAGGAGGCGCTGCTGCGGGATTCCGTGATATTTTCTATATAAAAATTATGAGATTACTTTTTTGCATTTCTTTATATGCTGGTGAGTATAAGTCTTACTTTTAAAAAACTGACACAAGCTGTTTTTTTAATGGTTTAGTAACGGGTGTGTCCTCCTCTCCTGTTTTCACACTCTTGGAGCCTTGAATGCATACTCTCGATTAAGTTTCTGATGTTTTCATCAGGTATCTCTTCCCACGCACGTTTCAGAGCATCCATAAGCTGTTGCTGGTTGTGAACCTCTTGCTCATGCTCCCTAACCCTTCGTTTTAATTGGTCCCACATATGCTCTATTGGATTTAAATCCGGACTATACGCTGGCCATGGTAGGACACGAATATGGGAGTCATCCAGTACAGTCTGAGTGGCCCGAGCTGTGTGTGGGCGGGCATTGTCATGCATTAACCAGAACCCTGGCCCCACTCTCTGTGAGAATGGAATCACATGAGGCCTGATGACTTCATCGATGTACCGTTGTGCAGTTACTGTGCCTTGATTTAATAAAACCAGCTCAGTTTTGCCTTGTAAGCTAATCCCAGCCCAAACCATCACACTAGGACCTCCAAAGCGGTCAATTTCCTTGATGCAGACATCGGAAAATCTCTCACCCTGTCGTCTCCATACTCTATTACGCCGATCATCACTACAAAGCTTAACTTTACACTCATCTGTGAAGAGCACCATACCCCATTGATTCATGCTCCATTCTGAATGTTCGCGGCAAAAACTTAAACGATTTCCACGTTGAACCCTAGATAAAGGAATTCGTACTACTCGGCGTCTGGACCTTTGCTGGTCTTCATGCATTCGATTACGTATCGTTTGGTCACTAACACGAGTCCCCGTTGTCAACCGTAGGCGATTTTGTAACTTACGTGCCGTCACAGAGCGCTCTCGACGGGCACTCAATCGGATGTAGCGACCCTCTTGTGCCGTAGTCGCTCGCACCCTGCCCGATCCAGGCCTTCTTGCAACACTGCCAGTCTCTTGGAACCGATCCCACACATTTTGGATGGCTCGGCGAGAGAAACCCAACGAAAAAGCTACAGACCGCTGTGAATGACCTTCAGCAATCAATGTAACGGCTCTGGTGGCAGTAATGGTATCCATATGCCTTCGTTGACGTGGCATTATTAACAAAAGATGTTAAAAGAAGCAAAAGATGGACAGAAATAGTTTTTTAACAGAATAAAATTGTGATTCCATCTGAAAGGAATTTGACCTGAAACTCGTTTTTTTTATTTGCTTCAATTTCTGGCCAGCTGTAAGACTTAAACACCAGCATTAAATAGGTTGGATAAACAAATGTGTTGATTATTACAGTACAATTTGTAGAGTATCCTCGATTTCTCCTGGCTCACATCATCAGATCCCGACCTGATAACCATGGGACCAAAGGATACCGTTTCAAACAAAAAAAGCAATTTCCAAATCGGTCCGCCTTCTTTGAGTAAACGGGGAACATACATATACATACAAAGATTCCGACGAATAGAGGACCTGCTCCTTTTTTGAATTCGGTAAATAAAATATTAGGGTACAATTTTACACAATCAAGTCACAAATCCTCAATGTATGTTTGTATGCCGGCTTTTGGTATGGGTAGATGACGATATAGGGAGCACTAATATCCATTCTCCTCTCTGAATCATGGTAAAGTGGTATTGATGAAACTCACGTAGCTTCTACTCGAAATCAAAGCCAATCGGATAATAAAGGGAATCGTACAATAACGCGCTAGTGCAGCGTACTGTACTGGAAAAAGTACAAAAACAAAGCAGAGCCTACCTCAACAAGGGCATCGGACGCAGGGCGTGCGCGCCACAGAGTAATGATACTAAACAGAAAGGTTAAAACTACATCTAAGAAAAGTTGAAAATCCTCCGACATTTTCATTTCATAATTCAATATCTCAAAAACGGCTAAACCGATTTTGTTGAATAGAAACGTAGCTACGAACCATCTCGATCACATCAGCTTTACAATAAAAAAACCGCATTCAAATCGGTCTATTCGTTTAGGAGCTATGATGCCACATACTGACACACACACACACAGAGACAGACAGACAGACAGACATACGGACACACAGACACGTCAAACAGCCCTCTTTTTGCGTTGGGGGTTAAAAAGGGGCGTTGACTCGAAATAAAATAACCAAAAACGTTAAATTTTCTCGAAAAAGGATTAATATATTGACAAATGGAGAAAAAAGCAAAGCAGGGGATTAAATAATCACAAAGTTATAAGTGTCCAAAGTATTAAGAGGGGAAAATTGTATTCTGTCCCTTTTCCGCAAACGTACACACATATTAAACGATTGTCATTTAATATGACGCTCGACTGTCGTGACGTCACGATCCCCGAGCATTATATCTCTCTAAAAAGCAATGTTCTAACGTTTGTAGCTTCATCATTTTTGAGATAAGTATCTGAATGGGATTTTCGTAACATTTTAGCCTTTATTATTTTGGAGTAATAATAATAAATGTTGAGTCCACAACCCTATTGCATTCAAACTTTAGTGAGGCGCCGATGCCGACGCTACCATCCCCTCTCGTCACTATTTAGTTAGAGCGGCACCCAATTTCAATCGCCTGTAGTAAAACTCACATATTGATATATGTGAGTTTAACAGTTATTTAGGATAATGTCTTCATTCTTTGCCTATATCTTATGCGAACTTATCCCAAATAGGGATAAGTGCTTCTTAGTATTTTTATATTTTGGGTTATTGTGTGTGTATTGACACATACACACACTATGTTTACTTTAGTTATTTTTTTAATTATTATCTTATCATCAAGGAGGTTTGTTGTTGGAGGTTGAGGTTTACAGTTGACACAACACATACGAGTGGGTATATGCTGATATAAATCTACATTTTTAATTCATGAAATTGGTTAATGTCACGTCTTTGTTCTCGGTTTTGTTCTAATTTTTGACTGGCCAAATTAGAACAAAACCGAGAACAAAGACGTGACGTTAACCAATTTCATGAATTAAAAATGTAGATTTATATCAGCATATACCCACTCGTATGTGTTGTGTCAACTGTAAACCTCAAGCACACAACAACAAACACAGCGAATCATCAAGTGAATAAAGGGTCGGCAACGCGCTTGTGATTCTTTTGGAGTCACAAGTGTCCATAGGCTACGGTAACTGCTTGAAACCAGGCAGGCCGTAAGCTTGTTTGCCACCGACGTTGTATAAAAATAAAAATAAACCGGCCAAGTGCGAGTCGGACTCGCGCACGAAGGGTTCCGTACCATTATCTATAAGCAACAATTTTATGTTTAAGCTGAATGACGCTCAGTTTGGTTTCAGAGCTGGAGTGTCGACTGAGTCAGCTATTTACTGTCTCAAGCACACTGTCCGGTATTATGCAAAAGAACGGACCCCTGTGTATGCTTGTTTCTTGGACCTTTCTAAGGCCTTCGACCTAGTGTCGTATGATATCATGTGGTCAAAATTATCTGAAGAGACAAGTATGCCCAGGGAGCTTGTATCAATATTTAAATATTGGTATAGGCACCAAACAAATGTTGTGAGATGGGCTGGTTGTTTGTTGGACGTATACAGGTTGAAGTGCGGAGTGAGACAGGGTGGGTTGACGTCTCCAAAGCTCTTCAACCTGTATATGAATCGACTGATCGAGGAGCTCAGTAACACCCCAGTGGGTTGTTCTATTGGTGGAAAAGTTATTAATAACATCAGCTACGCGGACGACATGGTGTTGCTGAGCCCTTGCATCAGTGCGTTGAGGAATTTGCTAGCCGTATGCGAGCGCTATGCTTATTTAAGGCATTTTGTCAATCCTTCTACTCGTGTGCGCTGTGGGTTGGGTATACGCAGCGGGCCGTCAATGCCATAAGAGTGCAGTACAATAATGCGTTCAGGGTGCTGTTGGGTCTGCCCCGCTATTGCAGTGCGTCCGGCATGTTCGCGGCGGCGGGCGTGCCGGGATTCCACGCAATAATGCGCAGTAGGGTGGCATCACTCATGCGGAGGGTGCGGGGTAGTACCAACAGCATCCTGCAATTGCTTGTGGAACGGGTGGACTGCCCGATAATGCGGTACTGGGACGAGGTGCATGCTCCGGTGCGTGCCCCCTCACGCCGATATTAGTTTTGCTAAGTTACTTGTTTTGTTACTAACACTAGTTTTTAAGTTAATATATTGTTACTAACAAATTATGGATGAATTAGTCCGAAATAAATGATTTTTAATTTTAATTTAATTTAATTTATGTGTTTTTAGTATTTGTTGTTATAGCGGCAACAGAAATACATCATCTGTGAAAATTTAAGCTGGAACTATCACGACGGACGGACGGACAGCGGAGTCTTAGTAATAGGGTCCCGTTTTACTCTTTGAGTACGGAACCCTAAAAACCTGCGAAATAAACATTTAATTCTCTCAGATGCACCTCTTTGTTACCTATAAACCGGCGTTATACAATGTCTCATCTATAACGTCTGCACTCTGCTCTCAGCGATTCTTGACCCCAGGCGTGACCAACCCGATCGTTGCCACTGAGCTCAATTGCACAAGCTATCTATAGTATATCTAGTTGTATGCTGTTCCGCGTTGGATGTGCAAGTAATCTTAGGTTAGGTTAGGTTGAAAAGGGATTTAACCGCGATTTGAATGGGATTAGTGGTGACAGTTTAGCCATATATTTTTTTTAAATACGTCAACGTTTATGTTATATGGACTAACAGCTATTCCAATACCAAGGGACTCAAGTCGACTTTCCACACTGCATACTCTATTCACATAATAGGGGTGTATGTAGTCTCAAAATTTGTTATTACTTCAAAAGAAAGAAGGCAAGAAAATATGTCTAATGACGAAAATCCCATTAAAATATCTAAAAAAAATTACGAAGCTACAACCGTTTTAATGTCGCTTGTTAGAGTGAGAAAGCGCTAGGGTACCGTGACGTCACGATCCTCGAGCGTCATAGTAAATGACAATCGTTTCATACGAAGGTGCGTTTTGCGGAAAAGGGACAGAACATTGGACACTCTTAAAACTTTGGACACTTATAACTTAGTGAGTTTAACCTCTTGCGTTGCTTTTTTCTCCGTTTGACTAAATTTTAAATCCTTTTTCGAGAAAATACAACATTATTGATTATTTTATTTAGTGTCTACACTACACCCCTAATAGGCGAATAGAGACTTTGTATGAAAACGTTCTACTCGCTCTATTTTAATTTCTAGCACCAGAAACCTAGACCTAAATATGCCGGATCCGATTGTACAAAGTTTCATGTTATTCTAGCATGTCGTTTTAAAATGAGAACCAAACTAAATTTGTATGGAGAGTTGAGCGTCCTGGCGACCCTTAAGGCGACTATAGCCCCTTAATTTGGTATCACTCGTTCGCTAATGTAAGCTTTATTTTGAATATTAGATATACAATACGATTAAAAGATGCTAGAACACTGTCAAAGAGCAATGGAGAGAAGCATGCTGGGAATTAAACGGCAAGACAGACACAGGAATACAGCTATAAGAGCGAAAACAGGCGTAACAGATGTACTCTCTAAGATAGATCAACTGAAATGGCGATGGACAGGGCACATGCTAAGATCAAGTCAAGAAAAATGGTGCAATATTGTAACACACTGGTACCCTAGAGATGGTAAGAGGAGTAGGGGAAGGCCATACAAGAGATGGGAGGACGAGCTCAAACTGACAGCCGGTCCAAACTAGAGAAGAGTCGCAAATGATAGACAGCAATGGAAGGGGTTAGAGGAGGCCTTTGCCAAGAGGCACACTGAACTCAGAGACATAATATGAAAAAAAAAAAAAAACACATATATATATATATACAAAACAACATCTAACAAAAAAAAAATATATATATTGTATATTAATAAAAAAAAGGGATACATGTCCTACATTAAAACATTATGTATACATTCAATATGGAGTTCAGGATCAAGGGCTTATATTAAAACGATTAAAATCAGTTAACGATTCTGATGTTAGCTACTAGTAGCGCCGCAAAGGTGTCAGAGGGGTCGGACGGGTATGCGGGAGGCGACTCGAGGCTAACTTCAGACACGCAAACTTTTGTGACGCGTACTGTACTGACCATTTATATCGATTAAATAAGGCACCGTATGCACTAGATACGCATTAAGTCCTTTACTCATATCACACGTAATATATGGCAATGAGGAGTGAGGCGCTCTCTGAAGCATGTTTTACCCGACTGCCCCAGAAGAAGGGTGATATGTGTATTTTTAGAGTTATACCAAAAAGGTAAAAAAAGGATGTTTGTCACAACGTTAAATATCTCAGGAACTACTTACGCTATCAATTTGTAATGTAGTTGTAATTCGGCCTAACGCCACGTGCGTTATGGAAAATTCAGACTCGCACTTTACCGGTTTTTAATCAGTGTTCCGCAGCAGGTCAATGTGTCCACTATTTTCCGCTACTTGGACTGTTTTGATTTTTGCGCCTATTGTTGACGGATTCGCATAAATGGCTCTATTTTTAAGCATAGTTTAAAGCAACCTAGCGCTAAAAAAATAAGAATATCAAGAATAGCAAAACATAACGACACAAATATTGATATTATTTCAAAAAATCATCAATGAACGGTCAAAAACCTCGGAGGAAACAATCAAGAACGATTGTATGGACAAATGACCACTCATCTATCATCTAAACTCTAAAACATTCAACGATATATATTCATGTACACACTGCTGATGAATTAAATTGTACGCAATCTAAATATACTTTCCGAATTGGGATCAAGCAAGAGTAGATTTTAATTTTATTAAGGCTACTTAATGAAGGCACAGTCAGTAATTAAATTTGTCGGGTCCAGCTAAATTCGCAATTTAGTAAGCATTTGGCTGCTCAGATGTAAAACGAATTAATTTACACTTGCCGAGTCAGGGATATCTTTGACTATGTATTTATTACCATACTATTGAATATACTACGAATCATCATCATCGGCATATCAACCGGCAGACGTCCACTGCTGGACATAAAGAGTGCCTCCCCCAAAGAGTGCCAAAATGACCGGTCCTGCGCCACCCGGCTCAAAGTCACCCAAAGGGCAATGAGAGAGAGGGGATGAGTGGTGGGAGTGGAGAGGGCTATGTTGGGAGTTTCTCTGCGTAATCGCATCAGAAATGAGGCTTGTACTATGAATGAATGACATTATTTATTTCGAACATCGGGTAAACACAAAATTATGTTAGTAATATGATATAAATTACCTAGCTAATTAATTGCCTATTAATTAAATACAAAATGCTCATTAGAATGCACATGAGTAAGGAAATAACTTGATATGAAATTTGGTATGGAGATAGTTTGAATCCCGGGGAAGGACATAGAATAATTTTATTCCGGAAATCATCCCCTAAGGAGGTGAAATGGAGGGTGAAAGTTTGTATGAAGGTACGATATAAACGAGTTCCACGCGGACGGATTCGCGGGCAGAAGCTAGTACTATACTATTTATTTTGATAACTGTTACTATACTAAATATTTTCTACGCGCGGGTCTGTAAAATGCGGGAACGGGACAAGTCTGTTTCGCTCTCTGTCGCACCAATCATGACAGATAAATGAAACAGAGGTGCCCCCTTCCCATATTTTATAGATTATTGATTTCGAACACTAATGTATTGCATTTTGCATTGCAGTATCAATGTGTAGCGCACGCTCATTTTACGACGTTGATTGCGAGCTCGTGACAATGAGTACTGAAACCACATTGATAACAAATAGGAATGCGAAAAGTAGTGCAAGAGATTAATCTTTGATTGACGGCCCAAAGGCACTTCAAAAGACATAGCTCTTCCATGAATGTATATCATTCTAAATTGCAGCAGAGTTATATTATTGATCGTTCGAGCCAATTTGTCCATTATCTGTAAATTGCGGAGTAGCATCTAAAAAAAATAGTGTTGATATGTCCTAATGCGTTCGAACCGTTTCGCAATTGACCTGCAGGACTAAACTGCTTTTCCTTCAGCGAGAAGAGGGGAAGATCGGATTTACAATCGGTGACCAAACAGACGATAGCCAAATTTCTCTTTCCGCCTCGCGACTCATCGACATAAATCCACGAGGCATGGCGCGTATAAAACAGACCAATTAAATTCAATAAGTTTGGTCAAATCCACCGGTTTGTTATCTACACTACAATTTGAAAGCCAGCTAACTTTGTTGTGCCAATCGAATTGTCGATCCCGCTGATACAACATATCTAGGTACCGAGTACATTCAGAAGACACCGGTAAATACGAGTTGCAACTATACTGACATTTTCAATCGCAAGCTAGTTCTCATTGTAAGATCTCAAATCCTATTTGAGCCAACAAAAGGAAACATTATTGGAATTGGATTTTGTCTAAGAGTTCAGATGTAAGTTTACCTTACTCAATAGTTACGGGCAAGCACTGAAAAAGATTTAGATATTTGGGTTGTACAGAGTGACAAAAAACCAAAAACTAAGGGCTAACGTGCATATTGTGGCATAAAGCCACGAGAAAAGGTATACTGTATGGTTGTTTCACCTATAGGTGTTAATAGACTGGAGCATTCACTTATAATTAAATAACATTCTAGCGAATGTGACATTACAGGTAAAAAACACACAAATTAATGATCCTTCGGCAGTCGGGTAACAAGCGCGTTTAGCAAGCATTCTAACGAAACGACAGTAAATTTGCTTCGAGCTTTTTTGCCGAGCCGAGCAATTTTGTTACGCGTTACGCGACCGTCAAGTCTGACATCTTCGTGAAGAGTACATTTTTGAGGAGCATTTACTAGAGCGTCCGCTAGAATGATTGTGAAAATGTTCGAAGCGTTGTTTGGCTCTATCTCTCTGTTCGTTGTCTAATGTTCTGTTATGGTCGCTCCACACTTGGGGGTGTTTGCCCAAATATTTGTGTTGCATCTTTTTCCTTCCTACGGCAAATGAAAGAGAGACAACGACGCAACGCGAACACGAACTCCCAAGTGTGGTGCGACCATTACATGTGAACAATCATGTGAATACTCAATGATGTAATATAAAAAATAGGTAGATATGTCATAACTGTTATAAGCGCTCCAAAAGTGGCACACTAAAACCTGGCTAATTGACACGGCTTTCCATAGTTTCGCGTCGTCAATGGAAACGAATGTCAGAATTTGGTGGCCATTTTAAGCACGGAATTTCGTATAGACAACGTATCTACATATTTTTTTTATATCTTATCATTGTGAATACTCAAGTCTTGCAGCACCATATTGATTAATGCTATACCGATGTCCCCCTATACTCCAGAAAAAAGAGGAGTGCGACTCACCTTGACGCTGTCGTCGCTACCTTAGAGGAGCGCTTCTCTTCTGCTCCGTTCTCCACTAAGTCCACTTTATTCATATTTTATATAATGTAATTAAGCTGTTTGCGTAATATATTTTTCTGACATTGACGACACTGACGTGTCCTCTTTTTTCTTGCCAGCCAATACCTATTTTCGTGAGCATTGAGGTCGATCGGTTCAGCACTGAACACTTATCTTATATATAACATGTTTTTAAAAAAACGCAGCTTGAACATAAATTACAGTTTCGATAAAACTAATTTAGAATGTGTAAATACCGCTCCACTCTTGGGTATTCACATAGACTCTTCTATAAATTGGAAAGAACACGTACATCAAACATCCCTTAAGTTAAGCCGATTCAGTTACGCTCTCTATGAGTTAAAAAAATGCACCGACTTAAAAACTGCGACTTGTGCCTACTATGCTTACGCACACTCTTGGCTACAATACGCAATATTACTGTGGGGAAACAGTCCAGATGCAATACAACTGTTTAGACTCCAGAAACGTTGCCTAAGAATACTAGTTAACGTGGACAAGATGACAACCTGCAAACATCATTTTATTGAACAAAAAATTCTAACTCTACCCTCCATGTACATTTTACAAGCCACTATATTTGTGAAAAACAACATGACATTATTTCCACAATACTCACGTGTATCTTACTTACGACCCCGTAACAAACTGGCACTACCCGACACTAAAATGAAAATGATAAGCTCTGGCCCCTTTGCCATGGCAATAAAAATATTTAATAAAATCCCAAAAAAGTTTCAAGATATAACTAACACACATATATTGAAAATTGAACTTAAAACTTATTTGAGTATGAAATCCTATTATTCCATACAAGAATTCCTGAATGACGCCGAGACCAAATTAAATTAAATTATAATGTAACTTACGAAATTTTATATAAGTTATGACGAATTCTATTGCAATAAAAATGTCATCTTATTATTTTATTGTCAACAAAACTATAATATAAATACAATTTACTTACTTTTTTTAATATACCTACTTATTATTCGAAACTTTATTATAACTATTGTTTGAAGCTTTTCCGTATTTTGACATTATAAATTTGTAGTCTTAAGAAATTGCTATGCTCAACCAGAGCTCATGTTAAAACTGTACCTAACTTTAAGATCTTATTATACTAACACGAAACGCAATAAACGATTGAATTGAATTGAATTTTTCTTTATCATCCTCCTAGCGTTATTCCCGGTTGTGCCTCTTAAGGAACCCGGGCTCCGCTTTGACACCTAATCCCAAGATTTGGCATGGGCACTAGTTGTACGAAAGCGACTACCATCTGACCTTCCAACCCAGAGGGAAAACTAGACCATATTAGGATTAGACCGGTTGCCTCACGATGTTTTGCTTCACCAAAAAGC
This sequence comes from Epinotia brunnichana, assembly GCA_963854355.1. Lineage (NCBI taxonomy): Eukaryota > Metazoa > Arthropoda > Insecta > Lepidoptera > Tortricidae > Epinotia > Epinotia brunnichana. Next base: position 17,483,032 of record OY977944.1, read on the forward strand.
TAACGGTAAATATTCCGTACATAAGCTCCGAAAAACTCATTGGTACGAGCCAGGATTCGAACCCACGACCGCCGCTTGCCAGCCGTATGCCTGAACCACTAGGCTACCGTAGCTCTCTTAATTGTTTATATTATGCTAGAGCGTTTATTATGCTGCTGTTGTGTACAGTTCAACCTAAAACTTGGCTTCATAACCCTAAGTTTGGCAATGTCGACAGGAAAAACTCGAACCTGAATCTCTCTATGATCCATTGACGTAAATTATCTGACGTGGAGTTATTTGCTAAATCAGCGTCACATCTAAATTTAAAACCCTCTAACCAGCCCTCCCTCTTACCAGTTTCCTCTTTTTACTCGGTCACGTGCACACCGTTTATAGACGTCATGATATAAGGTTTAACTACGACTAAATACGTGAACGTCTCGTATTTTTTGTTCGGACAGTTATCGCAATTAGGTCACAACTCTAGTTTTAACTTTAACATTTTCGTGAAGCCTTGGTCGTAGTAGCACCATGATTGCACAAGACGATACCTATTCTGACCATATTGCCTGCAGCGAAATCGTGATTCGTGAATAAAAGCTCAGTGGCAAACCAAATCCGTACACAAATTATTGGTGAACGTTTAATCTTAAAATGTCTAACTTTTGAAACACGACTTTTTTCATCTTGCCTCACTCCTAGCAAAAATATCTTGACCCCACGATGAGTAATAAAAAAAACCGGCCAAGTGCGAGTCGGACTCGCGCACGAAGGGTTCCGTACCATTATCAGTAAAAATATTTATTTTATTCTATTTTTATTATTTGTTGTTATAGCGGCAACAGAAATACATCATCTGTGAAAATTTCAACTGGAACTATCACGGTATCAGTCAGATACAGCCTGGTGACAGACAGACGGACAGCGGAGTCTTAGTAATAGGGTCCCGTTTTACTCTTTGTGTACGGAACCCTAAAAATCAAACCGGCTAAGTGCGAGTCGGACTCGCGCAGGAAGGGTTCCGTACCATTATCTATAAAAAAACTATTTTATTCTGTGTTTTTAGTATTTGTTGTTATAGCGGCAACAGAAATACATCATCTGTGAAAATTTCAACTGGAACTATCACGGTATCAGTGAGATACAGCTTGGTGACAGGCAGACGGACGGACGGACGAGAGTGGAGTCTTAGTAATAGGGTCCCGTTTTACTCTTTGAGTACGGAACCCTAAAAATGAAAGTTAAATATGAATGCTACAAAATATTCATGCTCATCACACAAGTACTTGACCTTACCGGGCTTTGAGAACTCAGAGCCTTCAGCTTCATAGGCGGGGAACAGTCGATGGTGAACGAATACATAACATAAATATCTGTACACGCCATCATGAAATTGACAATAAAATCCTGGGGCCGTAGACAAGGTTACAATGGCCAAGCGCTAACGCCAATAGAAAACTAATAAAATGTATGGGAATGACAGATGCCGAAGAAAGACTTACTGTTGGCACAGTCTATAAACCAATACAGTCAGTCGACGAAGCCGTCTAGACAGGGCAATCGTGCGGGGTGTGAGGGGCGAGGGTCGTGCTTACACGTAGATTGGGACATGACGTTGTCAAACCCGCAAACGTCAATCGGTCCACTGTTACTCTTTACACTGTGCCGTTGGCATCTGCCATTCCCACAGATGTATGAATATAAGGAGATCGGACATGGCAGCCGATTTGTATAGAATGCAATTTTTTTTTATAGTCATTCTGCTATTCGGGGCGAAGACAAATCCAACAAATCAAAAATCATGAAAATCCGTTCTGCCGTTCTCGAGTTATAAGCAAAGGAACTAACACAACTTTCTTTTATTAATATAGAGACTAGGCTAAGCCGGTCGTCAAAAACGTAACTTCGTATCCATTGACTTATTATTACTCCAGACCAAGCGAGATGATCGTATAAGAGTCTTAGTAAGTGTGACTGAGAGAGATGTATCATTTGCTGTCTCTGCCATAGTTCCAATTGTTGCGATTGCGGCAAACAAACAATTACCCGCCCCAATTAAGTAGGCTGTCTACGGTAAGCCGTCAGCCATTTTAAAACAAGTTCTTTCTTAAGGGGATCCCATACGCCAATGACCTTCAATCTGAATCCCTTAGTTTTCTAATGTTTTTTGTAGCTTATCATATTAACAACAACAGCTTTAAGCAATATAGTATCCCATATTTACTTAAAACATCACCGTCTTCGAGATATTTGGCATCAAAGTTGAACAATTTTAGACCAAAAAACAGGTTTTCTGGCCATAAGTTTTGTGTTAATTAGTTTAAAACAAAAACACAAATATGTAGATTTTGTATAATTTAGATCTTTCACAGCAATTTTATAACAAAAAAGGTGTTTTTTTAGACCATGTTTAAAAAAATCATAAAAAAATAACTATCCATTTATTTCAAAATATGGTAGACCAAAGTGGAGATTAAAGATTGAAGAATCGATAGCCGTTTGCCTTATAAGTCTATCTGTAGTGCAAAAGTATTTGTATCGATTCAAAACTAGTCAAAAATCGATGAAAACCTCGGGTAGCCCCTTAATCGAGCGAGGGAGCGGAGCGCATGAAGTTCCCTGCTTCAGATTAGGTCAAAATTCGAACCTAACCTAATGACTTCTATTTGATGATATTCAAAGAAAACCTACGCGGGAGTCCGCTGGATGTGGGTGGCGCAGGACCGGCTATTGTGGCACTCTTTGGGGGAGGCCTATGTCCAGCAGTGGACGTGTTTCGGCTGGTATGATGAACCTGAAAGCTCACTGTTTCGAAGGAAAATGCATTAGGTCTAGAAACATTAATAAAATAAATAAATTAATATTTGCAGACAATCTTACACAAATCGACCTAGTCCCAAACTAAGCAAAGCTTGTACATACTATGGGTACATAGACGAAGATAAACATACTTATTTACAAATATTCGTGCTCATCACACAAATAAATGCCCTTACCGGGATTCGAGCCCAGGATCTCTTGCTGCGTAGGCAGGGTCACTACCAACTAGGCTAAAGCGGTCGACATTAGGGCTAAAGTTGTTAGGTCTAATAAGGGAGACCCTTAAAATTATTTTGTCCAGCTCCTTTACCTACAGATCGCATTGCTCAACCGATTCTCGTGAAAATTTGTGTACAGTCGCCATCACATACATAGGTACACTATAGGTGTTCAAAAATATCGGCACATGCACCCTAATGCATTGAAAATAGAGGTGTGTTCCGATGTTAGTGACGTACTTGTTTGCTCCGATGTATGTGATGGCGACAGTACAGGTTCAATAATGGTATAGTTTTTTTTTCAATTCAGATTTTATAAGTAGTAAACTACGTTATATAACAAAAACCGTGCCTTTCGGTGGCTCGTGTATTTGCATCTGCAGGAATCCTTAATTTAAGATTCTTAGGCATAATCGGAGGTCTGTTACACTGGTCAACCTCAGAGGTGTGTATAAGCGTTGTGAATGATAAAACAGTTGTGCAAGGTATAAGTGGGTACTAACTATAGTAACTGTGTAGTGGAAGCAGTTGTAGTTGTAGCCCACGCCACGTGCTCGAGGCTTTTGCAATAAGTTGGGTTGGCTGTGATAGCGATCTTTTAGAACTGCTATAAGAACGGAAACACACGGCGTCTTTTTGCAGCGATATAAACACGCGTTTCAATAACGGGTGACACTAGCCATGTATCACATGTCATGTATCGATACTGTATCACGTTTGTATCGGTGTCTTAATCAGTCAATTCTTATTGTTAGGCTGTCTCGTTACAGAGTTTCTCAAAAAAATTACTTACCTAACTACTACATGTACTTCTATGCTTGGAAAATTGCTTTAAAAAGCTTTAAAAGGTTCAAAATTACACGAAACCCCCCCACATTTGGATTGAAACCCATAAAATCGCAGTTTTAAAAAGTGGGAGGGAGACACATCAAAGCACTTGGTTTTAGTTTTGCGAGCGCTCATGATTAAGGATTGCTGCTCAATTCCCTCGCCTGTACCTCGCCTGTCGCGTGCTTACAATGATCAAGTTACAGAACAGGAAAATATTGATATTTTTTGTGATTCTCATAATAGCTTCTTATGCGAAATCAGGGATTTGTTGTTGAACCTTGAACCATAGTCTGACTGATGTGATTCAGTTTATTTTTATTTTTAAGCTTAGATAATTAGTGCATTAATGCTAAAAATTGTAACGAAACGCATGCTGTGGTTGCCTAGTATTAGGGTTACAATTAGACATTACATAAGTGCTTGTTTTTTCATAAAATGTTACATTGTGAAATCCGTTGGCAATCAATAAAAAAAAAAAAAAACCGTTTCATTATAATGACTTAATTAACCCATCGCTTATTTATATTTACACGATGTCCTTTTCCGCTGACACTGAGGCCTCAACCTCACGTATTGCATAACAGGTTGAGACTGAAGACCTTACCGACTGACAGCAATTACTTTCCAATAGTTACGAGATCTGACGACACGCTCATTCATTCAAAGTCACGTCATCGCTATGCTGACGTCGTTGCCGGTCAGCCTGTCGCAGCCAACCGGAGGGACGCACCGTCAAGGGTGCGTGAAGAAGGGGTTCCTCCAAAAGAGAAGCCCCCTCGCACCGATGTGGATAAGGAGGGTTTCATATCGGTTTCAAGAAAGCGCAAGCCGCGAAAAAGTCAGTGTGGTACAGCAGAGCCGGTTGGTTCTGGTCTGCGGGTTGCCACACCGAGTAAGGCGCTGTACGTGTCGCGCCTGCATTACTCCGCCACGGCTTATGACATGGTGGACTATATTCACCAGAAGACTGGCTACTCGCTGAGGGTTTCCCAGCTGCGTTCGCGCCACTACGTGCACTTCAGCTCGTTTGTGGTGCGCGTGCCGCGGCCGCTGCAGGAGACCATCGCGCGTGCTGACTTCTGGCCGGAGGGTGACGTGTTTCGGCGGTTCCGGGGCAACCTACCGAATTCTACACCGGAATTGACGACGCAACGGAGCCACACTGTTTCGTCGCCTAAATAATAATTCGTTTTTAATTTTATAATTGTATGTATGTTAGTCTTTAAGGGGGTTCGATTGCCATACAAAACGTTATTTGACATTCGTAGGCTAACGGCGTGATATTTTAAGAAACTTATGTAACAAACTTTCATAAATTGGCTTCCCATTTGCGCCAAATTCCCCCTTTCCTAGAATAAACTTACATAAACTAGATTAATTTGAGAAATTGGTTTGTCACGTGATATTTTGGGAAAACTATTTTTCTCAAATTAATCTAGTTTATACAAGTTTATTCTAGGAAAGGGGGAATTTGGCGCAAATGGGAAGCCAATTGATGAAAGTTTGTTACATAAGTTTCTTAAAATATCACGCCGTTAGCCTGCGAATGTCAAATAACGCTTTGTATGGCAATCGAACCACCTTAAGGTATTTGTAACTATGGGCCTTAGATGCCTGAAATAAATGGTTTATTATTATTATTATAACTAAGTATTATTATATACACTTATCTATCTTATATAGGCTCTGTGAGCTGTAGAAGTCGCGAGGCTGTATTTAAATTTTTTTTATACGAAAATTTGTATCGACAAAAACATTATTTATAATTAACAAACCTGCTTACAAAACTCCGCGAGAATCGGATGTGAAATGCTACCTGTAGAGGAGCAGCCAGACAGACGCCGGACATAAGAAAGAATTTCAGCCCCAGCTGAAACGGAGAACTTCGTTCGCTTCGCTCGCTCGTTCAATTAATATGACCAGGTACCGCTCCACCCATGTTTGGCAAATAACACAGGCAAACCCACGGGACTTTTAAAATATGGCCTATATGTCCAGACGAATAAGATTCTGTCAGAATTTATATTTTTGGAACAAGCTTTTATTTTATTACCTACGAGTACATATTATTATACTTGTTTTGCATATTGAGAAGCTACCAAGATTAGCACACGACGGGTTTATCTCGTGTAGTTAGAAGTTTCTTTGGCCACCATCTGTCTTCATCTTCAGATCAGCTCGGTAAGAGCCACACAGAATTTCCGTAGGTATGCCAAGTTTCAGTTCAATCGGGTACCGGCAAATGACTGAAAAATGGTTGACAAATTTTAACAACAAGTTAAGGATGACTCACGCTAGAACGGACCGTGTCAGGCCGGGGCCGTTTTCTAAGAAAAACGACGACATTTTTGCGCTGCCGAGCCATACCCAAGCCCAGCCGAACCATGCCGCTTCCGAGCCTTGGCCGCGCAAAAACGCCGTCGTTTTTCTTAGAAAACGGCCCGGGCCCGACACGGCCTCGAATTTATACTTTCGTGAGACATGTTTAAAATAATATTTACATTACGTGGTTACACTCCGGTATCTAATGTCACAACGTGCTTGTGCGCGCGGTGCTTCAAGCGACACCGCCGCGAAAACACTCATACTGAAGAAATACTCCCGAATTGTTGTCACTTTAATACGTCAGTTTAACCATCTAGTTGTTAATAGAGAGAGGGCTGTAAAAATGGCCAAGACATCTTAGCCACAATGTCCCCGTTTAAACTTATTCTCATAAAATTATTGCACATTACCACAATGTGTCACTTCGGCCCACAACAGTTACACAATATTAATAGCTGAACAAGTCCTAGAAAGTAGAATGGAAGCCAAGTTTGCCAGCTGGTCTCAACTAGTTGCATAAAGGCTGATTTACGGGTTCTACTGCAGCTTCGAATGCCGATATCGCAGACGTTACGCAAAACCGGAAAATGGGTTGTTAGCTAAAATAGTTCGCTTAGTCGCATGTCATTCCGGGAAGCGGTAATATAATATACATCTCGTAAAAACTAAGTTTCTTACTGTCGCTTTGTTTTTTTTAAATAATAATTGCATACTAACTTTATATACCTACTCGTATATTGTATACCTTTTTGTAACAGTGGACCTCGGCTCCTTTAGGGCACTCCCGGGAAAAACGGTAGGAGGAAAATGAATGTTGTAAAAATAATACCTAGCAGAGATTCTGAGGCCGGTTCTTTTTGAAGCAGATGTTTATTGTTCAGTACGAGTACCATCATCCTACTAGCGTTTTTCCCGGTAGTGCCCGCAACGACCCTGATGGGGTCCGCTTTGGCAACTAATCCCAAGATTTATCGTAGGCACTAGTTTTACGAAAGCGACTGCCATCTGACTTTCCAACCCAGAGAGAAAACTAGACCATATTGGGAATAGACCGGTTTTTCGTAGATAGTTGTTTTTTAAAAGCCTAGAGTGGTACGGGCCGGGGTTCGAATTCACGACTTCTAGGTTGAAAGTCGCGCGCCTTACCGCTCCTCGGCTACAGTGACTTTATTCTTCAGTAACGGGTGGTAATTTATTGACAATCATCAATGCATTTATATCAGTGAACAGTAATGTGATTGTTCTTTTACCTGATTAAATGATTTACATACATACAATACATACATGCCTTGAACAAAATATTACTTTGACTTTTTTCTGAGCTTATATTTCAATACATGTATATAGAGAGATTAGAGAGGAAACTTGCCTTTTCTTTTGGCCCTAATGGATACGCCAGGCCCATAGACTGTTTGGGAGACATCACTCTTCACTGATAAGACGTTTCTCTCTAATGATTAATTAATTACCTATTCATCATTATTTCTACTGGTGGCCATAAAGAGCATTTCTCATCAGAGTCACTCTGAAAATACATTTTTATTTATGAGTTTTATGACCCTCTTATGTAGCGCGACAAAGTCGTGAAAACTTTTGCTACTCATGCAATGCTTTTAGAGTACTCTTACCAGGCATCGCTGCGCTAGTTCTTCATACACGTTGTCCGAATCCCTGAAATCGTTAAAACGGCCATCATGTTTTATTTTAAAACCATTATCAGCCAACGGGTTTACGACAGAGGGTCCCGGCACATAAATGTGAACGTTAACCCATTTTATGGACAAATGATATTGGAATCCGTCATTCGTTTATAACAAATTCCGTGGCATCATGTGGTCATTATTGCCGTGGGTTTATTGTGTTGTAAAGATATTTTATGGCGTTGAATCTTTTAAACACTATCAGCACAGCTATCACAAGACGGTGCGCGAGGTTTGTCGCGGCGAGGTTGTATCCGTATCTTTCTAATTAGAACGCTTAGAAAGAGACGGACAGTTTATGTCGCCGTGAGACAGCTCGGTGAGCATATCATTTGCACGATTTTTGTATAGTAAAATATATGGCAACTACTCTTTCCTCTACCCAGCCCTCTTTGTTATCGGCATAGTTGGCTACACATCTCTCAAAGCCCGCAGAAACCTCTTTTTGCTCAAATATTTTCTCCGACTAATACGTGGAGTAGTAGCCAATCCCACACTACTTGCTATGGTGACTATTAGAGTTCCACCTGTCTCGACCAAATCGCTACCTCCTCGCAGCCGCGGCTTGTTCGCCGTCCCGTCGGCCAGGACGCGCGCACAGGACTCTTCTCCCCTACACCAAGCACTGATCATCATCATCATATCAGCCGAAAGTCGTCCACTAATAGACATAGGCCATAAAAAATATGTTGTTTATGTTTGACAATCTGTCATAACAACGATATTATGTCAAGTTATATTAACCGCATCACCATGCAGTTTAGGTTGAATACTTTAAGTCTAAGGTTGTATTCACTTTTCGTTATTATGTGATCCAAGTACCTTGTAATTTTTGAATTGTAAATTTAGAACCAGAAATTCTAGAATTCTTGGTCTGGTGGGATATATAAGCCCATACAACTGGCAGAACGTCAGTCTTACGTCGTCTCTCAGCTTGAGATTACTAAATTGATCCATTGCGGGGTCACAGCTGGCCCCGCAACTTTAAAGGATCCTTCTCCGTGCTTTGGTTGCGCGCCCACCTACACGCGCCCGCCTGCCTGTGCCCTTGTTGCGCACTCACCTGCACGCGCCCTTGTTTGCGCGTCCGCCTGCACGCACGCTTGGTTGCACGCCCGCCTGCGCGGACGCTTGGTTGCGCGGCCTGCCTACACGCGCACCTGGTTGCACGCCCGCCTGCGTGCACGCTTGGTTGCGTGCCCACCTACACGCACCCGCCTGCCTGTGCCCTTGTTGCGCACTCACCTGCACGCGACCTTGTTTGCGCGTCCGCCTGCACGCGCGCTTGGTTGCACGCCCGCCTGCGCGGACGCTTGTTTGCGCGCCTGCCTACACGCGCACCTGGTTGCACGCCCGCCTGCGTGCACGCTTGGTTGCGCGCCGACCTACACGCGCCCGCCTGCCTGTGCCCTTGGTTGCGCACTCACTTACACGCGCCCTTGATTGCGCGCCCGCCTGCACGAGGCCTTGTTTGCGCGCTCACTTGCACGCGCGCTTAGTTGCGCGCCCATTTACACGGTCCTTTGGTTGCGTGCCCGCCTGCTCGAACACCCTTCAACCTAACTCAAGAATCCCTTGGAAATCTCTGGAACGCTTACCTTTCCTAACTTATATTGTACCGCGTGCCATCGTACCCTATATACTATTGTAACCTCTTTCAAAAATAAGAAATAAAACCCCGACCTAATTCTTCTCTTTTCCTTCTTTAGTTAGTACTTTTGTAGCTGTTCCGTGGGCTATCAATATCTTGGTAGTCCACGTAACGTGACAATACATTACTTTAAATTCACTTTAAATTAGTACGTAAGGTTTATCTTTCAGTACTAATTATTACATTAAATAAATAGAAATAAAATAAATATACATTTTCTCGTTTGCCGTCACTTGGTTTTGAGTAAATTGACCAGTGACACGATTTCAACGGATTTTATCGCGTAAAATATCTGCTTGGGAGCCCGTAGTCCATCTGGATGTCCGAAAATGTTTTTCAAACAATTTAAACCCATAATAATCATTAATCATAATAGTTTTAACTACTTACTAACAATTATAACTCAAATTCATAACGCCAATAATCATACACATTGTATGTATACTGGCTGGTTGAAGAATAAAATGTTTTAGTCTTATAAAACTACAAAACTTATCAATATTTCCATCTCAAAACACCATGCGTTCAAAAGAATCCGTTGTTTTGAGAAATAAAATTAGGCACTCTCGAATTTTGGGATTTTGACACTACCTATAAAGGCGGGTTACTTACTATTATTTACTTATATCAACGTTAAATTAAATATGGCACCGGCAGCTGTCATTCCATATTAAACTTGACAAACTTTCCATTCATTCAGATTTTAATGAACACTCCTTAAGGTTTCATTCCATTCATCGTGGCCGATCACGTGCGACTGACGCGCGCGGCATGCGACAATAGCCAGCGTATGAAAATGTATGGAAAGCCGCTTCCGAAGTCTGCGACCGCGTGCGGCAAAACCTTAACGATTAAAGACGGTTTGGTGCCCACTATATCTTATTTTAGGATCTAGAAGTATTAGAGTATTAGACACATATTAGACAAAATGAAAAACGTTGTAAGGAAACCAAAATCATCATCGTCCTAGAGTTATTCCCGGTTGTGCCCCTAAAGGAGCCCGGGGTCCGCTTTGACACCTAATCCCAAGATTTGGCATAGGCACTAGTTTAACGAAAGCGACTGCCATCTGACCTTCCAACCCAGAGGGAAAACTAAGACCTTATTGGGATTAGACCGGTGTCCTCACGATGTTTTGCTTCACCGAAGAGCTAACGGTAAATATTCCGTACATATAAGTTCCGAAAAACTCATTGGTACGAGCCGGGATTCGAACCCACGACCGCCGCTTGACAGCCGCATGCCTGAACCACTAGGCTACCGTAGCTACTAAGTTGTAAGGAAACCAAAATAACTATTATAATTTGATTGTCACAGTCGCAAACATCATCATCATATCAGGCGAAACAGTATATATTAAACATTGATATCTACAGTAGGTACCAGATTTTTGTATAATAATGCAATTCGAAATATTAGTCGCAAGATATCCAATACCTCATTTATCATTGCTCCCCAAATCAAATTCCGGTGAAATGCTGAAAAGCTATAAACTGAATTCCGCACTAACACACAGAAATGATGCAGAGAGGCTGACAATCCAATTTCATCTGGACTCTCAAGGGTCGTAGCCGATAGATGAAATCCTTTGGATTCCACGCGTATTCCCCTTATATCTGTAGGTATTGTGTTGAGTTTGAGCTCCCAACACGTGTGAGAATTTTGAGGGGGATTGTAAAATATAACGAATAGGTATTAGGTAGAACGATACGTGCAATTGTGAATGGATGAAAATTACAGAAGTGTTTGATTTTTTTTTGGTGGTGGGAATAATCTTCTTTAGCAGCAGACAAAAGTTGCAGACTTTTCAGCTGCGTCAATTATTTTTGAAAAATGTGAACAATTTCCTCACTTACGTTTTGGGTTTAGGACGGCGGATAAGACACATTCCTCGATCAGTCTCATATTGCAAAAAAAATATTCACACCATAATGGGGAACTTGCATGGGACTTCAATTTCGAATAAATTGCACTCAATCGATATGACGTCATAGCATTAAGCCCGTTTAGTATAGAGCGTTTTCGGGGGGTGCCGGCGCGCGCAGATTTCAAATGCATATAACATCAGAAAAATAAATCATAACAAAATTTTAATGCTACAGTTGTTTTAATGCTGGATTATACTTTTGTTTTTCGTAATAAAATATTAAGATGCAAGTTCCCTATTCTGAGGTAACCGAGTATTAAAATCTCTCGGAATCACCTCTACCTCTGAAATTACGGTGACAGTTTAACGTGCATCTCTGAACGACCATTTACGAATAGGTAGTATGAGAAAGTATTTATTTACGATATAGGTACAATTAGTGAATACGAATTCACTATTTTCGTCTTTGTCGTTTTTTTACCAATAAAGATTGAAGTATTTTCGCCTCATTGTAAAACAGCCCATAAATAATACAACCTAGTTTTTTTGGTCGCGCAAATTTGAGGGTCGGGTGTGATATTTTATAACTAAATAAAAAAAAACTTAACAAATCTCTATGGTTTAAAATGTGTTTTGTCGTTTTCACACAAAAACAAATGGTAAGAGACGAATTTTAACGGCATCTGCATAATACGAAGTTTTAGGGTGGGTTGCACCAACTTACGATTACAATACATACATACATACATATAATCACGCCTCTTTCTCAGAGAGGTAGGCAGAGATCACGGATCTCCATTTGCTATGTGCCTGACAAACCACTTTCGCTTCACTCACTTTCATAACATTTCTCATACAAGCTCGTCGGTTTAGGGTACTTTTTGCTATTTTTGATTACAAACCGATCAACGTTAAAATAATATGGTGCCGGCAACTGTCATCCCACCGAAACATGTCAAAGTTTCCATACTCGTAGATTGACATTTTAACGGACACCGCTTACGATTACAGTTTGTTTGGAGCAACATACCCTTAATCTAATCTAATACTGTGATCTACGAGTATGTTGAACATACCTTTCGGGTACGTCCGAGGCACCGTGCATATAAAATATTCATTCATCATTGAAACCAAATGCCTAATAATAATACTATTAACGATCCTTGCACCTAGGTTAATAACTATAGTTTTAACATACTGTAAACAATTCTAACTGCCATTATGTTCCTACCATCTATGGCTACGTGGTTGTTCATGAGGAGAAGGAGGGTACCTTGCCGTAATACAGTTTAAACTAGTACGGAAGGTGGCTTACTTAACTTAATGTAACCTCTACTATACTATCATATAATACAACATATTGTTAGTTATCTAATTTGTATACCTAGTTTAAGTAAGCTGAATAAATATATGAATATGAATATATGAATATGAATAAAATATAAGTGTACAATTTTCTTTTCATTACACTTGCTCATAAATGGTGTTATTCCTTGCCTGTATACAGAAGGACAATGGCCTAAATTGTTCCCGCGGGAAATAATGGTCCCAAGGGAAGTAATGAGCTTGTGTGTGATCTGATTGGTTAAGCAAATCTGGACGGCAAGAATTCTGCTCTGTGATTGGTTGGAAAAAAAATCGAGCAGGCCGTGCCCTGCACACTGCACATGCTCCATGCTCTGTGATTGGTTGAAATATTGAAGCTCCGCCCACCACTCGCACTGATCTAGAAGTGAAGTTGTCAATTTCGTCAACATTTGATTGATGCGCTTGTATAAAACATAGGTTTTCTGTCTTTTGTGGTTATTTATTTCCTCGCAAATGTGATGAAAAACATTGTGTATAACATTGGCGTAAGAATATTGCAAACTCGAGTCATCAAAAGCCCTCCGCTTTACGGAGTCGGGCTCCTGATAGACTCTCGTTTGCAATATTCCTCATACGCCCCTTGTTAAACAATGTACTATTCTTTCTTCGTCTACGTGTGAGTTTCAGGAAAATATACCATGTAAAATAGGATGTTTCGGAAAAGTGTATTATTCCCATGAGTTGAGAGCTTGCAACGAATTCATGTTGGGACAGAAGAGGGTTATGTGAAAATGGGTCAATCGACTATTTCTTATTGTTAAGCGGTCATCAAACTGCCGTGCGGAGCCGAATGCAACTTTTGCCTGATGGAGGTGCGGTGCAGTGTGAAGTACCGTGCGGAATGTATTTATATACTTACATGAGGTACTGGCATACATCGATGCGAACCGTCGCTCCGCACACCGCAGCGAGTGTGGCGGCAGTGTGTGACGTGTCTTATTCTATTCCGTTAGCCAGGAGACGACATGACAGAACTTCTTACAAAAAGTGACTAAGAGTCACAAAAAGTGACTAGGAGTTCTTACAAGCGTAGAATGATACATTAATATTTAATTTTATTTTTATTTTTAGAACATTAACAGTCAACGACATGCTAATAGAATCCTAATATTGTACCAATAATATCTATCATGGCTGATTGTGACGAACCATAGAACCATTATCATCTTTATAATTACTCACTGTCATACAATAAATTATTTGTACTTGAAGACCGCCCAAAAATGCAGAACCTTTCAGTCTTCTCTCAAGTATATTCACCGAAGAACTCAGCCTACAATCCGTCTGAAATAAATCAAATAGTCCATACCAGTGCAGTGCAATCTGGCTCGATCTAGTTCTTGGAGAGGGCCTCTAGAGAATACCCGTGTCGTTTCCATACCACAGACATATATAATAGACGTCGTATCTCCACTAGAGCTAGCAAAACTAACGCCGCGGTATCCTATCGCAATCACTAAACTTCATGTCCCAACTGTATTGTTTGTCCACATTTTCATTTCGGCAAAAACCCAGTTTTCTGGAAGACCGCAGAATTATTGATTCCTTTTAAATGCTTACCGTGTAGAACCCATTAAATTAGGTTAGGTTTGTTTTATGATAACCCTGAAAATTTCATAGTTTCAGAGAAAAACGACTTTTTGCCAAAATTATAATTCGGGCAAACGATTTAGGCAATAAAATTTTGTGATTGCGATAGGTAGTAATGCTGAAATGCGACTCGAGACAAGTAAAATATACCTTCTTCTTTTTAATTTTCACAGTGCAAGTATAGCGTGCGACGCAACCTTAACAGTAAGTAGGTACTTAGTGCTAGCACCCTGAACTATTTTAGTAATGGAAAAGCCAATAAGAAAGTCTCCTTCCCTGTTTACATTTAAAAATTAGCTTAAACTCCTCCTGCTAAAGCAACAAATTTCTTTGGCCTAGCTGACCTGCGTCTCAATCTGCGTCTCGATCTGCGTCTGTGCTAAGAATATTATTTTGAGTAGGATATTATTATAGTAATTGCAACTCAGGTTTTGGTTTGGTTTTCGCTGGACATAGCGTGGACTATCTCTGTATACCGTACAGTATGTATATTCTTAGGTTAATATCTCTTATATAGGTTAATAAGTTAGTTTTAGTTTAACGGATCCACTGAAAATCAGTGTCGTTGCACTGTGTGTCTCGACTCAAGGTGAGTGGACTCCTTTTTTGAAGCAACACTAGTTTCCTTCTTTAGATCTAAGCCTTATAATGATGTACATGCCTGTTGTTGTTCCAAAATAAACTTTTATTTCGTCATTGCACTTTTTAACAACCGGAAGTGATTCTAATTTTCTTAACGCTACAGAGTTTAGTGGACTAAAGCATTGTCAGTTTACAGCCGTTAAACCTCACACCACACTTTCGGTTTATTTTCGCGATTTTCTTCCAAACGAGTGGAATAAAAACAGAAAACGACTTTATTACGTTCAGCTAACATAATTACCGAAATGGTTTTCGATTTAGGCATTACGTATTTTAAAAAGTTGTCAAGCATATAATGATTAGTGCAAGATCGCTGGCACATGAAGTAGCATTTTCGTGATCTAACAAGACACAATGTCTGTATCAGGGTTCATTATTCGAGCCGGATATGTTAAGCTGACTCGAGCAAGCTTGGATACGGAGCGCTTTGGTAATCGAACCTGTTATTAAGTTCTGAGGGGTATCCGATAGCTAACTGTCGATTGAATTTCCGTATTAGCAAGAGCTATGCACATTCGTGCTATGAAAACGTCCGGAAGGTCAATTCGAGACAAACGTCACACATTCCAACAAGTTTTCAATATGTTAGTGCTCCTTTTGAGACGTTAGCTTATCGCGTGTGGAAGCATACTCGTACTCATTTTTTGGGTCACCTATGTTTTGTCAAAAAAAAATTGACAAATTATCACTTCCCAAAAAAATATTCGTAGAATTTCATTTGCCAAATAATCGTTTCAAACCTGATGTTTGGCATGTTCATGTTTAAGTTCTCTTTTACCAACTATTACTTTGACCAATTTTCATTCAGTCAAATACGTTAGTTGGCATAATATGTTTTAACCAAAACAAAAAAAGGCAAATGATTTGTATAGTCAATATTCAATTTACCATTTATATTCCGTCGGTTAATCAGCAGAGGAGCTCTTCAATTACAAATTATTTCCATCTTTATTTCAATGGTGTATAAGATACACGATAAAATAACAACTTTTTTTGTTATGTGGGTAGGGAGTATAAATGACGTTCAATGTCGCTTGATTATGCATCGTACTCGTACTATCTTTGGTTGTAGATGCACTTCGTCTGGTAGCAGTTCTTTTTTCTGATGGACCGCCAGCATGTCGACGTCACCCCGCTTCGCGGGGTGCCTATTTCCGCTCTGAGGGACAGAAGTGAACCCTAACCTAACCTACTTAAAATACAATTATTACGGCTGTTTATTTTTATTTAAGGGACCGTGCCGTTTTATTATTAATATTATTTTGGTAAAATTTCATAACCCATACAAATGTGATTTTTGTCTATTTATGGTTTGCCATAACATTTCCTTAACTAAATGTTTATTGTCTAATTTTTGCCTTATTAAAGCATTTGCTAAAAGACCAAATGCCATAATGTAATTTTTCGTAATAATATTTTGCTGAATGAAAATTTGACGTAATGAAAATATTCGTATTAAAATTAGGCCAAAGTTTGCATTGGCATACAAAATAGTTGCTAAAATTTGTTTGGGAAATTAAATTTGAACAAAATAAATTTGGTAAAACGGCAGGATCCCTCATTTTTGTAAAAAAATCACTTTGACTTAGTTTTTAACTGTTATGCTGTGTAATTATTTTAAATAAATAAAATACTAAAATTAAATGTATATATATATATTATTTTTAGGAACCAGGATCGGAAATAACTAAAAAGAGGTATTATTTACAACAGAACTTTATTTTACACAATGATTTTTATTTTTTAACAATTAATTTACACAAAGAAATAAATTTAAAACTGTAGGCGTATTTTAGGCAATTTGACTCTTCAAACGGGCAGAGGTTTGGTCTATCAAGCTTGCAATGCAGTCAGAAAAGGTTAATTTCATCACAATGTACAGCCGATATCAAAGACATGACATATCCATCTTATATAAGGGCTGGTTGCACCAACTTACGATTACAGACCGATCAACGTTAAATATGGCACCGGCAGTTGTTACTCCATAGAAACCTGTCAAATTTTCGATACATTTCGTTTTAACGAGAACCACTTACGATTCCAGTAGGTTTGGTGCAACTCACCTTAAAACTGAAATAATTGACTTCAAAACAAAAGTTTTAACCGACTTCAAATCAGTAGCCAAGTAGCTTCAAGCTTGCCTATAAAATTTGAAGAGTTCCCTCGATTTCTCCAGGATCCCATCATCAGAACTGGATTGTGGTGACAACGGGACCAATCTGGAAGTATATGCTTTCAAACAATGAAAGTTTTTTTTCAAATCAGTTCATAAATTACGGAGTTATCGCGTAACATACACACATAAAAAAAATAAAAAAAAAACATACAGACGAATTGAGAGCCTCCTCCTTTTTTGAAGTCGGTTAAAAAAGAACGGCCTTTCATATTATGTATGATGTTGGTACAGTCAGCAAAAGTAGCTGCGCAAACGAAGACGTCAAAAGTGTATTAAAAGGGAATAAGAACTTTTGACGTCTTCGATTGCGTAGTTACATGATGCTGACTGTACAAGCAAGTATAGCAAGTAAACATAGTATGCTCTAGATCGCTCGTCGCGCACTATCGTTGCGTAACTGCTTGACACAGCGACACACTGTTTGATTGGTCGTCAAACAAACCCGATCTTGGCGGACATGGACATACCTACCGTGCAGATGGAATTTTAATCATGCAAGCAATATAACTACAGTTACTGAATTGGGTCATCCTTTTCTTTTGAGTTGGCTTCGTTTTAAAATCGAACGATACAAAAGAAATGGAATTATCGTATCTTCTATCAGGATCGTTTCATCATCATCATATCAGCCGAAAGACGTCCACTGCTGGACATAGACTTTTTACACGAGCAGCCTGTGGGTAAGTTACACAAAGAAAGCATACAACGCTCTCCGCGTTCAATACAATGACGCCTTCAGGGTGCTGCTGCGGCTGCCGCGATACTGCAGTGCCTCGGGCATGTTAGCGGAGGCGCGCGTGGACTGTTTTTACAGCACCATGCGCAAGAGGGCGGCCTCTGCGGCGCGACGCGCGCGCGCCGGCGGCAGCGCCCTGCTGGCGGTCGTCGCCGATCGTATTGACTGTCCATTTATGAGACATTGGCAGTCATTGCATGCACCAGTGTCTCATATCTGGGCTAAATAAATGAATAAATAAATTAATTAATGTAAGAGTAGTATTTAGTCATTTATTTTGTCACTAATACTTAATTTAATTTAATTTAATTTATCGTAACTAACACATTATGGGTTCAGTAACCTGAAATAAATATATATTGATTGGCCTCCACCAAAGAGTGCCACAATGGCCGGTCCTGCGCCACCCGCATCCAGCGGACTCCCGCGACCTTTACCAGGCCCCGTAGCATGGATGCCCTTATCACGCGATAAGTGACAGGATAGAGCATCCGTCCCTGGCTTACACCGTTCGATAGAACGAGACGACGCGCTTGTCCTGTCACTTATCGCGTGATAACGATCCATGCTACGGGGCCAGGTCATCAGTCCACCTTGTGGGGGGCCTACCCACGCCACGCCTTCCGGTACGTGGTCGCCACTCGAGAGTTTTTACAAGCTTTATATTAACTTGCACTGTTCGTATGTATTGTAAATATGTAAGTATGTAAATATGTAAGTATTGTCCGTCAAAATTTGCAATCCATTTTTCAGTCATTTTCCATTATCCAATTGAGCTGAAATTTTGCAAGCATATGTATATCGCATGACAGTGCAATGTAATGATGACTTGGAGCTGATCTGATGCTGGAGCTGGAAGGTGGCCATAGGAACTCCGCAATAAAACGACACAACCCCATCGAATTTGGACTCGTTAGAATCGTCTCAATGAGTACTTGATGATGGTATGCAGAAAAGTACAGTCGGCAGTAAAAGCTTATACAAAAATGAAATTTATGACAGAAACTTATTTATCGTTTATCTCTGTAGAATTTGTTGTCTAACCGCACCAACTCTGTCGCGGCCCACGCGTCGAGGCGTGTCGAGCGATAAGCCACTTTCTTTGTTCAAACGTAATCGCGGTAACCGACTCGGATTACTAGTGACATTTGCACTGCTGGTCGACCCACATGCGTACCAAATTAC
Source organism: Epinotia brunnichana (assembly GCA_963854355.1). Lineage (NCBI taxonomy): Eukaryota > Metazoa > Arthropoda > Insecta > Lepidoptera > Tortricidae > Epinotia > Epinotia brunnichana. The sequence goes on from OY977944.1 coordinate 17,502,126, forward strand.
CTTTTGATGTCATTATTGTCAGACAAGGGACCATATTAAGATCCCACGTCGCACTAAAGGTGCGTGACGTCGGCGAAGTCATAACCAAACTCAAATGGAGTTGGGCATGACATATTGCCAGGCAGCGTGACGGTATGTAGACCAAAACGTTAACGGATTGGTGGCCAATTACAGGAAAAAGAAGCGTCGGTCATCCACCAGCTCGATGGGTTGATGACATAAATAAGTCTCTGTCAAAAATTTCATTTATGGTACAAGCTTTTATTGCTGACTGTACTTTTCTGCATACCATCATCAACTACTTATTGAGACGATTCTAACGAGCCCAAACTCGATGGGATTGTGTCGTTTTGTTGCGGAGTCCCTATGGCCACCTTCCAGCTCCAGCATCAGATCAGCTCCATGTCATCATAATATTGCAGTGTCATGCGATATGCATGCAAAATATCAGCTCAATCGGAAACCGGGAAGTGGCTGAAATTTCAATTACTAAATTTGACCCAAGAATAAAACAAACGGGGTGAGCTAAATATATGTAAGCTTGTAAAAAGACCGCGGGTCATTTCTGGATGAGACTAGCACGGGACCGGAATAAGTGGCGTACTCGAAGAGAGGCTTATGCTCAGCAGTGGGCGATTACAGGCTGAAAATGATGATGATTAAGGGACCATATGCATGTCACTCATTAATCTCAGCCGGAAAACGTCCTCCTCCTCCTTGAATCGTTTACTTATCGTCGTCACTACGACTATTGAGGCTCATGGTCATGTCTCTGGAACATGTTTTCTCGGATGATGTGTCTCCATCCTTCCTGTATGTAGCCGAAAGCAGAGCGTCGTGAGCTGTCGTAACACCGGCGGCGCAAATTTAGGCCAGCGTATTCTCGTTTCTGCCCCTTGGTTGACTGCTGGAGAAACGCCTCCCCCACGGATTCCACGATTGGTTTTGCTCTCGCCTCCAACGCTTTCTCGATCTAGACCAGCTCGTTGGGAAGGCACAAAATACGTCTCCCTTACTGCCCCAGAACCTTCTTATCTTGTCTAGGTGAGAGCCCTGTCGGATACACTTCGACCCAGTGGGGTCTTTTGTGTGTTTGCCCCCTCCTTTAGCCCCATAACCTGTCCCCAACGGCTGTAAGTTCTACCCGCAATGTGACCCGTCCACTGCCACTTAAGTCTAACAATTATTTGAGCTATATCAGTGACTTTGTTTCATTATACTTGGTATGTCAGTAGTCGGCTACCCAAAATGTATGATTTGTATTTCCGACACTACCCGCTTTTTTCATTCAGTACTAGCGGTCCGCGCGACTTCGCCCGCGTACAGCATAGAACGCTGGCAAACCTGTGGGATCATCATTATCATCATTGGCCACAGCATCTATCACAGATGAGTGTTGCATCGATTAGGAGCCTATGGATTGCCGCATCTACGTTGGTGGCTATATAGTTATATAGCAGCACGGCATGTCTTCTGAAAAATGCCTATGAACATTTCAATTGTCCATTCTACACGCAGGTGAATGAGTTTTTGAAATCGGTCCAGTGGTTCCAGAGATTACCCATTACATACAAAAAACAAGCTACAAGCTTACAAAACTACAATCTCAAAGACTTTTTTCTTCTTTATAATACCTATTGTAGTATAGATGGGCTCATATTCATCTAAACTACAATATCATAAACAAAGCGAAATATTTTAAGAAAACGACTTATTTTTAGTATTTTGCCTGTATTTTCTAAGGCTTAACGTTCTTTCAAGACTTGAAGTGGTATAAAGTACCCTTATTAACTGTTATTCAGCACAAATAAACTTCAAAGGCTAAATATCAAAGCCTGAATGCAAAGTTTATAATTATCAAAATATATTACCTAACTTTGGAGACTTGTTACCATGGATCGGATAATCGGATAGATAAATGCCTAAACTTAGCATATTCCCGGAAAAGTTAAGCAAGTTTGGATACGGTTTCTTAAAAATATATTTTAATGCATAAAGTAACCACAGTATGAATGAATTGAGTATTATTATTAGTTAATTTAGACATTCTGGGAATTTTATTTATTAAATTGTATTGAGTCTGCCTTTATACAACTCAACATCAACACTGCTGCCAAAGTCTGGTATTTAGGTATCAATTCGATTGACCGATCCCTGCTTGTAACGCATGGAGACAATTTTACCTACTCATTTTGAATCGGAATGAGTTACGACTAAATAAATGTTGGTAAGATAAAAGTTTTTTTAACTACTTAAAAATATTCGGAGAGCAGAAAATTATTACTAACGAGTCTTGTATTTTCCAGGATCTTTCAGTCTACAATGTCACATTTACGAGCGGGTTCTTAAAATAAATGCTTATCAAAGGCTGAGAAGGCGTCTTTTGAGTCATCATCCTCCTAGCATTTTCTCGTTACTGTCATCTGGCCCCGTAGCATGGAGCCTTATCACGCGATAAGTGACAAGATAACAGCGTCGTCTCGGTCTATCGAACGGTGTCAGCCAAGGACGGAAGGCAAGGGCCTAAACCTAAACTAAACCTAAACCCTTCTTAAACTAGACCTTGTTGAGATAAGACCAGATACACTATCACGATGATTGCCTTTAAACTAAAAATAACAAATTATACATCAGTTTTTTTGTTTAAATAATCCCGTTACATCTGAAAAAAGTACGATTTTATAACCATTACGTTGTATCACTAACGCCTTGGCCACGACTTTGGTCTTAAGCGACCTGCGGCAGCGGTTTTTCTAATTCATTGCGCGTGATCCCAACTAACCACAGTGCGTTGCGCGTCTCGACCGCACAATGAACATATAAAACGCTGCCGCGGGTCGCTTAACGCCTTGGCCACGACTTTGGTCTTAAGCGACCTGCGAGTCCTGCCTGCGACCAGCGTTTTATCTGTTCATTGCGCGGTCGAGACGCGCAACGCACTGTGGTTAGTTGGGATCACGCGCAATGAACAGATAAAACGCTGGTCGCAGATCGCCTAAGACCAAAGTCGTGGCCAGGGGGTAAGACCAAAGTCGTGGCCAAGGCGTAAGGTGCGAGTTTAGAACCCATTTATGACCAAAAATAAGTCCTAAAACACTAGGTTGTTAATTATTCTGTACGATACGATATCAATTCACTACAAAGGTGAATACCTAATTGGTAGACAATTAGAGCATGGTTCTAAGGTCACGTGCGTGTAACTAGCAAGGCCTGTGTAACGAAAGGATCGCGTGTGCGTCGCCCCGTTGGGACCTCTGACGGATGTCTGAAATAACGATGTTTTTGGCGTTGAAACACAGGAAAAGGTTAATGTTAATGTTTTGCGGATCCATTCAGAAACTAATTTGATTTCGTATTTTACATCAAAACCAGGGACAACCGGTAAACTGTGGAAAAAAATACTTATTACAATTTGCTTTCCCAAATGATAAAATCGTTAACTTTTCAGGAATTGGTTGCCCAGGTTGTTCAGGATTGGGTCAGGTTAATTTTGTTTTATAGCAATTGAAAAAGCAAAAATGAATAATTTAAGAAAATTTGTTATGCCAAAACGTAATGTAAAGATTATTGATAAATGCACAATAACTTCAAGCGTCAATTTCACATGTATTTTTGCTTTATGAAGCCTGAATAGTAATTATTATTATGACCTGCACGGGGGTCATACACAGATTTAAGTTCGCGCCTTTCCTATAGACATTGGCAAAGTTAAGGGCTACCGTAAAATGGGGTGAGTTGAAACTTATTTTTACATGTGGCACGTTTATTTTTATAGATAAAGAATAAAGAATTTTAGATTTTTAATGATAGTCTGTCGTTTAATTTCATAATTTTAACGATAAACACAAAAATAGTGGGAAATCCCACCTTACCCCGTAGAGTAAGGGATTTTATTTTTGGAAAATGTGTGGGGAAAGACTTTTTGATTGTGAATTTCAGATTAGCTTGCCGCGATCCGCGTTACGTCCCACTCTCCGCTCATATTTATCGCTCCTATTCCGCATGATCGCTCCCCACAAACCTGGTTCCACTCCAGGCCACATATCTTTCACCTCTCACTTCTAGAGACTCCACTTTTTTTAAATGTTATAATTCGGCTACTCCGTGTTGCCGCATGATAAGAAAATCTGTCTAAAAGTATAATAAAATTTACTTTTAGGTCAACCTGAGCCAGAAAATCAAAGGAGCAACTAAAAATATTCGCGTCCCATCTGCCCCCTCAATCCCTACTCACACTATTTGACGGTACATAGCCAAATTTTTGGTTGGACTCTGTTTTGTCGAATAATAAAATCCAATAGGAGACGCCGTTTATGCGGATTACCGCATAAACGGCGTATCCTATTGGATCTTATTATTCGACAAAACAGTTCAGAGACCTGAACTCAGAGAGAGAAACTCTGAACAAGTGACCACCGGAAAGACGAATTTCGTTGTAGCACTGTGTATGACCCGCGAATCACCGTCACTGTCCTTGCAAATTTTTAACCCTGCCTCCACTCCATGTTGCTTATTTTACATTTGCTTCATTATTAAAGTAAAATAGCGTAATAAAACTGTTCTTTCATATGATATGTCCCATAAAACGTCTACAACGACAATGCCAGCAAAATCTAGTGTAATATAGAGTACACTAAATTCCGGCTTAGTGATTCAGGAAGGAGCCCGCTGGGTTCACGGACACAGATTTATTAGAGTCCACTGCAGCGACGCACACCATTATTAATGGACCATGTGAACGTGTTTAATAATTTGTGAGAGATTTGGATTTTTATTACCATCGTGCCGTATTACCCGTAAGTAGGTTAACTTGTACATCCGAGATAAATTCAAAGCCGGTATGAGATATAAATTAGAGATTTAATTTTCTTGTTGAAAAAACCCGATACTTTTAAAAATACTGTTCTTTTTCATTTTACTTATTTAGTAGGCACACTTAAGAGCGGTACAGCAACGTAACCTAGTGGTTCAGGTATGCGGCTGTCAAGCGGCGGTAGTGGGTTCGAATCCCGGCTCGTACCCAACAAGTTTTTCAGAACTTATGTAGGTATACAGAATATTTACCGTTAGCTTTTCGGTGAAGGAAAACATCGTGAGGAAACTGGTCTAATCCCAATAAGGTCTAGTTTTCCCTCTGGATTTGAAAGTCAGATGGAAGTCGCTTTCGTAAAACTAATGCCTATTCCAAATGTTGGGATTAGGTGTCAAAGCGGACCCCGGGCTCCTTTAGTCTCCCTAGTGGTTCTAGGAAAAGTAGAACATGCGAGTCAGTTGTTTTTTTTTTTTATAAATTTCCAAAAACTAAATTGACAAAAAAAAAATTTTCACGACAGTCGGTTGAAAAGAGCTTTAATGATTACACAAGTTGTAGAATATTGTTTAACGATTACACAAGTTGTAGAATATTGTTTAACGATTACACAAGTTGTAGAATATTGTTTCGCCACCACGAACTGAGAAAATTAGATTGTGACATTAGTATATTTTTTGTATATTATTTAATCTTCTTGAGTCTTTTCGAGCTCCTTCCCGAACTCCTCGCAAACCTGTCACGCCATTCTGCCCACCGCTCAGAAGGACTGTCCTCGGCAGTAGCTCGCCTATCCCAAGGATGTGTAAAGCAATTAACAGCTGCAGTCACATGTCTGATGTTTTCTTTGACTCGGTCGTGACATTTAAAATAAGGTATGGTAACTGATTGGCTTTCCAATAATAATAAAGTTGGGTACATCCATTTGACAAAAGTGACGAGCAGAAAATGGTTTTAAAAAAGTTTTAAATTATTTAGTTACGGCGTAATAATAAGTTAAGTAAAAACTGTGTATAATTTTGATTAGTTAATGTTAAGGCTTTTTTATATAATTCATGCGGTGTTTACCTTTAAGTGATTGTTATACTTAGCAAGAAGTTTTAATAATTGGATTACTGTAAAATTCAGTGTAAACAATTGTTATGTGTTAATAAAAAATAAAATAAAAATCTCCCTCTAATCTTTGTTTAAAAAGTTTAATAAAAATGGGTGAAGGTCGGGCCCATATTCGATAATTCGATATTCATATAATTTATTGCATAACATGTGTTTACATTGGTGTTAAAATACAGTTGGTTTATGTACCCTTCCCGATAGTCCTTAGGCAGTGAGGAGTAAAGCGATCTTATTGTCTTTGGAGCTAATGCCATTATTATATTTCGCCATGAATCATCGCATTTTTATTAGCGCGTTAATAATGGCATCCAACGACGACAACAAGCTCCCTTTTCAAAGATAACGCCACAAGTTTCCCGAGTTCCGACACGTGATTGGATGCCAATTTTCAGATACAGGCAAGCAACGCTCTTTCCTTTGTACTTATAATAAATATTGCGAGTTTCCAATTCACGCCCTTAATAATGGCATAAGCGACAACAACCATAATTTAGCCGAGTTCCAACTCGCGCTTAGGGTCAGATTTTCAGATATTAAGCAACGCTTCATCCTTTGTATAATAAATATTGCGTGTTTCCATATTGCCTATTAAAACAAAGACTTGCTTCAGTAATTCCAGAACGCTCATAGGTGAGTCGAAACCAATCTTTCGGAAAAACCTTTGTCGAGAAAATGTGCAAAACTTTGCTTCGCTTCACTTTTCAAGCGTAAGTCAATAAATAGTTCTTCAGTTCTTAGAAATTAGACAACTAAAAGAGTGCGAGTGATGAGGGGCCGTCATCTTCATTCCCATACATTTTTGTGTTTTTCTACGGGGCAGCGGCGACGGCTAAGCAGTCCGTACTGTCTTTACGAGGAAAAGTCTGTGGCATTGTAGCTTTGCATGTAATGGGTAATCTCCAACACCACATATCCGATATCAAAAACTATTTCACCTAGAACACACAGTAAAAATGATCGGATAGGTACCTACTTAATACGACACGACCGCTTCTTTTAAATATACATACATACATACATATAATCACGCCTCTTTCCCAGAGGGGTAGGCAGAGATCACGGATCTCCATTTGCTACGATCCTGACAAACCACTTTCGCTTCACTCACTTTCATAACATTTCTCATACATGCTCGTCGGTTTAGGGTACTTTTGACCTGGCCTTTCTGTAAGATTTCTCCAATTCGATCGGAGAAAGTTCGCCTAGTCTTCAATTCATCTTCTTCTTCTTCTTTTAAATATATTGGCAAGATCGAAGGAAAGAGAGACTGAGGACGGCCCAGACACACTTACTTCAGCCAAATAAAAGAGAAAGTTGCTGTCGAGTCGTACGAACACGTCAAGAGCCTAGCTCTTAAACAATGGAGAAAAGCTGTATTTTATCCCGCGCGTGTGCCTGCGTAGGATAGTACTTTACAATACTCGGACGGAGCCGCGACAACCGCTAGTATATATAATAAACACGGTCGTGAAAAATAGCCATCGACATGGCATTTAAATGTCCCATCCATCCGGGGAAGGTCGGGTAAAGTTTTTCTCATTCTTATCACGTACTGGGGGGACGGACTTAGTCCAGAATGTTAAGTGCGGCCTCAAGTTTTTAGTATGTTTAAATTATGAATGGTCGCCAATGGCTGTTTTTCGTGAGAGCTCGAGAGTAAAACTTGGCCTGATATTATTGAACGCGTGAGAGAAGCGAACGAAGTTCTTCGTCTCAACTTATTATTTAAACTAAAATTATTTCGTATGTCCGGCAGTCCTCCTCTAAAGGTCGCATTTCTCAAGTCGAGCCACGCGACAAGCGCGTAAGTTTGTCGCGCCGAGGAGGGCGCGTCGTCCACTACATGCCTGGTGGATATTTACCTTAAGGCTTGACATCTCATATTTTGTTAAAAATGAGTTGTTTAGTAACCAGTTTATACCTTATAACGTAACAATTTTCGTGTCGAAAAATATATCATAATCTGCAAGATATGAGAAGTAACATAGTTTTCGTAGAAATCCATTTTAACATAAGAAAGTAGAGGAAAAAAAATCTAAAGTATTATTTCACTTGTAACCACTTCACTGCTCCATTTTTTATCAGAAATCGATGAAATTTTGTAATCTTCTTCATAAAGTAATGAACAATAACTTCATTTTCTTACTTACTTAAATTTCTTCTCGTTTTCTGAAATATTCCGAAAAACATGATATCCGCGCTTTTGAACACGCACTTCCATCTCGCTCACGCGTATGTTCAGTGAGAGAGAAAGATGACCATGATCGCGCGCCCTAAACTTGGCAAAATAAAACAAAAACGTGCGTTCAAGTCTCGTTTGCGCTGTATAGAGCGCAAAAAATTGTTCTAGAAAAAAATGGAAAAAGATGACCAAAAAATGTGTGCATTATTAAATACACTGTCAATTTTAGGGTTAACCGTGAAAGTTGACAGGTATACTGCCGGTATTTTTAATATTACTTCAAATTGTAACCAGACGTAGATGTTAGGGAACCGATATTGCAAGAAACAATTTCTTAACTACTTTGTCTTAATGATAAATTTTCAAAAATTAATTACGCTTTGGTAGTTAAGACTAACTTAAAATTTTCGTGTAATATCGGTTAACCCCTACGGTAGGCCCGAACGCCTACGTCTGGTTACAATTTGAGGTAATATTAGGTCCTTACCTATGAAATTGGCGGTTTTTTCACAGATATTATTTTGTAGGTACGTAATTTTTCAATTGCAACTTCCAAATTATTTTTTTAATTTCATTATAAGACTATGTAACAAAGGTTTTAAATACAAAAAATAGGTTTGAATTTTTTATTTAGTGTTTCAAATTAAAGCTTGAAAACCGCCCTTTTCATGTGCTGCCGGTTAAAGTGTTTCAATTACGTATAGTTTTATGATGCGAACTATTTTTAAGGAATGAAGATATGTGTAAAGTAGCTTAAAAGTTTCTATATTCCTACCAAAATTTAGTTTGCTTTGAATTTGACATTGCTGAATAATCCGCAAAATTCAATGTATGAAAATCACAGTTTTCATAAAATTCTCCATACACACCGCCAATTTCATAGGTAAGGACTTAATATAATAATAATTATAACACACAGGCTATATTGCCTTATTTTATTATACACGCTGATTGTTAATCCGTTATCAGGAGTCATTTTTTCTAATTCTGTAATTGATACCAAACACGATTAAATCGAAGTTACCTAAAACAAATGTTCTTTTTAGGATTCCGTATTCAAAGAGTAAAACGGCACCCAATTACCTTAGACTCCGCTGTCCGTCAGTCTGTCCGTCTGTCACCAGGCTGTATCTCAACAACAGTGATAGTTTGACAGCTGAAATTTTCACAGATGATGTATTTCTGTTGCCGCTATAACAACAAATACTAAAAACACAGAATAAAATAGTTTTTTTATAGATAATGTTACGGAACCCTTCGTGCGCAAGTCCGACTCGCACTTGGCCGGTTTTTTTCTTAATAAAACTGAATAAGAAATTATTTTATAATTCAATATCATTGTCACCCGAACGTGACGCGAAAATTTGTAGTAAATAAGGTGTATTTGACGTATCTATTTAACTTCAAGAAATGTAGGGTGACCAAACAATAATAAAAAAAATATATATAATAAAAATTGTTTAATTCAGACCGAGATCCATAACAGTGTTAGTAACAAATGGGGCTTACAAGACTATATAGTTGTTAACATTTAATCATTAAATTTAATTAACTAAACAGTGATTTAATTGCATGAGACCTCATCCATTGATATCCGTTTTGGCTGTTTATCAATATTTTTCGACTCCTGACAACGGGTTAAGAATCATCGTGTATTATATTTTCCCGCAAGGTTGCCTGCGTGCTAGGTGCGCGGGCAGTTAGAATTAATGTAGGTACATTACTACAAAGGCCGGGAAATAAGGGATTGCATATAGAACGCCATGTTGTTGTGTTACCAACTGAAGATGAAACAAAAGAAGATCACTTTGCAGGCCTTTTCCTCCAATTTTATATAAAAAGAGCGTTTTTAAAAGAAAGTGTACAAAACTTTTTTTTTTTAGAATTAGTTTTTTTTTCCTTACTAAGAATCGTTGATATTATCGACCCTCATACAAGCAAAAAAGTGTCCCTGATTTTACTATGTAAGTTTTTTCTTCCAGTGCGTCACGACCATAGAAAAAAAAAGTCTGCATACAAAAATGTGACGATCTGGAATGGAATATTTAGGACACTTTTTTCATGTATGAGGATCGATAGTATCAAAGATTCTGAATAAGAAAAACAAAAAAAACGAATTCTGAAAAAAAAAGTATTGTACACTTTTTTGAAAAACGCCCAAATATCATTATGGGCCTCTCATCTCGCCGCAACTGAAACGTCAATCTATACTAATATCTCCATACTAAAATTATAAATGTGAAAGCGTGTCTGTCTGTATGTTTATCTGTCTGTTACCTCTTTAAATTTAAACCGCTGAACCGATTCAGATGAAATTTGGTATAGAGATAGTTTGACTCCCGGGGAAGGACATAGGATAGTTTTTATCCTGGAAATCATCCCCCAAGGGAGTGAAATGGGGGTAAAATTTTTGTATGGAGCTACGATATAAACGAATTCCAAAGCGATTATTTCATATGTTTGAGAATAAATATTATATAGTGTAAGCACGTAACAGAATAAGTGTCCTTCATTGTTCGTTAACGTGTCATAACCGGTTAGCAACCTATTCTAACCACTATAAAAATAATACAACCTACTTCCGTGACAAGGAACGAGGTAATAGCACCTGTTGCCTTCGCGTGTTATTACACTAATCCGCCATTATGGATCCAAAATGTGTATGCAGGGTACTAAATTTGAAATATGTAGGAGGTCGTTGTTGTTCTACATCCATAGGAATAACCCTAGAAACCCTACACGTGACCTCCCGGTGGTTCTAAAGGAACAACAAACTCGGCAGCTGAACTGTTCCGTCTGAACCTCGCAGCGCAAACTGGAACTCCATCAGCGACATCGATATGAATACATATATTATACTAGTGTGAACGTAACTAGTGTAACGATAAATAAAAATAAAGTAAATGTGTATCTAGAGCTGTGCAAGGCAGCGGAACGGCGTGCGAGAAAACAAAACAACCAATTAAAATTAAACGCGAGCTATTTGATCCTAAGAAATCGGTTACACGCTAATTCTGCCTTCAGTTCAGTCCATCATTCTGGTCAGACTGACGAGAGAATTAACTTGTAACCCTTGTGAATGACAGAAAACTGACAGGAGACTGACCATCAGTCCGTCAGTCCGAAGGTTACACGATAATTCTCTAGTCAGTCTGACCAGAATGATAGACTGAACTGAAGGTAGAATTAGCGTGTAACCGATGTCTTACGACCGGCTGTCATCTCCGTAAAACTTATAACCTTAAAACGTAGAATTGTACTGAGATGACAGCTGTCATGGGATCAAGATTCGCCGCGATACGTATAGCGATGCTATTGGTGGATTTTTCTCGCACAGTTCTGGTGAATACTCAACCTAAAGGCCATTACACACCTTGCGATTGGTCGCAACAACCGATAATGATACAGCAATACCTTTTATTCTATCTATTGCTGCGTCTGCGATAGTTGTGACAAATTTCGTAAAGTTCGTTTAGTAATCAGTAATCAAATTTATTGCATTCATGTTGTTACATAGACATTACATTTTAAGTAGTAAAGGTCTCAATAGTATTTTTCAGAATCGTGTTAAAATAGAGAGCTTTTCAGTCGAGCACCGTGTTTAGGCCACGAAGCTTGCTGAGTGGTCTAAGTAAGGTACGAGATTAAAAAGCTTGATTATGATTATGACACTATTGTGAACAATACTGTTTGAACGAGTTCATTAAAATTAATAATATAAGTAATTAATACGGGTATGTATATAAGAAAACTAAATATCGTAAGTACCTACTATATTTTCTAGATCTACTATCCGACTTCTTTAACACAAGATAATTGAAATAAGTAAGTATTTCTTCAGGAGTTAAATATGTTACGTCACTGTCACTACTCATTTTGGAAGTTTTTATTTTAACTTTTTCAGCTTAGCTTTGAAAAGAAAAGTTATCACACCACCGGCGTCCGTAATGTAGCAGTACTGTGCTGTAATGGGCTAAATACTAGCCAAACACAAAGCATACCTAGTTTTTTTATTTTCTTTATGTTCTGGATACAGCAGCAAGTTTAAGTAGATTTTTGACAGATGACGCGACGAAACGCCATAGATTTGCAGTTTTGTATCGGATCGAGTCTTCTTAAACAAGGACATTATTGAAATACAAAGTTCTATTTTCAAATTTTTTTCGGTTGTCTAGAGCGTATCGAAATAGTTATTTCGGTTGTTTCGGAAGTAACATAGACTATTCAACGAAGAAAAGAGTGACTTGCAGTATTCTCTATGAAATCGTAATACACAGATTTTAATCGACGAGTACAAAAACATGTTTTAATACTTTCACTGGCTAGCGGGCGTCTACGCCGTAGCTGCTTTTCGCCACATACGGGGAAAACCACGGGATCTTCTACACTATGAACAAAATAAACCTAGAGATCCATTAACAATAGCCATCTCACGAATATAGCTGAATGTTATAATACTTAAAAAAAAAAACTAAATTTTAATTCGACAAAAATTATCTATGTACAAAATTTCACGAGAGTCTGTGGAGAAATGCGACCTGTAGAGAACAGCCGGACATCTGGACATCCGGACATACGAAAGATATTGGAGCCAAGCTCAAACGGGGAACTTCATTCGCTTCGCTCGCTTGTTCAATAAATTTTATTTATTTTATTTTATTATTGGTATTAAACTATGTTGAATCGATCCCCTCAATTTGCCATTTAATATAACTAATTTATACGTCACGTGATTTCCACCTAAAATTGAACCTGTTGGGGCACACTAACACGCGATCCATTTATGATTAGATAATTGGAAGAGATTAGGTGTAAATGGGGCTTTATTTTATCCAAGTTAGCGGTCATGTCGGTTTTTGAGGTTTCCATAATAATTATTAACTTATCATAAAATCAGTCCGTTTCCTAAAATTAAAGGGGTGTTAATTTTACTTCCTTTAGTGCATAATTAACCAACAAAATAAACAGAGCACCTTTTTAGATTAGATTGCATTACATCGTGTTACATTGGCACATTGCACGTAGAACCGATGGCCGTTGGGGCGGAAAGGTTCTCGAGTGGCGACCACGTACCGGAAGGCGCGGCGTGTGTATAAATGTTATATGAACCGCAGTCAAATCCTGCTTGCTTTTGAAGATAGGTATTATCATTTTCATGTAAACTATTATTTAAATAGTTTTCCCAAAATATCACGTCCAAAACCAATTTCTCAAATTAATCAAGTTTATACAAGTTTATTCTAGGAAAGGGGGAATTTGGCGCAAATAGGAAGCCAATTTATGAAAGTTTGTTACATAAGATTCTTAAAATATCACGCCGTTAGCCTGCGAATGTCAAATAACGTTTTGTATGGCAATCGAACCACCTTAAGCTCTTTTGATAGAGACGTTGTTACCGATGTTGTCAAGTTTCGCGTCGTTATTGACATACATCGAAGTGACAGCTACCACTCACTAAATTCATTCTTTTTTGGAAAAATAATCGTTACCATTTTATTAAAAGGGATCATTTCCATAGAGAAACGATACTTATTCAAATTTTATTTACAAAAACCGGTCAAGTACGAGTCTGACTCGCGCGTCCCGAGGGTTCCGTACAAACTTTCATACACCATGCCCGTCATGTCAGGACCCCATTCATTCTTGAACAATCTTAAACGGTAGCTGTATACCGTAGAAGTTACCGTCGCAAAGCGCCTTCTGCATTTTGGTACTAACAACTTACAACTGTTTGTTTATCAGCGATTGCTTTTTATCACGCGTACCGATTTCGATTTTTTATTTTTATTTGAAAGAAGGGACTTTAGCGATAATCTGATAGGAATTTGAAGTTATAAAATTTCATACAAAAGTAAGTAAATTCTAAATAAAACGTTTTATTTTTCCTGTATTATTTATGTTACTTTTACTCATATGTAATTATTTCAGAATTTTCGCTTCTTAAACTTCGGAGATAAGGGGGGGGGGGGGGGGGGATGGTTTTTTTTTCCTACATTTTCCTTAATAAATCAAAATTTAACCACTGTAGAAAATAAATAAAAAAGGTTTTAGAAAGTGCAACTCAAGATCTTTCATATGATACCCCACTTGATCTATTTAGTAAACTTTGATTTTTTAACCCCCCTCATATTCGTCATTTAAACAGAAAATAAAAATGTATATTTAATTTTTCACGTGTCTTAACCCTTTTAACAGTTGTTCCAAATTTCAAATTGATAGCTAGTAAGTAGTTCCTGAGATATTTAACGTTGTGACAGACGGACGGACAGACGGACAGACGGAAAGAGTCGCACCTTTCGGTCGGTCAGTTCCTTTTTTAGCTTTTTGGTACGGAACCCTAAAAACGGAAAAAACACAGAAAAAATAAAAATAAATTTTGTTGATTTTGAATTGGGTTCATATAATTTTTTTACTTCTAATGACCTCCGGACTGTTTGGTTAAAATCTTTCGGGTTATTAAAGTCCACGGTGTATATCGATATAACTAGAGCTACAGAAGTGCCCACGACTGAAGAGCCTGTATAACGTACGATGAAGAAAGCGAAAGAAGTATGGAAAGACCGTAGTATTTGGCGTTTTGTCACTGCTTACCACAATAGGATGCAGGCGTGAGTAAGTGAGTAGGTATATGTGTTAATTATTTATATAGGTATGTAAATAAACATACCATCGTCGCATTTTAACGTACCTAATGCCATTTAGCTCCACACCATAATACCTCAAATAAAAACAAACGGCCACAATTCTTCGAAACAGTACCTGAAACAGAAATAAAAGGTAAACAAACGCGAATGATTAACGAGCAACGCGAAAACAAGACATTGCGCTGTCCAGAACTATTTGGTAAGATGTAGTCTTTATGTCTATCAGTCATACGGCCTTTTTCGTTTGACTTGCAGAAATTATGACCAGCGCTTATTTATGACAGACCAGCTAATTAATCTCGTAAGAATTATGTTAACAACGCCCTAATAAGCTCTAATTATTATTTTGCTAAGGATTTTCTATTCATCAACGTCCTAATGCGCAAATTGGCTGTGATTCGTGACGACCAAACTGATATCAATTTAATTTGCTTTTATGTTAGTCAATCTCTTTCGTACATGAAGCGCACGTGTGGTAGCGTTACTATGAGACTGGCATAAACTATAAACCAATCTACTTTTTGAACGAGCGAGCTTAGCGAACGAAGTTCTCCGTTTCAGCTTGGACTAATATGCGTTCGTATGACCGGATGTGCAGATGCCCGGCTGCTCTTCTCTAGGTCGCATTTCTCAACCGAAATTTTGTGACCTGAGTGGTAATCACGTAACGAACCGAACGCGCGTTAGGACAATTCAACTGTCATCTTTCCGTATAAAATTTGACATTAAGATTTACCTAACGTGCGTATTATATGTTACGACGGTTACGTGATCGACCAGCAGGTTCAATAATTATACCGTTTTTTTTCTCGATTCAGTTTTTCGTATTTTTTTTTAAAAGGTCAGTTTTGCGTTTTCTATAGCTCACAGAGCTAGTCTTACTACGCGTTGTACTTGTAAATGCATATATATAAATGTTATGCAAAATAAATAATGGTTGTAGCACGTAACTACACGGCTGTTTCTTAGTTTTCCAATTAGGAAGAAAAGGGAAGACTGTCCGTCTTTTTTTTATACAACGACGGTGGCAAACAAGCTTACGGCCTGCCTGATGCTAAGCAGGTACCGTAGCCTATGGACACTTGTGACTCCAGAAGAATCACAAGCGCGTCCCTGACCCTTTATTCACTTGAGGATTCGCTGTGTTGGCAGATAGATACCTGCAGGTCCCTCACTCCCAGCACAGCGCACCTTAGGCAGCTATGGCGACTTTACTCACCACCAGGAACACAACACCACATGCTTCATAGCATGCAATAATATCCGTCTATTTCTGATCTATCTCGCGCGCGGTAGTGTGCTAGCTCTTCTCATTGTTTTGAGGGAATAGGACCCTACGCTACCCCAGTGCTGATTAGGATTTCTTATACACCTTTGTACGTGAACACATAACAGGTTAACCTATCATCCTCGAGTCAGTGAGCCTACTAAACTTCAGTGTTAATAGTTTCTCAAAATTTCACAATTAATTCGTTAATTCCCAGACATAGTCATTTCCTCATAAAGTCGTCGCAAACATCAATGAGTCACTGTTAATTGGAACACAGAGACATGTGAACAGCATCCGTTACTTCTGAGAATGTCTGAAAATTCAATTATCCCAATTATAGCCTGTAGGTACTGCCGCGCCGTCTTAAATAACCGGGTTGTTAGAGAGGTAGGGCACAGCGGAATGTCATCTCGCTTGTATGTGGAGCAGCCCAACTGGGGAAGTACCTCTACTTTACAGAAGACCGCAGTCATAATAGCACCACTGCTTTGTAGTTGTAGTGTTGTGTTCCTGGTGGTGAGTAAGGTCACCAGAGCTCCCTAGGTTGCGCTGTGTTGGGAGTGAGGGACCTGCATGTCTCTATCTGCCAACACAGCGAATCCTCAAGTGAATAAAGGGTCGGCAACGCGCTTGTGATTCTTCTGGAGTCATAAGTGTCCATAGGCTACGGTACCTGCTTAACATCAGGCGGGCCGTAAGCTTGTTTGCTACCGTCATTGTATAAAAAAAATGTAAAAAAACTCTTATTGCAGAAGTATCGTATGGAGATACGACTTTTTGGATAAGAACACTGCGAACTAAAGGACTATCTATTCTCTCTAATCTCATAACTGGGTTTGACAGTTATATCTTTGAACAAATTATTGACTAATAGTTTTTACACAAAGACAGTTCGATTAAGTTGGGTATAGATTAACGAAACCAGAGTATTTGCGTATGAATGTAGAGTTATTTGTAAATATATATAGATAATAAAGTTTATTTCACTTTTCTTATTTAACTAGCAAATAAATAAAGTTCTTAAGGTTCGTATAACTAACTAAAAAACAAACATTTAAATTTCCATCACAAATAACTTAGCTATATAAGAAATATTTCGACAAATAAGCCTATCGATTTAAAAACCGCTTTCAAATCGATCCTTTCGTTATTCCGTATGACCTCCCTGCACAAATTTAGCGACACTTTGCGAACACAAGCTCTTTTGCGTATGTAAGCACTTTATTGTACACAATAACAGGTAGTTGCTACCTAAAAGACCCAAACGTTAAATTACTCCCGAGTAACAGGATTACCCCTGTAGTTAACTTAATGCACCCGAGTTAATTCAAATGGGGGAATTATGAACACTTTTAGTGGACTTAATTCACCTGTCAAATTCGCAAGATAGACTAACAATGGCCGACAGATGACCTGGTAAAGGTTGCGGGAATCTGTTGGATAATTTATTTATCGTATGGCGGTTACACACTGGTACATACATATATGTATTCGTATCGATATTGCTGATAGAGTTCCAGTGTGCGCTGCGAGGTTCAGAAGGAACAGTGCAGCTGCCGAGTTTGTTGTTCTTTTAGTACCACGTGTAGGGTTTCTAGGGTTATTCCTACGGACGTAGAACAACAACGACCAACGATAATGAACCAATTTCTATCCGAACATTCGCTTCGATGTTCGCTCTCTCGCAGGTGTGAACGTAGCATAATATTAGATGTAAATCTATCGTTAGTCACAGCACAGCTGTTCTACAACAGCTGCTGATTGTAGCAACAAGCTCATTGTCTAAATGACTAGGCATTGCTTATAAATTGTTACCAATGTTTTGCATACGCATTAGCAATGCCATTATGTTTGGTTAACACTGGTAGTGCCGAAGTTTGTTATAGCATATTATATAGACATATTATATTACTGTGTAGCCGTCCACTGTAGCCAAGCATGCGACATTCAATCAGAGGGGTAATCACGTAACGTTCCGAACGCGCTTTAGTACAATTTAACAGTCATTTTTCCATATAAAAAGTGACATTTAGATCGTACAATGCGTTACGTGATCGACCTGCTGGGCGTCGTTCCGAACCGCGGCGTTTACCACTGGGTTTTTCGAAATACTTATGTATGTAATATGCTATAGGTACTTATCAATCACTACACAGTATAAAACAAAGTCGCTTCCCGCTGTCTGTCTGTCCCTATGTATGCTTAGATCTTTAAAACTACGCAACGCACATGCATGTATTATACATATAAACCTTCCTCTTGAATCACTCTATTTATTAAAAAAAAACCGCATCAAAATCCGTTGCGTAATTTTAAAGATCTAAGCATACATAGGGACAGACAGATTTTGTTTTATACTATGTAGTGATTTTGTTATGTTTTTAAATAGAAACGAAACAAAAGACAAACCGTCCGTCCGTCTGTTTCAATTTAGAATGATATAAATTATCAATGGAGAGGACCTTCAAAGGGCCTTTGGACGGCTTGCGTTGCGGATAAGATTTGATATTCATGTAACACTGGTCATTACCAAAGAGATAGTATACTCGTCATGTAGATAAGGGTCTTTTTCATCTGCAACCAACGCATGTCATAACGGTCTTCCCCCTGATAAGGACGGGTCACTGATAACTCGAACCCTGACCCTTTGAACGTAGATTGTAAATGTCACCAAAATGGAACACTTTTAATGTTAATTGCTGCGGGAATTTTAAAGGTTAATTATGTCAGAGGCTAGAATTTAATTTTTAGAACGTTTCGCTCAAAATTTGAATCACTCTTTGCCCGAATACGGCAGAGCCTAAATGAAGCGATATGTTTTTGGCAGTATATGTTTGTATATGTTCCACTGTAGCGCTTATAATACTGAACCGATTTTGATAAATGGGATGCCAATCGATTCGAAATTATGCTCCAGGTGACATAGGCTACCTTTTGTATGAAAAATAAAAAAGTGGAGGTACAAATAAGTGACTGACTTTGAAAAAAATATATTGCTATCATAGCGTGTTGGGTATCAAATGAAAGAGGAGAAAATTTCGAGTTCAAATATATAATAATATTATTCATAGTTACTTTTCCATAGTCAGGATATAGTTTTTTAAACTGTTTATGCTTGTTGTAATAGGTTATATTGACCTATACGACAAGGCACACATGATACTGAGTTGTAAGCAGGTAAAATTATGTACAGGGAAAATCTTCTAGGATCTCCGAACACCTTACACGAAAGTATTGGTAAACTACGTAAAGTAGTTGAGATGATCAGAGTAGCGCTAGCGCTATCCTCTTTTCACGAAAGTAGTAACAATACCGACTTGCGGAAAAGGCCCGGTATAACTAACTAACTAACCTAAACCTACCTACCTGAGTAAGTATCTGCCCTTACCGGAATTCAACCCCAGGACCACAACCTTCGCAGCCGCAAAAACGTCCACTGCTGGACATAGGCCTCCCTCAAACCGTGCCACAATGACCAGTCCTGCGCCACCCGAATCCAGCGGCCTCCCGCGACCTTTACCAGGTCATCAGTCTACCTTGTACAGTGTACCTTGTAATATCTTTAA
The DNA here is from genome assembly GCA_963854355.1 of Epinotia brunnichana. NCBI lineage: Eukaryota > Metazoa > Arthropoda > Insecta > Lepidoptera > Tortricidae > Epinotia > Epinotia brunnichana. The sequence continues at coordinate 17,521,714 of OY977944.1, forward strand.
AGCCCAAAAAAAGTGTACTAGAGCTATGCTGAACTTAAAGTCAAATGAAAGCTGTGTCCCTGCATTAAAATCTTTAAAATTATTAACTTTTCCATCATTATATATTTTAGAGTTAGCATTATTTGTAAAACGTAACATGCACTTATTTGTACCAATGTCTCAAGGGCGACTGCGGCCTCCGCGGTCACAACACATGTACAAACTCCGTTGTCCAGCAAGCAGCAGTGGGGGTCTACCCACACTGCGCCTGCCGGTACGTGGTCGCCACTCAAGAACCTTTCCGCCCCAACGGCCATTGGTCAGTGACGTGTAGTGCTCGAGGACAGCACTATAATTATTTTGAATATTTTTTTATGTTTATTAGAAAGTTATATGTAGGTTAAAAGTTTTGCAGGTGATGTGTGTACAATAAAATAAGGTGCAAACATCAAAATATTTACATTATTTAACCTCATTGGAGCCTTTTCGGAAAACTTCAACAGCACACTATGGACGCACTTTATCCAGATGGAGTCAAGGAATAATATTTTTTAATTAATTCATTAAATTTCATGTTTATTTATAATTTAAATTAATATATATTGTACCTAGATCTCGCTTATTATTATTTGACGTGTTTTTAATTAATTTTTTTTTTAAATAATTTATGTATATACGTTTAAATGTTGTAATTGCTTTGTGTTTTGTGTGTTGCGTCTGCGATATGGGCAATGCCTGAAAATAAAAAATAATTTACGTGATTGTTTCCAAAAATTTACGTCAACCGTACTTAAAATTTGTAAGGCTTACTATTTGTATACGCGTCTGGTTATAAAGTCAAATGTCAATTGGAAACAATGCAGCCAATATCCTGTCCTGTCCTGATATGAGTCAAAACTTGACGCACCCGGCTTCAAACTGAATAGGTTGATATAATTAATTGGGACTTCCGCTGATAATGTTATTGCGCATGCGCGAATAGCACAAAGTACGTAGATAGAACCGTTAAATAGTTGTTCCTCGGATTGATATTTGCTACCGATTTCAATTTGTAACAATATAGTTTCGTTTCTCCCCAATAGGTGGACTGTTGGCTTGGCAAAGGTCGTGGAAGTCCGCTAGCTGCGGGTGGCGCAGGAGCGGTCATTGTGGCACTCTTTGGGGGAGGCGTATGTGCAGCACTAGACGTCGTTCGGCTGATATGATGATTTTGAGGAATTGAACCTTTGAGGAATCAGTACGCCTATGGAGTTCTATTTAGTTCTGTTCTGACTTGCGCTGTTCTGAGGGCGTAAAAGCTCATGACGAAGCGTAAAACTCATGATTTTGAATTATTGCGAATAGGGGAACGAAGAGGCACCAGCATACCGGTTCCCTGTGAGCAAGTCTGTCTATCTCTCCCCTAAACACTGTTTTTTAACCGACTTGAAAAAAGGAGGAGGTTCTCAGTACGTCTGTTTTTTTTGTTTGTTGGTTCGCGATAACTCGCTAATTTATGAACCGATTTGAATTTTTTTTCTTTGCTTGATAGCATATTCTTCCAGATCGGTCCCGTTGTCACCAAAATCCAGTTCCGATGAAGAAATCCTGGAGAAATCGAGGGAACTCTTCAAATTTTATAGGCAAACTTGAAGCAATTTGGCTACTGATTTGAAGTCGGTTAAAACTTTGTTTTGAAAGTAAATTATATAGGCTGTAAGAGACTAAAAAGCCTTTATTTGATGCATTGAGAAAAAACTACTCTCGCAATGATGCGTTGTGTCGATAGGTAGCTGAGAGTGAGGGACCAGATACAGACCGATAAGACATCCGTCACGTTCTAACAAGTATGCGAGTGCGAGAGTGACGAATGTCTTAAATAAATAATAATAATAAATAAAATTTATTTATTTAACAAAAAACACACTTAAATTAAAAACGTTATATCCGTCAGACGCCAAACTAGGCTGAGCCTGTATCTTGGCCGCCTGCGAGTGCGATTAACACGAACTATTTAAAATATTACCATTTTGCAGTACAAAACTCTAATTTCTGTTTCATTAAAAGTATACATTGAGATAAGATTAACATTAACATTACAATTTAAAATTACTATTTGTGCATGGGCGTGTGTGTACGTGACTGCGTGTGTGTGTGTGTGTGTGTGTGTGTGTGTGTGTGTGTGTGTGTGTGTGTGTGTGTGTGTGTGTCTGTGTGTCTGTGTGTGTGTGGATGTGTGCGTGTGAGAGTTCCACTAGGCTACAACAGTATCGGTTTGGTTACCTTTGTTATAATAGGTTTTCAGTCAGAGAGTATGAAAGCGTCAGTAACCAGTTCTTCACTACACATTTCGCTTTAATCACGGGTGTCGTTTTAATGTTAAGATGATTGCAAATGTTATTGTAGATGTGGGGATGAGAAAATGCAGGACTTTTCCTGCCTAACGCTGAACTAAGTGGCGGCAGAGGTGCTTTGAATATACGCTTGCTCAAAATTTCCGTGTAGACTGGCGACTTCAGTAGGCATGTATGGGTCCGGGAAACTGCTTTCATGATGTAAAGCTGTCTCACTCGCAGCAGCTTACTTTCGCGGTAGAGCGTGTCAGTGGGGTACCGAAACGGTTTTTTCAGCATTACCTTTATAACCGCCCTCTGAGCACGCTCCACCTCGAGCATGAAGCACCTGGCAGCACTGCCCCAGACGGCCACTCCGTACTGAAGGATGGATTGGCATAGGGCATGATATACTAGGCGGAGAACATCAAGGTCAGCACAGTCACGAATTCGCTTCATCACGTAGATCAGCTTCCTAACTCTGGCGGCAAGCGCGGACAGGTGTTGCTTGAAGGAGAGATGTTGGTCAAAAAGAATACCTAAGTATTTTACGTAGTGGCGTCTTTCAATTTCTTGACAAGAGCAGTTGCTCACGGGCTTAAAAGATGAAGCAAAACTGTAGCACACACAGGAGTGGAATTTTATAGTTCTGTTTACAGGCGGGGATATCTTTTATTACCGTCTGTACTTTTCTGCATACCATCATCAACTACTCAATGAGACAATTCAAACGAGCCAAGCAAAAGATTGCAAATTTTGACGGACAACTTTACATACCTACATACGAACAGTGCAAGTTAATATAAAGCATGTAAAAAGTCAATAAAGGGTCGGCGGAATGCTCATGACATTTTCTGGAATTGCAAGGGCGCATCAGCAGAAAGACGTCCACTGCTGGACATAGGCTTCCCCCAAAGAGTGCCACAATGGCCGGTCCTGCGCCACCCGCATCCAGCGGACTCCCGCGACCTTTACCAGGTCATCAGTCCACCTTGTGGGGGGCCTACCCACGGCGCTATGATGAAGGGCGCATAGGCTACGCCAGTGTTTTCAACCTGTGGGTCGCGACCCCCAGGGGAGTCGGGGCTGCTCGGATTCTTACTCTAGGGGGGTCGCGCCATGAAAAAGGTTGAAAAACACTGCAACGCTAACTGCTTACCATCAGAGGGGTAATCAATAACGTAACGTTCCAAACGCGCGTTAGGACAATTTACCTACTGTCATTTTTCCATATAAAAAGTGACATTTAGATCTACCTGACGCACGTACAATGCGTTACGTGATCGACCTGCTGATCGACCGTCTGCTTACCATCGTCGTGGTATTCATACAAACAAGCATAAATGGTTCAAAAAATTTAATCCAGACTACGGAAAATTTACTGAAAAAAAAACTAGTTTGGTAGGCGTATCTTATCTTATCTAGGTGAGGGCCCTCTTGGATGCACTTCGACCCAGTGGGATCTTTTGTGCATTTGCCCTCTCATTTATGCCTGCTTCCAGGCTTGCTCTATCATTTCCACAAAACGGATGTTGCAGTTCACCGGGAGCACCTTGAATTCTTTTGGTTGCGGATAGCCGTTACCAAAGTAGTTCATTCTTTGTCTGGCAAGGGCAGTTTGGTAGGCTTTGTCACCCAGAGCATGATTTCGATTCGATTGATACCTCTCATTCATGAGAATCGGTTCAGTATCTTAATCGCTACGGTGGAGCACACGTCATATTCCTTCCTTTCATCTCTGCCGCAGTAGGCCAAAGAACATCGCAAGTATATGAGCGTACCGAGTTTCCAATATTGTCTATATATATTGTGACCCCGTTCAAATTTCAAGTGATGTCACTGGCGATTTTTTCAAGATGATCTCCGAATCCCTCAATGTTGCAAATTGTTACTGTAAACGTGACTTAAAGCTGATGAACTTAAGGTCCTCACTCGCATAGCCCGATATCTGTTATGACAGGCATATCTAACATATGTTGCATGCCCTGTAGTTATCTCTCTGTCGCTATCAGCAGAACAATGACGGAGGATCGTTAGTGATAGTGGGGGTACTATTGTTTCTCGATTCAGACTCACTTGATATTTTACACATTTACCGCGCCTCCGTGCGGACATCGTAGCCTATGGAGTCTTGCTAATCCAGAGGAGCGCTCATTACTGAACCGTTAAAGATACATTTTACAAGCTGCCCGCACGGCTTCGCTTGCGTATTGCAAAGAACGCAGGCAAACCCATGGGATAAAATATAGCCTTTAACCATCCAGAAAATCTACCCTACACGCAGGTGAAATAAATTTTGAAATCGGATTAGGTGTTACTTACAAAGCTACAATCGCACCCTTATATTTATAATATTAATATAGATAAATATGTTTTCAACACATTTGCTCGTAACGTGCCTCTTATTGTGCCGCTTTTAGGCTCATAATCCTGGGTATTAAACACGCGTGTTTTATAACATTACGACACTCGTGTAGTTATGTTTATATCCCGATTAAGACACGTTGGCACCTTGCAGCAAGGTCTATGTATGGACTCGGCGCATTCTTAAATTGACCGGTTTATACAGGTTTGTTTTTAATTCTCGGCAAATTAATTCTTACTCGACCAAACAAATTAAATCCTTCTTGTGAATTAATTGATTTTTTCGTTTTCGATATGATATAGAAACGTTTCATTTAGAAAAACTATTTACTTTTGATAACATTTTAATGAATTTATATTGAATAAGAAAATATTTGTTTTATTTTGTATCGGCTGTTAGACATTTCATTTAAGCCTTGCTGCGGGCGCACTACGCGAACTTCACGAAAAAATAAACAGTTGCGCGCCATTATAAGTAATTCCACAAATATTTGTAAACATTGATTATGCGTGTTTGGTCATTATAAAAAATGTTGACTCGTGGTGAATAGGAAAGTGATAAATAGAATTGACGCCACTGTACATTCTTGGAGATGTACAAATGTATGTGAGTAAAAACCTGTTGTCATCAATAACTAAAGGAAACAACTTAGGAGCCTGTAACATTTTCATTTTATGAAAAGGATTTTTTCCTCGCAAATGTGTTGAAAAACGTCGTATGACACGCGTGCGCTTTGATAATTACATCCTCGGCTCTATTATCACGCTCACTTGCGGTTCGCGTGACAATTCCGCCTCTGATGTAATGATCAACATAGCTCACACTTGTATCACAATGTACTATTATACTCTTGAAGAACCTCTCTCGTCATTCCACAACCGGAGGGTCCAAGGAAGGAAGTTCCTCTGAAACCGAACCATAGGTACCTAGTACACCTAGCAGTGGCGTAGTGCCCATACAAGGCGATTCCCACCGGCTGGCCTAAAATTTTTCTTGCTATATATTACCAAACTCGTAAATCATCATAACTAAGCCCTTTGTTTTGCTCCGGGTTGTTCAGTGGAAATTCTCACGTGCCGCCACTTACACTACGTTTTTAGAGGATTCGTTGTCGTTACAGCTAGAGACAGATGCAGCAGTATTTACGGTCAGTCAAGTCAGTACAGTACAGTACAGAATTGTTATGCGCGCCTACATACGCGCCATCATCATCATCATCACTTAAGAGCCTTGCTCTTGTCGGTGGAGTAACCGCCACTTTTCTCTGTCCATTGCCAGCCTCTTGATTTCCTCATATGACAAAGGGTAAAATTGAAGTCAAGCGAGGCAGAGGAAGGCCTAGGCTAACATATTCTAGCCAAATAAAACATACGCGTCAAGCAGGCTAAACACATTCAGTGCCGGGAACACGACTACCGCGTGCCTACGCCGTAGTCGCTTTCCGCTACGTACGAGGAAAACCACGGAATCGGCTACGAGCGTAGCGCGTAGCGATTCTCGGCACTGACTGTGTTAAGTTTAATGATAATCTTACCTTTTTTTCTAATATAAACACGTTATTGAAGACAATTGTTGAAGAAGTAACTGAATTTAAATTATTAGGAATAACAATTGATACAAGTATAAATTGGAAATATCATATTGAATCCATCAAAAGTAAATTGAGTAGCTTTATTTATGCATTAGGTGTGCTCAAGGTCAATACAAATCAGAAAACTGCGTTATCAGCCTATTTTGCCTTCGCCCATGCATGGCTCCAATACGGTGTAATATTATGGGGAGCCAGCACAGATGTACACCAATTACTTATACTACAAAAGAAATGCATCCGCATCCTCACAAATACCCGGGTGCCAGATAGTTGTCGTCCGCATTTCATTAAACTTGAAATCCTTACGTTACCCTCTATTTATATTCTGGAAGCAGCTCTATTAGTTAGAAAAAACATGAATTTATTTAAACAAAAAGTAACTAAATCACAGAGACGAAATAAAATAAAACAGCTAGAATTACCAACTTCAACATCAGCAATGTTCACAAATGGTCCGTATTACCGATGCATACTAATAGCAAATAAAATACCACACAAAATAAAAAACTTAACCAAAGATTAATTGTTCAATAGAAAACTTAAAGATCTGCTAATTAAAAGGTGCTATTACTCTATTGATGAATTTTTAAATGTTACAACCTTATGAAATTAAAAACATATGTATAAATGTACATATTAATAAATAAATGTTCATCATATTTTCTCATACTTATACCCAATTGATATGTACCCAATGAATAATGAATAAGATAAGATTTTTATTAATTATAACATGTAAATGGAATTTTTAATTACTATTATACCTATAAATTTAATTACTTTACTGTCGACGTTAAATTGAATTAAGTACTTTGTTACCGAGTTAAAATCGAAAACTGTTTTAATATTTTTTGAATTTCTACAAATTTCACTACTAAGACGCACATGTTGCAACAGTGTTGTGGATAGCGCTCATTTCGAGGCTTATAGACTCGAGCCTTAAAGACTCCCGAGGCTTAAAGACTCAATGCTGTTTAAGAACCGTGTTGGTTTATTTTACGCATATGAATGCTAAATATTGATTTTCGTCACTTGAGTCTTTAAGCCTCGGGAGTCTTTAGGGTTCGAGTCTTTAAGCCTCAAAATGAGCGTTATCCACAACACTGTGCATGCCATATAAAAAATTGTTAAAATGTAAATGTTGAAATATTATAGGTAATATTTAGTTTTAGTTAAGTACATTGCTATATACCCTAACAGGGTTCATGTGAACACTAGCTGTAAAATGCCCTTTGTAAGACCTTATACCCACACATGATTATTAACGCAATAAAATATGAATTATGAATTATTGTAAAAAAAAATTTCAAAGCTCCTTGTGCAAACTTTTTTTCATATAAATTTTTGAATAGCTTATTAAAAGTTATCTGTAAGTTATAATAATGTTACACTAATATAAACTTTGTTACCATCCACGTAAGAGCGATGTCTCTTAAAACAGGTATCTTGAATACTTAAAAAGAGGCATCATCCTTGGTACTGTTATTAAGTTGTAGTTATTGAATAAATATTTTTGTATTTTGTATTTTTTTTGTATTTAAATGAGTGCAGTTCTAGTAGCCCCGCTTCTAATACTGACAGTATACCGACAAGTTCTAGAATCTGTGCGGCATCACTGAGACTTTCTCTACACGTCAGTTATATATTTTTCTTTGCGAACAATCCGTGCGTATATTACGAGAACACAAAGTAGGTACCGCAATTACATATACAATTATATGTATAACTCAACACGACGCATCGGACAATATGTGAGCTTTGTACATCCGTCGCCGCCTGCGGGCATACATAACAACATACATACAGACATACATGACATGCCTTGCCATGGGTTATTGGAATCGGATACGACTTATATTTATGTATAGGTATATAGGTACATATGTAATCAAACTGCCCTTGGCGATGAGAGGCAGCGGATTAGTTTGACAAAGTAAGTTAGATAGTACGAGTAACTTTCCTAGGGAATGGGTGCAGTCGGCATTAATTATATTATAAGTATATAATTTTCACCTTAAAAAGGAATAAGAAGCAAAAGTGTTGACATATCTTTGACGTCGATGGTGCATTTTGCTTATTATACCGTTAATTCGATCAAGCAAATAGGATATTACTTGGCTATTTCGCTAAAGAACGTCTACAGCGATGGTAGGAACGTAGACTGCGTGTAAAATAACTAATAGACCTGCACGTTTTTTAACGGAATTTCAAAGGAATATATCGTCGTAGAAAAAATAATATAAAAAATACTAAGTAGATGAAAATTATCTACGTTAAAACTTGACTCATTTACTGCTAAGCTAAATAGGTACCCATATACTGCTACGCTGTAGTCCGCAGCAACTTAATAAATGTACTTGTGGTTATTTGAGCTGTAGAACTCGCTTTTAAAAAGTTTTTTTTTTCCGAAACTGAATCTACAAAAAAGTCTATAATAATATTAATAATTATAGAACCTGTTCACAAAATTTCACGAGAATCGGTTGAGAAATGTTACTCGTAGAGGAGAACAACCAGACAGCCGGACAGCTGGACAGTGGGACACCCGGCCATACGAAATAATTTTTGCCCAAGCTGAAACGGAGAACATCGGACATTTGAGCCAACCTCAGAGTGACACGTGCCTTAGAATATAAAGCTTTCAAGAGGAATCGTTATCGCCCCACTGCGACGACTAATGACGGATGGGCAGGTACAGTTGCGAACGAAAAGTCTATAGGTACTTATTGGACAATTAACGATGGGTCGTGGATTATGTACCTACACTGAAGTCACATCGGCAGACACACATGTGACAGGTAACACCCACCCCTGGTTCATCATCATCATTACTTAAGAGCCTTGCTCTTGTCGGTGGAGTAACCGCCACTTTTCTCTGTCCATTGCCAGCCTCTTTACTTCCTCATATGACTCGACATCAGCTTTATCATTTATTTGGCAAAAATATGTTAGCCTAGGCCTTCCTCTGCCTCTCGTGCCTTCAATTTTACCCTCCAGGATGTTTACACAACCAATTTTTTCTGTTATATTTCTAACTAAGTTTTCGACATAGATATGATAGGTCCCTGATATGAGATAGTTTCATGTTATTACAGTAAGCGTAAGCGTAAATACGTTTGTTTGGAAAGTCAACTTGAGCCGACTGTTCTGGGGACTCTTAATAAAGGTCCCTAATATACGAATCTGACGAAAATGTAAGTGCAATACATGAAACCCTAATAAAATACCTTTTTTTTTATAATATATATAAGTTAAATTTTCTATTACTTATGAGTTCGCCAAACATAGTGTTTATTGGCGAGGATTTCGATGGTTGTGGTCTTCATTGTTGAAGGTCGTGCCCATCATGAAATTGATGAACCTTTATGGCCACTTCTGTCACCAGCTTCTCCGGCTTCCGAACTCTCCGCTTCTTTTTTCGAAAGAGGGAGCGAAGCAAACCAAGTTCAATGCTTCAGCTTGGGACGAAAATCGTTCGTATGTCCTGTGTATGTCACGCTGTCCGTCTGTTCTCCTCTACAGGTCGCATTTCTCAACTGATTCTCATGAAATTTTGTGAGCAGGTTCGTTAATTATGTAAATTGATTTTGTTCAGTCTCTTTATCGAAATAAAAAAATAAGTTTCTGTCAAAAATTTCATTTTTGGTACAAGCTTTCATTGCCGACTGTACTTTGCTGTTCATCATCAACTACTCATTGAGACTATTCTAACGAGCCCAAACTCAACGGGGTTGCGTCGGTTAAATACTGAATAACCAGGGCCATCTTCTCTCTCGATCATCAAATCAGCTCGATGGTACCATAATATTGAATTGTCATCCAAACTATACTAACACCCAAAATTTCAGCTCAATCGGATAACGGCAAGTGACTGAAAAATGGATTGCAAATTTTGACGGACAACTTACATCTTTACATACGAAGGTCAAGTTAATATAAAGCTTGTAAAAAGTTTCTGTCAAAATTTCATTTTTGGTTCAAGCTTTTACTGCCGACTGTACTTTTCTGCATACCATCATTAAGTACTCATTAAGATGATTCTAACGAGCCCAAACTCGATGGGGTTGTGTCGTTTTATTGCGGAGTTCCTATGGCCACCTTCCAGCTCCAGCATCGGATCAGCTCCAAGTCATCATAATATTGCATTGTCATGCGATATACATATGCATGCAAAATTTCAGCTCAATTGGATAACGGGATGTGACTCAAAAATGGATTGCAAATTTTGACGGACAACTTACATACTTACATATTTACATACTTACATACGAACAGTGCAAGTTAATATAAAGCTTGTAAAAAAAATGAAGGAAAGCCTCGCGAGGTTTACTTATACATCTCACAGAGTCACTAGTAATAGTGTGAACAATTGCAGATAAGTAAGTAAAATCAAAATAACGTCCCTCTAATGATTTTTGACTCGACTATACTTACACGTAATGTCTTTTGCTATCTTAATGACATTTAAATGTACAGGGCGGGTCAGGGTCATTAAAAATACCAACAGACAGAACGCATAAGTAGGTACCTAATTATTGAGATGATACAATACAATACAATACAATACTCTTTACTGCCACACCTCAAAACATGAATCAAATACAGGGCATAAAAACTTAAAAATAGAGGTTAACAACAGACGGTCTTATCGCTAAAGAGCAATCTCTTCCAGTAGCGGAGAAATTGCCACAAATAATTATAAGTAGGTAGGTTGCCAAATTAGATGTAAAATAACTTACAACATACACAATTACATCAATAATAAACATACACACATAATGCATACAAATAAACAAACATAATATTAGTTTATGTGACTGTACATAATGAAGGGCATTGTATACGAGTGTGGGTTAATGAAACGTTCATAGATCACACGAGTGTTTTAATGCCTAATTATGTACAGTTACATACACTACCTGCGTTATCTATGCACATGTTATAAATCCTCAGTAATGTGTTCAGGAACCATTAGAATAACCGCCATTGCACCATTGCCCATGGCCGTATAGATTTCAAATCATGACCGACTAAATTTCCATAATAACATCGATATCGATGTTATTATGATTTTTCATACATTATAATAACACTGGCACAGATAAAACGATGATGTTACGTTACTGGTTGCAATAATGGTGGTCATTATGTATGGTTTCCGAACACATTATAGAGGATTTATGATATGGGTGTAGATAAATACCTACTATTATGTACACCCGTTTGGCTTGTTGGAGCGATTGTGAATGCTCAACTTTATACACTGTAAATTTTTTTATCTCACAATGCTCTTGAGCGACGACGCCTTGAGTAGCAATCAATGGTTGATTAGTGATTACCCTACATACGAATACGTTTTAAGGAATAAATATAGATTTCATTAAGCACGCTATTACTTTCCTCGCCCTTGGGGACTTAAGCGACCTTGTCACCGATAAAACGCGGTCAGTAGCGGCGACAGCTTTTTACTACTTTTTGTTATCGATGTCGACATGTCACACAGAATTGAACAGTATGACACGATAAAAGACTACACTATAGTAACAGGACTCTATTTCCGCACTTAGTCCGTAAAAGTCGGACCATTGTGCGTGACGTAATAGCCTAACTCCGACCAGGGCTGTTATTCAGTAAGCGCTAATACGCCTCACCTCACCCGTCACGTCTAACGAAACTAGACCTCTGATTACGCTTAGTTTCTATGAATCGCGATTCGCGAGGTTAAGATATACCTATTAGTGTTGCGAGCAGTGAGGTGAGGTTAAAACCAGTAACAAAATAGCGGAGCAGAAGCGCAGGATCCTCCTGGTGTCACCAGAGGATTTGCGGAGTGTCCTCAACGCACGTTGAGGATTTGAGTACGTTGTGTAGCTTCATATTCCAGGGGGTCGTCGGAAGGACGAACTGTTTAATCGGCAATAAACCAAAACTCAATAACACTAACATATTTACAAAATTGTGAGTCTTTCGTATGCAATGTAATTACCTAATTAATTAACCAATGGATTGAATCTCCCTAAAGCTGGAAACGCACTGAAAGCGGTAGCGGCGCGACGCGGTGCGGCGCGGAGGCGGTACCAGTTGTAATGTTCGAGCTAATATGGAAAGGTCCGCACAGAATACCGCGCCGCGCCGCGTCCCGCCGCGGTATTCTGTGCGGACCATTTCGCATTAGTTCGAACATTACAACCGGTACCGCCTCCGCACCGCGCCGCCCCGCACCGCCACCGCTTTCAGCGCGTTTCAGCCTTAAGTGTTCAAATAACGACGACCAATCGTAAATTGTGCAAGGCTCACAGTTTTCTAGCAGCAAAATCTGCTTGCCACCGCTGAGCTAACGCGAAAACAAAACTGTCTCAAGTTCGTGTGGCTATTATTTTGAACTGTTCCGCTATAATGTTATGTTACTGCTTTGTTAGCATACTGTTCAAAATTTATTTAATGCGCCTAAATACCGTGAAAAAACGGCTCGACGGCTTTATTTAACGCCATTTGTGTGCGTTCAAAAGCTTTCCGACAAAGTCTGAATGAAATATCTACAGTTCTACAGTAACTTAATAGAATAAACTAGCTTTCGTCCGCGTAATACAAAGAGCTAAATAAGAGTCACGTGATAAAGTATAGCTTTTTGTAAATTCCAAAGATCTTAATCCTATTATATAAATCGAATGAGTAGTTTCGTAGATTACCTACGACAAACTTGGTACCAAAATAGTAAGATTAAACGAACTTAATTGTAGTCCTTAACCTGTAAAAAAAAATCGAGTTGCTCAGGTTAAAAATAAAATACTAGGTGTTAAAATAAGTTACTAGGTGGTTAGAATACGGCTATTCAGACTCCTGGTAAGGCCCAAGCAATTTTTAGGGCAAATGTAATAACGGCCCAGTGTCCTGAAAATAGCTCATACTATTTTGAAATTTCTAGTCGTTTAAATAGAGTTAAAATTTGATTACAATAAGCTAATGAGTTGGGCTGTTAAGCCTGAAGTTCTTTGTCCTAAAATTAGGCCGATGGGCCATACGAGGTTAAGAATAAATACTCCGCACACACAGCACCCAATTAGAAAGCCTCACAGCCAACCGTCTCTTATTTCGAACGATCTTGTTTCACGCGTGACTTTGAATCGGACCTCGTAACGATGGGTAAGGTGGACTGGAAGTGGAAATCCGAAACGATTCCTTGTCTCTTTTTATCTCATTGTATCAGTTGAATTTGAAAGGGACGTAATACGTACCTAATCATTTTCTTGTTGTTTTTGGGTTTTATAATTTACACATCATTCGAACAGTTTCTATTCACGCTACTGCTCGTAATCTAAGCGAAAACCGCAGATAATAACGATCACACAATTTACTTAAACTCTCGCACAAAACAAGTCTTAGGGCCCGAAAGCCCTGGGGCTCCGAGACCTGTCACTCTAACTGGGGGATCAATCTGACGCTCGCATTTAACATTCCAATATAAGATTAACGACTTTCCTGCACTCGTTCTGACTTCTGACATGATAGCGCGGCGCGCACAGAAAATAACGTGCAAACAGTTTGATTAATACAATTACAATTCGTCCGAAATATCTGCGAACCTGGCTTGAGCTTTATCATGCTGCAATACGACTGATTTCTCCTGATAGAATTGATCTCCGGGAAGGAGACATGGTGGGGGTGACATTTTGATGGGGTCTTATAGAGGCCGGCAAGGTGACCACCAGAAAAATCTGACAGCTTGGGATTAGGCGAAGCGAGGTTCGCAGATATTTCGGACGAGTTGTACAAGAAAACAGTTTTTTCCTCTAAAATGTTTCGTTTCGTGGTACTATTTGTTGTTTTATATGCAAATCTCTGTGTATGTTTAAGTTGTTGTCATGAATAAATGCTTATTCTATTCTATTCTTATTATTAAACATGAGTAAAAGGCAAGGTGGACTGATGACCTGGTAAAGGTTGCGGGAGTCCGCTGGATGCGGGTGGCGCAGGACCGGTTATTTTGGCACTCTTTGGGGGAGGCCTATGTCCAGCAGTGGACGTCTTTCAGTTGATATGATGATGATGATGAATAGCATTTTACAGCCATCAGGACTTTAATCTTAATTATTAGGCATCAGGCATACACGCTATAACAACAAAATATATTACTTAAGTGTGTAATTTATTAATAAATTTTTTTTTATATATTTTTAACCCCCGACCATTGATTTAGTATATGTAACTAGATACACAATCAGCCGAAAAAAATAGCAGTGCAAAAGAACCGGCTGATGTAATTGGCCGGCTCTTTTGCGTTTAGTCTGGTTTCGACCGTGAGACTTGTTGGTTGTCAGATATGTCTAAATGTTCTGTCAAAAACTGCGTAAATACCAACAAAAAAGCAAGACAAAAAGATGGGATATATTTATTCCAGTAAGTTATCTTGATAACGTAACGAAATTTGTGTAAACTCGTTGTAATTGAATAGTGCATGTGTGATGAGACGAGAACACACTCTCGACTTATCACATATGGATGTGTATGTGGTATGTATATATATGTATACTTGCAGAAATAGGTATATTTCTTTTTCATTACTTTAAGCATGAGACTTTGTTTTATATAAGATGAGTTTAATAGGTTAAGTTGTATAAAAACTGAGCGCGTCTCGCCATCAAACGTAACAGTTTGGCGAGAATATAAATGTTTTGTTAGATGTAATTTGAAAATATAAATAAATAAAAAGAAAAAGTTTTAAACATGTTTTAAATAATTAGTTTTGTTAGTTCAAATGACATACGTCGCAGAACATAGATCTAAGGAGTCGGTATTAGATACTTTTTGTATGACGTTGTTACCTACGTTATATGGTTTTCATATTTAAGATTTCCAAGAAATCCTCATCGACATGCAAAATGGGCTGCAGTCATAGCACGCGACAGTCGAGACGATTTATTTAAACCAAACGACTTTAAAATAAAAAGCGAAGTAAAACATTTATATGTTAGACTCACCTGTGAGCTGTAAATTTGCTACACGATATAAAATAAATGTACAGATCTTTAAGACATATTCCATTACGGACACATCCGTTTAGCGGACATGGTTGTAACTGCGAAAAGAAAAACAATAAAGAACTTTCTATTTTAATCTATATTCTATTCTATTTGCGCGTCGTTTGTTCGACTCGTTTTCCTGCTTCGGATAATATATACGACAAAAAATGGATTAAACAGCCAACTAAAACTGCCACATCTGTCATGTGATTCGTGTAAATGGACTCGTTAGTCCATTTCTTTGCATTACATATTTTAATTTCAATTCTTTCCAATAATTTGTCAGGCAAAATGAATTAGTTTATATGGATCCAGTTTATAAAACAAACAAAATACAGCAAAAACATGTTTTGTATGAAAAACTTAAATTTGCTGTATTTTTTTAAGTATGGTACTGAAGCTACATTAACTAATTAAAGACCTGGGGACCGATTTTTGACTTTCGAGCGCTCGAAATCAAAAGCGAGCGGTAGAAAATAATCGCATACGAAAATTTGCCACGATTATTTTCGCATGAACCCAATAATAGGTATTTTTGAAATTCATCACTCGAAAGCTAGTGGTTTGGCTATTTATACTTTTGCGCTTCGTTGTACGCAGAAATTCGATAAGTACTGGTTATTTAAAATTGTATTCTACACATGCAATAAAATAAAACAGCATTAGAAGGTATATTTATAGCTATAATATTTAAGTGTTTTTTTGTGTTTTATGCGTTACATAACAGAAAAAACTAAGAGCGTAGTAAATAATACCTAGTAAACGAAACGTTTAGTTTCCCGCCTGTTAAGCCGCGTCCGCTGCGCCATGTTTTCGTGGTTTTTAAACGTCAAACATGTTTTGCCAATCAAAACAATACCCTATTTGTTTGCTGAAACTGACGGAAAACATGTTAGATGTTTAAAAACATGGAAAACATTGGTGCAGCGGACGCGGCTTTATAAAAACAATACAAATTACAAATTATACAATTTGTCACATCAATTTTCTTTAGTTAGAATGCTGTGAATCATTGCCAGGCCTTTACATATCATATCACCTATATCTCTGTCTATTTTTAACCTGCGCAAAAAGGGAGAGAGAGACAGACAAGTTAAATTATTTAACTTAAAAAATAAACCCGCCAAAATACTACGTTCTTTGTATTCAGCCACAAAATTCGGCAGAAAAATAATATAAAATATATTAATAGTACACCAGCTAATCAATCAATTGAATCAGAAGGTATCTTTATTTATCTCTTTCTAAGCTTATTGTCAGTCCAAAATTAAATACAAGTGAAGTGTCCAAATTGTCGGCACTTACTTTCTACCGATATAATTAAATACGAGTGGTCAATACCACTCGTTTTTGAATTTTCTATCGCTCGTAATTCAAAAATAGCATTTCATCGTTTTTGACAGTTTTCGAGTGAAAGAGTCGAGCGCTCGAAAGTCAAAAATCGGTCCCCTGGACGGTATTCTAAGTACAAAGTTTTAGAGCAAACTAGGTAGTCGTTATAAAATGAGAGCGTTACTACGTTTGTATGGAGAATTGAGCTTACTGCGGACTCTTAATTTACTATAATATAATTGTATAATCCAATATCAACACATCATATGGAACTTTGAAACTGTTTATTCCCCACTTGAAATATAAAGAAACCTGATTTATTTGTGATATTGGTCTTTCTGTTTAAATTCCTACCCACATAAAATATTGTTCAAATAATTTTATAACGCGACTCTATTCATTCGCTATTTAGTTTTGACTTGAGCAGTTAAGTCACATTATGATAAAATCTCAATAAACTAAAAAGTATTTTATCTGTTGATGTTAATTTGCTAATATGGTGCTTAAAGTCTAAAATACTGAGTTCTTTTCTTATGAAACATATATCTTGATGCAGGTATAAGTTAACGCTATTAGCAACTACTGAAATATAGCTAGAGTTTTCATTTTGGGGCACATTTCTAGACATTTTTGTTCGGCATTGTGAGTCTATTTACTTTATGGTACGTCAATGCCCCCGACAAAAAAGAGGGATTTTATATGTAATATTTAATTATAATCAGACTCGTCAGTCTGTGTGTCTGTGTGCGTTTGTGTGTGTGTATGTCTGAGGCATCGTAGCTCCTAAACCAATTGTCTGATTTGAATGTGGTGTTTTTAATCCGAAAGCTGACGTGATCGAGATGGTTCTTAGCTACGTTTCAACAAAATCGGTCTAGCCGTTTTTGAGATATTGAACTTTGAAATGAAAATGTCGGGGGTTTTTCAACCTTTTTAAGTTGTAGTCATTACTACATATAACATTATATGGAAGTCAATTTAAAGCGCGTGGCAAAGCGTCCGTCCAAAATCTGCTGCCAACGAAAACGTTGTTCTTCATAAGCCCACTACTGAACATTGGCCATTCCCAAGGCGAAAATTTATTGTTTCTAGTAGGTATATTGAAAATGGTCAAATGTGTCTTACTTTGCAAAAGTTGTTTGGTCTATAGTTGGAATGCGAATTGTCAGTGGCAGATTAACCCCGGGAATAGAGTTAAGGATCCTTAGGCGACAAACGGGGAAGCCAATCTCATCCGTCATACCGTGTATTTTGTACAACTTGTCACTCAAAGTTAGGGGAAACTTAATAGCACTACGCATTATGGAAGTAAATAACGACTGCTTTAGCCTAGTTGGTAGTGGCCCTGCCTACTAAGCAAGAGGTCCTGGGTTCGAATCCCTGTAAGTTCATTTATTTGTACCTATGATGAGCATTGAGCACGAATTTCGAACATTATAATTATATCATGGTCATGGATGTTTTCTATGTATTTATTTCTCGATATATTTATATGTTTTTCGTAGTCTAGTACCCATAGTAACTACAAGCTTTGCTTAGTTTGGGACTAGGTCGATTTCTGTAAGATTATCCGCAAATATTTATTTATTTATTAATTAAACAAGTTTTTGTCAACAATGTCATTGGTACGTTTTCATTGCGACTGTTTCTATCTATTAGCACAGACATTTACTCAAGGAGAGGATTAAAATGAGATGACGGGTTTATCTTGTTTAATTGAGGACTTGCTGTCACCACCTTCTCTTCATCATTAGACCACAAAAAATTTCTAGAGGAGCGTTTTACTCTACATTATGACGTGTGTGTGATTCAAAATCAGAATATACAGAAGTACAAAATCAAGAACATTAAAGGAACGTGAGACCCTAATAGGGACATATGTCCCCTTTTGTTATTAAGACAACATGAAACGTGCCCAAGATCTAATGGCAACATAAACGATATCATCCGAACCTTGAAACACTTGGTATACAAAACTACCCAACATAAGTCTAAAAAATAGGCTGTTACATTGGTGGGTTATGAACATTTTTTCATGTCTACCCTCCACATTTAACAGACTCATTATTCATCAATCTTGTTAGTTAAAGTAAAACAATAACACAAAACCAGAATAAAACATTAAGGTTCCTTACAGTAAAATAAAGCAGTTCCATTTCCTCAGTGTTCGTTTGCACCCTGTACATATTTACTAGCTATATAATATAGCCCTCCACATCGGCCAGTTTATTGGCAATAAATGCCCAGGTCCACTTAAGGAGCAGCCTGAGCGATGGAGGTACGCCGGGGATTGGTGCAAGTTACCAGCTAAAGGCGAACTTCCTTTAAATTTGTCAGCCGGCCGGCACATTGAAAAGGCGGCTTAGCTTGAAATTCAAACGGCGATCCGAACGAAACAGAAATACAAACGTATCTTCATGCGGAATAGAGATAGCGCAAGATGGCATTGCTGCTACGACGCTTTTAAAGGAAAGCGGCACGCGCCAAACAGGGAAAAAAAGGCAAGCTATATAAAGGCGCGCGGCTGACTTTAACCAATTTAATAACGTTCATCGGAAACGTTTATATTTCGTTCTTGGATCAATCAAATTTGCACCCACCCAGTTTCTGTCTCCTTTTTACGAACTTTGCAAATAATTTATTTCAAAATTGTGTCTATCAGACCAATTAAAATCTATGACCCCATAACTGCTGGTGTAAACCCTCGTTATATACAATTGAATACCTGGTTACGAGCAGTTTAAAGAACATGACAATTTTTTTATCGTTACCGGACAAAATAGTGTGGCTGTGATGGGTCCAAAAGTTGATTGGCTCTCTTCTCGAATACCGGTAACCGAAATGACTTCGTTCTTTCATTATGCGATGTTAACGGGCGGCGGTCGTGGTATAGACTCGTTCATAGCGATTCGTTTCGGAATATCATCTGAAACCATACCACCAACCACCTACAACCATTAACTTTTTGGTGAAGGACATGATCCTATGGTTGACTGGTAGAAAATGCCTTGCCAGACTCTATGCTACATAACATAGAGTCTGGCAAGGCATTGTCTACCAGTCATAAGTTTTTTATTGCGATACACAGTTTCATTTTAAATTGGTGACCAAACTAATGTTACGCTATGCCTCAGCCAATGCTAGCCAGTCAGCCAAGCCAGCCAATAATGACCTGCCACGTCATGCCAGCCTGCCACACCACCCACTCAGCCGACACTCGGTGGGGTTTAAATGCATAAAAGGGCCGGGAACTCATTCTAAGTTGATTTTGCTACACCGAACACTTGTTAAGGGAAATATATGCCCGACTGTTGAAACAAAATTATCCAGCCAATTAATAAAGAAGTTATAAGAACGTCGTACGCTATTATTTGTGCCACTCGTAACACTATTTTTTTCTAGTAACTTGTACCACAGATTCCAATAAATTAGTGCAGCAACCCCGGTCAGCACGTCACGGGATTAAGCATTATTGTTCTGACCATTGTAAGAGTAAGAGCATTCAGGGGAGCACTCACCCATCTCTTTCAAAGGCATTAACACTTTTCAGGCCAAGCAACACTACGTGTGCACGCAGCAGAGTGTAGAATTCCTATGGAGAAATGCTGCTACCATCCTGATACCTTAACCCATTCAAAGCCCATGACCTATCATGGGCTTTGAATGGGTTAAGGTTTTAGATGCTTGGAATCAGACCTATATCCAACCGTCATTTTGGCAAGCAGTGAAGCGTCTGTACCTTTAAACTTTAAAGAATAACTTTTTTGTACTATTAATTGTTTTGTGCTTGGAACTGAAGATTGGCATAACAAATATGTCAACGGAGTGTAATATACAAAAGAATGTTTTGCCTCATAGATCGTATTTTATTATACCACGGCGGTAGTAAACATCTAGCTGGTGGTAATTTTATGTACTTGTACTACGTTTGTGTACCACTTAACAATGAAAAACAATCGCTTCCAGAATAAGTTTCTGTCAAAAATTTCATTTTTGGTACCAGCTTTTACTGCCGACTGTACTTTTCTGCATACCATCATCAAGATCTCATTGAGACGATTCTAACGAGCCCAAACTCGATGGGGTTGTGTCGTTTTATTGCGGAGTTCCTTGTCATGCTGTCCCTCTACATATGCTTGCAAAATTTCAGCTCAATTGGATAACAGGGAGTGACTGAAAAATGTATTGCAAATTTTGACGGACAACTTACATACTTACATATTTACATACGAACAGTGCAAGTTAATATAAAGCTTGTAAAAAGAATGCGCGCTATAATAGCGTAACATTCGTGAACTGTCATACTTCAAAAGTCTACATGTAGTTACATTAGCGACCAGCACAATGTAAATGAGACAATCAAGGAGAAAATAGGCGGGTGGCGCTGTAGGTCTACTCGTATTCTTGACCGTTGCTTCCGATCCCAACCAAGTTTATATTTGCTTCGCGTCTCGTTTCAACGCGAGTTGAGCTATCTTGCCCACACGGTTATCACAAGACGTCTCTTTCTTAGTGTTCTAATTAGAAACAGATGGATAGGCTATCTCGCCGTATTGTTATACCCGTGCAGAACGAGCGCTCGAATCATCTACTTATACTAATATAGTAAGGACGAAAAGACTGAGGTAGATATGTTAGTTTATATTTAAAAAAAAATGTCGTCGGTGTAGAATGCACGACATATAGTACAGTCACCAGCATTAATATCTGCTTTATTTTTTTTTTTTTTATTTAATAATTTACATCAGAAATATTATTTCCATAATTTGTTAGTAACAGTGATCTTAACACTATGTTAGTAGGTATTTTATCACACTTACAATTAGCAGTTGGATGGCCTATGCAACCTATCCCAATGGAACAGGAAGGGACCATCCAAGCGCGCCGCCACCGTCTGCAGGAGGCTGTTCGGGCTGCCGCGCAGGCGCCTCATCAGGGACGCAACCCGCTTACGCATTATGGCGTGAAACCCATCCGTGTGCGCTTCGCAAAACATCCCTGATGCACTGCAATGGCGCGGCAGCCCCAACAACATCCTAAACCCATTATTATAGTGGACGCGAAGGGCACTGTAAGCCTTTTGCGTATAGTTGATCCATAGGCTGCAGGTGTAAAATGATTGGCAGAACGCCTTAAAAAGGGTAATCTTTACGTCGGTGGTACACCTTGCAAACCTACGGATCAACATGTTGCTCCTGACTGAGAGTGCCCTACGCTCCCTCTCCACGTCCTTGTTGTCACTCTGGGTCTCCGTGACCCAGTGACCCAGGTACTTGAACTCCTTTACCATTTGCAGAGGTGTGCCGTATAGATAAGCCGGTGGAACGCGTGGATAGCATTTGCACCCCGCCTTAAATACCAGCAACACACTCTTGGAAGTATTATACCTGAGCCCATGGGACACCGCATACTCTTCGCAGACCCTGAGCAGCTTGTTAAGGGCATTGACCGATGGGCCCAACAACACCATGTCATCTGCATAACTAATGTTATTCACAAATGTGCCATCCACTGAGCATCCAGTCATAGTGTTGTTGAGCTCATCAATCAACCGATTCACATACAGACTGAAGAGTTTGGGCGATGACAAACCCCCCTGTCTTACCCCGCACTCCAGCCTGTACGAATCAGAAAGCGAGTCGGACCATCTGACAACATTTTTCTGGTGACCGTACCAGTACCTGAACAATTCAGTCAACTCACTGGGCAAGCTGGTATCCTCGTACAGTTTCTGCCACAGTTTATCATAACGCACCAAGTCGAAGGCTTTCGACAAATCAAGGAAACACGCGTACACAGGTGTTTCCCTGTCTGTGTAGTACCGGACAGTGTGCTTGAGACAAAGAACTGCAGTCTCCGTGGAGAGTCCGGACCTAAAACCGAACTGTGCATCATTAAGAGTCAGGTGTTTCCCCAGTTCTCTGTCCAACACACTGTCCAGCACTTTGGCCACAATAGTAGCCAACGAAATGGGTCTATAATTATTTATGTCAGCGTTGTCTCCTGTCTTGTTCTTAACAATGGGCACTACCACGGTCCTCATCATGTCATCTGGTAAATACGAATGGCCGACACAGAAGGTGAAGAGCAAGGCGAGTACTCTTGGCAAGTGCACTCCGGCGTTCTGTAGATGTTCTATACTAAGAGAGTCGTAGCCAGGTGATTTTCCGCGCTTCATGCTCTTCACCACCGTGTCCACGTCCTTCGCAGTGACCCGCATATAGGGCCCACCAGACTGCCGCTCTACCTGCGGGACCTCCCCTCCCGTACCCGTTCGAGACTCGACTTTAAAGTGTGTCCTGAATTGTTCAGCAATTTGGTACGGCTCGCTAATACCCCCGACGCTCACAGGAAGACTCGACCTGGGGCTCAATTTGCGTGTATTTTTCCAGAAACTAGGAAAGTCCTTTTTTGAGTGATGCATCGCTATAATGTTCATCTTAATTTGTTCAGCGTTATCTTGGCACCACTTAAGCTTACGTTTAAAAATCTTCCTAGACTCTAACATTTCATTGTGCAAAGATCCTCCATTCGGCTTACCACACAAAATCCAATTTTGAAATGCAAGTCGAGCCTCCGAGTGGGCCTGTCGTACATGCTTGTTCCAGCCCACAACATGTTTTTTATGTTTAAAACGCTTTTTTATTGAGTAACTTACGGTGGCGGCCTCACTTAAAATATTTATAATTTTTGCATGTAGCTTGTCAATAACTAACCTATGATCTAAATTATTACATTGCTTGTCACTACACTCTCTGAAATCGTCCGGAAAATCAATAAATCTAAGCTTTTCATTACACAAATTTTTAAAACATGTCAACTGTTCAGATGTCCTTTCCCCCCAAATAATTGAATTTAATGTTGAACTACTAACCTTATTATTAGCCGTCATTAATCCCAAATTACATTTTATTTCTAGCGGGTGATGATCGGACCAATACACATCGCAGTGAACTTTAACGTCTACGACTGTTTTCCAAGCCACTTCAGTTACCAGGCAATGATCCAGCCAGCTTCTCGATCCACTGATGTCACTGACATATGTGTATGTGTCCGAGTCATAACCTAAACACTCCATGTCCGCACACTTTCACTTTTAATCACTGCAATAATTAATTAGTTCTTTGCCAAACCTCCGCCCGGGGTGCGCATTGAAATCCCCTAGTATGTATACGTAGTCTATCTGACATTCCTCCACTATCGCAGCGATTTCTCCTATGCACTCAGCAAACTCAGTAAATGTCTCAGCCGAGTCCGTAGGCATGTAAACCGAAAACACCAAAAGTTTACGCTCCGGAAGATCTATTCTAATAGCTACTAAGCGCGCACTAATACACTGCACCACCGATACCGATGTAAACAAACGAGTGTCATACAGAATAGCACATCCACCGTACGGTCGGCCTAGACATAAGCCGGCGCTCGTGTCAACAGCTGATTTCCCTGCATACGCAAAAAACTGATCTATGCCTCCCAGGTAAGGTATATTTTCCGGCAATAGCCATGTTTCTTGCAAGCATATAATCTGTGCCCTGCGACACAACGACTTTACACATTCAACCGATCTTGTTACCGATCTGCAGTTGAAACTGCACAGTTTTATTTCAGTTAATTGCGCCATTAAGTACCGTTTTTGATCCCGTCATTCGCATCCCCGTTTCATATGTGCTCCTATTAAAATAGATAAACCGACGAAATTTTATTCCTTCGGGCCACATAGCACTATCCATAAATGATGACACTTTGGTGTGTGGTACAAATATTTTGTACGCGTCGTATCGCTTAGGGTTTTTCATGTTTATTTTTTTAAGCGTTACAGATAATCCCGTTTTCTGCTTTATATGGTCATGAATATCCGTTTCACTTGTTTGCTTGTCCACGTTGTTAATAAACAGAGGGATTCGAATGTCTGCAGCTTTGAATTTTCCGTCTGCTTGTACCACTGCTTTTCCTTCTCGCCCTAACAATCGTGACTGTCGCCTTCGCTTCTTTTTATTTCCTGCTTCATCCCATCCTGGGCTGTCCGGCGTAACCACATTCGGGGCACTTTCACTGCCGCTAACAACCTCCGCCATCGTCTTACGCTTGGACCACACGTTAATATCTCGTGCACATTGTCGTTCCGTCTCACTCGCCAGCGCTGGTGTGCTAGGCACTGTCTCGTTCACGCACTGCTCACGCGGGGTGTCGGCCGGTATATTCTCTTCTAGCACGGGGGACCGAGACAACATAACTTTTTCTGTTCGTATACTTAACTCGGGCTTGTCGGTCGCCGGCGTACCGCAATTGCGATCCGCGTATTTTTCTACACTGGGGGGTAGACCCATCGGGCCGCTATCGTAACAGAAACTAGTTTGCCTAGCAGCCGCGCCGCGTCTTTTGTTGTTGACATTCAAATCAAACGGATTCACCATTGATGCTTGTTTCAGATTTACCAGGTCGTCCTTAACCTGATTTAATTGGTGCTCTGTAACGTACGTTTGCTTAATGGTTTCCAACTCGCTTTTTAATACCAGTATGTCCTTAAGTAAACGGGTGGCATCGACATGGTCGAACGAAATGGGTGGAAGTCGGTGCAAGTCCCTAGCTACAAATATGGGAAATTCCTGGGACTCGTGTTGTTTGAAAAGCGATATGATGTCTTGCAGATTCCGCTCTGTTTTGCCATTGTTTTTCCGTATTACTTTCCGTTGTTTCGTAGTAATCGAGTCAAATAGCAAATCCTTAGCTGTTTCGATTTCTTGTATAGAAAAAGAAGAGGTTACCAGCTTTTTAATACTCTCTTCACTCATCACGTCCACTTTATTCTGGATGAATGCTAACACTTCACAGATCACAATTTCGCAAGTCGAACATTTTATCACATTAGAGGCCATGGCCTTGGACGTGAGTCACCGTTACACGTCCGAACATTCGCGCGTTTCGCGCGAGACTTGACGCGCTTTAACAACGCGCGCTTAAATATCTAACAGGACTTTATTTCTAGGGCCGCCGTTAGGACAACCGTGGAGTGGATGTACCTGAGGGGTAATCACGTAACGTTCCGAACGCGCGTCGGTACAATGTACCTAACTGTAAACTTCCCATATAAAAAGTGACATTTAGAGCTACCTAACTTTATACCGATAGGATTGAATACGAGTGGTCAATACCACTCGCTTTTCAATTTTCTATCGCTATTTCAAAAGAGTATTTCGTAATTTTTGTCAGTTTTCGAGTGAAAGATTCGAGCGCTCGAAAGTCAAAAATTGGTCCCCTGCTGGTTCGCAGGTTTTCTCCACGAAACAGAAAAACGGGAAAAAATAAAAGGGCCGTTAGGACGTCTCACATTGTTTTGCTGCCTTCGTTATGGCAGATACTAAACGCTGGTGGCTGCACACTGTTAAAACTTATGTATTTTTACATAAAGAAAACCATATAAACCTTCAAAAATTCCAGAAAATCTAGGATATTTACGAAAAATTATGGAAATCAATGAAAATCATGTTAATTTCCTATCTTGCTTGAAAATCTTACGGGTTTGTGTTTTATTTTTTGCATGCAAAATTACATATTTTTAACAGTGTACGTATGTGTTTTCCCGCGGGTCCACCTAGATTCTTTGTGCGGGTAGTTCGTATTGAAATTCGATTGGAATGTGAAAGATATGAACCGAATGAGGCCAGAGCTAAAGCTGAAAAAACGACGACTGCCGTAAACTGAGTGAGATACTGCCGAGCCCGTTTTCCTACTTAGTTTGCTAGACGATTACGCAAGGATTTCGTTTGCTTATAGGATTCTAAAAGGGGTTTTTATTTCGTCCTTGCTGTTTATCCCTGTTTAAAATTGTTGTAGTGTAATAAAAACAATGGAATACCTAGTCATTCTAGGTTACAAACGGACGCAACCGGGACTTTATATGTAGGATGGGCCGACTATGTAATGGATTTTGCCAACTAGCCGACTAATCGCCGACTATTCGCCAAATATAAATGTGGCCGGATAGTCGGCCTTCCCGACTATTAGTCGGTAAGGTACGAGTACAGTCGGTATTTCATTAATTAATTTGTTTCTTTGCATAAAATACGCAGCTCCGTCCGCGTAGTATAAAAAGAACATGTGTTCTTTACATAAGATTAGGATTTGGACATAGGGCGGGATAGTCCTATATCCATTCCATATAGGTACTGGTGTTTTACTAAATATCAATCGAGTAGTTTCCAAGATTATCAACTCCCTACATACAAAGCTACAACTCGCATAGTTTCCAAGATTTACGAAGCGCGAGAGTTTAAAGTATACTACTAACAGTACAGATACTAATACCTATATCTATCATCAATATAACCTGTGTTATAACGCAATACCCACCCTATTAACAAGTTTAATAGATACAAAGCCAAATTCACAAGCTCATGAATGTCAGAGAATTCAAACTCAAAGCGAACCACGAGTTAAGCAAAGTAATTAATTTCACAGGCTTAAATGAAATACTCGAGAATTTTACCTTAAAACTTAGCCCATTATCTTTATAAGTGATTGCTTAACCAGGGTTGAAGAAAAGGTATTGTAGTTACCTGTAACAAAGGACATTTCATTAGTTAGTTGTTAGGAACTTGGAAAAACTTTAATTATATCGTGACACAAAAATTAAAGTAAGGCTGATGGCTGGCCTATCACGAGCGCTTCAGCAAGCCGAAAGGAGTTGAGCTGCGCCAAAATCGCTACAAGAATGTCAAAACTTATAGCATTTAAAAATAGTTGCGCGGCGTTTTGAGTAGGTATCCATACAAATGGTAAGCCAGCGCGACGAGCCAAGTTGCGATCCGAAACAAATGACGGCGAATGTCAAAATTCAACGTTGGAATACACCACGTCTATTCATTTGGGTGCATCCATGCAGCCTCGACTGTCGCAGACACAAGTGGCGCTGCGCTCCGGTGAATCAGACACAGATAGACGTCCACTGCTGGACATAGACCTCCCCCAGAGAGTGCCAAAGTCCTGCGCCACCTGCATCCAGCGGACTCCCCCGACCTTTAAACATAGTTTTTTTGAAAATTTCTTAATTTTTAGGGTTCCGTACTCAAATAGTAAAACGGGACCCTATTACAAAGACTCCGCTGTCCGTCCGTCCGTCCGTCCGTCTGTCCGTCTGTCTGTCACCAGGCTGTATCTCACTGATACCGTGATAGTTCCAGTTGAAATTTTCACAGATGATGTATTTCTGTTGCCGCTATAACAACAAATACTAAAAACAAAATAAAATTAATATTTTTATTGATAATGGTACGGAATCCTGCGTGCGCGGATCCGACTCGCACTTGGCCGGTTTTTTATAATTGATTGTTGTGTGGTTAAAAAAAATACTTAATATTCTTTGATGATGTCCTGTCCATATCCACTATGTTATAAAATGTAACTTGAGGAAACCAATGAAAATAAGCTAGTTGTACTTATTTTTATTCCAATTCTAGGTTAGGTTAAGTAAGGAGTAAGGGGGTTAGCCGTAAGAGTAGAGTTGCAATAAAATTAAATACCTACAACTTTTACTTCGACGCATTACAACCATTCTATACTAGTATATTAAAACTCAACCAGCAACAGTATATTCAAGAACAAGCTTAATCATTGCTTATGGAACAGGCATTTTACTCAATTGACGAGTTTTGCACACTCATAAGGATCCAGCACCGTAATGTGTGACTGTGTGTACTTAACTTAATTTAATTTAATTGTGTTTGTAAATTATGACTTGTAAAATGTACATTTACCAATAAATATCTGTAGTCTGTATTCTGTAGTACCTATATAAAACGGCCTACACACAAACACTGCCAGTTGCAACAAGTATTTCAACACACAAAGGGAACACGATTACCACTCAATTGATTCACGAATAGTAAGGCTAATTGATATGTTGGCATTTACAGGGTATTTGCTAATGACACATTCATTTGCCCACTAAATGTTACGAAGGATTTTCGAATGTATTCAGAATGAGCAGCTAATTGGGATTATTTGGGATACAAACGTAGGTATATTGAATATTTGTACGTTTGAGCCGTCAACGTCATTCCCCCTCATTTAGCATAAGACCTGTTGCATCCCTGAGACCGGGGTCAGCTCAGCTATCAAACTAACAATGATTGGCGTAGGCACTAGTTTTTGCGGAATAAGGCCTTGTCATATGACTGGACAGCTTGACTCTTAAAACTTAACCTTTTTGTCATAGACAACAACCAGGATCAACGGGTTAGAATGCCTGAAAACGGTTCGTGCCTATATTGCTTTACCTGCGCAATCTACCTATGTCATTGATTGTGCTTTCACCGCTTGGCCTCGTTGCTGCTCTTTTTTAAATAATATTTAATAACATCTTGTTCAACAACCAATGGTCAACAAGCCCGCGAGCTCTCTCGATTTTTCTCGCATTATACCTCTCTTTCTAAGTTTTCTAATAAGAGAGAGCCGGATAGTGCGAGAAAAATCGATAGCGCTCGCGGGCTGTCTTGTAATTTTTTTTTACGTGCTGATAATTTTTCACCTTCTTACATGACAATAAGGTGAAAAATTAAAACTTCTTTTTAGGGTTCCGTACCTCATAAGGAAAAATCGGAACCATTATAGGATCATTTTGTTGTCCGTATGTCTGCCAAGACCCTTTACCTCAGGCACGCGTGGAGGGTATCGAGTTGAAAGTCGGCTTTCCCAACTAGTAGGTACATCTCTAATATTGTTCTATAATATGATGAAAATAAAAAGTATTTTTTATATGATGATTATTTGCTGTATTTAAGAAAATCACCAACTTGAAATAAAAAACTTGAATTAAATATTACCTAGTAGTTAATTGTTTGTTTCGCTGTAAGTCGCTGCTGATAGTATATCTCTACCAAAAAAGTTCATTCCTTCCACTTTCTCAGAGTATCGACTTATTTCCATTCTTCCTTTCCTTTCTAAAGTCCTTGAACGCCTAGTTTTTCAGAAACTCACCTCTTTCCTAAATAGAAATGATCTCCTTAATCCTTTTCAGACTGGCTTCCGCTCTGGTCATAGTACGGCTTCTGCTCTCGTTAAAATTATACGGATGACATACGGTCAGAAGTTGACAGTGTTAACGTGGCTTGACTTTAGTAACGCGTTCAATATTGTTAATTTCGATCTTACTCGTATGTTGGGGATATTGCGTTTTTATAAACCAATCAATGACCACAGGAGATATGTCTCCTGCGGTCATTGATTAGTTTGATCGCTGTTTAAACGGTCGTCGGCATCGTATCAAGGTAGATACTTCCCGTTCCTCATGGTGTAGACCGTTAGCTGGCGTTCCGCAGGGCGGCGTGTGATCTCCACTTTTATTTTCCATTTTCATAAATTCCATTACTTGTAATCTATCATCATTATATCACCTTTATGCCAATGACCTTCAAATGTATTCCCAGGGTCAGGTCAGCGAACTGCCATTAGTCATCTCAGCAACGAATTCCGATCTGGTACGCATTTCAGACTGGAGTAGTAATTAGGGTCTATAGCAAACCCATCGAAGACCCAGGCATCATTGGTAGCGCGAAGATGATTTCTAGAGTTGACTCTATCAATATCGCACCGATCTTGTTTAAAGCGTATTGATCCCGTACTCTCTGCAAGTTAAGAACCTTGGCGTCATATTGGACCGCACTCTTTCGTGGGTGCCGCAGATGAATTAGGTTAGCAGGTAGATGTTTGCTGCTGTAGGTTCTTTGACAAGGCTTCGTAATTTCCTTCCCATTGCTAGCAATAGCATTGTAGCTCAATCGCTACTCCTCCCTATTTTAGATTATGCTGACGTCTCCTATATTGATCTCTCTGAGGAACAACTTAACAAGCTTGAGCGTATGCATAACTTATGTATCAAGTTCATATTTGGGTTACGCAAATATGACCAGATATCCAGTTTCCGTTCGCAGCTCAAGTGGCTTCCTATATCGCCCTTTTTTATGGAATTATTTTCAACCCTGCAACTCCTCGCTACTTCAAGAAGCGTTTTAAATTTATTTCTTCTGTAAGGTCTGCTCAGAAGTTGCTTCTCAGTTTTCCTTCATCTGGCTCTAAATTTTACAGCGATTCATTTACTTTCCGAACTGTTCGATTGTAGAATTCTTTTCCTATTAAAATCAAACGTGCTAAGTCTCTTCCCATTTTTAAAACAAGACTAAAGGAGTACTATTGTTTAGTTAGGTTGTTTATATTCTGTTACATACTTAAATCATATCACTATTTTGCATCGTCTCCGCCACCCTAAGGATTTCTGGGAGAGATCGCTTTTTAGCGATAAGACCGCATGTTGTCTACCATTGGTTATGTTTAATTTACCTGTGATTTTCTAATATGTACCATTTCTGGTGAGCAATAAAATATACTTGTATTGTATTGTAACTATTGTACGTCATTAAGTGCCGAATATTCGGCATTGCTGACTAGTCGGCGAATAGTCGGTACATCCTCTAATTGTCACTGAATTAACATTTAAATAGAATAATTAGTTATCACCATAAAATGGTTCGCAAATTGATGTGATGACAATTTACATTCCTACGTCCTACATACTCGTACAAACAGAGCAAGTTAAATAAAAGCTTGATACAGACATTTATTTGTAGTCGACAACTCAGTTCACTCTGTTCCTTATAAAATGCACGGGGAATTATTTGTCCGAGTACTGGACACTCGAGTCGGACACTGCAATTTGCAGGCCCATCCAACCATGTGGGCTTCACAGCTGGTGTTGAAATGTTACAGAAGAACTGGGTGTGTATTTCACTGAGTGTATGAATTGAAATCAGTTTCGTATTGTTTTGTGCTCGTTCAGATAGTTTAGGTATATTTGGGGCGTGAGAACCATTACAAGGCGATTATCGGAATTGACCTTTAGTCCACGAATAAAAGAAAAAAAAAAATTATTCACCAATTGGTTCGAGCGTCATTATGGACTCAACTCTTAATGTTAAGGTTTTACAGTGTTCTGCTTTGTCGAGAATGTCCATAATACCCTATTACGGTTGCATTTTAATCTAAAGTTAAGGATGAGTCATCAGTTAATTAGCAATGTACAAGTTGCAGAACATTCCCAAAACGCGGAAGCATTCTCAAGAATGTTCCCAGAACATTCTTGCAACATGAAACTTGTCGTATATTTTTTTTAATGTGCTTACAATAAAAATTAAATGAACATAATTTAATCATATTTAGTATTTTGTACACGTTTTACTATGTTACTATTAATTATTTGGTTGACAAGTCATAAATTGCCAATAAGTTTCATAAATTCTCTTTAAATTTCCGAGAACATTTCAGAGAAAGTTGCAAACAGAATATTTCTACCATCACATTATACACTAGCTGTTGCCCGCGACTTCGTCCACGTAGTACTTGTTATCGTCTTAGACAATGAATGCTCTCAATACACACTTTGAACCCTCTTTTAGGGGATAAATTTAAAAAAAATTGTTGAAATTCATTTTCTAGTTTGTGAACAAACAATCTAAAACCAAAGTTACAATTCTCATACTTTAGAAATGTCTTGAAATACACAAACTTTAAACCCCCTTTTAACACTCTTAGGGGGTGAATTTGGAAAAACTCGTAAATTGGTTTTGTAGTCTTTTACCATATACAGAATAAGACCGAAGTTACAAATCTTTAACTTTAAAATTTTCTTGCTCTCCATATAAAATTTTAACCCCTTTTTAACCCCCTTGGGGATTGGATTTTTTTA
This sequence comes from Epinotia brunnichana, assembly GCA_963854355.1. Classification (NCBI taxonomy): domain Eukaryota; kingdom Metazoa; phylum Arthropoda; class Insecta; order Lepidoptera; family Tortricidae; genus Epinotia; species Epinotia brunnichana. The sequence goes on from OY977944.1 coordinate 17,554,049, forward strand.
ATCGCCGAAAGCACGTTTTCCGTATTGTAATAAGTAATCTTACAACTAAATTTTAAGTCTCTAGCTCAAAAAAAAGTGTAAGCTTTGTATGGGCAACACTTTTTTTTGCCCCCCTATTTAACCCCTTTAGAGGTGGAATTTTCTACAGCTCTGAAAGTACTTTATTTGTATTTTAATAACTAATCTTTCCACAAAGTTTTAAATCGCTAGCTCAAAAAAAAAGGTTCCCCATACAAACTTTGCACCCCTATTTTACCCCCTTAGGGATGGAATTTTCAAAGATCCCTTCTTATCCCTTTGTTTTTAATATAATTATATTATAAGGACTACACCTAAACTATCGTGAATATTCATGGTATAAACTACGATAAATAAATAAATTCTTGTTCTCGAGAACATTCTAAGAAGTTACCGAGAAATTTTCATGTGGAAAGTTTCGCAACTTTGAAAAGTTCTCATTGCTAAGGATGACTCACGCTAGAACGCAAAAACGCCGTTTTTTTTCTTAGAAAACGGCCCGGGCCGGACTCGGCCCGTTCTAGCGTGAGTCATACTTAATCTCACCAAAAGTATCCTGCATATCCAAAAATATCAAAACTCGAGGTATTGGATTCAGACAAAGTTTTAATTACAGTCCTTGTAAAATACTCTTTTTTTATTTCAAGTCAATCAACGAACTAAAAACCTTACGGTCGAGAATAGAAACACGATAAAAACTAGTGTCCTGGAAATGGCATTTTCCGTTACTACTGTTCCTAGTCCTAGACCGGTAGAACGCTTGAATGGACCCAATTCAGAGCAATACGTAGATGGACACATGCGAGGTGTTCGAGTCTGTTATTTAGCAGGTCTGGCTGTGCAGTTTTGTCTCTACTAGAGCACCGGTTTTATACGAGATTTGATTCTGTTTAAAAAATAATAAAGGTTACACAGACATCCGTACCTATACCTAATGACATAAGATTAAGACTACATATTTTTAAGCATACATTGATCGAATGGTTATTGGACAATTGTCATTATAGTGTAAAGGAGTTCTTTGATAGCAAAGCAGGCAGGGTATTATGATAATTATTATTTGGACATTGTTTTATTATTGTGTTGTGCAATTTTGACTTTTATAATTGATTATTTATGTACCTATTTAATGAAACAAGACATTTGCATGCCTGTATATGGGCTGAATACACTGTGCAGGGCAATCTTATTGACATCTACATTACAAACCTAACTGTACTCTGCCAAATAAATGATCTTGATTGATTGGATTAAACTGGTATTTTTCTTTTGTAGAAGAATCAAGGAAATCGACAATAACATAATTTATTTATATGGATTTTGAAGATGGCAATAACAGGCAGCCTGTCGATCATTAATATTCTTTATTAAAATCTCATTATATAACTAAACATAAAAAAGTAGAAATGAACTGAAACTGATTCAAACAAAATAGTAGTTAAATGCAAAACCTATAAAGCAGACACAAAACGTTTCGAAGCAGGCGGAGCGTTGCCGAGAAATATCAGCCTTTGCTAAATATCGCGGTAATTCCGAAGTGCTGAACACAGCGTCCGTTAAAATCTGCAGCAAAAACGAAACGCTGAAGCCCGAAACGTATTACACGGCCGAAACGGAGGTAAATAAAATAAAAATAGCGCTGTGTTGCGAAGAATTGGAAGAGGATTTTGCAGTGAACCGAGTGAACGAAGAATTTGCTGACGATATTTGAGACAGGCCGATTGATTTTCACAAAGAAGTACTTAGGTATTGCTTACATCCTTCACGACATCTAAATTAAATATTGTACATTATGTGAATCAAGGCAAGTCAACATTAGATCTTGTTGTGGCCTATCTGCAGCCTATTTTTTTAATTACGATTTTTGGCCAAATACCTATTTCAGCTGAGGCGTCAGCCAGGCCACTAGATATTAGAAAAGCATCTTTATCAAAACTGCAACGTGCAGTTTCAATATAACACGTTTTACTACTACACACGAACACCTCACACGGAAAATTAAAACCTGGTGCTACATACACCGTTTGCTCGAAAAATTCGAGGCATTCCACGACAAAATTCACTCGCTTCAAATTTCCGATACCAGCCGAGTTTTCATTATTTTTGTTGCTCTATTTAGGGAACGAATAAAGTCTCAGAACGCTATTGTTCTTTTGCGAGCTGCATATTAATTTGGCTTCGTACGACAGAAAAAAGATTGAAGCAATAAAGTCTAAAAATAAAGATGGCTTCAATCGTGTTAGTGTTGGAATAGTATAAACATATTACATACTCCTTGCTTTATACGTGACTTGATGTGTCAAGGTTTTTGAATAAAGTTTTTGTCATCGGTCTATCAACTGAATTGTGTTCTCGATATTATCTTCTATAATATATTCGCGTTTATTCTGCTAGTTAGCGTATTATTTCCTAGAGGTTATGGGCCATCCTATGCCTATTAGCAGTCGAATTATTACTGAGAAGTAAATTCCGGAGAATAAAACGTGCACGGGAAAAATGACGTCACACAATCTTCAAATAGAAAAATTAGCCGGTCGGGAGAATTACGCTACTTGGAAGTTTGCGGTTAAGACATACCTCGAGCTTGAGGAATTGTGGGAATTTGTGGACCCAACGCAGACCGCAACCGATGCCAAGAAGGACGTTAAAGCTAAGTCCAAAATCATTTTACTAGTAGATCCGATCAATTACGTACACATTGAAACGGCCGAGACTGCTCGCCAAGTTTGGATCAATCTACGAAATGCTTTCGAGGACTCTGGGCTATCGAGAAGAGTCGGATTATTGAAAGATTTGATTAACACGTCACTGGATAGTTGCCCAAGCGTAGAAGAATACGTAAATAAGATTATGGGTACCGCACACAAACTGAGAAACATCGGGTTCTTAGTAGACGATGAGTGGTTAGGAACGCTCATGCTGGCGGGATTACCGGACACGTACAAACCGATGATCATGGGCCTGGAAAGTTCCGGCACGAAAATATCGTCAGATTTTGTAAAGACAAAACTTTTACAAGAAGTTAAAGTTTCTGAGTCTTCGGCATTCTTTACGAAGCATAAGAAGAGCACCAGCCATCAAACGAAGCCAAAAAAGAAAGGACCACGCTGTATTAAATGCAATAAATATGGCCATTTCCAAAATGATTGTCCCGAAAAGAAAGCCTCTAACAATGTTTTTTCTGCCGCTTTTTCAGCTTTCAGCTCAACTGAACAGGACGATTGGTATGTCGATTCAGCAGCAACTATGAATATGTCAAGACGTTCAGACTGGATGTACGAGGTAGAGTCATCTCCGATTCAAAGAATAATGGTGGCGAACAACGAAGCTGTCTCCGTGCAACATATGGGTAAAGTAAACATCCATACCGTTATAAGCAAAGACGAGCATCGAATCCAGGTGAGAAATGTTCTTTATATTCCTGAGCTAAGCGCGAACTTGTTGTCGGTTAGTCAACTCACTAAGAATGGCTGCAAAGTTAAGTTCAGCGATACTAGCTGTGAGATATACAACGCACATGACATCCTTGTTGCGACAGCGCGACTAACCAATAACATGTACAAGCTGAATACTGTAAACACTGGCAATGCGTATGCAGTTTCCTTAAATGAGAGTAAGGCAGATATTGTTACTTGGCATAAGCGAATGGCACATTTGAACATGGCAGATGTAAAGAGGTTGCAATCTTGCGCTGAAGGTATACAAATTACTGGTAAACTTGAACAAACTGTGTGTGTACCATGTTGTAAAGCTAAACAAACCAGACTTCCGTTTCCCAACTTTGGTTCAAGAGCGAATGGATTGTTGGATATAGTACATTCCGATCTATGCGGTCCGATGGAGACGCCATCTATTGGCGGCGCGAGGTACTTCATAACCTTCATAGATGATTATTCGCGAAAAGTATACGTCTATTTTTTGAAGAACAAGCTGGATGTTAAATCTGTTTTTCAGAAGTTTAAAAATGAAGTTGAAAACGAGTTAGACAGGAAAATAAAGATTATACGTAGCGATAATGGTACAGAATACTGTAATAAAGCATTCTCCGACTTTCTAGCAGCTTCCGGCATCAAACATCAAACCAGCGCACCGTACACAGCAGAGCAAGACGGGCTTGCGGAAAGAAAAAATCGCTGTCTGGTCGAGCGCGCTAAGTGCATGCTATTTGAGGCAAATCTGCAGAAAGAATTTTGGGCGGAGGCAGTTGTCGCAGCAGCTTACATCATTAACAGATCGCCATCGCGAGTTTTAGCTGAAAGAACACCGTTTGAGATGTGGACGGGTAAGAAACCAAACATTTCACATTTGAAGATTTTTGGCTCGAAAGCCATGGTCCATGTTCCGAAGCCGAAGCGACTAAAATGGGATTCGAAATCACGTGAGCTACTTTTCATCGGCTACTGCGAAAATACAAAGGGCTACAGACTGTACGACTCGAGCAATAAAAAAGTTGTGGTTAGCAGGGATGTGATATTTATCGAGGATTGCACGAGCGCAAATAAAATCACACCGGACCCTGGACCAGTGTCACGGATTACTACCGTACCTCTGACATCGCAGAGTGTGAGTACGGACACATCTGAGTATTCCACAGAAAGGGAGGACACTGTCACACCACCGAATGAGACGCATGATGTGGAAGATACATCACCGGAAGAGACGCAAGATGTCACGTTACCCTCGAGTGCTGACACTTCTTTTGACAGCTGTGTGAACAGAGCGAGTGAAGACGAAACATACTTACCTAGCGACGGTCATGATATCGGCAAAATTCCTGCACGTACTATGACATTGAGGTCTGACCGAACAGGTAATAACTGCATGTGTGTCAAAGAGATCACAGATCCGCTTACTGTAAAAGAGGCCTTGTCGAGCGCTAATTCAAAAAACTGGAAAAAAGCGATGGACGAAGAGTACGAGTCCCTAATGTCAAATAATACGTGGGAAATTACGACTCTACCTTCTAACAAGCGAGCTTTACCATGCAAGTGGGTTTTTAAGACAAAATCCAATGAAAAGGGTGACATTGTGAAATACAAGGCACGACTGGTAATAAAGGGATGTTCACAGAAAAAGGGAATTGACTACAATGAAGTTTATTCACCGGTTGTCAGACATACATCTTTGCGCTACTTATTTGCCTTGGCGGCAAAACATGACTTAGACATATGTCAGATGGATGCTGTTTCCGCTTTCCTTCAAGGTGACATAGACGAAGAGATTTACATGGTTCAACCTGCGATGTATGAGAAAGGTGACCAAGTATGCCTATTGAGAAAATCATTGTATGGATTGAAACAGGCAAGCAGACAGTGGAATAAGAAGCTTGATTCTTCCTTGAAATCGATGGGTCTGTTGCAATCGAAACTGGATCCTTGCATTTACCACAGGATTGAGAATAAGGAAAATATGCTATTTGTAGCTATTTACGTCGACGACTTGTTGATTTTCACAAATAACCAGACGTCTAAAGGCTTTATCAAAGAGCAGCTGAACAAGCATTTCAAAATGAAAGATCTTGGAGATGTTTGCTACTGTCTTGGGATACATGTAGAGAGAGATAGAAATAAAGGTGTCATTTATTTGGACCAACAGAAGTACATACAAGAAGTACTACATAAGTATGGAATGTCAGATTGCAAAGCTGTTAAGACTCCTATTGATATGGGTGCTAAATTAACAGAGAGTTCTGATGAAACAAAGGAAGTGTTACGAGATATTCCTTATCAAGAAGTAATTGGTTGCTTGCTGTATGTCTCGCAAATAACAAGGCCTGACATAAGTTATGTTATTAAATATGCTGAGTAAATATAATAACAAACCTGAGATGTAACACTGGATCGCTCTAAAGCGTGTGATGCGATACTTGAAAGGAACACAGGACTACAGGCTATGTCACAAGAACAGTCCTGATGAAACCATGATGCATGGTTACTGCGACGCCGACTGGGCGAGTTCAGCAGATGATAGACGGTCTTGCACCGGTTACACTTTTTTGTTTCAGGGAGGAGCAATCAGCTGGGGTTCCAGGCGCCAGCCTACCGTGGCTCTATCAACTACGGAAGCCGAGTACATGTCATTGTCGTCATGTGTACAAGAAGCTTTGTGGTTGAAGCAGTTTAATGAAGATTTATGGCCGCTGTTGAAGAATGAAGCCATGGTTATCTACAGTGACAACCAGAGCAGTATCAAACTTTCTGGTACTGATGGTTATCATTCAAGAACAAAACACATTGATGTGAGGCATCATTTTGTGCGTGACAAAGTACACGAAGGTGCCATCGATGTTCGCTACGTTCAGACAGACATGATGGTGGCTGACGCGCTTACTAAGGCTACGTCACTCCCGAAGCTGGCCTTCTGCTCCAGGATGATGGGATTATGTTTAAGGGAGGATGTTGGAATAGTATAAACATATTACATACTCCTTGCTTTATACGTGACTTGATGTGTCAAGGTTTTTGAATAAAGTTTTTGTCATCGGTCTATCAACTGAATTGTGTTCTCGATATTATCTTCTATAATATATTCGCGTTTATTCTGCTAGTTAGCGTATTATTTCCTAGAGTTAGTCTTCAGATAAACCTGATAAATATGGGCGGTCTGAAGGCAAAATATCTATACATTAGTTTGACGTCAATCTTGCACTACAAATAAAATATTTTTTTATATTTGTCTTATTTTTAGGGTTCCGTGCCTCGAAAGGAAAAAATTGAACCCTCATAGGATCACTTTGTTGTCCGTCCGTCCGTCTGTCAAGACGCTTTTTCTCAGGAACGCGAAAGGTATCAAGCTGAAATTTATATCAAATACTCAAGTTTACTGTCCCTTGGAGCTGTGAAAAAATCTAACTTCTAAGCCAACGCAATCAAAAGATACAGCCGTTTATGCCGCAAATTTCTGCAAATTTTCGTAACTCGCAAGGGAATCAAAACCTACAGGGTACTTCCCGTGAACTAAGAATCTTGAAATTTGGTACGAAGCAACGTCTTATAGCACAGATAAAGGAAAAGTTGCGAAAACCGTAAATTTTTAGTTACATCAGTGAACATTTTATGTCCAGTATAAAGTGACACGCACTAAGTTTGTGAATACATACTTAGTGAGTGTCAGTTTATAGTGGACTTTTTTCTACTGTACGAGTAGGTCCGGAACCCTCGGTGCGCGAGTCTGACTCGCACTGGACCGGTTTTTTAGAACATTAATTTATTTTCTTTTAATTGATGATTTGGATGTTGAATTGGACTAGAAATTAATTTAATAAGTTTTAACCCTCAAATTTCTAACTAAATCATGATTTTTCTAATTTGTATTGCAATTAGAAGAAACGAATGTTCAAATAAATATTTATCATTATAAGATCACCATTTTTACGTATAGTTAAAGCAATGATGTGAATGATGATGATGATGATGGATGGTCGCGGGAGTCCCCTGGATGCGGGTGGCGCAGGACCAGTCACTTTGGAACTCTTTGGGGGAGGCCTATGTCCAGCAGTGGTCGTCTTTCGGCTGATATGATGATGATAATGAAAGCAATGACGCGTAGTTGTAGTATCCAAGAGGCAATCGGATGGCTCGCGGTATTTGAGGAATGTGTTGTGGAACCGCCCTATGCAACCCAACTAGGACTGGGGCGAAAATACGAGGGGGGGAAGAGGGTAGTTTTCTTTTCCGCGCGGCAGCCGATTGAAACAGCATTTTATTATACGAGTATAAACAGCGTGTACACTTGCAGGCAACTGCTGTTTCAATCGGCTGCTTCATGACACTTATTTTTTATACATTTTCCTATTTCAGCTTCAGTCCAAGTAGGCTCAGTTCAGGTTCTACAGGGCGGTTATACAACACTTGGGGAACTCAAATACCGCGAGTCATCCGGTTGCATCTTGGATAAACTACGCGTCATTGCTCTGAATATTAGTTATTTATTCCTGAATAGTTTTCAGTCGACTTCCCGGGGTGGATGCAAGAAATTCTCAATTTCTCCACCGTGGCATCCTTAATTCCATTTGCGCTGAGTATATCGTGTCTGGAGTATCACTTACTTATCTCTACATTAGGAGCATATTCAGAGGTAAATGTGTTATTTTATCCCTCTTCCGTCCTCGAGAATAATGCTAAGGAGTTTATTTAGTTACTAGTTTAAATATGTCGTTTTCTTGTTTAAAGTTTTGTTTAAAAAACGTTACACGATTTAACTAAGTACTTAATTTAAGTACCTAGTAACATAATTTTAGTCATTAGGTAATCGGAAATATGACGAGAAGCATTAATATCATCATCATCATCATATCAGCCGAAAGAAGTCCACTGGTCCTGCGCCACCCACATCCAGCGGACTCCCGCAACCATTACCAGGTCATCAGCATTAATATAATAATATTATATTAATGCTTGTGGTAATATTTCCGCAAGATTAGACTATCTTGTTTGGGTCAAATCTTGCCAGTCAACAAAAAAATGCAAAAAAACTCCTGAAATCCAATCGAGTTCATTTCATTTTTGGTACAAATTTTTACTGCCGACTGTAGCTTTCTGCAAACCATCATCGAGTACAATCAGAGCCCAAACTTGATGGAGTTGTGTCGTTTTATTGCGGAGTTCCTATGGCCACCTTCCACCACCAGCATCAGATCAGCTCTAAGTCATCATAATATTGCATTATCATGCGATATACATATGCTTGCAAAATTTCAGCTCAATTGGATAACGGGAAGTGACTGAAAAATGGATTGTAGATTTTGACTGACAACTTACATATTTATATACATACGAACAGTGCAAGTTAATATAAAGCTTGTAATAATACTACGTATACACTAGAAGGCCTATCATCCTTCATCTCGCAAAACTTCAGACACTCCCTACACACGGCCGTCCATCGCCACGTAAGCAGATCGCACTCGGGTGTAGGGCGTTCAGCAGCGTCAGCGCACGGAGGTGCGGCGAGTTTCTGTGCGACACAGTGCGAGCCGGAGGCACTGCCAACAGCGGGCGCGTCCGAGGTCTAAGAGCCATTCGTGGGATGATATTATGGTATCATTATGGTTGGTCTGATGATGAAGACGATAGGTAGCAACTCCTCAACAGTGAGTTGTTTAAGATGTGCAATAAAATATAGTCGGTACTAATAGGTTGTAATGTTTTTTTTATGACAGAAACTCTTTCTTTTATTAAAGCGTAACGTACAACTAATATAATGCAAGATGAACTCTATGACTATTACCCTAATTAATGGTTTACATAGCTACTTAGTTGAATATGCAGAGGGATTAAAGTCATGTGACCAAAAGAGTAGGTATTAGGTATGAATGTGGATGGATGTAAAAGACGAGGTAGGCCAAGGAAAAGGTGGATGGACTGTGTGAGAGACGATATGAAGAGAAAAGAAGTGAGTGATGAGATGACAGCTGACAGAGAAGTACGGAATAGAAAGACATGCTGCGCCGACCCCAAGTAAATGGGATAAGGGCAAGGAAATGATGATAGCTTGTTGAATATGTTACTCGTACAAAAAAACACTACAATATAGCAGCAGCAGAAGCTATGCGTCTGAAGTGGTCCAAACCAAAGATGGGTTCTCAATTTCGTTTTTTACTTCAGCCAACCCGAACTATCGAACAATTTAATCACATTGTATTAAGCGATATGCCCTGTTAAAACTACGGTTTCTAAAATGTCGAAATAGGAATATCTAGGTAAACTTTATTTTGTTTAGGAATATTTAAAAAACTCACTTTTCATTAAACTGGGAAAAATTAAAAGCGAGCTTGAAAGGTTTCCGAAGTAGTTGGAGTACCTATTGTTGGAAACCTCAAGGTTGCCCAGACGATTATTATTAAACAAACAAGTTACCTAAACAGGCAAAACAGTACTTTTGTAGCAAATTCCTTTTGATTTTGATGGTTGTTTTCAGACGTTTAAGAAAAATATATTTTGAGTTTCATTTAGGTACCTACATCTACATAAACAAAAAGAAATTGCGTAGGCACTTAATATTTTTTGCATAACTGTAAATATTTTGTTTTAGAAGTATTTTCTTTGTCTCAACTCAATTTTAAAAAGTTATTGTTACTTATACATATTTTGCGACTCCATCGGACAGTCGAGTATTGAGTCGTATATTATGCGCGTTGATTTGAGGATACATTCGCTAGGCACAAGGCGATTAAAATTACAATTTAGTTGCTTTAAGTGTACCTAGTTATTGAATGATTAATGAATTTGTGAACTATTTACAGGTCGCTTCAGTGCTTTTTAGGGTTCCGTACTGAAAGACTAAAACGGGACCCTATTACTAAGATTCCGCTGTACATCTGTCTGTCTGTCTGTCTGTCTGTCTGTCTGTCCGTCTGTCACCAGGCTGTATATCAACAACAGTTATTGTTTGACAGCTGAAATTTTCACAGATGATGTATTTCTGTGGCCACTATAACAACAAATACTAAAACCGGCCAAGTGCGAATTGGACTCGCGCACGAAGGGTTCCGTACTATTATCTATAAAAACGGCAATAAAATCACGTTTGTTGTATGGGAACCCCCCTTAAAAAATTATTTTATTTCGTTTTTAGTATTTGTTGTTATAGCGGCAACAGAAATACATAATCTGTGAAAATTTAAACTCTCTAGCTATCACGGTTCTTGAGATACAGCCTGGTGACAGACAGACGGACGGACGGACGGACGGACGGACAGCGAAGTCTTAGTAATAGTTTCCCGTTTGACTCTTTCAGTACGGAACCCTAAAAATAAGATAAACATATTTTTTTTTCTTTTTTTTTCTTTTACAATCTTACACAAACCGGCTTAGTCCTAAACTAAGTAAAGCTTGTACTATGGGTACTAGACGACAATAAACATACTTATATAGATAAATAAATACTCAAATACATAGAAAACATCCATCACTCAAGAACAAAATATTAAGGCGACGTGAGCTCCAAAAACGGATTTTTAAAAAATTGTAGCTCTTGTTTGAATTATAATATGGCTGTTCTAAATTTAATTAGCAATCTTGAGGCCTTTCTCGATGGAAATCAGCTATTCGAATCCTGAGTTTTTGACTTTATCTCGATAGAAAAAAATCACGAACATAGGTCTAAAATACACTTTAAATAATCGTAACAAATTATGCACAACAGCTAAACATATTAAAATTGGTTCTAAAAATCGGCAATGTCATGTTTGAGGGAAATCAGCTATTACTTTTTTATTTATTAAAACGCACAAAGAAATAAAATTAAAAAACGTGATATCCGCGCTTCCAAACACGCACTTCCTTCTCGCTCACGCTTATGCTCAGTGAGAGGGAGAGAAGACCACGAACCTACGTCCCCTTAATATTTGTGCTCATCACACAAATAAATGCCCTTACCAGGATTCAAACCCGGGACCTCCGGCTTCGTAGGCAGGGTCACTACCAACTAGGCTACAGGAGGCTCCCATACAACAAACGTGATTTTTTTGCCGTTTTTATGGATAATGGTACGGAACCCTTCGTGCGCGAGTCCGAGTCGCACTTGGCCGGTTTTTTGTTTATTGAAAATGATGTGAGTTGTCGTAAACGTAGTACAGCCCTGACACGTCTCGTGTTTCAAATTAGTCGTCTAGGTAATTAATTGTGAGTGCAGTCGTTCACCTGGACAGCCCGCACCGCTTGCTGTCTCAATAGGGCTGCCAACGAGACTTGAACGAGTTTTGAATCTGAGGCCCTTTAAAATCTAACATGGTCCTACATGCTCAGATGGGGGACTATTTTTATGGATGAACTTAAAGACAGGCAATATCTTCTTCTTCTTCTTCTTCTTAGCGCATTCCCACTTTAGGTGGGGTCGGCTCTCCTAGTTAGTTGGCGCCAAGAAAATCTGTCCTGGGTTGGGTAAATTTTCCACTTTTAGTAGTTTCGTCATGCTGGTCCACCAGGTGGACGTCCTCGACCTTTTTTACGTTCTGGTAGGCGCATCGCTTGTTCCTCGTCTCTCCGCATTACATGACCATACCATCGAAGTTGGCTTTCAGCGAGTTTTTCAGATATGGGGCCACTTTGAAACTGCCACGTATGTATGTATTCCGAACTTTGTCCAATCGCGTCACCCCTCCCGACCATCGCAGCATCTTCATTTCATTCGTATGGAGTTTTTGCAGGTGTGTCTTATTTACTGGCCTGCATTCGGCTCGATATATCAGTGCAGGTCGTACTGCTGTCTTATAGACATTACCCTTTGTCCGCACGGGCATACGCGGGTCACACAGAACTCCGGTTAGCGATCGCCATTTCTGCCATGCCACATTAACTCGGTGTGCAACGTCGGCCTCTATATCTGCACTTTCCGCTATTACAGAGCCTAAGTATTTAAATTGCGTCGTTTTTGGAACTTGCGTATTATCCGGATAGCTGACTATGGCTGGGTGGCCGGTCAGCAGACATTACCGAAACTGCATTGTAGGTGTTCTGTTTTGGAGCGACTAACTTTAAGGCCCGCCGCTTCAAGGGCCGTGATCCACGATGTCAGTATGTTCTGTAGCTCGCTTGCTGTATTGGCCATTAAGACTATGTCGTGTAAAGACAGGCAATATAATAACACAAATTTAAACAAAAACGTATAATATAACTAATACGAAATTGGTATTGATAGAAACGAATGAGTTTACTTTTGGACCATAGTTGGGGTAGTGGGCTATAGTTGTGTAGTTTTACGGTAATATAAAACGCTTTTTAAGAGTCAAACCCAAAATTACGCTTTATAGCCTTTAACTTTGGCAATGTCCACAGGAAACACCCGAAGCCCTGCAAGACCCAGTTATTACTTGGGCATTAAGTAACTGTCGTATCGACTAAATATACAGATACACAAGGGGTTATACTGCAAGTGTTCTAAGGAAGCGTCCTTTTGAATATTTGCTCCTATTATAGGCCACACCCCGTTATTATGGTTTATCATCCAGTTACATACTGTGGCAGATAAGTCGTAACAAGGTTAATAATAGTTATCGCTGTTGAATATTCTCGTATGAAACTGTATTTGATATGATGAGAAAGATTATACTATAGTTGATACTTAGTAATTAGGAAGTGATACTGCACCAATTACGACTTCCGAGTCAATCCAACACGTAGTTTGCATATTTAGTTGATAAACTTAGAAATATATTGCGGGAGACAAAGAAAAACCATGCCTACAAGCGCTTTCATTTTCAGGCTGACGAAATCTTAGGAATCTGATCGAAATTGTATGTCATTACATAAAACCAATATAAAATAAATAATAAATAAAATTATAAAAACCAATATATTAGACTGCTAAAATCTCTTCCTCAAAGCTTTGCCAGTAGTGGGGAAAAATATACATTTGTATCAAGCAAACTGAAAGTACCTGAAACAAATAGGAAAACTTCCCCAAAACGTTTCACAGAATCACTGCATGAACCCGCCATTTTGCTCCATGACACTGCTGACTTATTCCCATCGTTTCCACAGATGACTCGCCGTCAATCTGTCACGTAGGAGGCCATTTGCAAAACACAAATTACCGCGGCAGCCCTAAGCTCCGGAAACATAGGAACTGCCCCACTATTCTGTAACTTGTTTTAAGCTCACCTCAACGCTCACCCACAAATATATCTTGAAGCCGCAATTCGTAGTAACTAAGAGTAGGTAGAGGTCTAGTTTCGTTAGGCGTGACGGGTGGAGTGAGGTGCATGAGCGCGTCAAGAATAACAGCCCTGCGCACGTTTCGCCCGTTCTCCACCGACGTCTCCATAAAGGTAACATTAGCATGCAAATGGCAAAAGACTACCCAGCGACGCCAGCGAAAAAGTTATCAGCGCTATTGTTAGAAATTATATAGTTAATACGCAGTGGTAATCATTAATTTGTATAAATGAGTATGTATTATGACCTAAAACTTGGATTAAAGCAGGACTGACAGTTGGAAGCGCTCGACCAATCAGAGACCGCCAGGTGTTACTGCGGCTCTCTGATTGGTCGATAGTAATGGAGGGAAAAGTAACGTCAATGTAGTGGCGACCTGGTCCCATGAGGGATTTTTCGGAGTCAGTCTTGATTTAGCCAGGGAGAAGTCAAATACTATTTGTAATGTATTGTGTGTTAGTCTAATACTATTCATTAATACTGTGTCTTAATGGTAAGTTAACAAAGTGAAGGGTCAATATAATCAGTAAGTAATTCAATCACTATGTTTGTTTCATTTGAATTTCACCTTCCGCGACTTCGTATGCACTCTCAAGTCGATGATATTTGTTCCTTAATCGAATAAAGCAGCCAATTGCGCTTACATCTCAGAAGTGGGATAAGAAAAGGACCTTAAAATAAAAGTACTAAGCTCACTACTATTTTTTTTCCTCCTTTTGTTTAAACTTACCGCTAAGCCCACGTAAACTTGTTTTTGTTCCTATAATCAGAGCGTATGCTGCTAGTTCGTTTCTTTGTAAAATAATATCAAAGGTTAAAGCTTTAAATACCGCGGTAAGAGTCATTCAACAGCTAGAATTGCTAAAATGTTAGGTCACATGGTTCAAAGCAGGGTGATGTATGATTGCGACGCATTATTCCACTTCGACTTTTAATCCACTTGAGCGTGTATTTATTGTTGCTAATAAAATAATGTACAGCTACTGAGTGCGTTGACTAATAATTTGACAAGGTTGGCTTCAGGATTGACGTCCTTTATCCGGGTTTATACAGGTACCAGTAGTAGTAGGTAGGTCTTATTTATTAAACAATAATATTTATTAAATTTATATGATAATGTAGCTGTTGTTGAATGCGTATTGGTGTTTAAATAAAACTCTGGTCGGAATACATTTTTATTTGTTCCTTTTTTTTACTAAAAATACAAAATATTTCTGGAGCTATACTTGCTTCTTGTGTCGCTTAATAGTTTTACTGTACCCTTCATCAGTGACTTCGCGAACAAATTATACGTTTCAGGATATAACAGAAGAAGCAGCTCGTGGAAGGGAACTTTATATCCCCACGAGTCCCACAAAGGATACATCGAGTTATCGACGGTTGCGCAGCACGCCCCGACGCCGCGCCAGGCGAGCAGTCAGACGGCGCGGCGCTTGCGCGGTCGCTCCAGTCGGCCCTCGCGGGGGCGCGTCAGCCGCTGCTCTGGAGCAGGAGGCGCAGTCAGCGGTCGCGCGGCTAGCGGGCAGCGTAGCCACGCGGGCAGCCAGCGGGCGCGCAGACGGGCAGTGCAGCCACGCGGGCGGTCAGCGGGCAGCGCAGCCACGCGGGCGGCCAGCGGACAGCGCGGGCAGTCAGCGGGCAGCGCAGCCACGCGGGCAGCCAGCGGGCGCGCAGACGGGCAGCGTAGCCACGCGGGCGGTCAACGGGCCGCGCAGCCACGCAAGTAGCCAGCGGACAGCGCGGCCACGCGGGCAGCCAGCGGACAGCGCGGCCACGCGGGCAGCCAGCGGACAGCGCAGCCACGCGGGCAGCCAGCGGACATCGCAGCCACGCGGGCAGCCAGCGGACAGCGCAGCCACGCGGGCAGCCAGCGGACATCGCAGCCATGCGGGTGGCCAGCGGACAGCGCAGCCACGCGGGCGGCCAGCGGACAGCGCAGCCACGCGGGCGGCCAGTGGACATCGCAGCCAAGCGGGCGGCCAGTGGACATCGCAGCCAAGCGGGCGGCCAGTGGACATCGCAGCCATGCGGGCGGCCAGCGGACAGCGCAGCCACGCGGGCGGCCAGCGGACAGCGCAGCCACGCGGGCGGCCAGTGGACATCGCAGCCAAGCGGGCGGCCAGTGGACATCGCAGCCAAGCGGGCGGCCAGTGGACATCGCAGCCAAGCGGGCGGCCAGTGGACATCGCAGCCAAGCGGGCGGCCAGCGGACATCGCAGCCATGCGGGCGGCCAGTGGACATCGCAGCCAAGCGGGCGGCCAGCGGACAGCGCAGCCACGCGGGCAGCCAGCGGACATCGCAGCCATGCGGGCGGCCAGCGGACAGCGCAGCCACGCGGGCAGCCAGCGGACATCGCAGCCATGCGGGCGGCCAGCGGACAGCGCAGCCACGCGGGCAGCCAGCGGGTGCGCAGACGGGCAGCGCAGCCACGCGGGCGGCCAGCGGACAGCGCAGCCACGCGGGAAGCCAGCGGACAGTGCAGCCACGTCGGGCAGCCGGCGGGCATGCAGCCGGGCCGCCAGTGGGCAGCGCGGTCATAGTGAACGACGCACCAGGGACATCTCGGTGAGCCTTCTCATAATACTAACATATAAGTAGATCTTGTATCGGTTTAGAGACTATTGAATTGACCATAATATAGGGAAGTTAGGTATGAATAATATTGTACCTGGATTCGACCCATGTAAGAGGAAATAGACTTTGACTATGTGGTTGCACAAGGTAAACGAATGCACCAGTATTTACGGCTGGGTCGAAAAACGGATCGTACAATTTCCCTTGCCAAAGTTAAAAGGTACGAGGGTCGACCATCTGTTGTCTTTCCATTTTCATCTTGCTAAAAGAGCTAGGTTTTCTAATCCGCTTAAAGAGTGTTATTATGAAAAGTTAGTTTTGATAAATAGATGTGTGTATTGTTGGCAAACGTGCAGTAGAATGCATTTTGCATGGACTTGATGATCGTTCTGCTAGGCTTGTTGCGGAAGCAGCCCAATATGTGACAATTCTAATAAATCGCTAACGTATGCGAATAATGTTAGAAATATAAAGACAAATACAGAGCGTAAGTTTGTTAAGAACTTACTACCAAGAGCATGTAGACAGTCAGGCACGTACACATTCAAAGATTATTCGTTGCTGTAAATGTAGGAAAGATGGCCACGTCACATCACAGTTCAGA
The DNA here is from genome assembly GCA_963854355.1 of Epinotia brunnichana. Classification (NCBI taxonomy): domain Eukaryota; kingdom Metazoa; phylum Arthropoda; class Insecta; order Lepidoptera; family Tortricidae; genus Epinotia; species Epinotia brunnichana. The sequence continues at coordinate 17,570,901 of OY977944.1, forward strand.
TATTATTGAAATTTAGAATGTACGCAACCATTAAAGAAATGTGGTCGATGCTCAAGAATAAGTCACGATACTGGGCAGTGTTATGCCCAACTTCCTCAATGTCAAGACTACAATATGTATTGCGGCATTTAATGATCCAGTGGGTCGATCACGTAACTTTTCTTACGCGCGTCTGTAAGGTCTAAATGTCAATTTTATATGGAAAAATGACAGTTAGATTGTGATTTTACTGTCAGACGCGCGTACAATGCGTTACGTGATTGACCTACTGGTCTTCCTCGTCAGTCTCCTCCGGTTAAGCTCTGTCCGCAATTCTAATGACAAATATTTTAAAACAGCGTTTGTGAATACGGTCCTTTACGTCCTGTTGTCTCCCGGTGCCGCGAATTCACGGCATCCTCCCGTCAATGGAATTTATATTCAATTTAAATTAGAACAGAGTTGCATTTGTTTTGCATCATTCGATTTTAGAAAAAGAATAAAGTCTACTCTAGTCCGTATTTTGATTTGATTTAAATTTAATTGCCTATTTTCCTGGTATGGCGGGATACCTCAGGTTGGTGTCGGAGGTTATGAAGCTATTTAATAATTATAACTAATGAAATCAATATAACTAGTAATCTTCCCTTACTCTTGAGGATTCGGTAACTTTGTAGTACAACGTATACCTATAGATATAACACTTTAAACACTCGCGCTTTGTACACATATTTAAATTATTGTTTTTCACGGTTTTAACACGATATTTATTTACCTTTATTTCTGACCTTTCTACACGGGTTTCACCGGTCATGGTCGCAAATGACAGTCGACCCAGCAAGTTGTCAACGGAGATATGGGTGTATAGTATTTTACTACCCTCCAAAATTCGATAAAAATATAATAGATGCCGTCCTAGCGTATGCCCGAAATAGATAGTGGTGAATTTACCTTAATAGATTGGGAAGTATCAGAAGACTGATACATTATTGACGTCTAATGTCATTTGTGATTTGGTGGTGTTATATCGGTGACGGCTATCCCAATAATGTATTGTTTTCCTCTGGGTTGGAAGGTCAGATGGCAGTCGATCATAATCATAATCATAAATCATTTATTCAGTCACACACTAACTAAAAAGAAATAAAAGTCACTTTCGTAAAACTAGTGCCTATGCCAAATCTTGGGATTAGGTGTCAAAGCGAACCCCGGGCTCCTTTAGGGGCATAACCGGGAATAACGCTAGAAGGATAATGTGCAATATTTTGACAGATGTGGTGGCAAACAGCAAAGATTCCGTATGCGCGGGGAGGGACGGAAAATGTGACATTGTATCTCGTTCCCAATTGCGGTATTGTCTATGCATGCATACTTGTCACTCATGCGTGTAGGTATGTGTGGGCGAGTCTCTCTATTCTATTCTACCTCTATGGGTACATATCATTATACATAGATGACGTTGAAGCTAAATAGGACTTGTTAATTTTACCCAAAGATGTTATGCCATTTAAATTGTTGATAGGATAAACATATACAGAACAACCTCACACCGTTATACAAAAGATCAGTCATCACTTGGATACACTCTAATTTGATCAATTAGTGACCATTAGTAACAAGTTCAAAATAACATTGCGATCGTGATTTAGAAATTTTCGATCCTACCTTTATAGGGGTGCGTCCAGAACCCATAAGTATTCAAAGGGGAAATTTTTGTGGAAGGAGGACTTACTCATATAGCTCATAACGGGGTGAGTTATTCTGTTGTAGCTGGGGTATTGTGGATGCCTGCCGGAGGAGTAGGACATATTGTAGCTGTTTGCTCTCCTCGTAATCTCTGCTTATTGAAGAATGAGTCTTTGATTTCTCGCGATCGTGTAGCTCGGGAGGAAAGTAGATTCCGAACAAATTGGTATTCCTGACATATCTGAGGCTGATTCAGGATATGAAGAAAACCTTTCATCTCGGGATAAAGAAGGACTTTTAAAAATTTTAAATAAATAAAGAGCATTGTACCTATCTAAATATCCTAAATACATAATAAAACTTGGAATTCAATTTTTACATTAAATATTATTCATATATTATTTAAATTAAATTACAATTATACCTAATTATTTCACAATATTGAATTCACGTTACCTTTTGTCTAAAATGCGCTTTTGAAAGGGTGCAATGCTTATATACTGGTTCTTATAGACTCTTACACTAAAAACGCTTACTTGAAGCCTGTTAGGAACATCGATTAATTCAATTTTTCAATTCAATTCAAATAATTTATTTCGGAACATTGTCCATAGTTGTTAGTAAGATTAATGTATTCCGAAAATATTTTGGGTTTTTTTTGGCGTCCCTCGGTGAATCATATATAATATATATATCATTCACTAGTGAGATCTTTGGGAAGTTTTTGTGCGATAGGAATACTAAATATTACTGTATTGAACGCTGTATCCACACCCAGGGTCACGGGCAAGTAGAACGCTATAATATAAGTTTGGTGGACGGTTTGACAGCCAATAGCATTGGCACGGTTGAGACCATATGCTTGATGTGCAATGAAGATTGTACATACTTACTACTTTAAATTCAAGGGCTTAATCGCACCCCCTCTGAGGCACTATTTGGCACCAAATAAATAATTGGTTAATGGCACCTAGTGAAAGTCGCATTCTTCCAGAGTTAAGTATGTACCGATGTTACTAGCGCTGATAGTAAATGTGTAGATGAAATGAGAGAAGACATAAATGCGCCCGTTAAAGCTTCACACGAAGCTCGTAAAGCTTCACACGAAGCTCAGATATTCCTATGCTGCAAAACGTTGCAGTCCTAAAAGTTCGAGGTAGGATATTTAGTACGTGTCAAAAAACAAATCCCAGCGACTGAAAATAATAAAAAGCTATAGATTTACTTAAGTTCTAGGGTCCATATGGACTAATTAAAATATACGATGTTCATAGGTAGCAGATTGTTGACACTCAGATGATGAAAAATGGTTATAGACGCTATTCCTCTGTAGTAGCAGTTACTTTGATAAAATCAAGCCTAGGGTGAATTATTTCAGACCTCCGTAATGAAAGGCTACTAATTAATTAGTGTGATATACAAAATTTTATAGTACCGGCAATGCAGAGGTCACAAGTTCGAGTCTTGTATTGGGCTTCAGACGATGATGGTGTACATTGTCCATTATATTTGTTATCTGTGTCATATCGTGTTCTCGTCCCTCTTCTTTTCTTTGTTTTATAAATATTTTAAACCTTAATTTCAAAATTGATGTTAATGTTAAAAAATAATGCACTAGTGCAATTGTATTTCGAACATCATAGCAGTTAATAAATGAAAATCATCTTATACCCATATTTTCAGTTTTCTGGCCATGTAATAATTGCCTGTTGATTACAATCATCTTTAACCCATTTATTTCAGTGTTAAGGCCATAAAATAATGCATGTTTATAAAATTCATCTTTAATCCATTTATTTCAGTGTTCAGGCCATGAAATAATGCCTGTTTTTGAAAGTTATCATTAACCCATTTATTTCAGTGTCCAGGCCATGGAATAATGCCTGTTTATAAAAATCATCTTTAATCCATTTATTTCAGTGTTCAGGCCATGAAATAATGCCTATTTTTGAAAGTAATCACTAACCCATTTATTTCAGTGTCCAGGCCATGAAATAATGCCTATTTTATTGACTCGCACTGGCCATGAAATAATGCCCGTATGCGAATACATAATACATCACTCGCACTGGCCATGAAATAATGCCCGTATGCGAATACATAATACATCACTCGCACTGGCCATGAAATAATGCCCGTATGCGAATACATAATACATCACTCGCACTGGCCATGAAATAATGCCCGTATGCGAATACATAATACACCACTCGCACTGGCCATGAAATAATGCCCGTATGCGAATACATGACACATCACTCGCACTGGCCATGAAATAATGCCCGTATGCGAATACATAATACATCACTCGCACTGGCCATGAAATAATGCCCGATTGCGAATAAAATTCAGGCCATGAAATAAAGCCTGCCAAAAATAATAAAATAAATGTTTATATTATATGACTAAGTAGTTTACTCTTACAGGCCGTGATATAATGTCTACTTACTTGCAAATCAGTAAATCAAATCCATAGAGTACACTCTAGATTGTTTATTGTGATTCATATCGTTATGTTATTAATGAAATAAGTTGTAAACATGAAATAATGATAATTGCAGATGTATAATGCTACAGCTGGTCCATGTGTATGATATATTAATACAAAATCCAACATATTTTGACAATGTGTAGCAAATGTATTCCATTACACGGGTATAAACTCGTACGTATTATTTATTCTTATTTGTTAGTTAATATTACGATTTGATGTGCGAGGTCGTTACATCTATTTTGGATGGCCGACTGTTAGAAATTATATAGTTAATACGCAGTGGTAATCATTAATTTGTATAAATGAGTATGTATTATGACCTAAAACTTGGATTAAAGCAGGACTGACAGTTGGAAGCGCTCGACCAATCAGAGACCGCCAGGTGTTACTGCGGCTCTCTGATTGGTCGATAGTAATGGAGGGAAAAGTAACGTCAATGTAGTGGCGACCTGGTCCCATGAGGGATTTTTCGGAGTCAGTCTTGATTTAGCCAGGGAGAAGTCAAATACTATTTGTAATGTATTGTGTGTTAGTCTAATACTATTCATTAATACTGTGTCTTAATGGTAAGTTAACAAAGTGAAGGGTCAATATAATCAGTAAGTAATTCAATCACTATGTTTGTTTCATTTGAATTTCACCTTCCGCGACTTCGTATGCACTCTCAAGTCGATGATATTTGTTCCTTAATCGAATAAAGCAGCCAATTGCGCTTACACTATGTTGACACAAAGCTCATTTTAGAACGACGTTTAGCTGATGATACGACGTTTTAATTTAAAAAGCAATAAATGAGAAGCAAATTAACGGCGTTGATACTTTTGATGAAGTTAAAAATTCCCTCATTCACAACTTTTGCTACTCGAAATTGTCCTCGTCGCTAAGTTTCGTAAATGCGAATAACTTTGTACAAAGGTTGTTCATTGAAATATGTTCAATTTGGTTGCTGCTTTGACTGCCCACTGCGACCTAGATTTTCCGTTTTAATTTCAAAAAGAAAAATACGGTCGTTTGAGTTTCAGAATTGTAATGCAATCTTCAGCTGCAGAAGCCGTATAAACTATTTCTGGTTTGAAAATTGCGGAAAATACAACAAGTATGAATTTCAAGATATACCTAATTGAATGAACGAGCGAGCGAAGCGAAGTTCTCCGTTCCAGCTTGGGCCAAAATTATTTCGTATGTTCGGTTGCCAAGCTATTGTCCTCTACAGGGCTGTTATTCGCTACGCACGCACCCCGCCGGTCACCCATTACGAAACTAGCTCTACCTTATCTTAATGACTACGCATCGCGCTGTCAAGGTATAATTAGTGTTGAGGTGAGCCTAAAATAAGTTATACTCGTACAGAATAGGGGCTGGTCGCAGTTCTCAACCGAGTCTCGAAAAATTTTGACAGCAGGTTCGATAATTATAATGATTCAAAATAGGGAACATTACTGCAATGTTCTGCCGCCAAAGTGCAGCACTAGCACAAACCGTAAACCAGTAGATGAAGATAGGGGCACACACATGCACAAATGAGTGACAAGGATGCATGCATAAACAATACCGCAAGTGGGAACGATGCCAACTCTGCTAGAGTTTTGCGTAAAGTTCCCCATTGGAAAAAAAATAACTGCCTTGCAAATTCTTCCACTCTGCTCACAGAGCCACTAGTATAATATAACGAACTTTATTACCTAAAGAGGAGATTAAGAACGAATGGGGAATGGATGAAAATTTCAGAAGTGCCTGATTATGTTTTTGGTGACGGGAATAACCTTCCTTAGCACTATACTATCCTCAAACCAAATAGACGACTGGGATCGTATTGGCTCGTATTGGCGCTCGTATTGGCTCAGTCGGCTGTTTGGTTTGAGGATACTATAGAAAAAAGTTGCGAACTTTTCAGCTGCGTCAATTACCTACCTATTTTTGCCCGACGACGGCAGAGCCGAACGGAAGGGATATGTTTGAAAGATATAAACTGTATCCTCACTTTTGTTTTGGGTTTAGGACGGCGAATGAGACACTTTCCTTGATCCGTCTCATATTACAAAAAGTATTTCAAATCAACTACACACACTGTACACTTTATAGGCCGGTACCTACCTATATATTCAGTCTCTCGACAATAACCTTCCACAATCGATGTTAAGCCACAGTACTTAGGTAAAGGCCTATTTTCGGCGCGAGAGAACCATTTCAGCCAGTCTTGGTCTTACTGATGTGTAATATGGACTGGGTAATGGTTACCTGGTACGCAATATTAAACTCTATTACCCATTACAAAGAGTCCACGTAAATTGACGTAAACGTAACGCGTCCTAGCGTTACAGATGTCAAGGGCAGGACGTCCTGGAAGGTCAACTTATCGACTGCTCATCTCCACATCGTACCTATATCTCTTTTACTTTGTATTGCATTGTAAACTTTATTCAGCAGAGTGGAAGGTTGGGTTTTGAATAGTAAAGTGGAGTTACTTAAGAGATTGAGTAACCTAGCAAATTCTTGCTAGACGCTAATAATTTCTGACAAAGCCAGGTGTCTCGTTACCGGGAATCTCGGTTGAGATGAAATTTTGAAATGTTTTTATATTTTGCTAGAATTATTATCTTTGTTGGGTCTCGTGACGTCCTTTGGGTGCTGTGAATACAGAACTGGAAAATTTCAGTGAAACACTTATTTTTGAGCTAAAGGTAGCGAAATTGTCGACGCTTGAATTTAACAAACACTGAATGTATGTCGCTTTTTTATCTAGTACTTATTAAATATAATATTTTATTTCCGGCAACAAACATCTAGGATGTATCTGACTCCTGATTTAGAGGCGATTTCAAAAATTTGTGTACCTAATTAAGTATCAGTTTTGTGACCAAGGATACAAATTATATGAAAATTAACTTGTTTCACATTTTCATACAAACTGAATACTTAATAGTCGTCACAAAACTGACACTGAGTCAGGGATCGGATACCTGTATTTTCACCATACAAAATACCGGTATTAATACGTTCTATTTCGTTCTTTGGTTTATGATATAATTTTTGATGGGACCTATATAAATCATAGAGTCCTAAATTAAGAGTCTAAAATAATTCAAAATATTAGACAACATCAGGGATTTTAGAAAAAATCGGTTCCGACTCCTGCTGGTCGATCACGTAACGCATTGTACGTAGGTACGTCAGGTAGACTAACTGTCACTTTTTGTATAGGAAAATAACAGTTGAGTTGTCCTAACGTGCGTTTGAAAAGTAACGTGATCACCTCTCTGCACTGAGTTAATTTTTGTTTGCCGGCTCACGCTAGTTGGGTACCTACACATTTTATTTTAAATGTACATAGGGGCTGCTCATATATTACGTCATTTCAAAATATAGGGGTCTGATCATTGGATGACGGTAGTCATTTTATTAGGCGGGGTGGCCATTCAAGGGATTAACAGGATGATCTTTCATCAAAAATCGACGAAAAATTGTGACGTAACTATAGACAAGCCATTATACCTAAATTAAAACTGATTTGCGTCCTATGTAACCTTTGAATTTTGTATTCATAAGCGATGTTATGTACCAAATTTAGATATTTATATAAAATATGGCTCAAATGATATTAAGTAATCTTCAAGAACTACTTTTATTATTTACATGAATAGGCTATACCGGATACTTGGCTAAGTAACCGCTATGCCATAATAATAAGAGGACTGAAAAAATTTGAAATCAAATCATTCATTAAGCAACCCGCGTTGCGTCCACATATTTGCTAAAGTTCCTCGCATTATATATATTCACTATTCAAATTGAGCACGTATTGCATATAATCTATGTATAATTTTAATAGAAAAAGCAGTAGATAGGTAAGTGTAATTGTTAAGACCCTTTAACTCATAAAATGATAAATAAGCTAGATAAGCTCAAAATAATGTTTTTATAAAAACGAAATTAAACAGTTTTTTTTTGGGTTCCGTAGCCTAATGGCAAAAAACGGAACCCTTATAGATTCGTCATGTCTGTCTGTCCGTCCGTATGTCACAGCCACTTTTTTCCGAAACTGTAAGAGCTATACTGTTGAAACTTGGTAAGTAGATGTATTCTGTAAACCGCATTTAGATTTCCACACAAAAATAGAAAAAAAAAAAAATTTTGGGGGCTCCCCATACTTGGAACTGAAACTCAAAAAAATTTTTTCACCAAACCCATACGTGTCTATGGATAGGTCTTCAAAAATGGTATTGAGGTTTCTTATATAATTTTTTTCTTAACTTAATAGTTTGCGCGAGAGACACTTCCAAAGTGGTAAAATGTGTCCCCCCCACCCCTGTAACTTCTAAAATAAGGGAATGATAAAACTAAAAAAAGAACATCATGTACATTACCATGCAAACTTCCACCGAAAATTGGTTTGAACGAGACCTAGTAAGTCGTTTTTTTTTAATACGTCATAAATCGTAAGACCGCAATTTATTTAACGGAACCCTTCATGTGCGAGTCCGACTCGCACTTGGCCGCTTTTTTATATATAGGATTCGAAAAATGTGCGTCAATTGTCTTGCAATTTCAAGGCAAATCATATTTAGACGCAAAAAGATTTGTATTGTTATGTTATGTTATGTTCGAAAAGCACTTAATGATCGAAATGAGTAAAAATACTTACCTAGTACAATATTTTCCCTTTAATATCCCAGATAAAAGAAGAAGAATTTCTCCGTTATAGTAGTTTATGTGACTGTACATAATGAAGGGCATTAAACACGAGTGTGGGTTTATGAAACGAGCCGAAGGCGGCATCGCGGCGTTGTTTTCTGGCAGCTGTCATAGTATTTTTTTAATTCAGAGACAAACTAGAGTCGGGTCCAACTATCATATCGTTCGATATCTTACTTACGTGTGCGACATTTGTCAAATTTGTATGCAAATTGACAATTCATTTCGAACTACGTCATCTCGAGTGATATTAGAACAGAGGTTAAATCAAATTTCTTTGTTTTTCAGAGACGTTCGAAATTTGAATGCAATAATATTATCGAAATCGATGTTATTATTTAGAAATAATAAAATTTTCACAGATAAGAAATTTGTTCTAACAAAACAGTTTATTTTTATGGTGGTCATAATGTGCGGTTCTGGAACGCATCATTGAGGGTTTATGATATTTGGATAGATAAAAATTCCAATGTAATATGAAACGTGGTAAAATTGCGTGTACCGATAAAAGTGATAACTTTAAACTTTGAAGTGAATCTTGTTTGAAATTAAGAATAATCTCTTGTTACTTCAGAAGAGCCAACTGAAAATTATCTCATGTTCTACGCAACATGTCTTCCTAAGTCAATTTTATTGGATTAGAGTCAGATTAATTTGCGCGCGTTCTCATCTACAACACAAACTGATTCCAATGCAAACCATGTAGTCGAATATACCCTCGAGAGATCGATGAGAGCTCAGCAGTAATTTACGCCCAAGATTACATCTTTCCGTGAAATGAAGTATTTTTCCCGTATTACGCTGTCGTTATGAAAAAGGTCTTATAAGCTATATATTATAAGCTAAATTGAATTATTGTTAAATTCACATCGACATTTGTTATCTTGAAAGATAACGTTAACTGACACAGTATTATTAGGAAAGACATGATTGATTGAAACCTAATGTAAAAGTCAATTGACGATGACGGATAGGTTGTTTTTTATAATTAATATACCTGATGTAATTTTTTATGAGTTTTAAGCATTTTCGATTACAGGAAAATTATATACCATCATCATCATCGTATCAGCAGAAAGACGTCCACTGATGGACATCTGGCCAGGGCCTGGGCCCATGCTTTAGGGCGGCCTATGGACCTGGCCGCCAGGCCCATAGGCCTCCCCTAAAGCATGCCACAGTGACTGGTCATGCGCTACCCGAATCCAGCGGACTCCCGCGACCTTGTATACTTTTAACCTACCTACGTATTTTAATTCCCTGGGAAATAAAAGTTTAATTTATAGTTTAAACAAAAGTTCGCAGTCAAATTAGTGGCCGAAATCTATGTTACACATGTAAAATAATTACCTAACTACCTTTTACAATTTAATAAGTATTTTAATATTCATCAAGTTAACAATGGAGTACAGTATACATACAGACGACATTTTATTGATACAATTTCATTGAAGATAATAATTTGTCCGTGCGACATATCGCCTGGAGGACGGCCAAGAGAACAATTCCGGTCAAAGTCTATGTTAAGTGGTTCTATTGTTGCATTCGCCATTTTGGTTTTGCATTTTGGCACCGGGTCTGATATAGGATGCGGCGCTTAAAGATTTATTACCAGTGTACTGAATGCGTTTTAGGAAATATAGCGCGTGGATTTGACCATAACGGTTTATGCGCGGATCAATAGGCTTGTTATGTCTCTATTTACGATACAATTCGAACCAGTTTTTGGAGAGGAACAAATGTTGGTACGGAAGCATCTACAATTAAAGAACATAGATATCCAAAAATTGGAGTTAAAGACGGACCTCGCTGGCGGCTGCCAAAACGCTTCACAGTAATTGACATAAACGTATGACGTCACAGTCTGCTATTTGTACTAATCGTTGTATGGAATATCAAGTAAATTGCTGTTTCGGTTTCGAAATACTGCGTTAAGGTCTAGATTTCTTACAATTTTGTATCTATAAAAATGTAAGGATTCTATTGGTAGCTTTAAATTTATACTCTTGGACAGTAAAAAAGTGCATACTTTTTCTAAACTTTCAAGGTTCATATCTTTTTATGATTTGAATTATATTTTGTAGTATATACTTTATTACAATGATTTGATGGTTTACTATCCATTTAGCAACACTACTTTATCAATTTTAATATGAGTCTACAACCCTATTCTGCTCCTCTAATTAAACTCTCTCTCACTGGTCGGTCCTCCATGTCTGAAGATCGAGGTCATGGTAGGACGCAAGTATGGAACGGATTAACTGTCTCCATCGGTTCCTGTCAGTTGCAATGTTAGCGACGGTGTAATATTTCGGTTTCTGGATTCTTTAGTCGGACCGACCATCTAGTTGGTGAGCGGCCTCTGGTTCTTTTCCCCTCTGTGTTTATTTATTTATTTAAACTTTATTGCACAATATAAAATAAAGTACAAATAGCTATAAGGCATTCTCTACTGTCAGAACAGAAACATTTGGTGCAGGCATTTAAATAAAAAAAACTCAATCCCAGTTAAACGTGTTCCCAACGATGACTAAACTACATGAGACTAAAATCATCTCTCCCACCAGTTCTTTCCCATGTCTATAATCATATAAGATCAGCGTTATATTTTAGTCCATAAAACTTATGTTTAACCTCAAATTAAGTTTTTATTTCAGTTTGATCAAATCCTTGGCCTTATAGTCTATTAAACCCCAGGTAAGACATTAAATTAGTAATTTGTCATTGCAGCTCTTAAACTGAACACTTATTTCTCAGATATTATCTCATTCTTTTATTACGAAAATCCTACGTACAATGGGAAACGTCAGTTTAATGATCTGAGGTAGTCGTTCAATTTCAAGAGAATAATTTTAAATTCTTTTACTCGACATTTTTCATAATATTCTACCTAAATAGACTCTCTAAGTAAGAATTCTTGAAATAAAATACTTGTGATTATTGTCGCACCTCGGGGGTTCATTTTATGTCTGAGTTTGGTTACCTAAAGTTTTTTGAATTCAATTCATATGAATGATGAACACCTAAAAATATTTCGAATATAATTAAAAATATTGCGTAGAGGCATTGAGATGAAAAAAAGTCGAATGTAGACACTTACTCGTAATTTGTTTAATTAATGGAAAGTAAATACCTATGTACATGGTCATAACAGCACCGTTTGGAGTGTTACCATTTACTTCAATTTTTACCTAAGTATGTTTTGAATTTCCTTTCTACACTTCTTGTTTCTTTATAAAAGTCGTTTCTTTAAAAATTACAGTCAAAATCTGATGATTCATATTTGACATTCACATCTTTCCCTCGTCGAACCTTTAATTTATTCCTAAAAACTTCTTCTTCAGCCTCATTAATAACTTTAAAGATGTCTCTTTTCACTCTTATCTGCACTTCTTCTGGAAAAGCCTTGACGGTCTCTCCTAAATTGGTGAAGAAGGTGACTATTGTGTCTGGTTTACTTGGTTCTTCGTAATTTCTTTCTATAACTGTGCGTGGTTCTATTTGGACCTCTGTCATGTCAACTTGCTGTTCCACATAGTTTGACGAGGACGCACTCTCAGAGTCTTCGTCCGCAGGATCTGTTGGTTCTCTGCTATCTATGATAGGGTCTATGAACGACATTATTTTCTCGTACTTTATTGGCTTTATTTTTTTAAACCCTTGCGTCTTCTTGAGTTTTCTTAATTTTCGCGCTTTTCTGTAATTGTCTCGCAGCCGTTTCCATCTGTCTCTACATTCTTGAGCTAAAAATAAATCAATCGTTAATAAAAAACCAATGAAACATAATTGAGAGTTATTTGTTTCGATGTCAAAAATAACAGAATATCGGGTTGGATGGATAGGTAACGTGGGAATTGGCAGTGACAGCAAAGATCCGCTGCGTTCCAACTGTTCCAAGTGACGGATCTACATTTGTCTCAAAACAACAAAACCTCAAATCAATCTTGGGTCGACAACGCGCTTGCAAAGCGCAGGATGGAGGCCTGCGCTTTGCAAGCCTCAAGTGTCTTCTTAGCACCAGGCAGGCCTGATGTTTGTCATCATCTGCTTATTAAAATAGACGTACGCATTTTGCCACTATCTCACCTGATGGTAAGTGATGCTGAGGTCGAGTCGAGGGTGTTACATACATCATACATACCATGCATATTATACTATACTATATAAAATTGCAAATGCGATAGTACGTGTGTCTATCTGTCTGTCTACCTTACTTGTACTGAACCTCTTCACGCTTAAACCGCTGAACCGATTTCGATTAAATTTGGTATAGAGATAGTTTTAATTCCCGGAAATCATCCCCTACAGGGGTGAAAGTTTGTATGGAGCTACGATATAAACGAGTTCAAATCGACGGAGTCACCGGCAAAAGCTAGTTGTGCTATAAAGCTGGATTCATACCTATCGGACGTGTAATGTCGTGACACGACATAACGGCATTGTTTTCATAGATTTGGTTTCGTTAGATTCACACTGAAGCTGGAACCGCACTGACAGCGGTAGCGGCGCGGTGCGGCGCGGTGCAGAGGCGGTACCGGTTGTAATGTTCGAGCTAATATGAAAAGGTCCGCACAGAATACCGCGCCGCGTCGCGTCCCGCCGCGGTATTCTGTGCGGACCCTTTCGCATTATAGGCCAGTCATATTTGACCAGAAAAATCGCAAAAATCGCAAGCTAACAATAATTGTTTGGAGAGCTGTATCTCGGTAAGTATTGAACTTACAGAGCTGGTTCTGGTCACAAATTGTAGCAGTTTTAGTCTACATAAAAAAATAAACATTTGTATTTACAAATTGCATAGTTTAGGACTTCTGTTGACAATACCAAAAAAACTGTGAAATTTTCGTGGTTTTTCGAGTGCTGCAAAGTTAGCACAGGTCTTTCGAAGCTGCAAACTTGGATATACAGTACTGGTAGTGGTCCTAACAAAATATTAAAAAAGCAGAACTAGCCGTTAGCTTGCAATTTTACTGGTCAAATATGACTGGCCTATTAGTTCAAACATAACAACCGGTACCGCCTCCGTACCGCCACCGCTTTCAGTGCGTTTCAGCCTTTATCCATCTGACGCCTTCTGACGTGACGGCTCCTTTTGTTCAAGGCGTCAGAACGCATCAGAGAGCATCACGCCAGATAGGTATGAATCCCGCTTGAAATAGAATATTCTTACGTGTCTGCAGCGTTTTCTTAGCGATCTCCTGCCAGGCCGCCTCCCTCCTATGCTGGTCTTCGTACTGCTTGTGCTCGCAGTCATACAGCTCCCCGTGGCCTCTCACCAAGTTTATTAGCAGTTCTTCGTCCATGCTCTACAATGATTAGACTTTTTTTTTAATAAATAAAACGGGACCCTATAACTAAGACTCCGCTGTCCGTCCGTCTGTCTGTCACCAGGCTGTATCTCACTGATACCTGATGAAATTTGTATATTTGTTAAACTTCATCCAGAATTTTTCAATAAAAAAAGTGACGTATGCAAATCTAATACGAGGTACCCAAATCGTCTTGCTATTCCGCCTATAAAGACTCAATTGTACGGCAAGAACGCATTTTGTATGGCGATTGGAATCTATAATAGGTTACATGATGACATTAAAGAATTACCATTTAACATATTCAAATCAAGACTGAGAAAATTTTTAATACAGGAATCGTTTTATACTGTAAATGAGTACTTTGACTATTATAAAAACTTGAATTTGTATTAAGACTTAACTAATTTAATTTGAATTTTAATTGACATTATATTTATTGTGTAAATCCTTTATGATTAATTTCTATTTCGTTAGGTATATTCAAATTTTTGCATGCCAGTTGCTGGTGAAATGTGTGTTTCTCTGTGATATATGTATACCATCTTCTGTACCACGTTTTACGCAAAATAAATTACTTTACTTTACTTTTACTTTACTTTACCGTGAAAGTTCCAGTTGAAATTTTCACAGATGATGTATTTCTGTTGCCGCTATAACAACAAATACTAAAAACAATATAAAACAAATATTTTTATTGATAATGGTACGGAACCCTTCGTGCGCGAGTCCGACTCGCACTTGGCCGGTTTTTTATTATGTCATATTCCTACTTGCTATTCATAGGGCTTGTCCATATGTTACGACATCGTTTTTAGGGTTCCGTACTCAAAGAGTAAAACGGGACCCTATTACTAAGACTCCGCTGTCCGTCTGTATGTCTGTCTGTCTGTACGTCTGTCACCAGGCTGTATCTCAACAACCGTGACAGTTAGACAGTTGAATTTTTGATGATGTATTTCGGTTGCCGCACAACAAATACTATAAAACAGAATAAATAAATATTTTTTATATATTTTTTTCTTTTACAATCTTACACAAATCGGCTTAGTCCCAAATTAAGCAAAGCTTGTACTATGGGTACTAGACGACGATAAACATACTTATATAGATAAATAAATACTTAAATACATAGAAAACCTCCATGACTCAGGAACAAATATTTGTGCTCATCACACAAATAAATGCCCTTACCAGGATTCGAACTAGGCTACAGGAGGCTCCCATACAACAAACGTGATGGAATAACCTTCCTTAGCAACAGAAAAAAGTTGCAGACTTTTCAGCTGCGTCAATTATTTTTGAGAAATATAGACAGTTTCCTCACTTACGTTTAGGGTTTATCTAAAATTTTCATCCATTCCCAATTCGCAAGAATTAGGTCAAAACCGGGAAAAATTGGCGCCCCTTCGAGTAAGAGGTCAAAATTATTTTTGAGTCGCTGAGCCGACTGAGTAAGTAAGTTATAAATCATTTTCTGCCAAAAAAAAAATCTGAATCAAGATTTTATTGCCGTAATTTTTTTTGCTCAGTCTTCAATTAAGTACTATTTAAGACGGTTCCAATGAGCCCAAACACGACGGGTTTATCTTTTGTAGTGTAAAAGTTGCTATAGCGACCTTACTACATAATCAGACAGATCACAGCTCAGCAGAAAAAAATCCCTTATGACCTACTTGAGATTATTTGAGTTGGCCGAATTACATCGAAGTAGTCCATTCAAAAACCAACTCTACCGTCCAGGATAGAAGATTTCAAATCCAATGACAATTTTATAAAAAGTCCGCTACGTTATTAAAAGGAGGCCAATGAATGAATGAATGAATGTATCCTAAACGCAAAGACTCCTCGGCATCCATTCTATACGCGCGACTATATTATGTGGCGTCTCACTCTAACACATTCAATTACGTGCGAGTGGGAGCGGGAGCGTGAGAGAGCTATCTAACGAAACGATAACACCGCGTAATCGAATAGTAAGTAAGGGGCTGATTATGGAAATTGAAACTTATATCTCATCGATAAAGTTCAGTTTCGATTGAGGCAGTCTTCAAATTTGTAGTGGACGGCACCGCAGATATTATAAAGTTTACATTGTATCCATCAATATCACATAAAAAAACCGACCAAGTGCGAGTCGGACTCGCGCACGAAGGGTTCCGTACCATTATCTATATAAATATTAAATAAATAAAAATAAATAAATAAATATTACGGGACAATCTTACACAAATCCATCTTAATAAATCTCTAGCTCAAAAAAAAAGGTTCCCCCATACAAACTTTGCACCCCTATTTTACCCCCTTAGGGATGGAATTTTCAAAGATCCCTTCTTATCCCTTTGTTTTTAATATAATTATATTATAAGGACTACACCTAAACTATCGTGAATATTCATGGTATAAAATACGATAAATAAATAAATTCTTGTTCTCGAGAACATTCTAAGAAGTTACCGAGAAATTTTCATGTGGAAAGTTTCGCAACT
This sequence comes from Epinotia brunnichana, assembly GCA_963854355.1. NCBI lineage: Eukaryota > Metazoa > Arthropoda > Insecta > Lepidoptera > Tortricidae > Epinotia > Epinotia brunnichana. The sequence goes on from OY977944.1 coordinate 17,587,550, forward strand.
TTGAAAAATTCTCATTGCTAAGGATGACTCACGCTAGAACGCAAAAACGCCGTTTTTTTTCTTAGAAAACGGCCCGGGCCGGACTCGGCCCGTTCTAGCGTGAGTCATACTTAATCTCACCAAAAGTATCCTGCATATCCAAAAATATCAAAACTCGAGGTATTGGATTCAGACAAAGTTTTAATTACAGTCCTTGTAAAATACTTTTTTTTTATTTCAAGTCAATCAACGAACTAAAAACCTTACGGTCGAGAATAGAAACACGATAAAAACTAGTGTCCTGGAAATGGCATTTTCCGTTACTACTGTTCCTAGTCCTAGACCGGTAGAAGGCTTGAATGGACCCAATTCAGAGCAATACGTGGATGGACACATGCGAGGTGTTCGAGTCTGTTATTTAGCAGGTCTGGCTTTGCAGTTTTGTCTCTACTAGAGCACCGGTTTATACGAGATTTGATTCTGTTTAAAAAAATAATAAAGGATACATAGACATCCGTACCTATACCTAATGACATAAGATTAAGACTACATATTTTTAAGCATACATTGATCGAATGGTTATTGGACAATTGCCATTATAGTGTAAAGGAGTTCTTTGATAGCAAAGCAGGCAGGATATTATGATTATTATTATTTGGACATTGTTTTATTATTGTGTTGTGCAATGTTGACTTTTATAATTGATTATTTATGTACCTATTTAATGAAACAAGACATTTGCATGCCTGTATATGGGCTGAATACACTGTGCAAGGCAATCTTATTGACATCTACATTACATACCTAACTGTACTCTGCCAAATAAATGATCTTGATTGATTGGATTAAACTGGTATTTTTCTTTTGTAGAAGAATCAAGGAAATCGACAATAACATAATGTATTTATATGGATTTTGAAGATGGCAATAACAGGCAGCCTGTCGATCATTAATATTCTTTATTAAAATCTCATGATAATTATACAATTAACTAAACATAAAAAAGTAGAAATGAACTGAAACTGATTCAAACAAAATAGTAGTTAAATGAAAAACCTATAAAGCAGACACAAAACGTTTCGAAGCAGGCGGAGCGTTGCCGAGAAATATCAGCCTTTGCTAAATATCGCGGTAATTCCGAAGTGCTGAACACAGCGTCCGTTAAAATCTGCAGCAAAAACGAAACGCTGAAGCCCGAAACGTATTACACGGCCGAAACGGAGGTAAATAAAATAAAAATAGCGCTGTGTTGCGAAGAATTGGAAGAGGATTTTGCAGTGAACCGAGTGAACGAAGAATTTGCTGACGATATTTGAGACAGGCCGATTGATTTTCACAAAGAAGTACTTCGGTATTGCTTACATCCTTCACGACATCTAAATTAAATATTGTACAGTATGTGAATCAAGGCAAGTCAACATTAGATCTTGTTGTGGCCTATCTGCAGCATATTTTTTTAATTACGATTTTTGGCCAAATACCTATTTCAGCTGAGGCGTCAGCCAGGCCACTAGATATTAGAAAAGCATCTTTATCAAAACTGCAACGTGCAGTTTCAAAATAACACGTTTTACTACTACACACGAACACCTCACACGGAAAATTAAAACCTGGTGCTACATACACCGTTTGCTCGAAAAATTCGAGGCATTCCACGACAAAATTCACTCGCTTCAAATTTCCGATACCAGCCGAGTTTTCATTATTTTTGTTGCTCTATTTAGGGAACGAATAAAGTCTCAGAACGCTATTGTTCTTTTGCGAGCTGCATATTAATTTGGCTTCGTACGACAGAAAAACGATTGAAGCAATAAAGTCTAAAAATAAAGATGGCTTCAATCGTGTTAGTCTTCAGATAAACCTGATAAATATGGGCGGTCTGAAGGCAAAATATCTATACATTTGTTTGACGTCAATCTTGCACTACAAATAAAATATTTTTTATATTTGTCTTATTTTTAGGATTCCGTGCCTCGAAAGGCAAAAATGGAACCCTCATAGGATCACTTTGTTGTCCGTCCGTCCGTCTGTCAAGACGCTTTTTCTCAGGAACGCGAAAGGTATCAAGCTGAAATTTATATCAAATACTCAAGTTTACTGTCCCTTGGAGCTGTGAAAAAATCTAACTTCTAAGCCAACGCAATCAAAAGATACAGCCGTTTATGCCGCAAATTTCTGCAAATTTTCGTAACTCGCAAGGGAATCAAAACCTACAGGGTACTTCCCGTGAACTAAGAATCTTGAAATTTGGTACGAAGCAACGTCTTATAGCACAGATAAAGGAAAAGTTGCGAAAACCGTAAATTTTTAGTTACATCAGTGAACATTTTATGTCCAGTATAAAGTGACACGCACTAAGTTTGTGAATACATACTTAGTGAGTGTCAGTCTATAGTGGACTTTTTTCTACTGTACGAGTAGGTCCGGAACCCTCGGTGCGCGAGTCTGACTCGCACTGGACCGGTTTTTTAGAACATTAATCTATTTTCTTTTAATTAATGATTTGGATGTTGAATTGGACTAGAAATTAATTTAATAAGTTTTATCCCTCAAATTTCTAACTAAATCATGATTTTTCTAATTTGTATTGCAATTAGAAGAAACGAATGTTCAAATAAATATTTATCATTATAAGATCACCATTTTTACGTATAGTTAAAGCAATGATGTGAATGATGATGATGATGATGGATGGTCGCGGGAGTCCCCTGGATGCGGGTGGTGCAGGACCAGTCACTTTGGAACTCTTTGGGGGAGGCCTATGTCCAGCAGTGGTCGTCTTTCGGCTGATATGATGATGATAATGAAAGCAATGACGCGTAGTTGTAGTATCCAAGAGGCAATCGGATGGCTCGCGGTATTTGAGGTCCCGATGTGTTGTGGAACCGCCCTATGCAACCCAACTAGGACTGGGGCGAAAATACGAGGGGGGGAAGAGGGTAGTTTTCTTTTTCGCGCGGCAGCCGATTGAAACAGCATTTTATTATACGAGTGTAAACAGCGTGCACACTTGCAGGCAACTGCTGTTTCAATCGGCTGCTTCATGACACTTATTTTTTATACATTTTCCTATTTCGGCTTCAGTCCAAGTAGGCTCAGTTCAGGTTCTACAGGGCGGTTATACAACACTTGGGGAACTCAAATACCGCGAGTCATCCGGTTGCATCTTGGATAAACTACGCGTCATTGCTCTGAATATTAGTTATTTATTCCTGAATAGTTTTCAGTCGACTTCCCGGGGTGGATGCAAGAAATTCTCAAGTTCTCCACCGTGGCATCCTTAATTCCATTTGCGCTGAGTATATCGTGTCTGGAGTATCACTTACTTATCTCTACATTAGGAGCATTTTCAGAGGTAAATGTGTTATTTTATCCCTCTTCCGTCCTCGAGAATAATGCTAAGGAGTTTATTTAGTTCCTAGTTTAAATATGTCGTTTATCTTGTTTAAAGTTTTGTTTAAAAAACGTTACATGATTTAACTAAGTACTTAATTTAAGTACCTAGTAACATAATTTTAGTCATTAGGTAATCGGAAATATTACGAGAAGCATTAATATCATCATCATCATCATATCAGCCGAAAGAAGTCCACTGGTCCTGCGCCACCCACATCCAGCGGACTCCCGCAACCTTTACCAGGTCATCAGCATTAATATAATAATATTATATTAATGCTTGTGGTAATATTTCCGCAAGATTAGACTATCTTGTTTGGGTCAAATCTTGCCAGGCAACAAAAAAATGCAAAACAAACTCCTGAAATCCAATTGAGTTCATTTCATTTTTGGTACAAATTTTTACTGCCGACTGTACTTTTCTGCAAACCATCATCGAGTACTCATTGAGACGATTCTAACGAGCCCAAACTCGAGGGGGTTGTGTCGTTTTATTGCGGAGTTCCTATGGTCACCTTCCACCTCCAGCATCAGATCAGCTCTAAGTCATCATAATATTGCGATATACATATGCTTGCAAAATTTCAGCTCAATTGGATAACGGGAAGTGACTGAAAAATGGATTGTAGATTTTGACTGACAACTTACATATTTATATACATACGAACAGTGCAAGTTAATATAAAGCTTGTAATAATACTACGTAAACACTAGAAGGTCTATCATCCTTCATCTCGCAAAACTTCAAACACTCCCTACACACGGCCGTCCATCGCCACGGAAGCAGATCGCACTCGGGTGTAGGGCGTTCAGCAGCGTCAGCGCACGGAGGTGCGGCGAGTTTCTGTGCGACACAGTGCGAGCCGGAGGCACTGCCAACAGCGGGCGCGTCCGAGGTCTAAGAGCCATTCGTGGGATAATATTATGGTATCATTATGGTTGGTCTGATGATGAAGGCGACGACGATTCATGATGTGCAATAAAATATAGTCGGTACTAATAGGTTGTAATGTTTTTTTATGACAGAAACTCTTTCTTTTATTAAAGCGTAACGTACAACTAATCTAATGCAAGATGAACTCTAAATCAGTAAACGTCTAATAATAACTAATCTATGACTATTACCCTAATTAATGGTTTACATAGCTACTTAGTTGAATATGCGGAGGGATTAAAGTCATGTGACCAAAAGAGTATTAGGTATGAATGTGGATGGATGTAAAAGACGAGGTAAGCCAAGGAAAAGGTGGATGGACTGTGTGAGAGACGATATGAAGAGAAAATAAGTGAGTGATGAGATGACAGCTGACAGAGAAGTATGGAATAGAAAGACATGCTGCGCCGACCCCAAGTAAATGGGATAAGGGCAAGGCAATGATGATAGCTTGTTGAATAAACTCGTACAAAAAAACACTACAATATAGCAGCAGCAGAAGCTATGCGTCTGAAGTGGTCCAAACCAAAGATGGGTTCTCAATTTCGTTTTTTTACTTCAGCCAACCCGCTACAACATCTTAAACAATTAAATCACATTGTATTAAGCGATATGCCCTGTTAAAACTACGGTTTCTAAAATGTCGAAATAGGAATATCTAGGTAAACTTTATTTTGTTTAGGAATATTTAAATAACTCACTTTTCATTAAACTGGGAAAAATTAAAAGCGAGCTTGAAAGGTTTCCGAAGTAGTTGGAGTACCTATTGTTGGAAACCTCAAGGTTGCCCAGACGATTATTATTAAACAAACAAGTTACCTAAACAGGCTGAACAGTACTTTTGTAGCAGATGCCTTTTGATTTTGATAGTTGTTTTCAGACGTTTAAGAAAAATATATTTTGAGTTTCATTTAGGTACCTACATCTACATAAACAAAAAGAAATTGCGTAGGCACTTAATATTTTTTGCATAACTGTAAATATTTTGTTTTAGAAGTATTTTCTTTGTCTCAACTCAATTTTAAAAAGTTATTGTTACTTATACATATTTTGCGACTCCATCGGACAGTCGAGTATTGAGTCGTATATTATGCGCGTTGATTTGAGGATACATTCGCTAGGCACAAGGCGATTAAAATTACAATTTAGTTGCTTTAAGTGTACCTAGTTATTGAATGATTAATGAATTTGTGAACTATTTACTGGTCGCTTCAGTGCTTTTTAGGGTTCCGTACTGAAAGAGTAAAACGGGACCCTATTACTAAGATTCCGCTGTACATCTGTCTGTCTGTCTGTATGTCTGTCTGTCTGTCTGTCCGTCTGTCACCAGGCTGTATATCAACAACAGTTATTGTTTGACAGCTGAAATTTTCACAGATGATGTATTTCTGTGGCCGCTATAACAACAAATACTAAAACCGGCCAAGTGCGAATTGGACTCGCGCACGAAGGGTTCCGTACTATATTATCTATAAAAACGGCAATAAAATCACGTTTGTTGTATGGGAGCCCCCCTTAAAAAATTATTTTATTTCGTTTTTAGTATTTGTTGTTATAGCGGCAACAGAAATACATAATCTGTGAAAATTTAAACTCTCTAGCTATCACGGTTCTTGAGATACAGCCTGGTGACAGACAGACGGACGGACGGACGGAAGGACGGACAGCGAAGTCTTAGTAATAGGGTCCCGTTTTACTCTTTCAGTACGGAACCCTATAAACCAGAATAAACATATTTTTTTTTATATTTTTTTTTTTTTACAATCTTACACAAATCGGCTTAGTCCTAAACTAAGTAAAGCTTGTACTATGGGTACAGTCGCCATCACATACATAGGTACACTATAGGTGTTCAAAAATATCGGCACATGCACCCTAATGCCTTGACAATAGAGGTGTGTTCCGGTGTTTGTGACGTGCTTGTTTGCTCCGATGTATGTGATGGCGACTGTACTAGACGACAATAAACATACTTATATAGATAAATAAATACTCAAATACATAGAAAACATCCATCACTCAAGAACAAAATATTAATATTTGTGCTCATCACACAAATAAATGCCCTTACCAGGATTCAAACCCGGGACCTCCGGCTTCGTAGGCAGGGTCACTACCAACTAGGCTACAGGAGGCTCCCATACAACAAACGTGATTTTTTTGCCGTTTTTATAGATAATGGCCGGTTTTTTGTTTATTGAAAATGATGTGAGTTGTCGTAAACGTAGTACAGCCCTGACACGTCTCGTGTTTCAAATTAGTCGTCTAGGTAATTAATTGTGAGTGCAGTCGTTCACCTGGACAGCCCGCACCGCTTGCTGTCTCAATAGGGCTGCCAACGAGACTTGAACGAGTTTTGAATCTGAGGCCCTTCAAAATCTAACATGGTCCTACATGCTCAGATGGGGGACTATTTTCATGGATGAACTTAAAGACAGGCAATATAAATAATAATAAATAAATATTTGCGGACAATCTTACACAAATCAACCTAGTCCCAAACTAAGCAAAGCTTGTACTATGGGTACTAGACGACGATATAGATACTTATATAGAGAAATAAATACTTAAATACATAGAAAACATCCATGACTCAGGAACAAATATTCGTGCTCATCACACAAATAAATGCCCTTACCGGGATTCGAACCCAGGACCTCTTGCTTCGTAGGCAGGGTCACTACCAACTAGGCTAATGCGGTCGTAATAACACAAATTTAAACAAAAACGTACAAAATAACTAATACGAAATTGGTATTGATAGAAACGAATGAGTTTACTTTTGGACCATAGTTGGGGTAGTGGACTACAGTTGTGTAGTTTTACGGTAATATAAAAAAATATCGCTCAAATCATAGAAGAGGAGACGCTTTTTAAGAGTCAAACCCAAAATTACGCTTTATAGCCTTTAACTTTGGCAATGTCCACAGGAGACACCCGAAGCCCTGCAAGACCCAGTTATTACTTGGGCATTAAGTAACTGTCGTATCGACTAAATATACAGATACACAAGGGGTTATACTGCAAGTGTTCTAAGGAAGCGTCCTTTTGAATATTTGCTCCTATTATAGGCCACACCCCGTTATTATGGTTTATCATCCAGTTACATACTGTGGCAGATAAGTCGTAACAAGGTTAATAATAGTTATCGCTGTTGAATATTCTCGTATGAAACTGTATTTGATATGATGAGAAAGATTATACTATAGTTGATAATTTAGTAATTAGGAAGTGATACTGCACCAATTACGACTTCCGAGTCAATCCAACACGTAGTTTGCATATTTAGTTGATAAACTTAGAAATATATTGCGGGAGACAAAGAAAAACCATGCCTACAAGCGCTTTCATTTTCAGGCTGACGAAATCTTAGGAATCTGATCGAAATTGTATGTCATTACATAAAACCAATATAAAATAAATAATAAATAAAATTATAAAAACCAATATATTAGACTGCTAAAATCTCTTCCTCAAAGCTTTGCCAGTAGTGGGGAAAAATATACATTTGTATCAAGCAAACTGAAAGTACCTGAAACAAATAGGAAAACTTCCCCAAAACGTTTCACAGAATCACTGCATGAACCCGCCATTTTGCTCCATGACACTGCTGACTTATTCCCATCGTTTCCACAGATGACTCGCCGTCAATCTGTCACGTAGGAGGCCATTTGCAAAACACAAATTACCGCGGCAGCCCTAAGCTCCGGAAACATAGGAACTGCCCCACTATTCTGTAACTTGTTTTAAGCTCACCTCAACGCTCACCCACAAATATATCTTGAAGCCGCATTTCGTAGTAACTAAGAGTACGTAGAGGTCTAGTTTCGTTAGGCTTGACGGGTGGAGTGAGGTGCATGAGCGCGTCAAGAATAACAGCCCTGCGCACGTTTCGCCCGTTCTCCACCGACGTCTCCATAAAGGTAACATTAGCATGCAAATGGCAAAAGACTACCCAGCGACGCCAGCGAAAAAGTTATCAGCGCTATGTTGACACAAAGCTCATTTTAGAACGACGTTTAGCTGATGATACGACGTTTTAATTTGAAAAGCAATAAATGAGAAGCAAATTAACGGCGTTGATACTTTTGATGAAGTTAAAAATTCCCTCATTCACAACTTTTGCTACTCGAAATTGTCCTCGTCGCTAAGTTTCGTAAATGCGAATAACTTTGTACAAAGGTTGTTCATTGAAATATGTTCAATTTGGTTGCTGCTTTGACTGCCCACTGCGACCTAGATTTTCCGTTTTAATTTCAAAAAGAAAAATACGGTCGTTTGAGTTTCAGAATTGTAATGCAATCTTCAGCTGCAGAAGCCGTATAAACTATTTCTGGTTTGAAAATTGCGGAAAATACAACAAGTATGAATTTCAAGATATACCTAATTGAATGAACGAGCGAGCGAAGCGAAGTTCTCCGTTCCAGCTTGGGCCAAAATTATTTCGTATGTTCGGTTGCCAAGCTATTGTCCTCTACAGGGCTGTTATTCGCTACGCATTAATGCGGCTCACCCCGCCGGTCACCCATTACGAAACTAGCTCTACCTTCGCTTAATGACTACGCATCGCGCTGTCAAGGTATAATTAGTGTTGAGGTGAACCTAAAATAAGTTATACTCGTACACAGGGATCGGAAACCGGTATTGTTTGTATGGGAACGAAAACGGTTCTTTTTCGTTCTTTTGATAATAATTTCATTTTTAATTGGGCAATCTAATAATACGCACTCGTTACCTCAAAACACAACTGAGTCCTACATGTGAAGTATAAAATAGTTCGAGATTTGTGGTAAACCGAGGTTTTAGCAATTAACCGGTTCCGATCCCTGCTCGTACAGAATAGGGGCTGGTCGCAGTTCTCAACCGAGTCTCGAGAAATTTTGACAGCAGGTTCGATAATTATAATGATTCAAAATAGGGAACACTACTGCAATGTTCTGCCGCCAGAGTGCAGCACTAGCACAAACCGTAAACCAGTAGATGAAGATAGGGGCACACACATGCACAAATGAGTGACAAGGATGCATGCATAAACAATACCGCAAGTGGGAACGATGCCAACTCTGCTAGTGTCGCCCCCTACGCGGAGTTTTGCGTAAAGTTCCCCATTGGAAAAAAAAATAACTGCCAAAAAACATACAACAAAAACTGCTAAAAATAATTAAGAACACTTTCCTTGATCCGTCTCATATTACAAAAAGTATTTCAAATCAACTACACACACTGTACACTTTATAGGCCGGTACCTACCTGTATATTCAGTCTCTCGACAATAACCTTCCACAATCGATGTTAAGCCACAGTAGGTAAAGGCCTATTTTCGGCGCGAGAGAACCATTTCAGCCAGTCTTGGTCTTACTGATGTGTAATATGGACTGGGTAATGGTTACCTGGTACGCAATATTAAACTCTATTACCCATTACAAAGAGTCCACGTAAATTGACGTAAACGTAACGCGTCCCAGCGTTACAGATGTCAAGGGCAGGACGTCCTGGAAGGTCAACTTATCGACTGCTCATCTCCACATCGTACCTATATCTCTTTTACTTTGTATTGCATTGTAAACTTTATTCAGCAGAGTGGAAGGTTGGGTTTTGAATAGTAAAGTGGAGTTACTTAAGAGATTGAGTAACCTAGCAAATTCTTGCTAGACGCTAATAATTTCTGACAAAGCCAGGTGTCTCGTTACCGGGAATCTCGGTTGAGATGAAATTTTGAAATGTTTTTATATTTTGCTAGAATTATTATCTTTGTTGGGTCTCGTGACGTCCTTTGGGTGCTGTGAATACAGAACTGGAAAATTTCAGTGAAACACTTATTTTTGAGCTAAAGGTAGCGAAATTGTCGACGCTTGAATTTAACAAACACTGAATGTATGTCGCTTTTTATCTAGTACTTATTAAATATAATATTTTATTTCCGGCAACAAACATCTAGGATGTATCTGACTCCTGATTTAGAGGCGATTTCAAAAATTTGTGTACCTAATTAAGTATCAGTTTTGTGACCAAGGATACAAATTATATGAAAATTAACTTGTTTCACATTTTCATACAAACTGAATACTTAATAGTCGTCACAAAACTGACTGAGTCAGGGATCGGATACCTGTATTTTCACCATACAAATCCCGGTATTAATACGTTCTATTTCGTTCTTCGGTTTATGATATAATTTTTGATGGGACCTATATAAATCATAGAGTCCTAAATTAAGAGTCTAAAATAATTCCAAATATTAGACAACATCGGGGATTTTAGAAAAAATCGGTTCCGACTCCTGCTGGTCGATCACGTAACGCATTGTACGTAGGTACGTCAGGTAGATCTAACTGTCACTTTTTGTATAGGAAAATAACAGTTGAGTTGTCCTAACGTGCGTTTGAAAAGTAACGTGATCACCTCTCTGCGCTGAGTTAATTTTTGTTTGCCGGCTCACGCTAGTTGGGTACCTACACATTTTATTTTAAATGTACTTAGGGGCTGCTCATACATTACGTCATTTCAAAATATAGGGGTCTGATCATTGGATGACGGTAGTCATTTTATTAGGCGGGGTGGCCATTCAAGGGATTAACAGGATGATCTAACATCAAAAATCGACGAAAAATTGTGACGTAACTATAGACAAGCCATTATACCTAAATTAAAACTGATTTGCTTCCTATGTAACCTTTGAATTTTGTATTCATAAGCGATGTTATGTACCAAATTTAGATATTTATATAAAATATGGCTCAAATGATATTAAGTAATCTTCAAGAACTACTTTTATTATTTACATGAATAGGCTATACCGGATACTTGGCTAAGTAACCGCTATGCCATAATAATAAGAGGACTGAAAAAATTTGAAATCAAATCATTCATTAAGCAACCCGCGTTGCGTCCACATATTTGCTAAAGTTCCTCGCATTATATATATTCACTATTCAAATTGAGCACGTATTGCATATAATCTATGTATAATTTTAATAGAAAAAGCAGTAGATAGGTAAGTGTAATTGTTAAGACCCTTTAACTCATAAAATGATAAATAAGCTAGATAAGCTCAAAATAATGTTTTTATAAAAACGAAATTAAACAGTTTTTTTTTGGGTTCCGTAGCCTAATGGCAAAAAACGGAACCCTTATAGATTCGTCATGTCTGTCTGTCCGTCCGTATGTCACAGCCACTTTTTTCCGAAACTGTAAGAGCTATACTGTTGAAACTTGGTAAGTAGATGTATTCTGTAAACCGCATTTAGATTTCCACACAAAAATAGAAAAAAAAAAAAATTTTGGGGGCTCCCCATACTTGGAACTGAAACTCAAAAAAATTTTTTCACCAAACCCATACGTGTCTATGGATAGGTCTTCAAAAATGGTATTGAGGTTTCTTATATAATTTTTTTCTTAACTTAATAGTTTGCGCGAGAGACACTTCCAAAGTGGTAAAATGTGTCCCCCCCACCCCTGTAACTTCTAAAATAAGGGAATGATAAAACTAAAAAAAGAACATCATGTACATTACCATGCAAACTTCCACCGAAAATTGGTTTGAACGAGACCTAGTAAGTCGTTTTTTTTTAATACGTCATAAATCGTAAGACCGCAATTTATTTAACGGAACCCTTCATGTGCGAGTCCGACTCGCACTTGGCCGCTTTTTTATATATAGGATTCGAAAAATGTGCGTCAATTGTCTTGCAATTTCAAGGCAAATCATATTTAGACGCAAAAAGATTTGTATTGTTATGTTATGTTATGTTCGAAAAGCACTTAATGATCGAAATGAGTAAAAATACTTACCTAGTACAATATTTTCCCTTTAATATCCCAGATAAAAGAAGAAGAATTTCTCCGTTATAGTAGTTTATGTGACTGTACATAATGAAGGGCATTAAACACGAGTGTGGGTTTATGAAACGAGCCGAAGGCGGCATCGCGGCGTTGTTTTCTGGCAGCTGTCATAGTATTTTTTTAATTCAGAGACAAACTAGAGTCGGGTCCAACTATCATATCGTTCGATATCTTACTTACGTGTGCGACATTTGTCAAATTTGTATGCAAATTGACAATTCATTTCGAACTACGTCATCTCGAGTGATATTAGAACAGAGGTTAAATCAAATTTCTTTGTTTTTCAGAGACGTTCGAAATTTGAATGCAATAATATTATCGAAATCGATGTTATTATTTAGAAATAATAAAATTTTCACAGATAAGAAATTTGTTCTAACAAAACAGTTTATTTTTATGGTGGTCATAATGTGCGGTTCTGGAACGCATCATTGAGGGTTTATGATATTTGGATAGATAAAAATTCCAATGTAATATGAAACGTGGTAAAATTGCGTGTACCGATAAAAGTGATAACTTTAAACTTTGAAGTGAATCTTGTTTGAAATTAAGAATAATCTCTTGTTACTTCAGAAGAGCCAACTGAAAATTATCTCATGTTCTACGCAACATGTCTTCCTAAGTCAATTTTATTGGATTAGAGTCAGATTAATTTGCGCGCGTTCTCATCTACAACACAAACTGATTCCAATGCAAACCATGTAGTCGAATATACCCTCGAGAGATCGATGAGAGCTCAGCAGTAATTTACGCCCAAGATTACATCTTTCCGTGAAATGAAGTATTTTTCCCGTATTACGCTGTCGTTATGAAAAAGGTCTCTCATTATAAGCTAAATTGAATTATTGTTAAATTCACATCGACATTTGTTATCTTGAAAGATAACGTTAACTGACACAGTATTATTAGGAAAGACATGATTGATTGAAACCTAATGTAAAAGTCAATTGACGATGACGGATAGGTTGTTTTTTATAATTAATATACCTGATGTAATTTTTTATGAGTTTTAAGCATTTTCGATTACAGGAAAATTATATACCATCATCATCATCGTATCAGCAGAAAGACGTCCACTGATGGACATCTGGCCAGGGCCTGGGCCCATGCTTTAGGGCGGCCTATGGACCTGGCCGCCAGGCCCATAGGCCTCCCCTAAAGCATGCCACAGTGACTGGTCATGCGCTACCCGAATCCAGCGGACTCCCGCGACCTTGTATACTTTTAACCTACCTACGTATTTTAATTCCCTGGGAAATAAAAGTTTAATTTATAGTTTAAACAAAAGTTCGCAGTCAAATTAGTGGCCGAAATCTATGTTACACATGTAAAATAATTACCTAACTACCTTTTACAATTTAATAAGTATTTTAATATTCATCAAGTTAACAATGGAGTACAGTATACATACAGACGACATTTTATTGATACAATTTCATTGAAGATAATAATTTGTCCGTGCGACATATCGCCTGGAGGACGGCCAAGAGAACAATTCCGGTCAAAGTCTATGTTAAGTGGTTCTATTGTTGCATTCGCCATTTTGGTTTTGCATTTTGGCACCGGGTCTGATATAGGATGCAGCGCTTAAAGATTTATTACGAGTGTACTGAATGCGTTTTAGGAAATATATCGCGTGGATTTGACCATAACGGTTTATGCGCGGATCAATAGGCTTGTTATGTCTCTATTTACGATGCAATTCGAACCAGTTTTTGGAGAGGAACAAATGTTGGTACGGAAGCATCTACAATTAAAGAACATATATATCCAAAAATTGGAGTTAAAGACGGACCTCGCTGGCGGCTGCCAAAACGCTTCACAGTAATTGACATAAACGTATGACGTCACAGTCTGCTATTTGTACTAATCGTTGTATGGAATATCAAGTAAATTGCTGTTTCGGTTTCGAAATACTGCGTTAAGGTCTAGATTTCTTACAATTTTGTATCTATAAAAATGTAAGGATTCTATTGGTAGCTTTAAATTTACTCTTGGACAATAAAAAAGTGCATACTTTTTCTAAACTTTCAAGGTTCATATCTTTTTATGATTTGAATTATATTTTGTAGTATATACTTTATTACAATGATTTGATGGTTTACTATCCATTTAGCAACACTACTTTATCAATTTTAATATGAGTCTACAACCCTATTCTGCTCCTCTAATTAAACTCTCTCTCACTGGTCGGTCCTCCATGTCTGAAGATCGAGGTCATGGTAGGACGCAAGTATGGAACGGATGAACTGTCTCCATCGGTTCCTGTCAGTTGCAATGTTAGCGACGGTGTAATATTTCGGTTTCTGGATTCTTTAGTCGGACCGACCATCTAGTTGGTGAGCGGCCTCTGGTTCTTTTCCCCTCTGTGTTTATTTATTTATTTAAACTTTATTGCACAATATAAAATAAAGTACAAATGGCTATAAGGCATTCTCTACTGTCAGAACAGAAACATTTGGTGCAGGCATTTAAATAAAAAAAACTCAATCCCAGATAAACGTGTTCCCAACGATGACTAAACTACATGAGACTAAAATCATCTCTCCCACCAGTTCTTTCCCATGTCTATAATCATATAAGATCAGCGTTATATTTTAGTCCATAAAACGTATGTTTAACCTCAAATTAAGTTTTTATTTCAGTTTGATCAAATCCTTGGCCTTATAGTCTATTAAACCCCAGGTAAGACATTAAATTAGTAATTTGTCATTGCAGCTCTTAAACTGAACACTTATTTCTCAGATATTATCTTATTCTTTTATTACGAAAATCCTACGTACAATGGGAAACGTCAGTTTAATGATCTGAGGTAGTCGTTCAATTTCAAGAGAATAATTTTAAATTCTTTTACTCGACGTTTTTCATAATATTCTACCTAAATAGACTCTCTAAGTAAGAATTCTTGAAATAAAATACTTGTGATTATTGTCGCACCTCGGGGGTTCATTTTATGTCTGAGTTTGGTTACCTAAAGTTTTTTTGAATTCAATTCATATGAATGATGAACACCCAAAAATATTTCGAATATAATTAAAAATATTGCGTAGAGGCATTGAGATGAAAAAAAGTCGAATGTAGACACTCACTCGTAATTTGTTTAATTAATGGAAAGTAAATACCTATGTACATGGTCATAACAGCACCGTTTGGAGAGTTACCATTTACTTCAATTTTTACCTAAGTATGTTTTGAATTTCCTTTCTACACTTCTTGTTTCTTTATAAAAGTCGTTTCTTTAAAAATTACAGTCAAAATCTGATGATTCATATTTGACATTCACATCTTTCCCTCGTCGAACCTTTAATTTATTCCTAAAAACTTCTTCTTCAGCCTCATTAATAACTTTAAAGATGTCTCTTTTCACTCTTATCTGCACTTCTTCTGGAAAAGCCTTGACGGTCTCTCCTAAATTGGTGAAGAAGGTGACTATTGTGTCTGGTTTACTTGGTTCTTCGTAATTTCTTTCTATAACTGTGTGTGGTTCTATTTGGACCTCTGTCATGTCAACTTGCTGTTCCACATAGTTTGACGAGGACGCACTCTCAGAGTCTTCGTCCGCAGGATCTGTTGGTTCTCTGCTATCTATGATAGGGTCTATGAACGACATTATTTTCTCGTACTTTATTGGCTTTATTTTTTTAAACCCTTGCGTCTTCTTGAGTTTTCTTAATTTTCGCGCTTTTCTGTAATTGTCTCGCAGCCGTTTCCATCTGTCTCTACATTCTTGAGCTAAAAATAAATCAATCGTTAAAAAAAAAAACCAATGAAACATAATTGAGAGTTATTTGTTTCGATGTCAAAAATAACAGAATATCGGGTTGGATGGATAGGTAACGTGGGAATTGGCAGTGACAGCAAAGATCCGCTGCGTTCCAACTGTTCCAAGTGACGGATCTACATTTGTCTCAAAACCTCAAATCAATCTTGGGTCGACAACGCGCTTGCAAAGCGCAGGATGGAGGCCTGCGCTTTGCAAGCCTCAAGTGTCTTCTTAGCACCAGGCAGGCCAAATGTTTGTCATCATCTGTTTATTAAAATAGACGTACGCATTTTGCCACTACCTCACCTGATGGTAAGTGATGCTGAGGTCGAGTCGAGGGTGTTACATACATCATACAATATTATACTATACTATATAAAATTGCAAATGCGATAGTACGTGTGTCTATCTGTCTGTCTACCTTACTTGTACTGAACCTCTTCACGCTTAAACCGCTGAACCGATTTCGATTAAATTTGGTATAGAGATAGTTTTAATTCCCGGAAATCATCCCCTACAGGGGTAAAATGGGGGGTGAAAGTTTGTATGGAGCTATGATATAAACGAGTTCAAATCGACGGAGTCACCGGCAGAAGCTAGTTGTGCTATAAAGCTGGATTCATACCTATCGGACGTGTAATGTCGTGACACGACATAACGGCATTGTTTTCATAGATTTGGTTTCGTTAGATTCACACTGAAGCTGGAACCGCACTGACAGCGGTAGCGGCGCGGTGCGGTGCGGCGCGGAGGCGGTACCGGTTGTAATGTTCGAGCTAATATGAAAAGGTCCGCACAGAATACCGCGCCGCGCCGCGTCCCGCCGCAGTATTCTGTGCGGACCCTTTCGCATTATAGGCCAGTCATATTTGACCAGAAAAATCGCTAAAATCGCAAGCTAACAACAATTGTTTGGAGAGCTGTATCTCGGTAAGTATTGAACTTACAGAGCTGGTTCTGGTCAAAAATTGTAGCAGTTTTAGTCTACATAAAAAAATGTAGATTTTTATTTACAAATTGCATGCACTTCTGTTGACAATACCAAAAAAACTGTGAAATTTTCGTGGTTTTTCGAGTGCTGCAAAGTTAGCACAGGTCTTTCGAAGCTGCAAACTTGGATATACAGTACTGGTAGTGGTCCTAACAAAATATTAAAAAAGCAGAACTAGCCGTTAGCTTGCAATTTTACTGGTCAAATATGACTGGCCTATTAGTTCAAACATTACAACCGGTACCGCCTCCGTACCGCCACCGCTTTCAGTGCGTTTCAGCCTTTATCCATCTGACGCCTTCTGACGTGACGGCTCCTCTTGTTCAAGGCGTCAGAACGCATCAGAGAGCATCACGCTAGATAGGTATGAATCCCGCTTAAAATAGAATATTCTTACGTGTCTGCAGCGTTTTCTTAGCGATCTCCTGCCAGGCCGCCTCCCTCCTATGCTGGTCTTCGTACTGCTTGTGCTCGCAGTCATACAGCTCCCCGTGGCCTCTCACCAAGTTTATTAGCAGTTCTTCGTCCATGCTCTACAATGATTAGACGTTTTTTTTTTAATTAATACCTCATTTGTAGGGTTCCGTACTCAAAGAGTAAAACGGGACCCTATTACTAAGACTCCGCTGTCCGTCCGTCTGTCTGTCACCAGGCTGTATCTCACTGATACCGTGATAGTTCCAGTTGAAATTTTCACAGATGATGTATTTCTGTTGCCGCTATAACAACAAATACTAAAAACAATATAAAACAAATATTTTTATTGATAATGGTACGGAACCCTTCGTGCGCGAGTCCGACTCGCACTTGGCCGGTTTTTTATTAAGTCATATTCCTACTTGCTATTCATAGGGCTTGTCCATATATTACGACATCGTTTTTAGGGTTCCGTACTCAAAGAGTAAAACGGGACCCTATTACTAAGCCTCCGCTGTCCGTCTGTCTGTCTGTCTGTCTGTACGTCTGTCACCAGGCTGTATCTCAACAACCGTGACAGTTAGACAGTTGAATTTTTGATGATGTATTTCGGTTGCCGCTATAACAACAAATACTATAAAACAGAATAAATAAATATTTTTTATATATTTTTTTCTTTTACAATCTTACACAAATCGGCGTAGTCCCAAATTAAGCAAAGCTTGCACTATGGGTACTAGACGACGATAAACATACTTATATAGATAAATAAATACTTAAATACATAGAAAACCTCCATGACTCAGGAACAAATATTTGTGCTCATCACACAAATAAATGCCCATACCAGGATTCGAACCCGGGACCTCCGGCTTCGTAGGCAGGATCACTACCAACTAGGCTACAGGAGGCTCCCATACAACAAACGTGATGGAATAACCTTCCTTAGCAACAGAAAAAAGTTGCAGACTTTTCAGCTGCGTCAATTATTTTTGAGAAATATAGACAGTTTCCTCACTTACGTTTAGGGTTTATCTAAAATTTTCATCCATTCCCAATTCGCAAGAATTAGGTCAAAACCGGGAAAAATTGGCCCCCTTCGAGTAAGAGGTCAAGATTATTTTTGAGTCGCTGAGCCGACTGAGTACCTAAGTAAGTTATAAATCATTTTCTGCCAAAAAAAAAATCTGAATCAAGATTTTATAGTCGTAATTTTTTTTGCTCAGTCTTCAACTAAGTACTATTTAGGACGGTTCCAATGAGCCCAAACTCGACGGGTTTATCTTTTGTAGTGTTAAAGTTGCTACAGCGACCTTACTACATAATCAGACAGATCACAGCTCAGCAGAAAAAAAACCCTTATACCTACTTGAGATTATTTGAGTTGGCCGAATTACATCGAAGTAGTCCATTCAAAAACCAACTCTACCGTCCAAGATAGAAGATTTCAAATCCAATGACAGTTTTATAAAAAGTCCGCTACATTATTAAAAGGAGGCCAATGCATGAATGAATGAATGTATCCTAAACGCAAAGACTCCTCGGCATCCATTCCATACGCGCGACTGTATTATGTGGCGTCTCACTCTAACACATTCAATTACGTGCGAGTGGGAGCGGGAGCGTGAGAGAGCTATCTAACGAAACGATAACACCGCGTAATGGAATAGTAAGTAAGGGGCTGATTATGGAAATTGAAACTTATATCTCATCGATAAAGTTCAGTTTCGATTGAGGCAGTCTTCAAATTTGTAGTGGACGGCACCGCAGATATTATAAAGTTTACATTGAATCCATCAATATCACATAAAAAAACCGACCAAGTGCGAGTCGGACTCGCGCACGAAGGGTTCCGTACCATTATCTATAAAAATATTAATTTTATTCTGTTTTTAGTAAGTACCTATAATTTGTTGTTATAGCGGCAACAGAAATACATCATCTGTGAAAATTTCAACTGGAACTATCACGGTATCAGTGAGATACCGCCTGATGATAGACAGACAGACAGACAGACGGAGTCTTAGTAATAGGGTCACGTTTTACTCTTTGAGTACGGAACCCTAAAAAACAGCATTGTATAAAATTTTAGTCCAAATGAGTTCTATACGCTGTTCTGCGCAAAAGATTCACCACGCTGCGTACCTAGTTATGGCACAGCACTTAGGTAGGTACTTACTTAATTAAATAACAATATCTTTAAAAAATCTTTGAATTAAGTATCAAAATCCACGCAACAACAATTTTAAGACACAATTACAAATTTTCAACTAATATAAACCAGAATGTAATCCAAAAACACTACCACAAACACACTTACCTACAAAAAATCTCGTGTTTCCGCCGTCGGGTCCCGACGCATACTAACGGATCGGATCGAAGTGTAGCGGGGCGCGACGGGTCGGAGCGGAGCGCTAGGTTGCACGCGGAATTGAACCGTATCTCAATGCTATACAGGTCACCCTTAGACGCGAAACGCTTGATGCTAGCCGGGTATAAACGATCGGTCGCTTCTAAAATGAACCATGACATCTTGAGAATTAGGTGTATTTTTGAATGTACGGTGTTTAGTATGTATGGTGTTTCGATTGTATGACTTCTCCTTATGCCTGGTGATTAAAGTTCATATTCGCGTGGCTCATCAAAGCGTATGCTGAGTTGGCTGAGGTATACGGTATGTTACGCGGGCAGCTGCGCGTAAAACTAGGTACTTTATAGCCACCTGTATTGTGTATCTTTTTGGTTGTTTGTAAGTAATTAAATCGTTTAAAAGAATAAAAAATTAATGTGGTAGGTATGGTAATATTTATATTGTGTTTTGGAACTATGTACGTAAGTTCAGTACGGAAATAATACTGGGTCACTAGGCTCCACGACTGATTCAATTATACATATGACTTCGTAAGTTGCAAGCGTCTACATTTTACGGTGCCTACGATTGTCGATTGTTGAATTAGCATTGAGAAAAAAACTGAAATAAATACTTAATCAAATCACAAAGAATCAGAATACAAATTTTATATGATTCCGCACGGCGCGTAATTTAGTTCGGTATTTAAACTTTATACTTAGTTTACATTTTAACTTGGAAAATTATTTTTTAATCCCGTGCCTCCTCGCGCGTTCCTCAGTATCTGCTGGCTCCATAGCGTCAAACGAATTTGCACTTTAAACACCGTGTAAACAAATCCCATTAACACAAGCTCCTCGTTGCAAATCACACCCAATCTCGAACGCCTGAAAGTCCATTTTCAAATAGCCCGCATCACAAACTGGCAAACGCCGAGCGTGTTTTGCGGTTGCGATATCCCGTATTGCTTTGTGATAAAGTCGCTTTTAGAGATACCCGTGTGCACGCGAGCTCATTCCGTCCGACTCGACGCGCGTCGGGTCGGTCGATTCGTTAGTATTCGGCCGTATTCGACTGCGGAAACACGGAGGAGTTTATTTTGCAGGTAAGCAAGTAACATTTGCGCTTGAATATAGTTTATTTTTGGTTAAATAGTCGGTAGTAAGTGGTTTTATTGTTACATGTATATCACTGTTATTTTGCAAGTTTAAGTAGATAGGTAGGTGCTTTATGGCGATATACGCCGTAAGGAATTTTCCTCGTTTTTAGTAGACGCGTAGTTGCAGTATCCAAGAGGCAACCCGATGGCTCGCGCGTATTTGAGCTCCCGAAGTGGAACCGCCCGGTCTAATCCCAATAATGTCTAGTTTTCCCTCTGGGTTGGAGTTCAGGTGGCAGTCGCTTTCGTAAAAACTAGTGCCTATAGGGCACAATTAGAAATATCGCTAGGAGGATGATTGGTCATAGTTTTAGTTGTATATGTCATCATCAACATCAACATTTAAGAGCTTGGCTCTTGTCGGTGGAGTATTTATGCGCCAGTTCTCTCGGTGCTCGGCTAATTTCTTTAGGTCCCAGTAAGACAAGACATTTAGTTGTTGTACAAAGCTTATCCTTGGTCGACCTCTACCTCTTGATCCTTCGATCTTACCTTCTATAATATTTCTAAAGAAAATGTCGTGTCTATGTGACGTGTGTATGTCGTGTGTGTATGTAGTTGTATATGTACGTAACAATTCATTTCAGAGCATGGATGAAGAATTACTTATAAGCCTCGTGAAGGAGCATGGGGAGTTGTATGATTCAGAGCACAAGAGGTACCAGGACAACCACAGGATGAGAATACAACGTAATGTGTTTAAAAGTATATCAACGTAGTCATTCAACCATTTCTACCACTACAGAGCTCTGATTCTGACTTGGTGGAGGTGCGCTTCTTTACAGTTCATAACTTCAAAACCCACAAATATTTTAAAGGTTATAATCATCATTTAAATAAAGGATGTAAGGACCTGAATTTCAAAAGAGGTGGTTGAGTAGAGTAGTTTGAAATAAACCAAAAAAAATCTGCTTTGTCTGTCTTACTTAAATAAAAGATACAGTTAAACCAATTTCGTTGGACAATGACAAGTTAAACTCTTTTAATACCAACTTAAACAACATATATCATATCTAATGCGCTTTAAATCTGTTACATATCATACGTATTAAATTACTTTGAGTATCTTTTTAAAAACAACAAAAAATTTAAATACTTATTTGGGTTTTATTTCTAGCTCACGAATGCCGAGACAGATGGAAACAACTACGAGAAAACTACAGGAAAGCGATGAAACTACGTATAATGCAGAAGGCAAAAGGTATCAAAAAACTAAAAGCCGTAAAACATGGACAGATAATGGCCTTTTTAGACAACAAGGAATCAGAACAAGATGACTCTCAAAGTAGGTTTTCAATTACAACTTTGAAATTAGACAGACGTGTTGATCAAGAAGCCCCAACAGACCCACTCACGTTTCTAGAAAATAACGAACCAACAACAAACTCTGACACAGTGGTAACGTTCTTCACAAATTTAGGAGAGACAGTAAAGAATTTCCCACAGGAAGTACAAATAAGGGTGAAGAGAGACATTTTTAAGATCATCAACGAAGCTGAAGAAGAAGTTTTGATAACTAGAAAGGGTCGAAGAGTTAGAAACGCGGAGTATGGCTTAATGGATTTTTAATTTCAAATAATTGTATCTTAATGCAAAGTTTTCTTATATTAGAATGTTCTACATGACCTACCCCTTTTATTTCCCACTTTGATTAATGATTGACGTCTGCAATATTACTACACTAGTCTCAATAGGTTTCTAATCCTGTTTCATCATCATCATCAATCCCGCTTTTTACGTGTAAGCCCTTCCTTAACGGGAATTTAACTACAAGGTAAAATGGTATCACTTACTGGTAAGAGAAAAAAAATTCATACAGTGGAACATAGAACCTCCTTCCCTTTGAAGTCGGTTAAAAATAGAATGGAATTACTAGCTAGTCATAAGACAGTGAGGTTAAGTTATGAAGCTTTACAGCTTTTTCTATAGCAGTGTGACGAAAGTGCAGAATATGCATGCCTCTGTTCGTAAAACCACAAAATAAAAGTATTGTCCGTCAAATCTGTTGATTTTTAATGGTAATTTATTAAAAAATGTACCATCTGGAGAATAACGTTGTATGGAAGCGAGATGTGGACACAAACTCGATGTGACAGAAAAAGATTGAGTGCCTTCGAAATGTCAGGATGGGAGCCTAGTTTGGAGCCGAACGGATAATGTCTGTATAATTTGTAATCATGTGTTGTCTAACAATAAATTATTTTTATTCTTATAAAGATGGAATGCACTATAAGCTGGACGGAAAGAAGAGCAAACGAGGAAGCATTCAAGGATAGCAGAAATAAAATGCCCACTTAAATCATTTAAAATAGAAGAGGAAATGTTGGGGCACCTGATACGATGATGTTAACTAATATACGATAATATGTGTTTTAAATAACCTTAAAGTCAGAAGCGCCGTTGACATAATTTTTCGCAATTCTCAACTCCGTCGAAACTGTCGAAAGCTAATGTCTTTGGTATGCAAAACAGGGCCTTGACGGATTATTCATGATCGGGGTTTCACTAAAAGTAAATTGTTTTTTGTTTAGGAGCTCAACATTTGTCAATAAAATATAGGGTTCTTCGTTGGAAAGTCTTCAATCTAAATTCAGTCATCAGAATCGTGCGTAAGATGTTTTAGTAGATCACGGCAATTATACGCGCAATCAAGTCTACTAGTCCTTGTGTTCCAAAATGCATACACATAACTTATACTTCTGGCGTCTGAAGAATGTACAGTTAAGTGTAAAAATATGGGTGCATATAACTTACTTATAAATACGTCCCAACGCTCTTATGCGCCAGGTATAAATACGCAGCGTGCTTATAATGCCCTACGCATACAGTAACAAGGCATTCAGGATGCTGATAAGGGTTGCCTAGGTGATGTAGTGCGTTCATGTTTGCGGATGTTCGAACAGACGGATTCCACGCTATAATCCGCAAAAAGATCGCCTCACTGCTAGGTCGAGTCAGGCATAACTCCAACAGCATCCTTGGCCCTATAATTAAGTTTTGGGTATGGCAAATAAAAAGTGTAGCCCAATTTGAACTTTACTAACAAGCTATGGATTTATACTGTCCGAAATAAAGAACTTTATTATTATTATGTCTGCGGACTAAGGTTTCGGAACAGTCACCGGCATCAATATATGATGAATCAAAGGCCGCAAAATTATCTATCTTTAACGGCTCTAGGAATAGAGTTGTCATCAGATATGTTTGCGGCCTTCGTTCCATCATATCTGGTCACCTGGTAAGTGGCTAAGCGTCTTACAATTCTTACAATGATTTTTATTAGGTTGGTTCTTTAGCATATTAATGTATTATCTGTTGGTGATCCTTAAATAAATATGTTAAATTAATTAATTAAATCATATATTTGATGCCGGTGACTGTACATATTTATGAGAGGATTAAATCGATTCATATTTTTGCACTTGACTGTACAACCAGGAAAGTTGCCCATGCACACTGTTTCTTATCAGAAGCATAAGGCAACCAAGTTTTTAGGATAATCTAAAGTTCGTAAAATCGAAACTAAAACAACAGCCTAGTAGAAGCCACAATTTAAACAGCACGACGGCAGCCACGCAGCATCATTTATTATAAGTAAAGAGGGTACCATTGGGTACATACAGATGTGTACATTTGCGTGGCGAGGGCTGTTATTCAGAACGCCCTAACACGCCTCACCTCACTCGTCACGCCTAATGAAACTAGACCTCTGATTGCGCTTAGTTACTACGAATCGCGGCGTCAAGATATGTTTGTGAGTGTGGTAAGATAAGGTTTAAACAAGTTACAGACTAGCGGGGCTGAACAAACGAAGCTGTCTTAGCGGGGGAGCGCCATTTTTCAAGCCGCCACAAGTCATTTGTTTCCATGCTTCACAAAATGATCCGGGGAATGAAATGAATTGTGAATCTTAAACGGGCGAGGTCCCATTGGGAAACTCCTTTGAATAGGTTACAAAGAATACTGTTTTCATCACACTTCATAACGGGCTGGCATACACAGTTACAAACACTAATAAAACACTTATAAAGCAAATTATGTAATTTTTTTTTAAACCGTTAAAATACTTAAAATTTAGTATTTTTCTGGCTGTACTAAATATATTAAAAACAGAAAATTTAAATCGTGGCCGTATGCCGAAGGGTCTGTGCTTTACACGCCTCACGACAAATTCAACAAAATGGACGATTGACATTTTGTATTTTTTATTGCTCTTAGTATTAATTTTTTTCCTAGCAAATGTGATGAAAATCATTATGTGCGACACGGATGGTAAGATTTTTTCAAACTCGTGCCATTTAACTCCACCTTCTGCGTCAGGTTCTAATAGAACCTCTTTCGTAAAACCGTTGCCAACCTCGTGGCACAATATAATATTTTAACCCCCGACGAAAAAAATGGGCATTAAGTTAAACATGTGTGTGTATTTGTCTGTGGCATCGAAGCTTCCAAACGGACCAATTACAGAGCGGTATTTTAATGGAAAATCTTGTCTGTCGATATGGACGCATTACTTTGAAATTTAAAATCATATCATTATTATCAGCATATCAGCTGATAGACGGCGACTGCTAGACATTGGCCTGCCCCAAAGAGTGTCACAAAGACCAATCCTGCACTACCCGCATTCAGCGGACTCCCGCGATTTTTATCACGTCATCAGTCCACCTTGTGGGGGTCTACCCGCGCTGTGTCTTCCGGTACGTGGCCACTACTCGAGAACCTTTCCGTCCCAACAAAACTCCAACCTATCTAATCGGTTTTAATCATATTATGTAATGTAAACAAAAAAACCGGCCAAGTGCGTGACGGACTCGCGCACGAAGGGTTCTGTACCATTATCAATAAAAATATTTATTTTATTTTGTTTTTACAACCTTACACACCTAGGCCTGCAAAGCAACCGTCTTTTGTTTATAAACGTCAAATTGTGACAGAACGTCTTGGCATTCAATAACAAAAAAAAAAGATTAGGACTAATGTTAATGTCACCGGGTAAAACATTGCTTCAAACAGGTTAAAAAAAAGTTTGTCGCGTAAATCGAAATAAGTTTTCTTTTCTTGTTAGCCGGATTTGTCAATAGTTCGTAATTATTTTGAAACTTTCTAATAAAAGCCATCGATTTCGAAATGAGTTCGGACGAAAATTATATGGAATTGAACTGTAGGCCTCCGGAATTGCGAGCAGAAGTAGCCATGAATAATTTACTGCCCCCGAAATCAAAAGTTAGGTACATAACGGCGTATGAAAATTTCATAAAAATTATAAGTGTTTTCTTTGTTGTAGTGCCTCGTCTATATAGTTAGATATACGATCATGTAACTATAAACTAATACTTAATTTAGGGAATAAGTGGAATATTTGTTAGTAAGAAATGTGGGACACAATTATAGGTTATGATGTGACAGCACTGACAGCTATCAGAAACGTATTATTTAGTTGTACGAATAAACCAAATTGACTACTTTTTATTTCATTGCAAGTTAGAGAAAAGCACTATACAAATCTCGGCGAGAAACGGGGTTGCCGGCCGCGTATCCCTATATATCTACTTGGCCTGCAACCCTTCGTTTCCCGGCCTCTATAGTTATGTACTATTTCACATTTATAGTTACGTACCTTTTACGTCCCTCAGGTTTTACCAACATGGATTAAAGGGCTTTGGTGTAAATCATAATGATTCGTAAATTTCAATAAATATCAAGTTAACAGAGCTTAACTGGCTACTGTTTAAATGTACTGGGGATTAATGTTTCCCTAATGAATTCGCGTTTCGTTTCACAACATTTCATTTTGCTAACTTTGTCAGATATATTTAATTAATTAATTACTCGTTGGTTCGATGTTACGCTTTATATTAAATTTCTCCATTATTTGTTTACAATTCTATAAGATCAAATTGATCAGACTAATGCTTTATGTGGTGATAGTATACATAGAGTTTACAGTTTTTAGACTGCGTTAGGATGAATGATCTTTCTGAAGAAACCCATTACAAGCTTTTACTAAACTTGACCTGTTCGTTTGTTTGATATTTAGTTAGTGTGGGACAAATCTTGGAACTGAATGTTAAACTAGTTCACCTCAACCGAACCTAAGTGTAGTTTGGATGACAATTCAATATTATGGTAGGTACCATCGGGCTGATCTGATGATGGGAACCCCGTTGAATTTGGGCTCGTTAGACTCTTCTCGGTGAGAAGCTGATAACGGTATACAGAAAATACTATATACTAGTGGCTGTGTGAGCTGTAGAAATCGCGAGCCAGTCGTTTAACATAACAACTTTTTTTATTTGAAAAATTGAGTTGACAAAAAAAATTATATAATTAATAATTATTATTCAATTCAATTCAATTCAATTCAAATAATTTATTTCGGAACATTGTCCATAGTTGTTAGTAAAGCAAAAACATATGAAAAACTTAATTCTAGTGTTAGTGGGTACATGAAATATAAACATTAGGTATTAAACCAAACAATGAATATCGTTCCAGTGTTTCTGGATACGGCCTTCAAATCTGTCAACAATGGTACTCAGTAGAGTGTTTGGGCTGCCCCGAATTCTGCGCACCACGGATGCTACCCTTTTGCGCATAATAGCGGCAAACCCGTCAACATGCGCATCAGCGAACATCCCCGACGCGCTACAGAAACGAGGCAGCCCCAACAGTATCCTGAAACCATTGTTGTACTGTACTCTTAGAGCACTGATAGCCTTCTGCGTGTAGTTAACCCACAGGCTGCAGGTGTAGAAAGTCTGGCAAAAAGCTTTAAAAAGCGTTAACTTAACTTGCTCTGAACACCTTGCAAACCTGCGGGCCACCATGTTGCACCGGACTGCCAGCGCTCTCCTCTCCCGTTCTATGTCCAAGTCATCACAGAGGGACTCGGAGACCCAATGGCCAAGGTACTTAAATTTTGAAACCTGTTTTAGCGGGGTGCCATTTAATTTGACAGGTGGTATTGTGTACGTTTTCTTTCCAGACTTAAAAAGGAGCAACTCGCTTTTCGCGACGTTATTGAGTTTACTCACAAAATTTCAAGAAAATCAGTAATGCAACCTGTGGAGGAGCACAGCTGGACAATCGGACATACGAAATAATTTTGACCCAAGCTGAAGCGAAGCAGACAACTTCGTATATATATTAGGGGACAATCATACACAAATCGAACTAGCCCCATAGGCTAAAGTAAGCTCAATAAGGCTTGTATTATAGATTATGGGTACTAGACGACGATATATTTAATAAATATAAATACCTTAATACAGAAAACGTCCAAGACTCAGAAACAAAATGACAATAATATTTGCCCTTACCGGGATTCAAACCCGGGACCGTCAGCTTCATACATCCACAAATACTAGGTTAAACCGTTGTCAAATTGTATCATCTATATTTTACTTCAATCGTCAATCGGCTCTAACTTTTTACTCCCAAAATAATTGATTTAGGAAACATTGCTCAGGATCAAATTTTCAGCGGCATTGCCCTCGCTTTGTCTTTAGTAATAGTACCGGAGAGGCCAGTTTTTTATTAGTTTTTTTTAAATTAGAATACATGTACCGGGCTTGACGAGTTTTTCCTGAAATAAGACCTGGCTAGATCGAGTTTTTGCCTCCGTAAACCCCCGCATCCCCAATCGAATCGATTTTATTAGAGCGGGTGGGTGTCAAGAACCCATTAAAAACCAAAAGAGAAAATGTTGCTCGTTAGTATGACATACAATATCAAAAATTGCGGGCGTAGCATGGTTCCCATTTTATCACTTATCGTTGTGGATTGTGGATAAGACATCCGTCACTCTCGCACTCACATACTTTTCCGGGGTCTACCATTAAGATGGTTGGCATTTTATCACTTATCGTTGTGGATAAGTCATCCGTCACAGCGATAAGTGATAAAAGTGTCAACTATGCCATGCCCACTGAACGTGACGGACGTCTTATCCACAACGATAAGTGATACAATGTCAACCATGCTACGCCCGCTGGCAATTCAAACTTCAAGAAACATTATTAATCAACATTTTTGACAAAGTACATCTAATCTAACTAAGCTAAAGCCAAGTTTCCAGTAACCAATACATTTGAAAATCAATTCTCAACGTTAAATTGAATTTTCCATCAAATATTGGTTATTCAAATTCGTCAACTTGAATTCGAACCCACTTCTGCTCGTGAATGGCTAATAACAATATCTTAGAGATGATTGATAGACTGCAGGGGCCAGAGGGCCGCATTTGCTAGTTACGTAATGCTTTAGGGATGGGGCAAGTCGATGGAATAACTCGATATTTTATTTATTTATTATGCACACAAAACAGATAACATTCATTACCTACATTGCGGACAGGATTATTAATAGGATAGACATTTATTAAGATAAAACAATACAAAAGAACAAACGGCAGGTGGACTGTGGTAATAAAAGAAGGACGGACGATACTGGTACGAGTAATAACGTTGATTGAAGACTATGACAAACTATCTTCATAAGATGCCAGCTCCATCTTCGCATTCAAATTTGACTTCTTAAAACTGAAATGTGTACTATACTCAGAAATAATGTATTGGCTTAAAGTATAGTTTAAGCCAATTAATTATTTCTGAGTATGCTTTTCCCCATTTTTCATTCAAATTCGATGCGGTTTTCTATTCATTACCTAAATAGATCGTAGAAAATACATCAGGGGTTCTGGTTAAGAATGTCATCCAAAACATGTATGAACAGCATTATTTCATATTACATGTAACAAAGAGCGAATACTATCCTAAAACTACATTAAACGTCTAAAACACTTATAAAATGAAAGAACACTATAGAATGAAAGAACATTACCATTTGCATACATATAAAAGTATAACGATTTTTTTAAGCTAATCCTAATTACTACGCTGGGCTACACGTCCGAATACGTACTATATTTTACTTAAAAAAATAATTGATCTCAACGTCTCGACTGTCCTTAATTAACAGAGTAAGAAAGTAAAGTAACAGTTTACCACTTATAAAACATTACTTTAAAAGAACGGAATAGACGCAAGTCTAATGATATCAATCGATATCGAATTTAACGGCTTACATGTTTTAAAGGAAAATATAAACGGCAAAAAAAGTTATGACAGTAAAGTTATATATAAGTACAGCCATGAGTTCACCACTATGGTAGATCAAACTGAACCTAAAATACAAATCAACGAATTCGCTTTCATCGCTAGTTTATTTTACTCCTTTGTTGTGCAAACCAAAAAATATAGCGATTTGATTGATATAGGTATAGTTGTTATTTTCTAAGCCGTCCGTTCTGCAGTGCGGCGTTCTTTAGTGCGGAACGGACGGCTTAGAAAATAACAACTATACATAAGATTAAGACTTATTAATTTGACGATGAACGTTACAATTTAAAACATGGCTTTTTGGATGGGTTATAGACTATGTTTTATCCCACGGGTTTGCCTGCATTCTTTGCAGTAGGTACATACGGGCGTGCCGTGCGGGCAGCTAGTTAGAAATAAAAACATAAATAATGTTCAAAACCCGAGACCCATAACAAATAGAAAATAAATAGTAATTTTATCGATATTCCCGATAATGCCATAAAAATTAATACGTCCCTAAAGCAGATCTACTGGTCTCAAGCCAACTTGCAATTCAACGAGTAGGCTTTCATTTATGTAACGCTCTCTTATCTCGGCTCACCTTTTAAGGCGTTACTGCCGAAATTGGGGAGGGTAGCTGATGAAAAGTGGGGTTTATGTAGCTTTCAGATATAATGGATACTGCCTTGAGGTAAATATTGTGGACCTGTAATGTTTATGAAGGTTATTTTTAGGGCACATTTATTTTTTCTTTATATTAGACTAGCTGCCCACGCGTCTTCGCGCGCGTATTACAAAGAACACAGGTGAACCTGCAGGATGAAATATAGCCTTTAACCACCCAAAAAGTCCATTCTATACGCGGATAAAATAATTTTTGAAATATGTTAAGCGATTCCGGAGATAACCCAAAACATACAAACTTAGAAAGCTAGAACCTCACAGTCTTTCCTCCTTTATAATATTATAGTAAGTATAGAAGTATAGACATGCTGCCCGCACGCCTCCGCCCGGAAAGTTATTAATGTTCCAAATCTCAAGGTAAATGTCCCAATGTTCGACACCTTCATGACTTTTAGTTCACCTCTCTGTATTAGGCCAGTGTCGGATACTGGCACGTTTACTTTACCTTAAGTTTTTGTACCGTAAAAACCGACCAAGTGCGAGTCGGACTCGCACACGAAGGGTTCTGTACAACTATCTATAAAAACGGCAAAAAAATCACATTTGTTGTATGGGAGCCTCATGTAGCCTAGTTGGTAGTGACCCTGCCTACGAAGCCGGATCCTGGTAAGGGCATTTATTTGTGTGATGAGCACAAATATTAGTTCCTGAGTCATGGATGTTTTCTATGTATTATAAGTATCTATATAAGTATCTTCATCGTCGTCTAGTACCCATAATACAAGCTTTGCTTATTTTGGGACTAAAGCCGATTTGTGTAAGATTGTAAAAGAAAAAAAAATATATAAATATGTATAAAAAAATATATTTTTCCTGTTTTTTAGTATTTGTTGTTATAGCGGCAACAGAAATACATCATTTGTGAAAATTTCAACTGTCTTACTATCACGGTTGTTGAGATACAGTCTGGTGACAGACGGACAGACAGACATACAGAGGAGTCTTAGTAATAGGGTCCCGTTTTACTCTTTGAGTACGGAACCCTAATAACGAACAGCCGCAGATTGGCTCAGAATTAGGTACAGGTTTTTAATTTAGAATTTTAGGATAAAACCAGAGCTATAACCACGAACTTCGAAACTCGATCTTCGTATATATCCGCCTCTATCGCACTTATGGTTTATGGTACTCGAGCAACAGAGACGGAGATATACGAAGTTCGAGATTCGAAGTTCGTGGTAGCGCTGCAGAATATCCATATCCATATTAATATTAGAAATGCGAAAGTGTGTCTGTCTATCGGTCTCTTACTTCTTCACGCTGAAACCGCTCAACCGATTTAGATGAAATTAAGTATATAGATAGTTAGGGTCCCGGGCAAGGACATAGGATAGTTTTCATCCCGAAAGTCATCCTCCATGAGGATGAAATGGAGGTCAAAGATTGTATGGAGCTACGAAAAAAACAAAAGCCACGCGGACGGAGTCGCGAGTAGAAGCTAGTAATTTATAATAATTATAATACAAAACTATCTGGGATCGGTTCTCTCCTCATATACTTAGAGGTCTATCTCACTTTGAAACTACCTTTCTGTACCCTAATAATATGCCAGCGTAATAAAGACAAATAGCCAAGAGATAAACCGGTGAAGTAAATCGGCGCGGTTCCCGCGACAAATGCCTAGGCCGGTACTCCAGTCAACAAAGCCTGCACTGTGCCCTACCAGCGGTCGTACCTCAGAGCGTAGAATACTAGAGAGAGGACAAGCCGCCGGCGGCCGTGTCGCAGCTGTATGCTCAATGGGCATACACTGCCATACTGTGCACGCGTGCTGATCGCAGAGAATATTACGTTTTTTCCCAAAATGCCTGATATTATGCGCGTTTATTGTCAAATAAGCGTGTAGGTATACAAGTGTGTGTGTTTTAGATGTTTGCGTGCTTTGTCTTGTCAATTACTTGGGCGTTGTGTGGGTTA
Organism: Epinotia brunnichana; assembly: GCA_963854355.1. Taxonomy (NCBI): domain Eukaryota; kingdom Metazoa; phylum Arthropoda; class Insecta; order Lepidoptera; family Tortricidae; genus Epinotia; species Epinotia brunnichana. The sequence goes on from OY977944.1 coordinate 17,620,086, forward strand.
ATGTACTTGCGACAGGCTCACTCTATACAAATCGGCCGCCATGTCCGATCTCCTTATATTCATACATCTGTGGGTCGTACGGACTGAATTGTCCTCATTCGCTTGCCGATTAAGTGTCTGTTAGACGGTCGCCAACACGCCCCCTCCGACCAAGCGACCTTGGTCCGCACAGACCGTGTAGAGTCGTAGACAGTTGTTTGCAGCAAAATTTCATACTACGGCGGTCGGTGCCGACCAAGGTCGCTCGGTCGGAGGGGCGTGTTGGCGACTGTCTAGCAGACGTTTTAGCGCCTTTAGTTGAAGAAAAAATATGTGACAATTTGAGCCCGGAAATCAAAGAGACATATAATATAGATTTCTTCATACGAGCAATATTTTAATAGGCTTAAGACATTTTTATCAGATGAAGCTTTTTAAAGAATTTTATAATTATTAATATAATCTTTATCGATATTACAATAAGATGTTATACAACTTAGACCTATTGCATATAGATTAATGTTATTAGAAAAAGATATGCTGTATCGACCCTAAGTAATGGTATAAGTTAAGTCAAGTCAAGTCAAATTATCTAATGCGTAAAAAGCTTATTTTTTTCTTCGATATCTCTCTATTTCTCATCACATCATACACACCATTTCAATTCATGAATCACGCAACACCTTTTCCTTAGTTAGACTGACGTGCGGATGGACTGTAGTATTAATATTAACTGTTGTACAATGAGCGCATAAAACCAGCCATTTTCACCCAAGACGATATCAATTTATCGATGTGACCCGAAGGCGAGAGGATTAATATAAAGTCCATGATAAAATAGATTTTATACCTGAGTTTTCAATTTTCACTCCTGAATTAAGAAGAAAAATAATCTTAAATATTAACATTATTTTTTATTACTCTTTCATTACCAACTTCTATACCTACTTACTAACACTAGAGTAATACGAGTATACTAAGAATAAGTTTTCTAAAAATTAAGGTACGCTTCGCAAATTAGCAATGTAAATTACATTTTTATTTTATGTTAAGAATAAGAGGGCGCAGGTTGCGAAATATATTTGCGTATTCAAGTATTTTATTGCATTCATGTTGTTATAGTATAGTACATGGTTGACATATGTTATACATAGTAAGTCTCAAACATGAACCCTGCAAGGGCATCGCAATACATAGGTATTTATAGATTAACTTACAACTAAAAGTCTAATAAAATAACATAAGTCAGCGATAAAGATACTTATTTCTAGGCATTTTGTGTGTCTTTATGCATATGTTTGTTGATTTTAGTATTTAAATGATATATAAACATAATTTATATATAATATATATATTTATTTATTTATATATATAGTTATGTGTGTCTATATACTGTGTTGAGACAATTATAATTTGGTAGTAGATATATGTATTTTTATAGTTAATTATCTAGGTATTCATTTATAGAATAATATGCGTTATTCAGTAACGCTTAGTACGCGTCTTGAAAACTATTGATAAACACTGGTGTGGACTACAGGGTGGCGTTGATCGGAGTACTTAAGTACGAGAAACATTTATTTTTGGTACACCGCCAAGACGCACATACATCACCGTTATCGGGTGCGTTCAGGTACACGCCTAAATGATTTGGACACACGAAAGAATGAAATGAAAATGACACATCAAATGATTCTATTTCGCTTGTAACGTAGACTTTATTTAACATTTGACTAGGAATATTATGAAGGCGTGTGCGTAGAACAGATGGCAGTTGGGGCGGAAAGGTTCTCGAGTGGCTACCACGTACCGGCAGAAACGCGAACCTAAATCTCTGTATGTAAATCGTGTTTTATTAGGAACTTCGAACACACATTTTTAGGAACAACTAGCGACCCGCCCCGGCTTCGCACGGGTTTATACATATTATTATGTATAATACATGCATGTACATATTATACATATAAACCTTCCTCTTGAATCACTCTATCTATTAAAAAAAACGCATCAAAATCCATTGTGTAGTTTTAAAGATCTAAGCATACATAGGTACAGCGGGAAGCGACTTTGTTTTAATACTAGTGATCTAGTGATGTACTTAGGTACATAAGACAACGCAACGTAATTTTCGAATTATTGTTTTAGTAATTTCGTGAGTAGTCATTTTGAAAATAGAAATTATGCCACGGATCTGAATACCTACTGGCCCTAATGAAAACAAAATCCGTCACAGGATTCCACGTGTCGCTTTGATGCCGTCTCGGACAAAGGCCAACTTTACCATCCAAGAATTTACTTCCTTGTTTTTTTCAAGGTATTAATCCTTGGAGCAGCGACCACCGGACCATCGGACTTCTAAAATCAAAATGGAAGCAACGTACCATCTACACAACTGATCGTTGTTGAACCGTATTGCAACGAAATAAGGTCTATTGAGGGTCAGTCGTGTTTGTACCCCAATTAAAAGGGCTGGTTAATGTTTTCATTAATTAAAATTACACCTTTTGATCGCGACCGGATCGCGTCTCAAACGATGTGCCAAGTTGTGGCCGTTCCAATTAAAATTTCATCACCTTAATTACAGACTTAGGTTTGATTTTAATATAGGTATTAAATACCACCAGGTCATCAGTCCACCTTTTCGGGTGTCTTCCCAACCTGCGTCGTCCGTTACGTGGTCGCCACTCGAGAACCTTTCCGCCTCCAAAAAAGGTCTGGTCAAGGTCGCTGGAGTCCGCTGGGTGCGGTGCGGGTGGCGTAGGACCGATCACTGGTACTCTTTGGGGGAGGCCTACGTCCAGCTGCAGCTGTGGACGTCTTTCGGCTAATATGATGATGATGATTATTATACAAGCATAGCTTTCTATTTGCAGGTTGCGGGTTTGAACCCCGGCTTAAAACAATATTAACCACTCTTATACTACTAGGAATAGTAGGAATGTGGTGTTGTATTCCTAGTACGGTCGTAAATTTTACCACCCTCAATGGTTACACACTCAAAGTTAACATCATTGTAAAGAAAAATCCGAACATTTAATAAAATCAACTTGGGTAACAACGGTCTCGAAGTTACCGATTGTTACTGGAACAAACAACAAGTTTGGTTAGAAATTTACGTATTCATATGCATGGAAACTTTGCCAAATTCTCCGCGGGTTATCAATAATTCTATCAGCGTTGCAGTGGAACGTAGTACAATACATAGGTACAGTCAAAGAATTTAATTTCCTACCCACTTTGGACTTTGTCAAAGTGACGTAATCAATCAAAACGTAAGAGACTTCTTATGATTTTATTTACAGTGTCACTTTGAAATAGTCCTAACTGGGTAGGAAATTAAATTCTTTGACTGTACTTGTTTACTCGTAGTTATGTCCCCTGGAACTGAAAGAGATCCCCTATAGGGATAAGTTCGCCTTTGTATCGATTTAACCTATTTTTGTCTGTATTTTTACCTGTGTCTTGTGTACAATAAAGTTATTCACATAAATACATACTGTATATGATAACATTGCCTGGCCAGAAAAGTTAAAAGACATTTGACTATAGAAATAAAATAACCCATTGACCATCTAGTTAAATTGCCAACATCTTTATTTGAATAGTAACATAACATATAAACTCACTCCTGTGTTCCCATACGGCAATCTATTTTCAATGTTGTAGGTCTAAAGATGGAAAAAATGTGATGATACCTGTTGGTTGCTAATCCGTCGGCCTCAACACACTTCAACCCTATTTTCACATTCGCCACTCGGGGAATCGTTAAAATAATGAAATGGAAATGAAAATGATTTATTTTATAGATTGCTAGTTACAATAAAAATAAGGTTGGGTCTTCCTAGTCGGTAAAAAATACCTGTGTCAGGAAAACCCGCTCCTCCATAAAAAAGCAGTTGGTGTTTATTTCTTATATGTAGGTAAGTACTTAAAACTTAAAATAAAAATGCTGATGCCAAGATAGGCGCTGGTCTAAGATGACACCAATGTATTTAGTGGAACTAGCCCTCTCAATGTCCTTACAGTTACATAGAAGGCGATCAGTAAGTGAACAGGTGTGTATTTTGAGGTTAAGGTTAGTCTGTGGTTGAGTGCTATTGTACTTGGCAAAACAAATGTAGTTCGTTTTTTTTAACGTTTAAAGTGAGGATGTTAGATTTTAGCCACAAGGATACCCTGCCAAGACCCACATTTGCATTCACGAACACCGACTCTCAGGAATCACCCTAAAAGACGATGACAGTGTCATCAGCATGAGACTGGATATTACCGTGGTTTACATTTAGGTTAATCAGGTCGTTGAAGTAGATTAAAAATAACGTGGGGCCCAAGATACTTCCCTGGGGGACGCAAAAAGTGATGTCAACTTCATTGCTTATGTGGTCTCCCAACTTAGTTTTCTGAGTGCGACCATGTAGATGTTAGCAATCTCAGTGGGAGTCCCCTAAGTTAATATATACCAACCCTTAATACCAACGCACTCCATCTTGTGTACGAGTGTGGGGAGAAAGACGGTGTCAAAGACCTTTTTTAAATCGAGAAACACAGCCAAGCATTTTTTTCCACTTTCTATTTTGTCTACAATTAAGTTTATGAGTGATAGAATCGTGTCTTCAGTGGATCTAGATCGCCGACCGCCAAACTGGAAGTCAGAAATGATGTTAAATTTATCTAAATATGCTATTAGTCTATTATTGATTAGTTTTTCAATTATTTTCGAGATAGCTGGCTGTACTGATATGGGTCTGTAGTTGTTGACGTCGTCTCTCTCACTACTCTTGTACACAGGAGTGACAATATATTGTTTAAGTGGGCCGGGGAACATATTGCTGAAGCAAATATTAGCTAAGTGACTAATAACAGGGGCAACATGGTTTTTTAGCAGTTTGAGAAATTTGGTTGGTATGTTGCCTCATCCAGGGGCACTTTCCGCTCTTAGGCTCATGACGATGGCACCCACTTCCTGGGGGTCAGTGTCCAGGAGAACAAAGGATGAAGTCGTAAAATGGGGCAGGTCATCGCCGCATCAAATAAATTAGAAACAGGAATGGAACATAGCGAAGAAACACATAATGATGAAACCTTTGAAGAAATTCAAAGGAGTGCATGAAGTCCCCAAACCGCAGTGGGCCAGCGTGGGAACTACCGCTCCGCCCATTCCTTTTGATCCATGGGGGGAGTCCTGTGCCCAGCAGTGGGACGTATACAGGGTGATTTAGGGGTCGTGTAGCAAGAAGACCAAAAGTGAATAAGATGGTCATACTGATCAACTTTTCCCATCCACCCACGAAATCGCAAAAAAATAATAGCCAATTAAGAGTTAACTGTGAGTTAACTGTAAGTTAGTTGAGAGTTAATGCATGGAACAGCTGATTCTTTTTGTGATTTCGTGGTCTTTTTCTTGGTAAAAGTTGTTCAGTGTTACCATCTTACTCGCTTTTGGTCTTCTTGCTACACTACCCCTAAATCAGCCTGTATAGCTCGATGATGATGATGAATGAGATCTTATGCAACCCTTTACCGATTCCTCGTAATCTATATCTACCTCTAAACAATTTAGGCAGATAACATCAGTTTAACAATAACTATAAGTGATTATCTAGTTGTCTTTATGTGATAAGATAAGAAAGTAAACATTACGATGTATTTCCTTATCAGTATCAAAGATGCCGCTTATCAGTTTGTTATTGTATGTAATTAGTTTTAAATGTGTCATTCCATTATGAAAAGAGGGAGAGTTGCATCTTATGTACTCCTAAAACTATTTTTGACATTTATTCATTCCATTTCACCAAAGACACCGAGATAAATGTCAAACAAAACCTCTTCTTGTTTGACTTTTATCTCGGTGTCTTCGGTGAAATGTATGTCAACAGACTTGCTGAGTCGATAGCGCCTTCGATGCTCTCCTACTTTCGTGCTTGAGGTTTATGAGAAATAGCCGTCAAAGACGAAGAAGGTAGTTTTTGTTTTCCAAAATTACAGACTTTCAAGAGCAGATATCTCAAAAACTATACAAAATATCGAAAAACTTGACAGAATACAACTAGTAGCAAATTGAATCAGCTTTCATTTTGTATAGAAAAATCATGTTAAAGTCAGTCTAGGACTTTTGATATGTTTACCTCCTAACTAGTCCAAACAAAGTTACGAAGTCAAAAATTGTGTTCCAAGCATTTCCCTCTATAGGTACCTTATCGTTGCCTGACCTAATGATATAAAGATTGGCAGTCTTTATAATGTATTATTCTCTGATAAGACCATAGGTAGACAACATAGACAATTTGCCAGCTGTGTCAACATCGAAAGTTATGCGATGCGCAATATAGTAGGAGACAGCTGCCTTATGACTGTTTACTTACCAGGTAGTGACAAAGATACAAATACGAGACGAATGCTAGACGGGTTCTAGAGAGAGATGTGCGACATGTGCGTTACTGAAACAACATTTTATTTTATTTTATTTATTGATGAAAAGGAGCTTGTCGCCAGGCGAACATACCGCCCCGTAAGGGCAACAAAATATCTACAAAAAAGAGAAACTTATGACGACATTTTTGCTATTCCTCTAAAGAACGCCTAGGTACAGTCACTGGCATAAATATAATGATGGAACAAAGGCCGCAAAAATATCTGATGACAACTCTATTCCTAGAGCCGTAGGAGCGTCTCAGATATTTTTGCGGCCTTTGATTCATCATATATTGATGCCGTTGACTGTACATTATCGATGCCCTGTAGCCCGGGCACTAGACAGATACGGTATCCTCTGCCTGTCGTACAAAGCAACTAAAATGGGTCCTCGGGGTGGTACACGGTTTCAGTTGGGAGCTGCAATCGTTTATATAAAACAAAGGGCATCACTTTCAGAGGCATGACGCTAGGGCGGCACTGGTGCGTTCCTAAGCAGATCCCAGAGCCGTTTGAAATACGCCGAGGAGGACCATCGGTGAGTTTGTAGTCGGGTCGACGCCAAAAATATAGGCGAAAACTGTAAACATATTTTTGGCGTCGACTGTACGAGTCCGACATAACCACCGCACTTTCCCCGTGGCGCGGTGGGGTATGGTATTTTTTTCAACATATTCCTTAATAAATCAAAATCTAACCAATGTAGAAAAAGAATAAAAACGGTTTAAGAAAGCGCAAATCAAGCTATTTCATATGATACCCCACTTGATCTATTTTATTTGCCATACGCGTGTCTTAATCTTCTTAACAATTGTTTCAAATTTCAAGTTGATAGCTTAAGCAGTTCCTGAGATATTTAACGTTGTGACAGACGGACAGACGGACGGAGTCACACCATAAGGGTTCCCTTTTTACCTTTTTGGTACGGAACCCTAAAAAGGTATATTGGCAATAATGAAATGTACTAGTACCGCAGAAACAGTTTCTGCGATGGACATGACGCAAGGAACATCTGCCAGCATCTCCTGATCTCTCTTAGAGAGGCGAAACACGCGTCAAGGGTTTTTGATTATTGGTGATGGTTTGTCGTCTGTCTTTGTTTGCTTGTTTGTTCGTGCGGAGTTTCTGCAAAGCCTGATTCAGTCAGTTAGCGTGCATCTCAAACAAAAATCAAAGGCGCAATTTTTGTTCCACGATGGTGTAAAAAGTTTGTGTAAAAAGTTCTGTATTCGAATCTAACGCAAGCCTGAACTTTTAATAAGGCATATTAAAAACTCAGAGCTTTCTATGTTTTTTTATAATTGCGTATTAATGACGAAACATTTGACTGAGCATATGCATTACTTATTACCAGACATTTTGTAGCATTTTTGGTGCAGCGTAGTGCTGTTATCGGAATTGGCATGGACAATATCAACCAAAGTTGTTAATTAGGGTAAGTAAATATTTACATTATTAACGCTAACTAAGCATTACGATTGCAAAAGTTTATACCAATTCCGTTAACAACACTACGCTGTACCAAAAATGCTACAAAATTAACGATGTCTTCTTATTATTTTTTGACTTGTAACTATGGTGTTATCAATAAAGAATTGTATTGTTTTGTATTGTATTACACAGTTTTTGCATTTCAGTACCTACCTAAACGTCTATCCCTAAGAACTACCTAAATCTTCCTAAGGGTGCAGGTACAAGAGTTCTATTAAACTGTGTTTTAATACAAGTGACAGCTAGCATCAAGCATGTGTCAAATATATGAAAACGCAGTTAAGCACACTGGTGGATACTAACCCTAAGGCCACGACCTGACCAGCCAACGCAAAAATAGTCTACTACGACCTACACTCTCCCACTTCGACTGCAATGCATATGAGCGACTGAGATGGCATATAGGTACGAAGTAGGAAAACATAGTACGCAATGGTCGTTCACCCAAGCTTCGTGAACCAGGCTACTTTGTATGACCGCAAAAGCAAAAAGTTTTAAGTGTCATACCACGACGAACGTTGATACGACCTTTTCGTTTAATACAGGAGTTCCAGAAGGGCCTAAGAGGCGTACCACTCGTGAACCTTAATGCAACGACATACGGTCTAATAATGATAAGTGTAGCGTGCTGTTGAACTGATAGGTTGTTTAAATTTTAAGGCTGCAGTTGGTCACGAGTTTGTATTGTTCCAGCAGTCCTTTTTATGAGTTTTATGGCTGTATTTAAAAACGTACACAATGGCTTTGTGCTTGTATGTTAATGGGTACGCGACGGTACCCTGTCTATGAAAAAAAAATTATAATTGGGGATATAACTTATAACTTTTACTATGTTATTGCTGCTACTGAGCCTTTCCAAAAAAGAAAGCTGGCCATACCTATATCTAATTTTCGTGACACAATGGAACGAATGGAATTAATGCGTATTTTTTTGGATACAAAAAGGCTCCATGAGTATGAATGACTCTACAAAGGTGTTTTTCGTTTAATGATTATCTATCTTGAGAGCTAGCAACCTTTGTGAAAAATGGTTAAGTCGTTGGGTCATTGGGTTTGGTTAGTTGTAAGGTTTTGTCGAAATAAATACATCTAAATCTATATCATTGGAGATCTGTAAGGGGTTGCAAAGATTTAGGTTCTTGATTTTCCTGTGGACATTGTAAAAGTTAAGAGTCCCCGGCAAGCTCGGTTCTCCATACAAACGTAGTTACGCTCGCATTTTAAAACGACTAGCTAGTTTGCTCTGAAACTTTATACTTAGAACAAATTAAGGTATATCCTAATATCCAGTTCTGTAATTATTTTATGTAGCTTCAGATGCCATAGTAAAAAAACATTGTTTTTAAAGTAAATTATCAGATGTATGATTGATAGTTTAAACTTTGCTCGATAGAAAAAAAGGGTCTTTATTTTCTTTTTTAACTCGGCCTACTCAAACAATACAATATTTTACGACACAATTAAGTTTATATAATTGTATTTTACCTCATCTTAAATCTAATATAATGAAATATGAATAAAACTTCACTGAGTTAGGAATTAATCGAAATTAGTCCAAAAAAGCTATTTTCGAAGGGTGTTGCTTTTCCTCGTGCGCGGAAGCGTACCTCTCACAAGGTTTTCACGAATCGACTCGAAGCAAGGCATCCCCTTACTTAAGTACTAGCTCAGGCCATACACAACGAGGCAATCAATTGCAGTATCGCAACACAACCTTGTCGCCTTCCGTCCTCCACGGAACCTCTTACTGTTGGGCAACGCGATTGTTTGGCCTAGATAGCCTTACATCTAGACGTCCTGTATGCACTTTACTGCCATAAACTGGTAATATTACGATATAACTTGAAACAGAAATTAATACATAGACATGTGGACATGTGCATTCTTCCAGTCGTTACCTACGGAGCATAAACTTGGCCTTTGCCAAAAGTCCAGAAATCTGCCCTCAACGATTGCCAGAGTCATGGAACGCATTATTTAGGGCGTGACATTAACGTATCGCATTAAGAATACAACTCTGCGTTCCAAAACTCATATAGCTGACGTAGCTTACGCAGCCGCTAAACTTAAATCGGACTACGCCGCACCGTGTTCCCTTGGACCTCATTTTGAGACAGTCTTACTTTATTGGATGATTGAATAGAGAAAGATGTCACGAATGAAGGATAAAAACTCCCGCGTGGCTCACTATCATAGTTTTGAAACGAATGCAATCTAAACTTTCAGTGTTATTTATTGGCAATATTATTAAGTACCAAAGAAGTAGTCGTGCCGTATCAAATGACTAATCATTTTCCCCCTTCTAGTGTTGATGGTGTTCAAGATCGCTCTCTTCTCTTTAACCCTTCTTACACGTCCTCATTTGTTATTCTCTCAGTCCAGCTGATGCCTTCCATCCGTCAGGACAGGGATATGTGGAAGAAAAAGTGTGAGGCCTTTGCCCAGCAGTGGGACACTTAAGGCTCTTAACAATAAGAATTAGAGGCGGACTTAGGTGATTTATTTTATGTTGAAGCGACCGGCACCTACTGCTGGACATAGGCCTCCCCCAAAGAATGCCAACCTGACCGCTTCTGCGCCACCCGCATCCAGCGAAATAATAAAAAAAATAATTAAAATTATATTACAATATATATTATGAGTATAACTCTTTACCTAGATTTAATTTATGCATTTCACAGGTTGTTGCGAAGGACGTAGTGCGTAAGAAGAGAGTATAACCCCTTGTAATTTATTTCTGTGTAACAGAAGTCACCTTCTTAAGCCTCGGCTCCTAACTGTTTATATGGAACTTTTTGCCGCAGCCCTGAGGGAGTAAGAAGCGAGCGTTTAGGGTTGCCAAATAATTCAGATTTAATTAAAATAATTGTAACTTTTATATTTTTTTGACAGAAGTGAATGTTCAGAGGTGTAGTTTTGATAACATGCTATAATAGTTTGACAACCACTAGTTAAAATTGCCATAAATGTATGTATCTTACCATAATTTTAGTATCATCTTCTTATTTTGTATTTTTGCAGTGCATTTTTTCATCGCTAGAAGTCGATCTTCTTCTTCTTTAAATTTCAGAGTTATCCTCTTGTCGGTGGAGTATTTTCCACTTCTCTCTGTCGTACGCCATCTCCTTGACTCGCTGATACGACACGACACCAGCTTTTTCCTTTATTTGGTCCATATAACTGCGCCGTGGTCTTCCCCTGCCTCTCCTTCCTTCTATGTTTCCTTCCATTATGGTTTTAAAGAAGTTGTCGTGCCGTATCAAATGTCCAATCATTTTCCCTCTTCTAGCGCTGATGGTGTTCAGGATCGCTCTCTTCTCTTTTACCCTTCTTAACACGTCCTCATTTGTTACTCTCTCAGTCCAGCTTATTCATTTCATCCGTCTCCAACACCACATTTCAAACGCTTCCAGTCTCTCTCGAAGAAGTCGATCATTCTCAAATAAATTTATCTGATGGTGGAAGAAGCTGGAACTCTTCAACAGATTTCAAATTGGTCAACGAGTGTATGAGACATTATTTTTTCTAACCGGGTTTATAAGTGATCAAATTATTTATTTACCTCTCTTACGACGTTTCAGATGTGTCGCAACATCACGGGACGACTGATCTGAACTGATTAAGGAATGAAGTCTGATAATATTGAGATAGTGACGCTATGATATTAACTTTAAGTTGTAATTTAACTAAATAAATGGCTTTTAGTATGGCTTGTTTTCTATCCGAAACTGTACAGTCACCGGCATCAATATATGATGAATCAAAGGCCGCATAAATATCTGACACGCTCTTACGGCTCTAGGAATAGAGTTGTCATCAGATATTTTTGCGGCCTTTGTTCCATCATATATTTATGCCGGTGACTGTACCTACGTATTAACCTATCCAGTCAAAAAAACTTAAGCAGACTATGAGGAGTCGAAACACAAAGTCGTTTTTCGCTTGCGTTCGACTTACTGTTTCAGACGTAGGTACTTATACCTGAAAATGATTTTAACCGACTTCGAAGAAGGAGGAGGTTCTTAACACACACACACACACAGTCTTTTCGTCACAGTCTTTTATTTTCTATGTATTTTCCCCAATACTCGAAGACGCCTGGACCGATTTGAAAAATTCTTATTTTGTTTGAAAAGGGTATCATGTTTTTTTCCCAATACTTACTCGAAGACGCCTGGGCCGATTTAGAAAATTCTTTTTTTATTTGCAAGGGTAGATACCCAGATCGTCCCATGGTCATCAAGTCAGGATCTAATGATGGCGTCCTAAAGAAATCGAGTGAGTTTTATAGGCACGCTTGAAGCGATTTAGGTATTTTTTGAGGAAATGTGGAAATGTTCATATTATGTGGATGGGCGGAGTAGGTACTGAATTGAACTTTGTTTTTAAAGTAAATTATAATAATTATTATAAACATAGTACTTCATTTAGCTACTGTTATGGCGAGTCGGCAACCCTAGTAGAAGGCTTTGAGCAACAGCTACATGCAACAGCACATTACCTCCGGGTAAAGGAGTAGGTACCTACATAATACTTAATTCTTAGTACACGCTCTTTGTTTCGCCGTTTGGCCGTGGCCTCGTTTACCTGTAAAAGAGAATATTTATTAGAACAAGAAGCAAAATAATATGTATTGTGTGTTTTCATGTTAAATTTATTGCCGTTTGTAAAATAAAAGATGATAAAAAAAAGAAGCAAAATCCTTAATTTATTCTCAATTAGTCATGATTTTTACAATAAGTTACATAAAAGACTATTGGCTCTGTGAGCTGTAGAACATTTTTTTTATTGACAAAAACTGAATTGACACAAAAAATCTGTAGGTATTACCTATAGGTAATTATCGAACCCTCTCACAAAATTTCACGAGAATCGGTTGAGAAATGCAACCTGTGGAGGATAACAGCTGGACGGCCGGATGGCGGGAGTGCGGGACATCCGGTCATTTGAAATAATTTTTGTCCAAGCTGCAACGGAGAACTTCGTTCGCTTCGCTCGCTCGTTCAATTAAACGTTATGAACAACTAAGGCTTAGACTAATTAAAACTACAATAAAAAAAAAATTGGGCCCGTTCAGCATATTATGCGGGCAGCAGCCTTTTGCTCGCTGAATCGCAACTCTATTAAAGCTTTGAGCGAGGAAGCTGCCAGATCTAAATATGCGATTGGACATTCAAAAATATGATGCAATAATTTTCTGTCATAATAAACTTAGTTTTTTGGTACAAGATTTAGATATCAACTGTACTTTTTTTGCACCTTTTTAGGGTTCCGTACCCAACGGGACCCTATTACTAAGACTCCGCTGTCCGCCCGTCTGTCTGTCTGTCCGTCTGACACCAGGCTGTATCTCATGAACCTTGATAGTTAGACAGTTGAAATTTTCACAGACGATGTATTGATGTTGCCGCTATTTTTTAGAGGGAGCTTCAAGTTTGCTGCTTCAAAGATTTGGAACGACCTGCCACCACCCCTTCGAGAACCTATATGGCTTTTTGCATTCAAGCGGTCAGTCCAAGCTTACTTGCTAGCAATTCAAAAAGAGCTTTGAATACCCTCCCTCCTTACGATACACACACACATAAAGCACACAGTCGCACAAATAACACACTTACGCAAAACTCATGCACTACTACACTCAATCTCACACATTACATACGAGTAGGTACACAAAAATATCAAAATGGCACTATATACCGCTTGTTTCACTGTTATTTAACCTGTTGTTTTTGGTTTTATTTTTTAATTACTTATTATTTTCATCCCCTGTGTCATATTGCAGTATTTCTGTCGGTATTAGATTTTAAGCAGATTATTATTGTAAATACTAATATTAATCTAAGCACGGTAATTTGTTAGCCTGCGATCGACCGATCTCCCGGGACCAGTCTGAAAACCAGCGATGGGCCTAGCCCAGCACATGGTAAGACTTGAGCCTATTGTCACATATTCCATACTTCAAATTAAAGGAAAAATTTAAAAATTTAGGCTCCGAGCCGGATTCGAACCGGTGACCACAGGCATACATGGCCCGTCGCTACTAACCAACTGAGCTATCAGAACAATCTGTCTCAGCCCCTAAATCGGAGCCTAAATTTTTATTTTTTTCTTTATATTGAAATTTATAAATATCGTTAGCAGGCGGAACTGCATTATACAAAATGAATATTCCATACTGTTTGTTAGTTTTAATTTTTTTTTCTTGTATTTTTTTTTTCTTTATATATATATTTTTTCGTGTGACATTAAATACTTTTTCAACACATTTGCTCGTAACGTGCCTCTTATTGTGCCGCTTTTAGGCTCATAATCCTGGGTATTAAACACGCGTGTTTTATAACATTACGACACTCGTGTAGTTATGTTTATATCCCGATTAAGACACGTTGGCACCTTGCAGCAAGGTGTATGTATGGACTCGGCGCATTCTTAAATTGACCGGGTTATACAGGTTTGTTTTTAATTCTCGGCAAATGGATTCTTACTCGACTAAACAAATTAGATCCTTCTTGTGAATTAATTCATTATTTCTTCTTGGATATGATATAGAAACGTTTCATTTAGTAAAACTATTTACTTTTGATAACATTTTACATGAATTTATATTAAATAAGAAAATATTTATTTTATTTTGTATTGGCTGTTTAGAGATTTCATCTAAGCCTCGCTGCGGGCGCACTGCGCGAACTTCAGGCAAAAAAAATAGTTGCGCGCCATTATAAGTAATTTCACAAATATTTGTAAACATTGATGATGCGTGTTTGCAGGTTATTATTAAAAATGTTGACTCGTGGTGAATAGAAAAGTGATAAATAGAATTGACGCCACTGTACATTCTTGGAGATGTACAAATGTATGTGAGTAAAAACCTGTTGTCATCAATAACTAAAGGAAACAACTTAGGAGCCTGTAACATTTTCATTTTATGAAAAGGATTATTTCCTCGCAAATGTGTTGAAAAACGTCGTATGACACGCGTGAGCTTTGATAATTACATCCTCGGCTCTATTATCACGCTCACCTGCGGTTCGCGTGACAATTCCGCCTCTGATGTTATGATCAACCTAGCTCACTTGTATCACAATGTACTATTATCATTCTGATTCTAATTATATAACAACGAATACTAATAAACATAATAAAATAAATATTTATTTTTGCCGTTTTTATTAAATAATGGTACGGAACCCTTCGTGCGAGTCCGACTCGCACTTGGCCGGTTTTTTTTGTGTAGTTAAGGAGATGCAATGGCCAACTTAGGTCTCCAATATCTGATCAGCTCAGTGTGGCCATAATTAATTAATTTAATTTATTTAGTTTGGTTTACCAACAATTGTTTACCTACACTGAAGTTATAAGGATAATAATAATAATGCATTATCGCTGATCTTGAAGCACAATTTAAGCTCTATTGGACATTAGAGTGGCTGAAAGATGGGTTGAGCAATCTATTCAAGCATTGAATATTTTGGGACTAGATCTATCTGTGTAAAATAAAAAATAACTGGCCATTATTATTCAAACCACAAAAGCTTATTTATCAAAATCCTATTACCCCTTTACAACTGAGCTGAATAAAATTATCAAGAAATATCTCTTCGAAACATAACAGAAGCTTCATATGTATTATCAAAGCAAATTTCCATGAATACTACCTCTGAACAAACCTGTAATTATTATCTGAAAGTTTAAACCAGCCAGGTGTTCAAAACCAGGTGCTCACAACTTGAATACCTGATGTAGCCCGGGTTATTTGTGGACTTTTTAATCAGGCCATAAGGCTACAGCGGCAATACAGCTACTAGTATACCGATTACTGAATAAATAAATAATAGATAAATATTAGGTGACAATCTTACACAAATCGAACTAGCCCTATAGGAAGCTCAATAAGGCTTGTATTATAGGTACTAAATTACGTAGGTCACTACCCACTAGGCTTACCGGTCGTGAATAAAAGATAAAAGCTTACTGGAGTTTGATTTGGTACATCACTTTTTCATGATCGCATTTCAATGTGCTCATGTGCTGGCACATATTTTTGCACAGATTTAGATAAATTAATTTCACGATAAAAAATTAACAATTTAAGAATTGAAACTACTCAGATACTTATTAGGGGTGTAGTCACTAAATAAAATACTTAATTAATACGAGGGTGGATCAAAAAGTACCTGTGTTAGAAATGAAGACGCATATATTTTTAAAAAGTTTTATTTTATTTTTCAACATAATCTCCTTCTAGGTCCTTACACTTTTCCCAGCGTTTCGGCCACTTCTTTAACCCCTCCAAAAAGTAGGATTTGTCAAACCTACGCTTCTGTCTCAGCTATAACCTCCTCGTTTGACCTGAACTTCTTTCCCCCGAGCCATGTTTTCATATTGGGGAACAGAAAAAAATCGCAGGGAGCCAGATCCGGTGAGTAAGGCGGGTGTGGCAGCAATTCGTAACGTAGTTGGGTTAATTTGGCAGTGACAATTTTGGATGAATGTGCTGGTGCGTTGTCATGATGGAACAACACTTTCTTCTTTGCCAAATGGGGCCGTGTCTCCTTCAAACCGGTCCAATAACTCACTATAGTACAGCCCTGTGATAGTTTTCCCTTTTTGTAAGAAATCTATAAGGATTATTCCCTTACTATCCCAAAAAATTGTGGCCAAGACTTTTCCGGCTGCTGGGACCGTTTTTGCCTTCTTTGGGGCAGATTCGTTAGAAACAATCTATTGTTTAGACTGCCGCTTGGTCTCAGGTAATGGATCCAGGTTTCATCAACAGTAACGACACGACGGAAAAACTCCTGCGGATTTCGCTCAAACAAGCCCAAAGACTTCTTTGACATTGACAGCCGTAACCGCTTATTTTCATCGTGAGCAATCGCGGCACCCATCGGGCGAACACTTTTGTTCATATTTAATTTATTGTGTATTATATTAATTGCTGTTCCGTACGACATCCCTACAGCCTCTGCTAATTCACGCACTTTAGTACGTGGGCGGTGACCATTATGTTATTTACCTTTTGCACGACTTCTTCAGTAACCACGTCCGCCGGGCGCCCTTAGGCGGTCCTCGTCGAAAACAGATGTACGACCTCGTTTAAATTCATTAAACCAATATCTCACGGTTGTCATAGACGGCGAAAGACCTCCGTGGACAGCATCTTACTTAACTTTTATTTGTTCGCATGTTTTTCCATCCAAAAATAAGAAGTGAATTACGGAACGATATTGCTCTTTCTCCATTTTGTACGAAAAACAAAACAAAAAACTGAACCATAGACAATTGCCAGTGTTCATTTTTTTATTTGATAAGGTCAATAACTTACACGACGGTAATGCCAACTTTCCTAAGTAACGCCACCTGCCATCAAACATGGCTACATTTGATCCACCCTCGTAATGTTGTATTTTCTCTAACTATTGTCATTTACTATGACGCTCGAGGATCGTGGCATCACGATCCTCGAGCGTTCTCTCTCTTAAACATGTTGTATTTTCTCGAAAAAGAATTAAAAATGTAGTCAAATGGAAAAAAAAAACAACGCAATAGGTTAAATTAAATAATCACAAAGTTATAAGTGTCCAAAGTTTTAAGAGGGAGTATGTTCTGTCCCTTTTCCGCAAAACCCACTGTCATAATTATGAAACTATCGTCATTTACTATGACGCTCGCTCGAAGATCGTGGCATCACGAGCCTCGAGTGTTCTCTCTCTTAAATATGTTGTATTTTCTCGAAAAAGGATTAAAAATATAGTCAAATGGAGAAAAAAACAACGCAAGAGGTTAAATTAAATAATCACAAAGTTATAAGTGTCCAAAGTTTTAAGAGGGAGTATGTTCTGTCCCTTTTCCGCAAAACGCACCTTCATATGAAACGATTGTCATTTACTATGACGCTCTGGGATCGTAACGTCACGATCCTCGAGCGTTCTCTCCTCGAACAAGCGACATTAAAATGGATGGCTTCGTAATTTTTTGAGATATTTGAATGGAATTTTCGTCATAAGGCATATTTTTTTGCCTTCTTTCTTTTGAAGTAATAATAAATTTTGAGTCTACATCCCTATTAAAAAGGAATCTCTATGCCACAGTCATCAACTACTGGCTGATAGGGTTCCTAACACGTTGAATTTAACTTGTGTGAGTTTAGGAGTTGCTATGGCTGCATTCTGTCTCTATAAGTGCTATAATATTGCATCGTCACTGTTATTTATATTATGGCACATATTGTGTTAATAAATCTGCTCAATCAGAAATCGGCAATTGGCCCAAAATGGCAATTATTTAAGGACACCTTACATATTTACGTACGAAAAGTGCAAGGTAGTATAGAGCAAAAGCAAAGCAACGACAAATACTTATAACTCACGATTTAGTGAAATGAAAACATAAAATGAGTTATATGTTTACGTTTATTTCTAGTTGTTAAAAGTTCGGTGTCGCAGGTACAGTGGCATTCATGACAATACTTTCACATGACCGAATAAGTAGAGAGATGAAAATATACCTACTTTTAAATGTGATTTTAACGACGCCATTACTAAGAGGCCCTCGACACGTTGAGCAAGTGCGACTCAAGTCTCAACGTTGAGTATTAAAATTGAATAAAGAATTGTATTTAAGAGTGCCTAGCATGCACGACGTAGTTTGGTTTTAATTTTAAACCGGCTTGCTGGAATAACATGAAACTTTGTTTGAAAAAAAATATGAAAAAATTAAAATGATTTATTTTATAGATAGCTTAAAAAAACAGTTGGTGTTTATTTCTTATAATATGTAGGTAAGTACTTATAACTTAAAATAAAAACAAAGACGAATTAGGTATCACAGGCATAGTGTCGTGACCCTAAAGTTGAGCGTGTGTGAATGAGTGTGTGTGTGTGTGTGTGTGTGTGTGTGTGTGTGTGTGTGTGTGTGTGTGTGTGTGTGTGTGTGTGTGTATGTGTGTATGTGTGTGTGTGTGTATAAAAGTCCTAATACATAATGGCATCCGCCACATAATAATAAATATTCATTTATTCAGATAATTGATGATCCATTGGTTAGTAATTACAATCTTACGACACTATTGTTAGAATATCATTATTAACTAAACTAAACACTAAAACTTCTAATTACATTTAACTTATAATGTATACTGTTGTGGTACAGTCGCCATCACATACATAGGTACACTATAGGTGTTCAAAAATATCGGCACATGCACCCTAATGCCTTGAAAATAGAGGTGTTCCGATGTTTGTGACGTGCTTGTTTGCTCCTATGTATGTGATGGCGACTGTACAGTATTTCAAGTACACAATCCCATGTGTCAACAACTTATCTAGGTCAGAAATATATGTATAGTCTCTGTTGCTAGAGTGTAGAGTCGAGCGTTCTGGGGACTCTTAACACATTCACTGCCAAGAATCGCTACGCGCTACGCTCGTAGCCGATCAAGTTGTTTTTCCGCTAAGGAGCGGAAAGCATCAACAGCATAGGCGAAATCTACCAGCCGTGCCTGAAATCTAGTTCAGAGCGAGGGGAGTCGAGACTTAGCACCAAGTTGTGCTAAGACCCAGTAGCGGATCCAGGCTCCCCCTCCCAAAACCATCTCATTCCTTCTGGGACAAATCTTAAATTCAACTGAAATCTAATTGTAGTAGGGTCGAGCCCCTCCCAAAAGGGTTGAAGCCCCCCCTCAAACCAAAATCCTAGATCCGCCACTGTAACACACCCCTACCTGCTCTGTAGTAATGACGACCGCTTTAGCCTAGTTGGCAGTGACCCAGCCTACGAAGCAAGAGGTCCTGGGTTCGAATGCCGGTAAGGGCATTTATTTGTGTAATGAGCACGAATATTTGTTCCCGAGTCATGGATGTTTTCTATGTATTTAAGTATTTATTTCTCTGTATAAATATGTATGTCGTCGTCTAGTTCCCATATTACAAGCTTTGCTTAGTTTGGGACTAGGTTCCTTTGTGTAAGATTGTCCAAAATATTCATAATTTATTTATTTTAATAACAAAACAACCTATACTTTGTGTAATAATATTTATTCCTTTTACAGTTCAATTAATCATCCCCGCTAACAACGCTGCTTTTCTCAATCTGTCCCTCTTCTTTTTTTTTAACCCCCGACGCTAAAAGAGGGGTGTTATAAGTTTGACGTGCCTGTGTGTCTGTGTAGCTGTGTGTCTGTGTGTGAAATTGAAATATTGAAATAAAAAAAAGTGTGGATTATTTGTGAAATGTGGCTCGCTAGCGGTTTATATGTGGACTTCATGTTTTTAATTGCAGACCCACACGTCAAAAAAATAAGGAATTACTCGTAGAACCGTTTAAGATGATTTTAAAACCAATCTTTGCAATTATTATTTATCGAGCCGATTTTGTCAGATTAGGTTTCGAGTAAGTGAACTGTCTTGGAAATATTATGAATATTAACTTATTTTCTTTTTGATGTGCTACAAATAATTTTTCTTAAAAAAACCGCTTAAATAATGGCAACTTCAACAAATTAGTTCTTGTCAGCCTCTTAATTTAAGATACTAAGGAGCATTTCGTTCATTCACTGGAGCACTTACCTTATACCTTATACATAGTTAGGAGTAGAGTAACTCATCATACATACAAAGTCGTAAATGATATCCGGTGGTCCCGACCTCGCTCTGAATCAAACCAACCGCAACTCGCTTTGTTTTCTATTTGTTAATTAAATTAATGACACGATGTAAGATAGGTAAGTATGTAATGTATTTTATAACGCCCGGTCTAGTACCTAACTAGTAGGTAGTTATCCTGCCTACGATGCTAGAGGTCCCGGGTTCGAATCCTTGTTTCTGTGTGATCGATTTTTTCTTTGGAATTAAGTATTTATTTATCTATATAAGTAGGTTTATCGTCGTCTAGTACCCATAGTACAAGCTTTGCTTAGTTTGGGACTGGGTCGATTTGTGTAAGATTATCCGAAAATATTTTTCTGTTTTTCTTTTTTATAAAGTTTTTTATCTCTTATTAATTTAAGGCAATTCCGGCCGGCTTAAGTAATTTGTATACTTTTGATAATAGTTTTATTTATCTCTCCCCTTGGAAAATAAATAAGTGTAATTTTCAAGTACATTACAATATTATAAAACGCGTCATCATTATCTAAGGTCCACTGGTAGATAATGCCATATGGCAGTACGCCTGCCTTTGGAACCTACGATTATTATTTCTTTTGTGCAATAAAGATTAAATAAATAAATAATTTAAGAGCTTGGTAAAACAGTAAAACTCAGTTCCAGATTCGTGCGGCTATTTATGACACCACATTTGAATGCGTAAGCTCACCAGGAGTCTAGAACAGTTTTTAGAATGGATCAATTCAAATCAATTCAAAAGAAAATAATGAAATTGGATCAATTCTAACTAAGAAATGAAAGGTCAATTTGAATGACAACCCTACCACTTTTGAAATTCGATAACTCCGAAACGCCGCACCGCAATAGTGGAACTTAATTTTATTATCAGTGATACACCTAGTTAAAAGCAATCTTTCTGTGCTGGTCACAAGTCGCACTTTTGAGTTTTTTTTAATGAAAAAAATAAAAACCAAAATCTGAAAAAACATTAATTAGTAATTACTCGGTATCCAGAGGTGAAATTCCAAAAATAAGAACTAGAAAATATGCGCCAAAAAGTCCTTTACCAATCCGTATTCATCATAACTAAATATCTTGATCAGATACGCTTACATAATTTATTTAATAATATTTTAAGTCAAGGTCTCGAAATATTAAATATTTTTATAAAATAAGGTATTTGAAATAGACTTGTGGGTGTTCTTGTCTTGCGTTTAAAACGCATTCCTTGATCGATTTATGCAATAAACAGCATAGGACAATTTTTGAGTCATATTGAACACTGTGCGGCCACTGTTATCTCGTCAGAAACCCATCCAGCTTCTGCATTTTCGGCCCTCAGCCAGTAAGTACTACCGCCGCTGTTATCCAACGACAGAGGAAATGCTTATTTGTTGGCGTCATTTTCTCGCCATGTCACACATAGTTGTCGTAGGAGAGAGTTAGTTATAAGTAGTTCATTCCCATGTGTCTAATTTTCATACTGATATTTTTCTAATAGCTGTCAATTGGGAATGGATGAAAATTTTAGAATGCCTGATTTTCTTTTTAGTGATAGGAATAACCTTCCTTAGCACCAGAAAAAAGTTTCAGAGTTTTCAGCTCAGTCAATTATTTTTGAAAAATATAAACATTTTCCTAACTTACGTTTTGGGTTTAGGACGGCGAATGAGACATTTTCCATGATCCGCCTCATATTACAAGAAAATATCTTAAATTTATTATATGTATTTTGTTCTAAATTGTCGATTTTCATTTTCATTAGACAACATCCACTTTGCACGTATTCGAATATGAACCTATTTCATACTGGACAAAATTCAATTTGGGGTAGATTCATTTTGATCAAGAAAAAAATTGGTCGTAAAATATTATAGACATAATTGGGAATGGATGAAAATTTTAGGAGTGCCTGATTATTTTTTTGGTGATAGGAATAACCTTCCTAAGCACCAGAAAAAAGTTGCAGACTTGTCAGCTGCGTCAAATATTTTTGAAAAATATAAGCTAATTCCTCACTGACGTTTCGCGGCTAGGACGGCGAATGAGACACTTTCCTTGATCCGTCTCATATTACATTTTTTTTTTAAATATCTGATCCTGGCAATGACAAATATAGCTGCTGCAGCTGTCAATATCATTGCCAGTGTCAGTTTACCACGGATTTTTATGAGATTTTTTTGTAATATGACATCGATCAAGCAAAATGTCTTATTTGCCATCCGTAAGTGAGGAAAGTGTTTATATTTTTCAAAAATAATTGACGCATCTGAAAATTCTGCAATTTTTTTCTGGTGCTAAGGAAGGTTATTCCTATCACCAAAAAAATTCAGGCATTTCTAAAATTTTCATCCCCCATTACATTTTAACCAAATTCACTTTTGGTGGTATTACTGTTGGAATTTCAAAATGGTCATTTCGTGTTGACGATTTTCCAGTATGACAGTAGGTTAATCATAATAACACCACTACTTGCTCTGCCGATATAGTTTAGATTATATGAAGTGGGCTCATGAATGGATCTTTGTTAGCCGGGTACACAATGCCCTTATCTGCTTTTGTTTGCGAACGCGTGCCATTTTTTGCAAGAAAAAGGTTAGCGCCACTTAAAATGTTCATTGAATAATGAGCTCTATTGTCTTATTCAATAGATTCAAAATGGACTAAAAGAGTAAAAAACCGGCCAAGTGCGAGTCGGAATCGCGCACGAAGGGTTCCGTACCATTATCTATAAAAACGGCAAGTAAAATCACGTTTGTTTTATGGGAGCCCCTTTAAACCTCAACACCCCAACACCTTATAGCTCTCAAAATCTTAAAAGTAAAAGATTGTAGCTATATTTAATGTAGTTTTTTAATGACAAACAGTTTTTTTTTTCAATATTTATTATTTTCTGTTTTTAGTATTTGTTGTTATGCAACAGAAATACATCATCTGTGAAAATCTCAACTGTCTAACTATTGCGGTTCATGAGATACAGCCTGGTGACCGACGGACAGACAGACAGACAGATAGACAGACAGACAGACAGACAGACAGACGGACAGCGGATTCTTAGTAATAGGGTCCCGTTTTACTCTTTGAGTACGGAACCCTAAAAACCCGCTCCCAGCAAGCGTAGCTAATTTGGAATCTATTGTAAAAGAAGATAGAGTTAATTATTCAATGAACACTTTACGTGGCGCTAAACTTTCTCCTGCAAAAAATGGCACGCGTTCGCAAACAAAAGCAGATAATGGCATTGTGTACCTGGTTAACAAAGAACCATTCATGAGCCCACTTCATATAATCGAAACTATACTTGGTGTAATGGTTTTGTGCTTCTGGTGGTGAATTAGGTTGCCAGAGTACCTACTCGAGGATGCGTTGTGTTTAAAGTGAGGAAACCTGCATTTATCTCTAGGGGTCAAAAAAAGGAATCCTCAAATCAATAAAGGGCTGTCAACGCCGGGTATGGCCTTACCATCAAGCAGACCGTATGGTTGTATGCCACCGTCGCTGTATAAATCATCTCGTGTCTCGGTTTTTTTTCCAAAGTATTTTTATGTACTAATTATATCCATCTATGATTTATTACTACAAACTTAATAGCGACAAACAGACTATCGTAAGGTTCAAATGTATTTAAGAGTGGGTACTGGATTAACTTAAATTACAACTGTGTCTAATTAATCTACTTCACAATCCTTCCCACAACAGTGTATAACGTACGTAAGACTAGCATTAACAATAATTAGCTTGTAATTCTGGCTTAAGAAGCCGTACCAAACATTAACATTCACCTTTGGGTACTCGGCGCACATAACTAGCCATGTACATACATGTAGCCTTTGATTCATACTCTAAAAGGTCCCAAGTACGTACGAGAAGGAGATAATCAGATAAACTTAAGATCTTCTAGAATGCGAAGACGGTGTTGTAACCAGACCGAGTCAGCCACACTCGTTGCGAGAAACATTACGTCATACACGACACAGCTGTTTATCGAGCTACGGAAGTCGTCCATATTTATGTTCTATCTCCCGGTACTGGCAGGATAAAAATTATAGCAGCCGCGTGTTTTAAAAAAACAAGATAAATACTGGCCGGTGATACTTTTTGAAAAAAGAATGCTCGCTGCGAGAGACTATTCGAACTTCAAATGTAAATACGAGCTCTTACCTCTCAAGAAGCCGGCGATCGATAACACACGTGCTCAACCACACCTCCGATGCCGGTAAAACAAAACCAAAACACACTAAAACAATACAAACGGGCTTCCAGCCAGTCAAAACGTCACACACACTGAATGTTATTGCGTATCCACACTGAATTTGACAGCCGGCGTTTTCCCGGCTAAATGAAATCAACTAAAAGCAAAAACTAAACGTAAAACGGAACAAAACAAATCGCCTGTTGCTAGTTTCCGAATGTTCTCGGGGTGTATCGATGCTAAACAGTTTAAATCAAGATAATTCGAATCTGTTGTAACGTATTTATTCGCTTTTGCTAGCGTAACAGCACAGCGTGCCTCGATGGCGCGACCAATACTGAGTGAAAAAAACAAAACTAGCCGACTGAGAAGCGTTGGGCGAGCGTTCAGCGTGAGCGTTGGGAAACGCAACTGGAAAATTGCTGCGTTCTCGCTTGTTCTTAAGTGAAATCGGGGTGGTTGGGTGTCGTTTTTCCTTTTCCTGCTTATCAGTATGGCGCTGCGGAGTTTAGTTGGGATATCAACTGAGTCACCGTGTCTACCGGTGGTACATACACGAGGCACCATATTAGCTAGGTGATAAGCGGGGCAAACACCATGTCCGAACGCCTGTTTAAGCTGTTGAGCAAATATTGTAGAATTAGTTTTCGTTGCGGTTCGTTCACGTGAAATAGGCTTATCGAATGCTTTTGTTCGAGATATTTAACTTACACGCGTTCTAGCAGAGGTTTTTAGGTAACCTAGAATTACTTTAAGGGCGCTAGGTATTCATTTAAATAAAATAACCTTTGTGGAGGCAGATGATTAGTATTAACTAGTTAAGTTAAGGATGATTCCAGTGCACCGCGCCGAGTCAGGGGACCAATTTTTGACTTTCGAGCGCTCGAAAATTAAATAAAAGTGAATACTATTGTAGTTTGAAAATTGCCGGCACTTACTTCCTACCGATATATTTGAATACGAGTGGTCAATACCACTCGTTTTTAAATTTTCTATCGCTATTTCAAAATAGCATTTCATAATTTTTGACAGTTTTCGAATGAAAGAGTCGAGCGCTCGAAAGTCAAAAATCGGTCCCCTGATCCTTAAACCTGCCGGCGCTCGGTCACCGAGTTCTCCATACGTTTGCCCTTGCCAACCGTGCCGCTTCGCAAAATCGCGTATGAGACTGAATGTCAATTCTTAACCCTAAACTTGGCAAAATAAAACAAAAACGTGCGTTCAAGTCTCGTTTGCGCTGTATAGAGCGCAAAAAATTTTTCTAGAAAAAAATGGAAAAAGATGACCAAAAAATGTGTGCATTATTAGATACACTGTCAATTTTAGGGTTAATAGGTGAAAAGTTTTACTGTCAATGCTGTCATCACTTTATTTTGGCGCAGTCGTTCCGGCGTCGGCCCAGGCACGGCTCAGTGTACTGAGAGTCATCTTGAACCTATTCGAGGCCAAGCAACGCTATGAGTGCTACGCCGTAGCGCGTAGCAGCATATCTCCATTTTGTATCGTAAATCGCTCGTAGAGGCGAAACTCGTATGTGAGTTATTGGTCTTGAATGGGTTGAGTTGAGACTTATGTAAGACTAGGCAAATCACTGGTAAATGTTAAAATATGTGATATACTATAGAACCATAATGAACAGATGGCCGTTGGGGCGGAAAGGTTCTTGAGTGCAACCACGTACCGGAAGATGCAGCGAGGTTAACTCTCGACTAGGTGGGCAGATGACCTGGTAATGGTCGCGGAAGTCCACGGAATGGTTGCGGGTGGCACAGAACCGGTCACTTTGGCACTCTTTGGGGGAGGCCTATGTCCAGCAGTGGACGTATTTCGGCTGACATGATGATAATGATGATGACAACCATGATAATGTAGGTAGGTACCATTTTAACATGAAAACGAAATTTTCCGTGAATAAGGAAAATTCCACATAGTTTCAAACAGCGATGATGTTACTGGGGGGAAATTACGCTTTTTTCCTATTTCCTACTATATTGGAATATTTTCGTAATACATTTTATTCGCCGCTTTTGTTTGCAGATTGATTATTTCCGTACTCAATACTGTGCGAATATTGGCATCGAGAATGCTTCGAAACTTAATAACTATAGAGTAGGTCTGTGAACTGTTTACGCCGGTTCTTTTAGAGGCAGAGGTTTATCGACATCTATAGGTATGCCTAAATTGAAGAATAAATAACTTGGACTTTGACTTTACTAGTTCGCGTTACGTAAAGTTACGCGTCAAAAGCGTCACTCAAAAATCAAAAACAAAATATAGGTATATATTATTATGCAATACAGAAATTACAGTGATACCGACACTAGGCAACGTGTGCAACGCCTGTATCGTCTACGGTGTCTTTGTTGTTTAACACAATCGAGGTTTTTAAACAACGCATAGGCCGGGCTAGATTCAGTAATGTAGGTACCTATACTATGAATCACGCTAAATCAAGCGGTACCTAAATTGCTCGACTCAAACCTAACATTAGCTCGTAATTCAAAATAAGTCGTTATCGTGATTTGACTAGGCGAATAATTGACATAGACGTCCTTGCTGTAAACCTACCTGTACCTTTAGGTAAATATATTTGTACAACTTAGGCCCTTATAGCAATGGGGCATGGTTCTAAATTGTTTACATCTTTTTGAATTAACCCGTACGTTCACTTAAGCCTAGGGCACACCAGATAGAACGAGGCAAGGTCCTAGGTTCGATATCCATAGTGACTCGCTGATAAGAATTTTATATCACTCTTTTAGTCGAGCGACAAATTTTTTTGTAAAGCGAGATTAAAATATTGCGCGATGAAAAGAGCGATGTAGTAGGGGTGTAGACACAAAATTTATAATTACTTCAAAAGAAAGAAGGCAAACAAATATGCCTAATGACGAAAATCCCATTCGAATATCTCAAAAAATTACGAAGCTACAACCGTTTTAATGTTGCTTGAGAGAGAAAACGCTCCGGGATCGTGACGTCACGATCGTCTAGCGTCATAGTAAGTGACAATCGTTTCATATGAAGGTGCGTATTGCGGAAAAGGGACATAACATAGCCCCTCTTAAAACTTTGGACGCTTATAACTTTGTGATTATTTAACCTCTTGCGTTGCTTTTTTCTCCATTTGACTACATTTTTAATCTTTTTTGGAGAAAATGCAACATTATTGATTATTCTATTTAGTGTCTACACCCTCACCCCTGTTTCCGACCTAGATATGATGGATCCCATAGTGTTTACAAAGGTTTATGTTATTCTAGCTTGTTGTTTTAAAATGAGAACTAAACTGTTTGTATGGAAAGTCGAGAGAAAGAGAATTATCGTGTATTGAAAAAAGTGTCTAAATTATTGAAATGCGATTGCGGTTGAACGAAAATAGACCCCGGTTCGAAATTAACCTAGTTTGCCAGAGTCATGATTTGCGAGTGTGTTATTATTAACCTCTCATTTATCGCGAATCAATTAATTAGTTGAATCGGTGTATTTAAAAGCGACAAACACGTCCGTTTTTAGCCTTTTCGACGAATGGTGCCGATTAAAATGTATAATTATTATCGGCGACAGGTAATTTACGGCCCTTTAACGTGAAACCAGCGGTGACCCTAAATAAAAGGTAATTTTTATGAAGTGATATATTATCGTTTGTACTAATAATACTTACATACAAAACAAAAACTGCATTAACAGATTAATTGTACACGCAATTAATTAGACGCGTTCTCTCGTAATTATTTCTTGTGGAAATGTTATAACCTATCGTAGATCATTAATAATCACATGCAATCCTAATTATTACAATTATACATTATTTTAATTAGGATTTATTTGCAAACAAACATGATTTTAATTTCTCAACTCCGCTCCGCCTAGCTTAAATAAATGTAGCGCCTGCTGTTTATGTCTGAGCAAACATTTTTCCTAACGCATTGCTATGCTATTGCGGCAGGATACTGTTGCACATTCAGCGAATCGTTCCTAGTCCGCAGTAATACAGTTTGTGATTTATCGCTCCAAAAACCACTAGCCAAGCGTACAACTGATTGTTTATCGATTTCACGAGATGGCTCAGTATCCGGTAATCAGCGGGCGGTGGCAGTGTTCCAATGTTTAGTGGTTAGTACGTTCCTATGTCATGTTATATTGGTTGTAGGTTATTCTACAGAGATACGTACGAGTTATAACTATAAGAGCAAGTATTTTGGATATTCTAGGTACATTTAGTATTATTGTTTTGTATTTCTATTTTGACTTTTGCGACTGCTTAAAGACTTCAATCGTGTCGCCTAACGTACTAATCTTCATAAACAAGGTCTAAATATTAGCGCCTCGTTTAAAGATTGGCGAAAGGTTCAAGCTAATATACATGCTAATCGCGGATTTAACAGCAATTTGGGCACAATTATCCAGTTAACCGCAGCATTCGATCCGCTCTAAAAGCTTTTACTAGCTTGCAGCCCCGCTTTAGTTTATGTTACAAGGATTAACATTATATATTATATTATATATATTATATTATTATAGGACAATCTTAAAAAAATCAACCTAGGCCCACGGTAAGCTCAGTAAGGCTTGTGTCGTGGGTACTAGGCGATGATATATATAATTGATAAATACATATAGATACCTACTTATATACATATATAACATCCATAACTCAGGAACAAATATTCGTGATAAACACACAAATAAATGCCCTGACCGGGATTCGAACCCATATTAAGCATAAGCCGAGTGAGTGAAATATACAACTGGCACGGACGAAGAGCTATACATTTGGACGGTCTATAGTTGGCTTGGTCGTTCGGAGAAAACTTGTTTTTTCGGGAATGAGCCCTTACTTACATCGATTTTTCGCCCGGTATCGAAATCGTTAGAGCAGAATACGAGAGCCCACATACAAAAACAGCGAAATAAAAATCCGACCAGTTAGCCTAGTGGGTAGTGATGCTACCCTACGACGCTAGACGTAATATTTGTTTCTGAGTCTTGGATGTTTTCTATGTATTTAAGTATTTGTACATATATCTATTAAATATATCGTCGTCTAGTAACCATAACACAAGTAAAGCATTATTGGGCTTACTATGGGAATATTAACTAGTTCGATTTGTGTATTGTCCCCTATTATTCATTTATTTAAATGTACCAATATTGCTCATTTAATACATAGTATTGGGTGACTCAGATGCTGATGGCAACGGTCGGTCCCGGAACACATAGCCAAGTGTATGTGAGTGCGATGGCCTCATATTAACAGGTGAGTTTTTAAAGAATTTTAATTCCCTAATTGAGGCCTGGGCTCATTTAACTATCCTGCATTATACAGAACTGAGAGATATCTTACTCGATGCTCTGTGAACTGCAGAGATCGCGAGTCCACTGTTTTTTTTTCCTTAATCTGAATAGGTAGGTAGAATAATTATCGAAACTGCTCACAAAATTTGAAGAGAATCGGTTGAGAAATGCGAGAACAGCCGGGCATCCGCCGGACGTCGGCCTGACATACGAAAGCATTTTTGCCCAAGCTGAAACTGAGAACTGCGTTGGCTTCTCTCGCTCGTTCAATAATTTCATAACTCAAATAAAGATATGACTACTTATAATCTTCTTTATCTTCTTTTTCGTCGGTTCCTCAAGGCTGACTATAATAGTGCAAGTATATTTTCAACTACGCTGTACCTACTATCTCGATTGACTGTACCATTCTATTTACGCGCTACAGATTCAATATCAAAATCTCCATAAATAAAAGCCCATATAATTTGTCGGGCGTGTCTCTGGCACATAAAAAGCTCGCGCACACGGCGTGACGGGGCGGCCACAACGTGCGGTGTGTGGTGGCCTTTATACTGACATTCGAAAACTTTAAATTCAATAGCATTTTAAACATTATGTTAATCATGTGTGACAGTTTGTGATTTCGGTGGGTTTGGTAAGGTTAACAGTTTAATTTTAAAAGTACAATTAACAACTTAGAAAAGTTGGACAACCCACGATATTTTCATTTCAAAGTTCAATATCTCAAAAACGGCTCAACCGATTTTGTTAAAATACAGCTAAGAATCATTTCAATTGCGTCAGCTTTTGGATAAAAAAAACTGCATTCAAATCGGTTCATTCGTTGAGGAGCTGCGATGCCACAGACAGACACACAGACACGTCAAACTTTAAACACCCCCCTTTTTGCGTCGGGGGTTTAAAATGCGTGACGCTATAATAATTTTTGTTTTTTAAATTTTGTGTGTTTATAACTAGCACACTTAAAGCCTACTTAGTAAAATTAAAGTTTTTCATAGTTCTGTATATAAATAATAAAGGTTTACATAGGTTGAATTTTGGAGGAGACAGTCGAGAGCCGGAACACGATATTTTACGGACAGATCGACTAATTTATCCTCCTTAAATTACCCAATGTAAGGAAAATTTGTAAGGCCTATACTCAACCTTCATCCGTCAAAGGTGCCTCTGGGCCCTAGGGCATAAAGGTAATCCATTTAAGTATCCTTACAAGCCTTTGGTCTTGACTAACGCTAAATTACGACTCCGCGAAACCTAATTTAGGCGTTTTTAAGGATATGTAAGGTAAACGTCGACAGTGCTCAACGCTGTACTATAAAAAATATAGTATATGGCATGGGCACTTTATGTCAAAGCTATATAGGTTAAATTCGAACTGAAAGGATTTTTCTTCACTCTATTTTAAGCTATGTCACTTTGACATAGAGTGCCCATGCCATATACTAGTACAGCGTCGAGCAGTCGGACGTTTACTTTAGTAGATACAGATGCATACGCGGTCGATGAAGATTTGAAGTACCTACATTACATACCTATATATACTTTAAACATTGCAATTCTGAAATGAGAATTTGTGTTTCGTTGAACGTGATTGCTAATTTGTATAGATACAAATTAATCTTAGATCTAAGAACAAATGTTAGAAATGTGATAATTAGTATGATTCAGATTTATTTTTTTAAATAGATACCTAGGTAAAAACATTAGGATATACTTTATATTATTTATCCCGGAATTCGTCGCCATTGTGTAATTGCATACAAAAGTTGATATGGGATTCACGCGAACGAAGCCAGGGTCTAGAAGATTGTTTTAAAATAATACCCTCTAAAATTATTTATCTCTATAATGGTTATAGGTATTACGGTTTGCGGCTGGTTCGCGGGAGGTCGACTAGCCCCAAATAAAGCGCTTATACAACAATATAACAACAAACTACGATAAGTGGGGAAGTTATCGCATTTTTCACTCAGACCGCCCGGAACAAAGCCAAAAACTAATATATAATATTAATATAATACCAGCGTTGCTTTCATACCAATAAGTGTTATTTTACATCGTCACTAAGTTAAACCACACTCCAAAAGCAAAATGGCGTAGAATTATACGTTTGAATGTCGATGTCGTGACTTAAGACTTTTTAGTCACGCATAGTTATAGCCGTTGTAGCCAAAAGATGGTAACTTGCAAGTTAAGTTTGTGACTAGGGATGTTTTGGTTTGACTTGGTAAATCAGAGGAACGCAAACGCAAGTCTAGTTTGTGTTTTACAACCGTTTTCTTCTAGCGCCCTTAATGTCCGGGAAATTGGCATCGTAATGTCAATTAGTTTATCATTTCAGGATATTGTTGGTTTAATATAAAGGAGTCAAGTTTTATTGGAAAATATATTGTGCCACGAGAATGTTGGAAACAATTTTGTAAATAGGGAAAGTGTATACTTAATTTCGTGAGTACCTATTTATCATGTCTGTATTTTGTTCCCATGGTAAAGGACAGGTTTTCTTAAATGGGTTATCTTTATTTTTATGTTTAATCTACAGTTTCATGTAGGTAAGTGACAATTGGTATTAGGTAAATTATAGCTTTGTTCTAATCGAACTCATTGGTAGTCCTTCGTTAGATCGAGTGTCGTAACGACTGCTGCTCGCGGACCGATACTATACTTACTTATTTACAAACTCACAAACAAAATTTTACCTCTTCATATTGTTATTCATCATCCTTCTAACGTTTTGCCTGGTACACGTGATCTTAAGGCTTAGAATAGAATAGAATAAATTTATTTTGGAACAACAACAGTCAGTCATATGTCGAAGGGAAATGGCCAAAACAGAGATTTGAACAAATCACGCAGGATGTTAAAATGCCGACTCCATTTTATCATTTGTCTAGGAAAATCAGATTTGAACAAAATGTTAAAATGCCGAATCCATTTTATCATCTGTCTAGGAAGATCAGTAATTTGATCAAATCCCTGAATCTGTTCAGAGAAATGACGAAATCCTCCAAAACAGGCAACTCGTTTTTTCATTTCACCAGATTTGTTTAGTGATTTGATAAATTCCCTGAAACACGTCAGTGAGTTGACGAAACGAACTCGCAAAGTCAACTCGTTTATCATTTCACTAGACACGTTTAGTGATATGCTAAAGTCTCTTCTGTAACATGGTATAGGTGAATTGAT
The DNA here is from genome assembly GCA_963854355.1 of Epinotia brunnichana. Taxonomy (NCBI): domain Eukaryota; kingdom Metazoa; phylum Arthropoda; class Insecta; order Lepidoptera; family Tortricidae; genus Epinotia; species Epinotia brunnichana. The sequence goes on from OY977944.1 coordinate 17,653,251, forward strand.
CAAATCTCGGAACAGAGATAATTGCAGTGTGCAGTCCACGCTATGTCCAGCGAAAACCAAACCAAAACCCGAGTTATAAGTAGTTACTATAATAATATCCTACTCAAAATAAATTCTTAGCATTGTTGAGACGCAGATGCACTTATTAAATAAAGGGGTAGAAAGGGTAAAGATACTACCATCTGACCTTCCAACCCAGAGGGAAAACTAATCTTTTCTCACTTTGCTTTCCTTTACCGAAAAGCTACTGTTAAATATCAACTGATATTATATTACGTACATTAGTTTTTTTTTAAATCGAGGTTCGAACGGCTGACCTCCAGATTGACATTTGCGCGTCTTAACTATCACTATACAGTGGCTCTTTATAATTTGAACAAGCGAGTGAAGCGAACGAAGTTCTCCGTTTCAGCTTGAGCAATAAATCTTTTGTATGTCCGGCTGTCCGGCTGTTGTCATCTACGGGTCGCATTTCTCAACCGATTCTCGTGATGTTTTCTGAGTAGGGTCGATAATAGGGGTGTAGACACTAAATAAAATAATCAATAATGTTGCATTTTCTCGAAAAAGAACTAAAAATGTAGTCAAATGGAGAAAAAAGCAACGCAAAAAATTAAATAATCACAAAGTTATAAGCGTCCAAAGCTTTAAGAGGGGGTATGTTCTGTCCCTTTTCCGCAAAACGCACCTTCATATGAAACGATTGTCATTTACTATGACGCTAGAGGATCGTGACGTCACGATCCCGGAGCGTTTTCTCTTTCTAACAAGCAACATTTAAACGGTTGTAGCTTTGTAATTTTTTGAGATATTCTAATGGGATTTTCGTCATTAGTAGTCATCTTATTTTTCTTTTGAAGTCATAATAAATTTTGAGCCTACAACCCTATTATAGAAAAAAAAATTGTTAATTAAATTTTTGGATTTTTTTAAATATTATTTTTAAGACTATTCTGTGTTTTACAGCTGACAGAGCCACTAGTATTAGTATCGAAGATTATTCAACATTCAAACAACTCAATATTCCGGAACCTATACGCTGCAGTGTCAGAATATTAATTGTACAAGTATGTTACCTACACCTACGTAGGAATAGACGTGAGTAAATACAGTCCGACAATAAAGGCTTTGCTATGACGTGTGAGTGAAGCGTGCTGGTTGGAACAGCTACAGACTGGCTGGACAAAGATAGTTCATTTTGGGACTGCTTAATAAATATTTTTCGTCATCATCATCATCTTATCAGCCGAAAGACGTCTGGACCACTGCAAGACATAGGCCTCCCCGAGCTTACAAATACAATAACAGTGGTCTATAAAGTGACATAAATTCACAGCAACAGTGAAACAATAGGCAAAAAATACTTGGCTACATACTTGCCAAGAGATGTATAGTCTCCTGGTCCATTATATTTAGTGTCCGACCAAAACATGTTTTTTTGCCGAAACCGAAACCGAAACTGAAGGTTCGGCGTTGGCTCTAGTTGCGGCCGAAACCAAAACCGAACCTTTTGTAAACTTGTTAAAATCGTTGAAAAAATGACGTGAAACCGCTTTTATACAGGGTGGGCCCTGTAACTGGAGCAAAAAAATTAACGGTAGATTATTAAGCTTGTGAACAATTATTTCGAAGTGGTTTTATGCGAAAAAAAATATTTTTTTTGAAAAAAAAAATTCTTTAAGATAAGTTTACTTGTATTTTTTTACTCTTCTGGAGTGCTATGAGTAACTTTTTATTTTAAAAACACAAAAAAAAAGAAAAAAAATGAAAAAATCACAAAACTATCTGTTGAACACAAAAATGCAAAAACTATTATGACTCATTACATGATGTTACCTCAAAATGTGCATTGACTGCCGTGATATGATCTCGTGGTGCCAAGATACATTACTTGGAGGTCATAACTTTAGATCAAAATTTCTCCGTAACCAAAAATTTTGAAAGTGAATGATACACAAGGGGTTACTGCAAATGCTCTAAGGAAGCCTCCTTTTGAATATTTGCTCGTGTCACTTCACTGAGAAGGTGGCCGGCAAGCTAAGCCATATTGCCGATTGGCACGAGCGCACCCGAAGTTAGCCGAACGCGACCCGAAGTACCGTTTCGTAAGTTTCGGCCCAGCCGAAAGGTTCGACCGTTTTTTGGCCCAAACTGAAACTACGGCCGAAACTTGCCGAAACCGAAGCCGAAACCAAACCTTCGGTCGGACTCTAATTATATTACAATAAACTTACCATATAATAAAGAGATGTAAAGTCTCCATGGTCAAAAACGATGAAGATGTAAAGAGTCCCCATGGTCAAAGAATTGCGTTTTAGATACTTATGTAAAAGGTATCTAAACGTCAAAATGAATGTATACATATACATACGAAATAAATATCTAAATTTTAGGGTTCTGGCTTTAGCCAGCACAAAATTACAGGATGTTGAAAATGGCCTGAATGACTTCGAGAAAAGGATGCTACGGCGTTGCCTTTTTGTTTTGCTCGACTTGGCGATTTCGCGACTCAAGCGACATGAACGCGGCACCTGTTCGTCACGGGCAAATTACACCTGTCACGCTTGCGTTCGTCTGCGCCGCTCGCCCATTGCCTACACCAGTGTCTTTCAACCTGTGGGTCGCGAACCCCAGGGGGGTCACGCAGCTTCTTGAAGGGGGTCGCGGCTGCTTGACTTTTGTTACTTAAAACATGTAGGGGTTTCATATTGTAAAGTAGAAAATATAATTTAAGAACAGCGCAGAGTGGAGGTCGTGAAATATTTTCTTACTCTAGAGGGGTCGTGCCATGAAAAAGGTTGAAAAACACTCCCTTACACAGTCATGAAAAACGTCGTTTCCCTACTTGATACTGCTGGTATAGTCTGTCCGTCTGTCCGTCCATCCGTCCGTCTGTCCGTCCGTCCGTCCGTCCGTCTGTATGTTACCAGGCTGTATCTCACTGATACCGTGATAGTTCCAGCTGAAATTTTCACGGATGATGTATTTTTTTTGGACCGTGAACATTGACGACCGCTTTAGCCTAGTTGGTGGTGACCCTGCCTACGAAGCAAGAGGTCCTGGGTTCGAATCCCGGTAAGGGCATTTATTTGTGTGATGAGCACGAATATTTGTTCTATGTGTGGGTAGATTATAATAATGTTATGTGGGTATGTCAAGATCTGAATAAACCAGTCTTTGTCTCGACCTCTTGTTTGACTCATGTGTCCCGATACCTACATGAACATGGCGCAGCCGAAGTATTTCTAAGACAGTGGATAATTTGGAACGATTGTAACATAAATACTAATAACGATTAGTAGAACTCTTGAACGTGGGTTTTCGATAAATCAGTTACGCTCGCGGCTAGGCGTAGTGGGTTGCTGTGTGTTTTAAAATGGAATCTGTGTTACCTCCGCCGCCGCCATTTACGTTTTTAAACAATGTAGAAAATATAACGGCTGGAAATATTTCAAAAGACTGGGAGAAGTGGAAGAAATCGTTTGAAATTTATTTCGCCGCGTGTGAATTAACAAAAAAGGACGCAAAAGTGCAAATAAACATTCTATTACATTTAATTGGTGAGCAGGGGCGGGAGGTGTATGAACAGTTCAATGACACGTTTGCGGATTTGAAAAGTCTGTTAGTTAAATTTGATTCCTTCTTTTTATCACGGAAAAACATAACCGTACAGAGACATATTTTTTTTACTCGGGACCAGATAGATGGGGAGTCAATAGAACAATACTCGTTCGAATTAAAGAAATTAGCAAATAAATGTGAGTTCAAGGACTTGTGTGATGATTTGGTGCGAGACAGGCTTATTTGTGGCATCAAGGACAGTGCAATGAGAGAAAGACTTTTACGTGAACCGAATTTAACGCTCTCAAAATCAATCGAAATTTGTAATATTGCACAAATGTCGAGAATGCAGGCCGGAACAATCAAGAAGGAGTCGGCAGAACAACACGCTTATTATGTAGGCAATAGCAGTGTTCAAGATAGCTGTGAAGATGCTGATGATGTCCATTTTGTGTCTCGTCGTGGGGCAGCTGGCAGAGGCCGCGGCCGTGGTGGCTGGCGCGGCGCGCGCTCCGGGCGACCGCCGTCCGTGCGCCCCCCGCCCGCCGGTCGACCCTCCTCCGGGTTCGGATCAGCTGTTCGTCGAGAATATGACGGGCGAGATAGTGATTATGGTACGAGTGCCCCCTGTCAAATGTGTGGGGTGGCTCATGGCAGTCAGAGATGTCCCGCTTATGGGAAAAGGTGCTTGCGGTGTAACCGGTTCAACCATTTTTCGCGTGTGTGTCGAGTGTACGAACTCAGCGCCGAGGACAACACCGATCAGGTAATTCATTACTTTGATAAAAATAGTAGCGACTGGTCAGTAGTACTTAGTATAAACAATGCTGAGATTTCATTTAAAATTGATACGGGTGCCGATGCAAATGTGCTACCTTGTAGTTACTTGCAAAAAATAGGTATTACTGACCAAGATCTTTTGCCAACGACAACTAAGCTGCGCGGGTATTCTGGCGGCGATATTAAAGTATTAGGCAGATGTAACTTAAAGTTGAATTATAAGGATAATGACTATATTTTAGAATTCCTGATAGCCGATGTAACTTCGCCCCCCATTATAGGCCGCGATTCGTGTCAAGAATTAAATTTGGTAAAATTAATACTTTCAGTAGATTGCCAAGGTGATGATAATATAAAAACTTTACTCTTTAAAAAATATGCGGATGTATTTGAAGGTATCGGTTGTATGCCGGGTCAATACAGGATAGGTATAGATGAAAGTATGCGCCCTGTAGTACATGCACCTAGAAAACTGCCCATTGCACTTAAAGACAAAATAAAGATGAAATTAGATGAGATGGAAAGGCAACAGATCATTGCCAAGGTGGACGGGCCAACCGACTGGGTAAACAGTATGACAGTGGTCAAAAAACCCAACGGGGACCTTCGTATTTGTTTGGATCCGAAAGATTTAAACAAAGCCATCAAAAGGGAACACTACAGATTACCAACGATTGAAGAAATAACCGCCAATCTGTCTGGTGCAAAGTTTTTTAGCACGCTGGATGCGAAAAATGGATTTTGGCAGTTGAAGCTTTCTCCGGAAAGTACTGACCTATGTACTTTCAACACGGCTTTTGGCAGGTACAAGTTCCTTAGGCTCCCATTTGGCATTACTTCGGCGTCAGAAGTGTTTCATAAAAGATTGTTTCAATGCTTTGATGACCTGGGTGCTGGAATATGTTTATTTATTGATGATCTGTTAGTATACGGCCGCACCAGAGAGGAACATGATGCGCGATTAAAAAAAGTGCTTGATAGGTGTCGACAAAATAATCTGAAATTGAATTTAAATAAATGTAAATTTGCACTGACAGAAATAAAATATCTTGGGCACAAGATAACTCAACACGGCATATACCCGGATGAGTCACACACATCTGCAATTAAAAATATGCCAAGGCCTGAGAATTACAAAGATTTAGAACGTTTCTTAGGTCTTGTCAATTACGTCAGAAAATTTATAAAAAATATGTCAGAAAAAACGCATCATTTGAGGCAGTTATTAAAAAAAGATATTGAATGGCACTGGGATCATTCTCATCAACAGGCTTTTGATGATCTCAAGAAAAGCCTTACAGAGGTTCCGGTATTACAGTATTTTGACGTAAACAAAGCTGTAGATATGTCGGTAGACTCGAGTAAAAATGGTCTTGGGGCTTGTCTCCTACAAGACAACCTTCCCGTGAGCTATGCTTCGCGTTCACTGACAAAAGCTGAACAGAATTACGCGCAAATTGAAAAAGAATTGTTGGCATGTGTTTATGCATGTGAAAAATTCTACTCCTATATATATGGTAAACATGATGTGACTATAGAAACCGACCACAAACCATTGGTAAACATAATAGGTAAACCGATAGCAGATGCTCCCGCCAGGCTTCAGAGAATGTTATTGCGACTGCAAATGTTTTCATTTACGTTGGTGTACAAACCAGGACGGTTTTTGTACATAGCGGACACGCTATCGCGAGCCGTGGAACCCACAGCGCGCGGCGTCGGTGCCGGCGTCGAGCCCGCCGACCTCCGCGCGCAGGCGCAGGTCTGCGCCGTGCTCTCCTGTAACCCGCTCACTGATACACACTTTATACAGCTTCAGAAATGTACTCAGTCGGATAACGAATTAAACTGCATAATTAAGTATATTAAAGAAGGTTGGCCCAGTAATAGAAATGACTGTGAGGATTTTGTTAAACCCTATTGGTGTTACAAGGATGACCTGTCGGTTTCGTACGACATTGTGTGGAAAGGCACACGAGTTGTAGTACCTAAGGTGATGCGTGCCGAAATACTCAAAAGAGTACATGTGGGTCATTTAGGACTTGAAAAATGCAAGTTGCGAGTACGTGAAACAGTGTTTTGGCCGAATATTAATACACAGCTTGAAGATTACATCACGAAGTGTCCAGTCTGCATAAATTATAAAAATGAGAACAGGAAAGAAACGATGATCCCACATGATATACCAAACCGAGCTTGGTCTAAAGTAGGCACGGATTGCTTTCACTTCGATAACGATAAATATTTACTGGTAATTGATTATTATAGTAAATATATAGAAGTATGCAAGTTAAAGAGTCTCACGTCAGAGGAAGTGATAGATAATTTAAAAGCAGTTTTTAGTCGGCATGGAATTCCCGACACTGTGATGTCTGATAACGGCCCTGAGTACAGTTCGTCCGCATTTCAATCCTTTTCGCGTGAGTGGCACTTCAGCCACGTAACATCCTCGCCAAGGTTTCCTCAATCGAATGGTCAATCTGAAAGAGCCGTACAGACAGTTAAAAACCTGTTGAAGAAAACTCATTTGGCGCGAACTGATTTTAGGCTAGCTTTATTAGAATACCAAAACACTCCCGTTAGTAACACTCTAGCATCTCCATCAGAACTACTTAACAATAGAAAATTACGTAGCATTGTACCATGTGCTCCACGGTTACTTAAACCGAAAATACCTACGAACGTTCGTAATGAGATTGATAAGCGTCAACAAACACAGAAAAAAATGTACGACAAAGGCGCTAAGGACATGGCCACGCTGTCCCCCGGGCAGCGAGTTAAAGTGCGAGTAAGTAAACGTTGGGTCAGCGCGCGCGTACAGGCGCTCGTTGGTACGCGATCTTATTCTGTGCAAATTGATGGGGGCGGCATATTAATTCGTAACCGTCGTCATTTAAATGTAGATAATTCCGAGGAGATTGAAAAGTATAAAAGCCCAGCTTACTATACCAATTCTTACGATGATATCGTCGCCCGAAGTGCCCCCGCAGCGAATGGTACTATCTGTGCTCGCTCGCAACCAGTAAGACCTAACCCTTATGTAACTTCTTCCGGCAGGGTGGTGATTAGACCTGATCGGTGGGGCGTCGATTCCTCGTGATAAGATTCACAACATCAATGCATGCAAGCATGTACTTTTTGTCATAAAAACTAGTCAAGATGAATTAATAACAATAATAAAAAACGGTTTTATTTTTAATTTTATTTTTTGAAATTTTCTATGTTTTCTTTTGCAACTATCTGTTTTCAATTCTGAAATTTTAAAAGTATGTCTAAATGTTAAATGGCTACCTACTCATATTTTTAATGTTTTATTATAGGTAAAACATTACAAATTGAATAAAATAGTATTTAAATTGTAAAATGTTTAATGTTATTGTTGATCTAAAGAGTTTCTATTTGTTCAATGTTTCTTATATTAAAGAAAATTAATGCCTATTGAAATATACTTGTATGAACTGTAGTTATTTTTGTGTGAAGGTACTTACTTTGAGTTATGTATAAAGTAAGAAAATTTGATATGTATTTAATGTGTAAAGTAATAATTTTTCGTTAGGGCCTATTGTATAAATAGGTTGTTACCTAAATTATGTGTACAACGATTTTAAATTAAATTCTTGAACTCTTGAAATAGTTCAAACAATTGTGTCTTTTGATTTGTTATGCGTGTATAGATACTTTGTTATTTTTATTTTATTTTTGAAAAGGGGAATTGTGGGTAGATTATAATAATGTTATGTGGGTATGTCAAGATCTGAATAAACCAGTCTTTGTCTCGACCTCTTGTTTGACTCATGTGTCCCGATACCTACATGAACACTATGTATTTAAGTATTTATTTATCTATATAAGTATCTATATCGTCGTCTAGTACCCATAGTACAAGCTTTGCTTAGTTTGGGACTAGGTTGATTTGTGTAAGATTGTCCGCAAATATTTATTTTATTTTATTTTATTTCTGTTGCCGCTATAACAACAAATACTAAAAACAGAATAATTTTTTTTTTTTTTTTTTTGAAAATGGTACGGAACCCTTCGTGCGCGTTTCCGGCCGGTTTTATCATTTTACAATGACAATTGAGATACCAGCTCGCTGCTGCGCCACACACAACGTTGTGTAATTTACAACATGTCATAATTGTGGACGCCATCACTCTCCTATTGGCTTTACAAGCCGCGTACAGTTGAACTCATGTACACCTTCGTACCTTGTCACTTTCACTCGTTTGGCAACTTCGGATGGTAGTTTAAAAATGACGTTAAAACGACACAAAAGCAAACGACATAGAAAGGTGTTCAGCCCTTGGCAAGCTTAAACCATCTTGTATAGATGTTACAGGCCAATAATGATGATGAGGATACAGGTATTATATATGCATTATAAGCAGTGATCGGAATTAGGGGAGCCGAAACCTATTCTTCGCAAGAGGACATCAGGTTGCAACCGAAAGGAAAAATATTTTTGTTCTTGAATAATAAGTATTTGATATTTTTCCGGGTACTAGACGTTATGTAAATATACATGTTTTTACTTACAGAACGGGATCATCATCATCATCATATCAGCCGAAAGACGTCCACTGCTGGACATAGGCCTCCCCCAAAGAGTGCCAAAATGACCGGTCCTGCGCCACCCGCATCCAGCGGACTCCCGCGACCTTTACCAGGTCATCAGTCCACCTTGTGGGGGGCCTACCCACGCCGCGCCTTCCGGTACGTGGTCGCCACTCGAGAACCTTTCCGCCCCAGCGGTCATCGGTTCTACGTGCAATGTGCCCCGCCCATTGCCACTTAATTTTAGCGATTCGGAGGGCTATATCGGAACGGGATGTTTCATGTTAATTTAAAAGTTATAGCTATTTCATACTTTTTCCTTCCTTCCTTGTAAATTATAAAGCTTATGTCTATCCCTTTTTACTACATACTAACATAAAATATCCCGTACTGTAAGCAAAAACATGTATGTATAACATTACGACTAGTACCCGGAAAAAATATCCTATATCCATTATTCAAGACAAAAAAAATATTTTTCTACCCGGTCGCAACCACCCTATATTATGTCCTCTTGCAAAGAATAGGTATTTCGCCTCACCTTATTCCGATCACTGCTTATAATGCAAATATGATACCTGTCTCCTTATCATCATCTAGCTTGTTATGATAATTGTATGTATGGAAATAAAATAAATAAACCATTATTAGCCTGTAATAAATAAAATAATAAAATAAATAAAACATTACGGCTACCTAGTACCCGGATAATATCGAATACCCGGTCTACTAGCAGCGGATACATTTAATTGTGAACCGTCTTCATTGTTGTACGCTGTGCCCGTACCAGGCCTGCGGTTCCGGCTGTCCCTGCAATTTGTCAGGCACAAACCTCGGACGCGGTCGCGCTTTGCGTGTGTCAGGAAATTACGGCGTTATTCTGTTACAGTGACTGCTTTCATTTAAGCTGTGGAATACTGGCAGGCGAAATGTGAAACGAAAATGTGGGTTCAATTACCTTTTGAGCTTTGCATTCATACACCTATTAGTGTGTAATTATTGCTGGTTAGTTTGAGTACCTATTGCTAGGAACCAATCCTGTGACAAGCGATTGACTTATGAATGTGTATTTTTAGGGCTAAAATTACACGATCATACATATGTAAATATACATTTCTCGTGCGTAGCCTATGGAAGCTTGCGACTCTGGAAGAATCACCAGCCGTATGACGGTTTTTTAACCGACTTCAAAAAAAGGAGGAGGTTCTCAATTCGGATGTATTTTTTTTTTTTTTTTTTATGTTTGTTACCTCAGAACTCCGTCATTTATGAACCGATTAGTACAATTCTTTTTTTAACTGAAAGTATATGCTTCCAGATTGGTCCCATTGTTTCCAAAACCCCAGTTGGATGATGGGAACCATGAGAAATTGAGGGAACTCCTCAAATATATTAGGCACGCGTGTAGTAATTTCGGTATTTTCTATTATAACTCGTGTATTTACACCCGGATATCATAAATTTGGTGAAGTGGAAGTGATGATGAAGACCACAGATGGCTTGTGGCTTGTGTGATGTCTCAATGATGTACTTCAAACTATATAAGTACGTCACAGATTCTGATATTATTCCGTTGAAATAGCAAACAATGAAGTGCCAAAGGTAATTCTGAGATCCTTGAGGAATCGACGGAAGTCCTCAATATTATCGGCCCACATACAGCGATTTGGTTTATTGGTCTAAAAATTAAACGCTTTTGTTCTCGGAAATCAGTTCATGTGGTAAATTGGAAAAAAAATGTGGAATTGTTAATGTGGCTTGGCGGAGTACTGAATTGAAGTCGGTTAAAACTTTGTTTTGAAAGTAAATTATTTGGAACTATAATTAATTTTCATACGCTCATTTTGTCCATATACTGTTATATTCCCAAATAAAATGCCTCTTTATATATTCATTCTAATGATACTTTTTAAGTTCGAATTCCGCTGGTAAATAAAAATATTTGTAATAAATATAAATTAAAATATCTTCATATATTATACGAATCCTAATTCATTTCCAACACGGAAAAATGCTGCTACGCGCTACGGCGTAGCACTCGTAGCGTTTAACCATTGCTAAGAATCACTACGCGCTACGCTCGTAGCCGATTCCGTGGTCTTCCTCGTATGTAGCGGAAAGCGACTACGGCGTAGGCACCCGCTCAGCGGATTCCTGCCAGTGAAAGCACTATTTCAGTAGTGCTTAACCTATTCAGCGGCCATGACGACACACATGCGTCAGAGCGCTACGAGCGCTTTTCGTTTCATACGGAGATTAAGCTGCTACGGACTACGGCGTAGCGCTACGAGCGTAGCGTGGCCGTGAATAGGTTAATGGACAGTTCTAAATCGTATTGTTCTAAATGCATACATAGTTTTAAGGCTTAGATTAGGAAACACTTGCAGGTCCACCAAAAAGGTCAGGAAACCCTTAAACATGATACAAGCTGTTTCTAATCTGAGTCAAAATCAAAATACATACCTGCTCTGTATGTCCCACTGGCATTCCGTGGCCTGATGTTTGTAGTTATTGTTATTATTCTTGTATGTTTTAATTTTCGATTCCCACTCCGTGTTATTGGTATTTCGTTTAGCAGTAAGTCTCATAGCATAGCATAGTTTCAGTTTTATGCTTAATGTTGCCTGTCAATTTTACGCAATTTTATACCACAGATTACTAATATGTCATAGTACCACAGAGGACTTTTCTATATACTGTAATAGAGACCTATCTCGGGGGTCAAATTGGGTAAGATGTAAGGTGTCGCTCTCCTGCGGGAAGTTTTGTAACTACTATAACGTATATATATTTATGAACGCCAAATGCCATATACAGGTAGGTACAGCAGGCACAGCTCGGCCGAAATATCAACGGACCTGTGTGCTTTGTTATTTTACGACAAGGTCTGCAGATATTTCGATCGGGTTGTAACAATGCTGTAAATGATAATAGATATATCCTGCAGGGTGCATATTTCCTAATTTACTGTACAAATCTAAGAAGAAAAACTCCAATTATAGGTATACCAAGAAGGTACTTTTATTTTTTTTGGCAAACTTATTCGTAACAATGTATTATGTTTACATATATGAAACCGTTAGTATATTCGATCGAGACAGGATGAATTCGTCTAGAATATCCTAACTCGTCCATTATGCTTAGTATGGAATATTGTTGTTTATGTGTGCGACATTAGGTAGTATTTGCTACTAACCTGCTGAGCTACGAGTATTAATGCATCCCGGAACAGCACATTTCTTGTTAGACATTTTTTATAACGCATTTTTTCCAGGACCGGGAAAATTTGTAACAATTTGACGTCTTCCTTCATCTTTCAACTGTCAAAGTGTTGCCCATGCTATGCGAACTTAGAACTTAATGCAAATCCAGTTTCTTATTGAAAACAGTGCCACCTTCTTGATAGCTGGCGAACTCTCTGAAGCTCTAGCGATTGCTAGGCTAGGCTGTCAAGGTATTTCAAAATTCGCCGTATTGTCACAAGGCATCAGTAGCCTAGGGGTACAGACGGTGGTATTTGGAGTCGATGATCCTGGGTTCAAACCCTGCGATCGACGCACTTTTTGTATGTGTTAACAGAAAAGTTTTAATATCGCAGAAGATATGGCGCCTGCTGTACGCAAGCATTAAATGCCTTTTCAATTTGGTCGAGTTGCCTGTCTATCTCAGTATGTATATTGTAGTCTTTGGTGTTGCCCACATGACTGCTTAAAAATATACAACCGAACTACGTAAATGCTTAATAAGTAGTAATACAAATGTATAATGTAAGTTATGACGCCAATTCTATTCTGGTTTAATTTAATAATAATTAATAAAAAATATTTAAACTGACTATTTACTTACAAGCAATATTAGTAAATACTACCATTTGGAAAATTATAACTGATAGCTAGTAATACGTGTCACTTTGTGACGTTTTAATCCTGATTAATTACAGTGCCATCTCACTTATTTCTAATTGACTACGTAGCGACAAAACCAACAAAAGGCCGTAGAACGCGATCTGGTGTTGTATTTTAAATGACTGAATGAAAAGTTATACTGCCAAATCAAAAATCTCTTATTTCCATCTAAGTGTTTGGAATGCAGTGTGCTCTTCAAATTATATCCTTGGCACTGTCATCCGGGTTTAAACATTGCCCGTTGCTTAGTATAGAGATTGTGGACCCTGCATAGTACCAAAAATAAGTCATAGTTTTAGTTTTTTATTTTTATTTAAGTGGATACCGCACGACCAAGCATGTGTTGGATCAAAGTATTAATATTTATAAGGTGTCTTTTTAAGTATTTAAGTTTTTTTTTATTTTTATTTCATTCGTTATTAATTGTTCTGCATTGTTGCTTTGTATTCTTTCTTATTCATATGATTTTTTGTAATTTTTTTCCTTGTGGCGTCATTGTTCCGTGTTTTCACCTAATTAATGGTCACAACGGAGGACCAGCGCTGGCGCCGCCAGTATTTACGCTGAGTTGTGACCATTTCGTGGCAAATGTGTATGTGTGTATGTGTCTGCAGTTTGTTTTATGTATTTCTTTTGTCACGAATATTTTTTTTTCTTTCTTTCTTTCTATTATAGGAGGTCGTTGTTGTTCTACGTCCGTAGGAATAACCCTAGAAGCCCTACACGTGACCTCCGGGTGGTGCTAAAAAAACAACAAACTCGGCAGCTGAACTGTTCCTTCTGAACCTCGCAGCGCACACTGGAACTCTATCAGCGACATCGATACGAATACATATATGTACCAGTGTGTAACCGCCATACGATAAATAAATAAATATTGTAGATATTTGCTACTGTCAGCCACGGTAAACGCAAGTTTACTCAAGGTAAGCTGACTCAGTAGCTATTCCTAAACAAATTAAATGAGGCATACTTCGCCCCTTCACGGGGTTATACCATTAGTCAGTTCTTGGGGATGATTCTATGTTTGAAACGTGAATGAAATTGCTGAGTCATAGAGGCTGTTGACTCAGTTAGGCTTATTTTTGGATTGGGGGGGGGTTTAGGCGTAATAGGGATGATTCAGGTTTCGTGTGTAGTCTTGGTGACTCAGCCTGTCTAAGTTTAGGCTTTATGTGGGGTACAGTCAAGGTCACCAATAATAATACGTATACACCACAAACTTACAGAAATATGTATACAGACCTTATTGCTGCGCAAGTATGGTTGTTGTATACATATTTTTGCAACTTTGGGTATATACATATTGGTGACCTTGAATGTATGTGGTAGATTAATTAAAACTAGTCGCTCTGTGAGCTGTAGAATTCGCGAGAGTTTTTTTTTAAATCTTTAATAACGGGGATCGTCAAAAAAAATCTATATTAATCATCGAACCTGTTCACAAAATTTTGCGAGGATTGGTTGAGAAATGCGACCTGTAGAGGAGAACAGCCGGACAGACAGACAGCGGGACATCCGGAATTCCGAAAGAATTATTCAGCGAGCGAGCGAATCGAATGAAGCAGTATAGCTTTGTTGGGCACATCCCGGTCGCCTCATAGACTCTCGGGCTGAATGAATTTATGATGATATTATTTAAGTAGCGACGGGTCTATACTTTTAAGCCAAGATATAGATTTTTTAGAGCGTGGCTGATAGTGGTAGAGTTACGCCGTCTAGTGTAGGAAGCTTAGCGCTACTTATGATCTGATATCTTTTTAACGCTGAAAGCTATAATGAGCTAGGGAGTCTTGGCAATCACTTTACATGTTAAGGCAAACAATTTTCGTGTCGGAAAGTAGAAATCCTAATCTGCAAGATATGAGAAGAGGCATAGTTTTCGTAGAAATCCATTTTAACAAAAGAAAGTAGAGAAAAATAGATCTAAAGTCAACCCTATTTTTTCACTTGTAACCAGTTCACTGCTCCATTTATTATCAGAAAGAGATGAAATTTTAAAATATTCTTCATAAAGTAATGAAAAATGGCTTTGTTTTCTTACTTTCTTAAATTTTGTCTCGTTTTCTGAAATATTCCGAAAAACATGATATCCGCGCTTTCGAACACGCACTTCCATCTCGCTCACGCTTATGCTCAGTGAGAGGGAGAGAAGACCATGCACGTGCGGGGCCTTAATGTTTTTGGTGGGATCTCATTCCATTTTGTAAGTCCCTTTTGGGATGGAAGTTTGTATGGGTTTTCCATTTAATGGTGGGAGGTGATTTTCTAAAAATTCTGAAATGCCTATGTATTTTATTATTTATAACAAGGAGTCCCTATATCAATTTTCAGACCCCTAGCATCAAAATTTGCGGAAATCTCATACAAAATTCCATTCCCTAGTTTAAGGGGTAAAATTCAAACTTTTAGAATTTTTTTTTGATTGTGGACTAATACTACCTTACATACCTAATTTCAGCTTTCTAGGACTTCAGGAAATACCCTAGAGGTTTTGATGATCAACGTGAGTGAGTCAGTGAAATCGGCGTTTTTCAGGTATCAATAAAATCTAAAGTATTGAGCTCTGCAAATGAAACTTTATGTGTTTAATAAGTCCACTATTGAGAATGTTGTTTATCTGATATAATTCAAACCCAAGTTATGAGGATTCTAAAAAACGGTAGGTAGTGCCCTGCCCTTGCACTTCACATGGCTCGTCTTGGCGGGGGCACTACCAAGCCCCCAGATAATACGTTATTAGAAGAAGGTAGTATATAGCACCCACATCCGACAGCACTTATCATTTCTAACACGTCTTAAAGGAAACCGGAGTAGAAAAGATATTCATTTATATGAGTAACCTTAAAAACATGTTCAATTTCAAATCTTATATCCAAGGCATAAGTTGCAAAATGCCTATTCGTTTTACAACTGTCTGAGCTTGAAGGATGTCTAAACTAGGATATTTTTCCGTTTTCGCGTAACAAGATAGATGTATCTGAAAAAGTAAACGGTTCAGCAACTAATTTTCTCGTCCAATTTAGCCAAAGAGGCGACATTGACGTAGGCCGTGACTCAGCGGGTTTTCACGCTGTTCGCCTATGGTAGGGGCACAGTAGGAGCATACGTTTCGTATGACTTAGGTTAGCACTGACCAGTGCTATCAAAAATTGTCCTAACTGATACAAAAAATCCTTCACCGCTGTCTGCCACAGCATCGGGATTAATGCCAGCGACCACAAAAATACCCATTCCAGGAACGTAGAACAAGCTTTAAGGTTTTTTTCGCGAATTTGTTACTCTATTTTGTATTGTGCTTTTTTATAAGGGTTCCGTACTCAAACAGTAAAACGGGACCCTATTACTAAGACGCCGCTGTCCGTTTGTCTGTCTGTCTGTCCGTCTGTCACCTGGCTGTATCTCACTAACCGTGATAGTTAGACAGTTAAAATTTTCAGAAATGATGTATTTCTGAAAATAAAATAAAATAAAATAAAATAACAACAAATACTAAAAACAGAATAAAATAAATAGTTTTATACATAATGGTACGGAACCCTTCGTGCGCAAGTCCGACTCGCACTTGGCCGGTTTCTTATTTATTTACCCACGACGGAACGGAGAAGGTATATGCGTTTAGGGTGAGAGTAGTGCATGTTGTTAGGGTAAAATACTTCACTTTCGGATACCAGCGCCATATTTTAGTATGTTGTTAGGCTTGTCCCTCGGATTCTAAAACTGTCGGGAAACAATCTCTAAGGAGTCGATCTCCCCTGTCATGACGTCATCAAAAACGCCGCGGCCGCGCTTGGAAAAGTGTAGATTACACCCAAACTATGCAACGTGCATACACATGTGGAATATCAAATGAAAGCATTTATGCGTTATATTTAAATATATTCACTAGTTAATTTATTTGTCTCAGTCAACAAGGCCCATATTTACAAATACCCTACAGACTAAGATACATCATCATCATCATCATCATCATCATATAAGCTGAAAGCACCCACTGCTGGACATAGGCCTCCCCCAAAGAGTGCCACACCGATGACCGGTCCTGCGCCACCCGCATCCAGCGGACTCCCGCAACCTTTACCAGGTCATCAGTCCACCTAGGGGGCCTTCCCACGCTGCGCCTTCCGGTACGTGGTCGCCACTCGAGAACTTTCCGCCCCAACGGCAATGCGCCCCGCCCACTGCCACTTAAGCTTAGCGATTCGGAAGGTTATATCGGTTACCTTGGTTCTGCTGCGGATAGCCTCATTTCTGATGCGATCGCGCAGAGAAACTCCCAGCATAGCCCTCTCCATTGCCCTTTAGGTAACTTTGAGCCTTCTTATGAGGTCCATAGTAGGCGACCACGTTTCAGTGCCATGTGTCATCACAGGCAACTCACACTGGTCAAAGACTCTTGAGACACTGCGGAATATTGGACGAAAAGATGTGCTGTAGCTTCCCGAATGATGCCAAGCCGAGTCGGATTCGACGATTGACACACATATTAATATGTAAAACTTAACATAATAAAACTTTAAGACAGCGACGCGCGCCTATGTCAGCCTCACAAGTAGCTTAACACCTTTGTACTGTGTCCCATAAAACGTCATGTTTAACTGCTATATGAAGTTTTCTAACGAGTGAAAGCGACAAAGTACTTATGAGGCCGACTGTACCATGCTGGTGACAAACATGCGTGCGGTCATCCCGATGGTAAATGATCACCGTAACCTATGGACGCTTGCAACTCCAATGTTGTCACGGTACCGACCCTATAAAAATGTATACCTACACACATCTCTTGAAGAACCCCAAACTTTCTCAGTCAGTCCCTACACATAAAGTCACAGTGTGTCGCCGCCCTAACCCGTATCCCGCCCGTACACGCCCTAAACACCTCCGAGGGAATTACGTCACTCATGACCGACGACATTATTATAGCGAGGCTTCACATCAAACATTCAAGCTGTCGGATTTTGTTATTAGCCCTGGAGATGAAGAGTGCCAACTAACAGACGGCTTTAAAAAATCCGGGTTTTATAATTACATTTTATACAAACCGTACACTTGAGAGACAAACTGTCTCTCAGTCGTTAAAAAGATTTAATTTTAATGTCGTCGTTAAACAAAGGGCTGGAGCTGGTCGTTTCGGCGGACAGCAACGGCCATCACAACCTATGGGGAATGGAAACAAACAACAAAAGAGGTAACGATATTGTTGAATACTTAATGACTACTAACCTGGACATTCTAAACATAGGATCAAAACCTACTTTTGTCACTCGTACATGTAACACTATAATTGACATTACTCTAAGCACAGGACTAGCAGCTCAGTACGTATCCAATTGGCATGTGGCGGATGAGGTATCGTGCTCGGACCACACAAGCCACACGGCCGATACAAGCGAACCAACACCCAGAAGAAACCCGAGACGCACAGACGTTAAGGCGTACAAGGAGACTCTGGAAGGTAAACTAGATGATAAGACACACAGACCTCACAACATCACAGAGTAGGAGGAACAGGTAAACACATTCACACAACAAGTAACAGAAAGCTATGAGAACACATGTCCATTATCGACACCACCAGTTACTGGAAACAACTTCAACTGGTGGGGCTCGGAAATGGAACGAATGAGAACTAAAATGAGAAAACTTTTAAACAGAGCAATGAACACAAAAGCAGAGGAAGACTGTGACAAATATAAAACAATCAAAGCCGACTACAAAAAGAGAATACGTTACAGAAGATCTGCCCCCTGGCGGAACTTCTGTGACAACATATCTAGCAGCACACAAGCAAATAGAACGAGGAAGATACTAGCCAAGCAACCTAATACACAAACATACGGATACTCTCAGACAGTAAATCGGTACTACAAGCACTGAGCAGTGATAACATCACATCTAGCTTGATATACGAATGTCACTTAAACCTCACAGAGGTGTGCGCAGATAAAAACAAAGTTACTATACAATGGATCAAGGGGCACAGTGGCTCAAGAGGAAACGATGCAGCGGATGAACTGGCCAGGAAAGGCTCAGAAACAACGGCATACGGACCGGAGCTAATCTTGCCCCTGCCACAAAGCTACATATACAATCAACTGGACCAACACACTAAATACCTACACCAAAGATACTGGGAGGAGATAGACACATGCAGACAGACCAAAGAGATTCTGTCGAAACGCGACTACAAACTCACAACCACACTACTAAGGACACATAGAAACCAACTGCACAAGATAGTGGTTATAATAAAAGGATACAACACCTTGAACAGACACCTCTATAACATAGGTATCACAGACAGCCCCATGTGCAGCGCGTGCATGGAGGCAGAAGAAACGACTAAACATATACTACTGGACTGCAAGGAGGTAGAAGTATACAGAATGAAGCACCTAGGTTTTCCAAACACACTACGGGACGCAGTCAGCAACACCAAGGCACTCACCAACTTTTTAGACGAGCTGGGGTGGTTAGAGTAGCGCCACACCGCCGTTTCACGCAAAATAGGCACAATGGATGTCGACTTGCGGAAAACGCCCAGTATAACTAACTAACTGTCGTCGTTACACAATGAGAGTTCTTAGAATTCTGAGACTTTGAATAGGTACCTGTGTTGGTTGGCGGTTTAAATGATATTTTATACAACCTTGCATAACCAGGTTTTAAAGATGAACAACGCATTTAGGCCACGATCATTGTGAGAAAAATAAAACATAAATGAGAAAATCTAAAATATGTAGTTTAAATTTAGTTTCGATTGCTTTCGCTGCACTGCAGTTGCATTGCAAGTCACGCTACATAAAACCATGCAAGTGCTAATGAGATAGCGTTATTCAAATGGTTTATGGCTCCAATGGCTTAATAGTATTGATGATAACTAGGTCACTTAGCTTGGCCAATTTGTATGGATACACGGCTTCAATTAGGTCTGAAGGAATCTTATATTTTTCATTTTCATAATTTCTATTTATTCGTCTCTGCGAAGCAAAGATACTGTGAAAATTCCATTAAATAAGAAACTCATACATATTCAAATCTTACGTCTCTCTTAATCACATTGAATGTCGCATTACTTTCATATACTTACTGTCGTACTTTATAACATATACTTCATTGCAAACGACACCTTATCGCTCTTTAAATAGAGTTGCTATTTCGAGTAAATGTAGCAGTTTTACGGGAGCTCTTGAAAGTAACTATGTACTTATTTCATTATTATCCAAGTGCCGCGTACCTTGATATTAATTAAACATAGGACGAAACAATAGCTTCTTTAGTCGAAACTTTTCGAATTAAAAGCGTAATTTAAATTAGGGAAAACGAATTATTGTTCGGAACAAGGAAACAGTTTTAGCGATGCCAGTGAGGCGGAATTCGGTATCTGCAACCAAAAATACGGTTTCGGGTTCCACATGCCCGACAAATGAGTCTCCCTGGTTGTCTTTATAACTCGATGGTTGCAAACGAGCATACAGTCAACACCAGCCCAAGCCCAAAATCACGGCCCTGTCACGACATTGTGCGAATTGCGGCGCGGTAAGTGTTTTAACTGTTCATTGCGCGGTCGAGACGCGCAACGCACTGTGGTTAGTTGGGATCACACGCAATGAATTAGAAAATCCGCGGCACTGCCGCCGCCGTGCAATGTCGTCGTAGGTGGCGCGAGATAGTCTTTATGCCCTTTGGCGCTTTAACTTCGCATGTCAACATGTTTTTTGCCTCGTGCCATCTGGCGCCTAGAGCGGCCGCTCCGCTCCCTCTGCTCTACCCTGGGCCAGCGCTGCATACAGCCAGCCCGATAATAAGTAGATACCGTAGCCTATGGATGCTTGCGACTCTAGTGGAGTCACACGCGCAAAGTCAGTTCGATGAGTTGAGCTGAAGGTCATTTTCGCTTGCAATCGCTTTTTAGAAGCGTTATATTAACTTGACCTGTTCGTATGTAAGTATGTAGATATGTAAGTTAGTTGTCCGTCAAAATTTGCAATCCATTTTTCAGTCACTTGCCGTTATCCGATTGAGCTTAAATTTTGGGTTATACAGGGTGACTGGCAATTCGACCTATTCCTTGAAAGGGGTTATACTAGAGCTAATTTGCAACAATTTATGCCCAGTCAACCAGGGGACAAAACGCGATTTTTTTTTAATTTTTCGAGTTTTTAGTTTGTTAAAAAACCGCCTTGCAGCCTTAAAGTGCTGATTGTGACAAAAATGTTTTTTTACCATCCAAATGGAAGTACTTTTGTCACAATCACCAGCTTAATAAGGCTGCAAGGAGATTTTTTTTCATACAAACTAAAAACTCGAATATCTCGGAAACCAGCGAGTTTCGACCCCTGGTTGACTGGACATAAATTGTTGCAAATTATACTAGCTAGAGTATAACCCCTTTTAAGGAATAGGTCGAATTACCAGTCACCCTGTAGTATAGTTTGGATGACAATTCAATATTATGGTACCATCGACAGACCCACAGGTACCAGGCGATGTTTTCCTTCACCAAAAAGTGATTTCGAAATATGAAGAATGAGGTCTATGTTCAGTTGAATAACCAGAAACCCATTTATAACTCGATTGCGAATTCCCGTCCCTAGCGAAGAAACTCATTTAGACGTCATTAGAGCGAGGGATAAATGGAATAACACTGTTATAGGGTTTACATAATGATTGGTTAAGTACGCAACTCGGCAAGTAAACGACGACAAAAAATACGAGATTTTTCTTAACAGAAACAATAGGAATTGACTTTCAGATATAAAGATCTTAACTATTAGTTGTTTCTCAGCCAACCTAAGCCAAAACACGTTTGCTTGAAATTATCTTGATATAAGTAAATAAACCGTGAACCTGACCCTTGATATTGGACGAATATGTCATGTAAATTGGCTTTACGAATAGGTAAATTGATTATGATTACCCAGGTGATCCTATTGTTCGCAATATCCAGCACGATCTTAACCACCCTCCACCCTCTCCCTGGGTGATTGTAGTGGACAGAATTATATCCGTTAGGATATCCCAGAAAGTAATATTACTTTGCAAGAAGATTCTAAGTAGTGGACGAACGTATTCAGTAAGATCACGTCGTTTAATCATATCATATGATATTAAACGACATAATCAAGTTAAATTGGCGGTATTTTACCTTATCTTAACATTGGTACGTGCAGATTTGAATAAAACTGTGTAATTTATGCTATGAAGTATGTGGTGTTGTGTTCCTGGTGGTGAGTAAGGTCGCCAGAGTTCCCTAGGGTGCGCTGTGTTGGGAGTGAGGGACCTGCATGTCTCTATCTGCCGACACAGCGAATCCTCAAGTGAATAATGGGTCGGCAACGCGCTTGTGATTCTTCTGGATTCACAAGTGTCCATAGGCTACGGTACCAGCTTAACATCAGGCAGGCCGTAAGCTTGTTTGCCACCGTCTTTGAATAAAAAAAATAGGCTTCGAATCGCATCGATTATCTTTATCAGCGAAAGCATCTGGTCTCTTTTAACCAATTGTGTAACCGATCGAATCCGTAACTTTGATCATCCGAGCGAGAACAAAATGAAACTGACTTAGACATAGCGTAAATAAACCGTGAAGCTCCTCATTGGAAGTCCGTTGAAATCGCGTTTTTCCTTCAAAATACAGAGAAAGTAATCAATTTACAACAAAACTACCCCTAAATCAAACAGAAACCTCAAGCATTCCGACAGCGGCAAATTCGGTTTGAAGTCCAATGAAACGACCGGAAATGGATCTGCGTGGCAATGGCCGCCACTTCCGGCGGGAATTGATCCCGCGAGCTTCCGAGCTTTGTTGTTTCTATTCTTCACTGCACGCGTCCGGTGGAAGCTTTTTAGGATTCCGTACCCAAACTTTTTGGCACCAAACTGGCCACGATGTATACACTTTTTCAGCTTATTGGTGCTTTTAGCACCATATATTAGGAATTTGTTCATTGACTTTATAGATGACTCCATACTGATAGCAATGGCGGATTCTCTTAAACAGAGGTGTAAGTAATTGCCATACTAAAGACCACTACTAAACTACTACCCATAAAATAAGGAAAGGTAAAATTCTAATCTAATATGGAACTAGCCTTGGAACTCGTTTATATCGTAGCTCCATACAATCTTTCACCCCCATTTGACTTCCTTAGGGGATGATTTTTGGGATAAAAACTATCCTATTGAACCCCCCATCCCCCCCTACGTATCCTATCCCGGGATATCCAACTATTTCTATACCAATTACTCAATCCACCGCTTTTTAATGAATTTGAACAGGGTCAAATCAGCTTAGTTTTAGTTTCAGCTAACTACTCACGTTACGTTGTTACTTTTTTAGGTGACATTGTGGTTTTTATGCGGGTCAAAGTAACCCTCCATTGGGTCAAAGTAACCCGAGTTTACTGTACCTATGTGTTATTTATTTATAACGGGAAAGGAACCCTACTTGCGTCTATCACCTGAAGGCCAAATTTATACAATTGTCCCCTTTGGAGGTCAACAAAAGTTTTGTATCTATTCTAATGTCGAATTTACCTTGACCGTTCTCATAAATTTGCACGAATCGTGAAATTGTTTCCCGTTAACAAAGGAAATAATATATTTTACTGTCCCAATAGCTGTCAAGAAATTTTAAGATAAAACTATTATGAATAGCTGCATAATAAAGGTGTACGGTCTAAACACCGTACATTTCGTAATGCTTACTTGCGACCCACTTTGGGTCGTGCGTCAGATATTTAATAAATAAGTATTAGATATAAATATAGTCAGTGCATAACTAAACCGCGAACTAGCGTGAACATCAAGAGAAAGAATTACCAATTATTTACTATCTATACTTTTATCTCTAGTGCAATATACTTGTTAAAACTTGAGTATCTTTCTCCGCACTCCTTTAACTATCTACAACTACAAGAACAAGTGAAGCAGCTAGCTGGCTCCTACAAAAGGTAAGTAAGTTTCTTCGTTTGGATAACTTGTTTATTGACCTTATTCTTATTTGTATCCATAGGATTACGTCACTGTCGAGGGTGAACAAGTCTGCCGGATTACCGTCGTATTTACTGAGCGGGCAGGTCTTGAAGATATGCTCAATGTCTTGCACCACGGCCCCACAATCGCACCTCGGGAACTCTATCCAACCGCATTTGTATAGGAATGCACGTGAGCGTCCGCAGCCAGTTCTCAACTTGTTCAGCTGGCACCATTATTTTCTAGGCAATGAGAAGCCGGTCGGTTTCACTGTTGGGTTGATTGTAACACCCATGCTTTTGGGAGGATTGTCTATCCATACCATTTCCCATTTTGCGGTTGTGTCAAAGTGCGTGTCCATGAGGCTTCTTGCAGTCTGGTAGGGAGGGTGTCGAGATTTCAGTCGGTGTGCCGGAGGGTAAGGGTGAATTGCAAAACAATTGTACATAGTTAAGAGCCTTAATCTAATCCACGCTTTATTTTTTTTTCCATTGTGTAACGGCAATTACCCATACATTTTATATGGGAAACTTTCGTTACACAATGGAAAAAAGTTAAAGCATGTGTTAGATTAAGGCCCTTAATTATGTACATTTTTTTTGCAATCCACCCTTTTTTTTTTTTTTTAGGTATACGACTGATTAAATGCCATACGATTAAATTAATAAATTCTTATTTGTTTCGTAACTATAACTATTATTCTTCATAAATACTCAAGTAAATGAGTATCTAGTATCGTAGTATCGTATCCATTGCAATACATAGATATGCAAATTAACAAATAAAGCAAATCTTTCTATTGATTAGACGGCACTCTACCAACAAATATAAGTATGAACAACATTCATAATGACGCATGCCAGCTATTTATTTGTATTTTAAGTGGCCACTTCAGTGGGCTATCAGTCATCACTTCAAAGATTATTTACACATTAAAGATGAATATATGATAACGGGTAACTAATTTAATTAACTATGTTACAAATAATACATTATAATACTCGTAAGTTAAGATTTTTTTGTACACCTTACCTTGCCCTCAAACTGCCCCCTATAGTCCGACGTATGCGCATGAACAATAAGCGCCTAAAACATTATGATGAGCAATATCATTTTTAATACACATGACTACTCTTCAACCGCAGGCTCTTCAGTTAAATTGATTACAAAGTGAAACTAAACCAAGGCTTGTAAGAAAATAAAAATTTTACTTTACCTCCCTTAAATAACGTGTTGTAATTGTATATTTATTTTCTACTTTGGCCTACAACCTAGCCTGTTTTTCTTTCTATCTTAACTCTGCTCTCACACACATTAATACTTTTTCCCCTCACTGCCTCGGAATGCCGTCTTTTATCCTTTAAAACCAGTGAGCAAAATCGCATTTTATCCACTAGTGGGCAAAGTAATTAGACTTTGGAGCGTATCTCATGTCTCATGAACCGTGATAGTAAGACAGTTGAAATTTTCACAGATGATGTATTTCTGTTGCCGCTATAACAACAAATACTAAAAATAAATATTTAAGGGGGCTCCCATACAAAAAAACTTATCAGAATTGCTTGTTGCCTTCATCAGGCGCCCATCTCAAAATGTATGAGAAAACTAAAATCCGACTCGCACTTGACCAAAATTTAAAATTTTATACAAGGGTGCAATTTATTATTTAAATAACATAAAGTTGTTTTGCTTGTTGCACTTTCCTCGCTACAGTGACGTGAAAAGTGTTGTGTTACACACGGGTGCAAATGTATTTTACTTCTCGTGTGTTGTTTTATTTAATTCCACACTCGTGGGTAAAATACAACTTTGCACCCTTGTATAACAAATAACTATTATTTATTCTGTGCTACAATTCATATTTGGATATATGAGATATAATATGTACCTAGTTAACGAAAAATTATGTAGTTAACTAGCGACCCGCCTCGACTTCGCACGGGTATTAAAAACCTTCCTCTTCGATCGCTCTATCTATTAATAAAACCGCATCAAAATCTTTTGCGTAGTTTTAAAGATTCAAGCATGCATAGGGACAGACAGACAGCGGGAAGCAACTTTGTTTCATACTATATAGTGATATATACCATTTAAAAGGTGTTGTCTTTAATGTACAGATACATATACTCGTACTTATGTCATCCATACATATATCCGTTCTGGCTTCAAATATTTTGTCCAACAAAATCTGAATCCGAAACTCAAAGCAGCCTGCATTCTAGAACGTCGTCCAGGTGACTGGTTCTAAAGAGCTTTTCGATATATTCTAGATAACAATGCATTCCCGTATCGAAAATCTTGGCGTAGTAAGTTCAGTCAAGTGTAAAAATAAGGGACATATGGGTGCATACAATCCTATCGCTTATGCCAGTGCAGCGGATTAAGGTTTCGGTACATATTTATGAGAGGATTAAATCGATACATATGTTTGCACTTGACTGTACACCATGTAGAAGTAACTCTTCAATACTAGCATCTAGCATACCAAGTGCCGGATTTAGCCTAATAGGTCTGCGACTACGAAGCATGCGGTCCTGGGATCAAATCCCAGTAAGGGCAAATATGTGATTAATATTGTTTCGCAATCTTGGATGTTTTGTACACAAGCTTCATTGAGCTTAATTAGGCCTGTTGTACACTTGTAAGTTCTTACGTAAGTTCAGTACAAATACTGCTCACGTAAGTCGTCTGTAAGCAACATTTGTACGGAACTTACGTAAGTAACTTACAGGTGTAAAGGCCGCCTAAGATGTGACTTGAACGAGCGAGCGAAGCGAACGAAGTTCTACGAGTATACTTCAGCTTGGGCCGAAAATCGCTTGGCTGTCAGGCGTTTTTTTTTGGGCGTTGTACCCAAAGGGTAAAACGGGAACCTATTACTAAGACTCCGCTGTCCGTCCGTCTGTCACAAGGCTGTATCTCATGAACCATGATAGTGAGACAGTTGAAATGTTCACATATGACGTATTTACATGACAATATTTTTTTTAATCATCTTCCTAACCATATAAAAGGTCAAACCTTGTCAAACCAAAAATGTTCAAC
The DNA here is from genome assembly GCA_963854355.1 of Epinotia brunnichana. Lineage (NCBI taxonomy): Eukaryota > Metazoa > Arthropoda > Insecta > Lepidoptera > Tortricidae > Epinotia > Epinotia brunnichana. The sequence continues at coordinate 17,680,073 of OY977944.1, forward strand.
CAACAGTTGAAATCATTGTTAATCGACAAATGCTTCTATAGTTTAAAATGAGTTTTTTAACGCAAAATTGTAAATAGTTTTCTTTTGAACTTGACTGTTACCCTATTTAATCCTTGCATTAATTAATGTCCATTATATTTTTAAGTTTAGTCTGTTTTATACATATATATATTGTTGTGCCCTTGCAGGGTGTCACATGAATACCTTATAATGTACCTACCATCTATATTTTGTAATTTGATATTGCAATAAATAAATTTAAATTGAAATTCTGTTGCCGCTATAACAACAAATATTACAAACACAGAATAAAATAAATATTACAAAGAGTAAAACGGGACCCTATTACTAAGACTTCGCTGTCCGTCTGTCTGTCTGTAGGTGATGTATTTCTATTGCTAGTCTGGGTACTAGACGACGATGAAAATACTTATATATAGATAAATGAATACTTAAATACATAGAAAACATCCATGACTCAGGAACAAATATTTGTGCTCATCACACAAATAAATGCCCTTAGCGGGATTTGAACCCGGGACCTCCGGCTTCGTAGGCAGGGTCACTACCAACTAGGCTACAGGAGGCTCCCATACAACAAACGTGTTTTTTGCCGTTTTTATAGATAATGGTACGGAACCCTTCGTGCGCGAGTCCGACTCGCAATTGGCCGGTATTTTTTTAAAAGACAGGCTCGCGAGCCTCTTATTTATAATATAACAATATTAGTAAAAAAGAACAAAACTCCGACATCCCAACTTTTTGTCAAACGCCTTAAATTTGTAACTAAACCCGCCAATTTCCAGGCATTCGCCAAACGCATCAAACATTTAAGTACGCCGTCAACAACGTCCGTGCCATGCATTTGTTACGCCCTGCCCTCTGAAAATTTAACATTGGCACGCACTGGCTTCGAATATTGACAGGTTTTACAAAATTTACCGTGAGAATAGGCATGATGCCTCATGTTAAAATTGATAACGTAGTGTAGATAAATAGTAAACCATCAAATTATTCATCAAATTAATAAAGTATAAATTATAAAACATAATAATGAAAATCATAAAACGATATGGACCTTGAAAGTTTAGAAAAAACAATGCATTTTTTTATTGTCCATGACTAAATTAAAAAAAAAGCGGCCAAGTGCGAGTCGGACTCGCACATGAAGGGTTCCGTTAAATAAATTGCTTTTTACGATTTATGACGTATTAAAAAAAAACTACTTTCTAGATCTCGTTCAAACCAATTTTGGTTGGAAGTTTGCATGGTAATGTACATCATATATTTTTTTTTTATTAATCTATTATTTTAGAAGTTACAGGGGGGGGGACTCACATTTTACCACTTTGGAAGTGTATCTCGCGCAAACTATTCAATTTAGAAAAAATTATGTTAGAAACCTCAATATCATTTTTGAAGACCTATCCATAGATACCCGAGAGAGAGAGTATGGGTTTAATAAAAAAAAAAATTTTTGAGTTTTAGTTCTTAGTATGGGGAACCCCAAAATTTATTATTTTTTTTTCTATTTTTGTGTGAAAATCTTAATGCGGTTCACAGAATACATCTACTTACCAAGTTTCAACAGTATAGCTTTTATAGTTTCGGAAAAAAGTGCCTGTGACATACGGACGGACGGACAGACAGACAGACAGACAGACAGACATGACGAATCTATAAGGGTTCCGTTTTTTGCCATTTGGCTACGGAACCCTAAAAACGAAACTTGAAAGTGACCTAACACCAGTAGTAGCACTGCGTAGTACCTACTTCTTTTTGCAGACCCTACTACTAGGTACTACTGCAGTGCTACTCCTGGTATTTGGTCACTTTCGAGTTTCGTTCGACACTTTTGTAAATCTGACATTTCTTAACATTAATTTAAAAAAAATCCGGCCAAGCGCGAGTCTGACTCGCGCACGAAGGGTTCCGTACCATTATCTATAAAAAAACTATTTATTCTGTGTTTTTAGTATTTGTTGTTATAGCGGCAACAGAAGTACATCATATGTGAAAATTTCAGCTGGAACTATCACGGTCTCAGTGAGATACAGCCTGGTGACAGACAGACGGACGGACGGATGGACGGACGGACAGCGGAGTCTTAGTAATAGGGTCCCGTTTTACTCTTTGAGTACGGAACCCTAAAAAGATTAGGTACACATCGATTGTACGTCCATGGCAAAATCATTTCGTTGCGGGAAAACATCCACTAAAATTTCACGGTGTAATAATTAAAACTAAAATTATCTTATATTATATTATCTTGCCGACCTTATCGTCATCGCGAGCGTTGAATAATCATCATCATCATCATCCTATCAGCCGAAAGGCGTCCACTGCTGTACATAGGCCTCCCCCAAAAAGTTCCAAAGTGACCGGTCCTGCGCCACCCGCATCCAGCGGACTCCCGCGACCTTTACCAGGTCATCAGTCCACCTTGTGGGAGGCCTACCAACGCCGCGCCTTCCGGTACGTGGTCGCCACTCGAGAACCTTTCCGTCCCAACGGCCATTAGCTCTACGTGCAATATGCCCAACCCACTGCCACTTAAGTTTAGCGATTCAGAGGGCTATGTATTTAAAATAATATATTGTAAAGAATGTGACTGCAATCCTCGCCAATAAACACTATGTTTTGCGAACTTATAAGTAATAGAAAATGTAACTTATTATTTTTGGCAAAAAAAAAATATCTTTGATAGCTATGTATTTTATCCCGTTGCTTTGCCTGCTTTGTCTTTGAAATACACAGATATAGCCGGCAAAAGCAACTGGAAGTGAAACGGCTGTTAGCACAGCTGTTAGCGCCAATTCGAAAATTCATGAATAGTAATTATTCCACGCTCGCGATGACGATAAGGTCGGCAAGATAATATAATATAAGATAATTTTAGTTTTAATTATATTAAAGTAGTTTTAGTCAGGGCCCAACTGAAAATCAGCGCCACGGCTTGTCGAGGCACTGATTGGGGGTGGGCTCCGGCGTACATAAATAATGATGTTATCTTATAACCTGTAGCATCCAGCGGACTCGCGCGACCTTTACCAGGTCACCAGTCCACCTCGCGCCTTATTCCGCGGGTGGCGCTGGACCGGTCACTTTGGCACTCCTTGGGGGAGGCCTATGTCCAGCAGTGGACGTCTTTCGGCTGATATGATGATGATGATAACCTGTAGCTACACTTTACCGTCATTGCCACATAAAACGCATCTACAATGTCCCAATATTGCGCCTACATATTGTAATAGGTATTGAATCTCCACTGCATTGTTTTCATGTCACTTCACACAGCGTGACCTATAAAATATCTGCTTACATCGGAGAAACAAGAATCTCATCTTACTTACGCGAACGCTTTTAAATCTAACCTAAAGTACAAATCTCAACTTTACCAATACGTGATAAAGTTGATACTACATTGGCATAGTGGAATGAGTAAGAGATTGTGAGTGTTATATGTTGTTGCATAAGAATGCAAGGTTCTGCTTGGGCAAGCATCCGAGTCACTGGTTTGGTGAAAAGTGGGCTGTACGTTATGAGAAATATTGATATTATAGTTTAACGTTTTTCGAACGATAAAATAGTACCTACATTGTTTATCAGGAGCCCGACGCCGTAAGGCGGAGGGCTTTTGATGACTCGAGTTTGCAATATTCTTACGCCCGTGTTAAACACAATGTTTTTCATCACATTTGCGAGGAAATAAATAACTACAAAAGACAGAAAAACCTATGTTTTATACAAGCGCATCAATCAAATGTTGACGAAATTGACAACTTCACTTCTAGATCAGTGCGAGTGGAGGGCGGAGCTTCAATATTTCAACCAATCACAGAGCAGAATTCTTGCCGCCCAGATTTGCTTAACCAATCAGATCACACACAAGCTCATAACTCCCATGGTGCCATTATTTCCCGCGGGAACATTTTAGGCAAGGAATAACACCATTTATGAGCAAGTGTGATGAAAAATATATTATTTATCTCTACGTTTGAACGTTAAGCGACTTTCATAATCCAATATCAATTCATAATCCAAGATCATGTTTAATTGGACTATAATAGTACTAAGTAGATTACCTAATTTTGTATCAGTAGGTAACATATGCTTAAGAAAATTACAAATTTCAATTGAAAAGAAAAAAAAAATATGAAGGTAAACGTCCGAGTGCTCGACGCTGTACAAGTAAGTATATGGCATGGGCACTCTATGTCAAAGTGACATCGCTTAATATTCGAACGAAGAAAAATCCTCTTAGTTCGAATTTAACCCATATTGCTTTGACATAAAGTGCCCATGCCATATACTAGTATAGCGTCTTGCACGACGTGTACCTTATTGTTCCGAGCTGATTTCGAACCGGCGACTCTCTAACATACGCGGCCAGTAGATTATATCTCAACCAATTGAGCTATATGAGCAGTCTTGTAATAAGTCAATATTACGGAAGCGAGTAGCATCCCTGATGCGGCGAGTGAGGGACAGTGACAACAGCCTCCTGAACAGCGTTTTGGAAAAATTTGACTGCCCAGTTGTAAAACATTGGAACACAATTCATATGGGGGACAGGGTACCCATTTTCAATGTAAAATGAATGTATTTAATTAATTAATTTTATTTTATTACACTAACGTAGACATATTCTTAAGCTATTAAATGTTACTAACTATTAATGAATAACTATGGATTGTATTATCTGAAAATAAATGAATTAATAATTAATAATAATAAGAAGAGAAATGTATGGCATGGTCACCCCTCTCCATCATTTTTTTTTTATTGAGAAACAAACAGTCTTAAAAAAGCGGCCAAGTGCGAATCGGACTCGCACATGAAGGGTTCCGTGAAATAAATTGCGGTTTACGATTTATGACATATTAAAAAAAAACTACTTATTAGATCTCGTTCAAACCAATTTTCGGTGGAAGTTTACATGGTAATGTACATCATATATTTTTTTTAGTTTTATCATTCTCTTATTTTAGAAGTTACAGGGGGGGGGGGGACACATTTTACCACTTTGGAAGTGTCTCTCGCGCAAACTATTCAGTTTAGAAAAAAATTATGTTAGAAACCTCAATATCATTTCTGAAGACCTATCCATAGATACCCCACACGTATGGGTTTGATGAAAAAAATTTTTTTGAGTTTCAGTTCTGAGTATCCCCCTAAAACTTAATGTTTTTATTCGATTTTAGTGTGAAAATCTTAATGCGGTTTACAGAATACATCTACTTACTAAGTTTCAACAGTATAGCTCTTATAGTTTCGGAAAAAAGTGGCTGTGACATACGGACGGACAGACAGACAGACAGACAGACAGACGGACGGACATGACGAATCTATAAGGGTTCCGTTTTTTGCCATTTGGCTACGGAACCCTAAAAACACATAAGTAACTTAGCTATGGCTATGTGAGTAATGCTATAATAGACCTATAGTTTTATACATTCTTACAAAGTTACAAGTTATAGGTATTAAAAATTGGAAAATATGTTTAAATTAAGACCAAATGTCATAAATATGTATATATATATATCTATATATACATATATGTGTTGTAAATACACTTCTTAGTCATCTGATTAGGTGGGTGGTGGGTCAAGCTGCCTCGTGGTAAGCCAGTCCTGTCAAGCTGGTATAATAGGCTTGTTGCGTGGTGTTAAAATTGATAACGTCGTGTTGCTAAATGGATAGTAAACCATCAAATGATTGTAATAAAGTATAAATTACAAAATATAATTCAAATCATAAAAAGATATGAACCTTGAAAGTTTAGAAAAAAAAGTTTTTTTATTTATTGTCCAAAAGTAAATTTAAAGTTACCAATATAATCCTTACGCTTTTATAGAAACAAAATTGTACGACAACTATGGACCTAAACGCAGTATTTCTCGACCGAAACAGCAATTTACTTCATTTTCCATGCGACGGTTAGTACAAATTGCACGGTATGACGTCATACTTTAAAGCCAATCAGTATGAAGCGTTTCGGCTGCTGTCAGCGAGGTCCGTCTTTAACTCGATTTTTTGGGTATTAATGTATTTTAAATGTAGTTGCTTCCATACAAACATTTGTTCATCTACAAAAACTGGTTCGAATGGCATCGTAAACAAATTTAAGGTCACAAGCCCATTGACAGACATTCAGGTGTAGTACTATAAGAGAAGTGATTCCAAGGAAAATACATAAAGTCAAAGTGGGTGGTGCCATAATATTGCGTACCGTCAAACATGCCTACTTTGCCACCAGGGGGAACTTTGCCAAAGAGGAAAATTTTAAAATTTGCTTCTTGGGCAAAGTTCCCCCTGGTGGCAAAGTAGGCATGTTTGACGGTATCTACATCAGCTGACGGTGACTGGTGCAAACCATCAAGCCCCAGAAGGCTCTATGTGGGAGGTATGCGAGACCTTAGAGCGAGAGCGTTGAGGCGGAAGTTTCTCGAATGGCGACCACGTACCGGAAGACACAGTGTGGGTGGAACCACAAAGTAGACTGATGACCTGGTAAACGTCGCGGGAGTTCGCTGGATGCTAGTGACGCGGGACCGGTCACTTTGGCACTCTTTCGGGGAGGCCTATGTCCAGCAGTGGACGACTTTCGGCTGACATGATGATGATGCGTGACCATCATCATCAATACATAGTATAAAACAAAGTCGCTTCCCGCTGTCTGTCTGTCTGTCTGTCTGTCCCTATGTATGCTTAGATCTTTAAAACTACGCAACGGATTTTGATGCGGTTTTTTTTAATAGATAGAGTGATTCAAGAGGAAGGTTTATATGTATAATACATACCACAATGCTTGTATTATACATATAAACCCGTGCGAAGCCGGGGCGGGTCGCTAGTCTATATATATAAATGCCTATGTCCTGACTGACTTATTCACTCACTGACTCATCAACGCACAGCCGAAACTACTAATTCAATTCAATTCAATTCAAATAATTTATTTCGGAACATTGTCCATAGTTGTTAGTAAAAGCAAAAACATATGAAAAACTTAATTCTAGTGTTAGTGGGTACATGAAATATAAACATTAGGTATTAAACCAAACAATGAATATCGTTCCAGTGTTTCTGGATACGGCCTTCAAATCTGTCAACAATGGTACTCAGTAGAGTGTTTGGGCTGCACCGAATTCTGCGCACCACGGATGCTACCCTTTTGCGCATAATAGCGGCATTGACGACATGCGCATCAGCGAACATCCCCGACGCGCTACAGAAACGAGGCAGCCCCAACAGTATCCTGAAACCATTGTTGTACTGTACTCTTAGAGCACTAATGTTAGATAGTTGATTTTTGCACAGTAGGTTGCTTTTATAACGTGGGCTAGGGATAAGAAGGGATTTTTGAAAATTCCACCCCTAAGGGGGTAAAATAGGGGTGCAAAGTTTGTATGGGAGAACCTTTTTTTTTTGAGCTAGAGACTTAAAACTTTGTTGAAAAATTAGTTATCAGAATACAAATAAAGGACTTTCAGCGTTTTGGAAAATTCTACCCCTAAGGGGCTAAAATAGGGGTGCAATGTTTGTATGGGGAAAACAATATTTTTTAAAATAGAGACTTAAAATTTTATAGAAAGATTAGTCATTAGAATACAAATAAAGTACTTTCAGCGTTTTAGAAAATTCTACCCCTAAGGGGGTAAAATAGGGGTGTGGGTAAGTTTTTTTTTTAAGCTAGAGTTCTAAAACTTTGTAGAAAGATTAGTTATTAGAATACAAAGAAAATACTTTCAGCGTTTTGGAAAATTTCACCCCTAAGGGGGTAAAAGAGGGTTCAAAGTTTGTATTGAGAGGAATCATTTTCTAACACGATAAAAAGTTCTACGCGGACGAAGTCGCGGGCAACAGCTAGTATAATAATAAAGCAAAACGATATAATAATAATTGCGGAGTCACCAAATTTCCATAAGTATGATAAATATTGCAAATTTTGAAATAAAAGCGTCAAATCATAACACAAAGTGCGCGTCAAATAGTAATTTTTCTTTTTTTCAATAACCGCAGCGTTTCTTAACTCAATGCGTGCAAGTGTTCCGTCAAAATTCACATGAGACCAATGCACGTATATAATGCACCGAGTTGCATGCAGTTAACTGGTGTTGCACCTACGGGAGCCTCCAGCCACAGGTCATGTTTGGCCAGGTAAGCCTTAACGAATATCGAATGGTATGGGAGAATCGAAGCTGTACGGGTCTCAGAACCTGCCCAAGAACGTATTACAGGACCTTACCGATACCATTATTATTCATGAGGTCATGACATGACAAACGTAAGAAGCTACTTAGAAAGTAGACTAGGTAAGGAATAAGATTGTAGTCTATAATAGCAATTTGTTATATTACATGGACATGTCTGCCGAATGCACGCGGAACGTTGGGCCAAATTAGCCACTGAAAGGACCCCACAAGATGGCTTCCGAAGTAGACGCAGACTGAAAAGGCAATGGCGGGACGACCTTGATACATTTTGTACAGATTGGCGAACACTAGCACTGGATCAAGACGAGTGGCGGAAAAAAGGGGAGGCCTTTGTCCAGCAGTGGGACGCAATATCATCATCAATGGCCTTTAAGTCTATTACAGACTATACAAGCAGTGTTAAGAAAGGAGACAACGTCTTCCATGGCTGTGTAAGCCAATGCGAGAGTGGCATACACGACCGCAAGCTTGGCAGGTGTAATTTGCCCGCGGCGAACAGGTGCCACGTTGATGCCGCTTGGCTCGATTTACTGCGAGTGTTTTAAACCACGCTTCATCATGAACTTGACGACCATCGAACACCAGTTTGCGCCATTTGTCCCTGTCCACGGCAAGGTCCTCCCACTTGTGAACCGGGATGTTGAATGCGTGCATATCTCGCTTGGCACAGTCCTTATGCCGCAGCATCGGCCGGCCTACGCTTCTTTTGGCATCAGCTACGGCCCCAAGCAGAACACGCCGCGGCAAACGCGATGGATCCATTCGATGCACATGCCCCAGCCAGCGTAAGCAATATAGACTAATAAAAATAGAATAACTACCTTAAGGAACGCGGGATGTACCGCGCGATCTCGCCAACTATTGCCTAAACCTTCCAGGTTTTAAATAGTGACTTTATGTACAACGCAGTAACTATTAGGTATAAACATTTTATATAAAGTAAATAAAAAATCAATCCGTACTGTCCAAATTTCAAATACCTACATACATATTCTGCAAGTCAGCCTCAACAGATAATACACGTCCGAGATTACCAATAAAGAACAATGATATTATTAAGTGGCATGAATGCATCCTCGTACTTAGTAGATAACTACGAAATAAAAATAACAGACAAATAGGTACCGCTCGCACAAATCAAAACTATTTAGAGTTTAATCAAAATACCTGACGGTTAATCCGGAATTGGTTTCGCAAAACACTAAATCGAGGATAATTATTTCGGAAATTATACATTTTCGCGGAACTTTTGGTGTTCATTTGATATAATACCTACTTAATAAGCAAGGCGTTTAATACGTTGAGGTTAGTTATAAGTATGCCTACTCTGCCATTTAACAAACTCCTAATAATAGAAATCTCGAGTATGTTACGGGTTTGTTTGCGAACTCATATCTAGGCTAAGCTGTCGACGTGGATCCGCCGTATAATGCTCAGGAACTCATTATACACTAAACTCACTAATCAGGAAATTAGTTAGGGATTAAACTGGCGCAGTTGGCTGGATCGCCGCTGAAATGGGCAAGTTTTTACGCTTGCGATGTACTTATATCGGTAGATGATAATTAAACTTAAGTTATTCCGTATTGAGAAGTGAAATTTTCAATTTCCGACGTGGAAAAATTTCGGTGAATATCTTTCGTGAGTAGAAATTTACCTAAGTTTTCGTGAAAAAAATCCAGAAAACTCTGAGAACATTTCTAACTTTTTGAAGATTTTCTGCAACGTGTAGGAAAAGTACTAGAAGGCTCTTCTGCCATTTTTGCTTCCTGTGCAATAAAACTATTTTTCTGGAACATGCAATGAAATGTCGTCATTACGTGCGTTATAATCATAGCAGGCTTCAAAGTATCACGTTTCGGGCAGAACAACTCGTAAATACGAGTAAATAGAGTAAAATGTATTTACGAGTTGTTCTGTACTATCGGCCAAAGCCAGACTCGACCACCTTAAGGTGGTTCGATTGCCATACAAAGCGTTATTTGACATTCGCAGGCTAACGGCGTGATATTTAAAGAAACTTATGTTACAAACTTTCATCAATTGGCTTCCCATTTGCGCCAAATTCCCCTTTTCCTAGAATAAACTTATATAAACTAGAATAATTTGAGAAAAATAGTTTTCCCAAAATATCACGTCCCAAACCAATTTCTCAAAGTAATCTAGTTTATACAAGTTTATTCTAGGAAAGGGGGAATTTGGCGCAAATGGGAAGCCAATTTATGAAAGTTTGTTACATAAGTTTCTTAAAATATCACGCCGTTGGCCTGCGAATGTCAAATAACGTTTTGTATGGCAATCGAACAACCTTAAGGCGCATTTTGGTTCCAGCCGTATAGCATTGCAAGCGATTCTGTTTAGAATCTGGTCGACTCTGGCTTTGGCCGATGGTACACGTGCCATGCCTGGCCGTGAAAAAGGCTTGCCGGCTTGCCGGCTTGCCGGTCGGCCGTCTATACCTACTCACTCGGCAAGCCCTTCTTTCCCGTCATCTGCAGTAAGTAATGTACTATTTCATCACACTTGCTCATAAATGGTGTTATATTCCTTGCCTGTATACAGAAAGACAATGGCCTAAATTGTTCCCACGGGAAATAATGGCCCATGGGAAGTAATGAGCTTGTGTGTGATCTGATTGGTTAAAAGCAAATCAAACAAATTGGTTGGCAAATCTAGTTGGCCGCGCGTCACAAGAATTCTTCTCTGTGATTAGTTGAAAGAAATCTAGCAGGCCGTGGGGCGCCACGCCCCGCCCCCTCGCCCTCCACTCGCAAATCTGTATGTGAAGTTGTCAATTTCGTTAATTTTTAATTGGTGCGGTTGTATGAAACTTAGATTTTTATGTCTTTTGTAGTTATTTATTTCCTCGCAAATGTGATGAAAAACATTGTGTATAACACGGGCGTAAGAATATTGCAAACTCGAGTCATCAAACGCCCTCCGCCTTACGGCGTCGGGCTCCTGATAGACTCTCGTTTGCAATATTCCTCATACGCCCCTTGTTAAACAATGTACTATTTATCTCATTACTAAACGTTACCAAAGAGTGCCATCTCAATTTTCTAGGTACTATGTATGTTGTAAAGTTAGTCAAGAGTGACAATGGAATTAAGCCGTAGTCTGTCAAGCTCAGTTGGTTAAGATCTATCGACCGGGTATTCTGAAAGGTAGTTGGCGCGAATCTAGATTGACGCATTTTTTAAATTTTCCTGGGTAATAATCTAGATAAATTTAGGTATCTGGAACCATGGTACTGGCCTCCTTTCTCGATTGTCACTGGGTTCTGCTTGGCCGAGGGGACAGTGGCAAAGGCATTGGTTTAAAGGATATTTTTAAGGATATGTTTATGACTGACGATGACTTTCCTTAACTTCTTGGCGGCACACGATCCACGCAAGTGGTAAAAGAAGACAAAGAATAACCAGCGGCCCTTTAATATACTTAAAATGTAAAGCTCTAACACGCTTTTACAGCTTTTAATCTGTACACCGCGCAGAATAAACAGGGCAGTTATTGTTCCGGAAATAGGAAGTGAGCTGAACTTAAGCACAAAAGCATTCACAGCAGGACGGACGCCAACCGCACAGACTCGCAGAGTGGACGGAAATGGAACGGAATAGGGCTGTGGATTTATTTAAGAGTAGTGGTGGAGTCAGTTGTAAAGGTAGGTCTTGTGTGGAATATTTTACCTACAGTTGACAACAAAATTATGGCGTTGTAATAAAGAAAATGGATAGGTGCATATTTTTGAAGTCGGCGTACTATATTATATGCCTACTATAAAAGTTATACAAGCTAATGCCCGCAAAATCGTCCGTGCGCACTCTTGAATACAAAATCGACTCAAGTCACATTTTATTGTTGAAGTAGTGATTCTCGAAAATGTTACCTACTAGTTTTTCCGAATGTCATAATTCTGAAAAACCATATTCAGCTTTAGGAATTCGAGATTGATTGACCTGCGTCATAATTGTTAACAGGAAAATGGTTTTCGGATTTTTTACAATTTTGCAATAATGACGCTTTTGGACAAATGACTATTAGCATTTTTGGTATGTTCCTATGTCAGGAAATGTATTCTAAAATCAGAATTACGTGAACAAATGTACCTACACAAATACACTACAAACTAGCAAGCTTACAAATTTCACATTTAAAAATTTTACAAATCATAGTATTGGGCTAAACTCGAACCAACGACCTTCTGGCGTATAGTGCATTTCATTTACGTAGGCGGGATTCCGTTGGAGACGGTCATTATCGATAACAATAGGCTTAGAGATACCGAAAAAAAAGTAGCAAGACCATTTTGCGGCGTGGTGTTTTACACGCAACTTAATAGTCTTGATCGTTTCTGAAGTCAACAATATTTATAAAAATATACATGTGAAACCCAAGTTCGGAAGAAAATATTTCAGAAAGTGAATGAATCCTATATATTTTTATAAGATTTTTGTCGAACGTTTTTATATTTAAAATATCTGTGTGAATAAATATCTTAATTAAAGGTAATATAAATTATTACCTATTAGTTAAAACGATTGAATGATAATTGTACCAAAACAAGAATATTTAAACAATTTCAAGTATCAAGATGTCTCAGTCACGCTTTCGTTTTATGCAGCTGGGACCAACACGTGCCTATTTGAAGTGCTCAGATATTTCCGACGAGTTGTACTAAAACAATTTGACAACAAAAGACAAACATTATGAGCTTCATTGTTAAGTTTCAAGTGGAATCCCGCCTTCGCAAATGAAATGCAGTATACCCGGCCAGCCGATGTCGACCGCTGAGCTATCGGAGCCGATACTCGATGCATCGAATCTTTCAACCAGTGCCCTCTTATTACCGCCTGCTGGCCCGGTATGCCAGAAGGTTTCAGTCCATCTTGGGGCAATATTTTTAGTTAATTTATCCCTTGATTTTGCAATTTATGATGACTCCTTTATACCCCCGACGTGCCCTTAAGATTCTCGTCCATTATTTCCTCATAAATATGAAAGTGGTGTAACTTAATACTCGTACAATAGTGTTCCTCATTGGTATGTAAAGTGCTTGAAATAGCCATTTCAAAGTTTTAATCTATTCAAGAAATTGTTTTAGTCCGACGACGAACTTAGTCTCTGAAGAGCCTGCCTGATTTACATGCACATTACATGATTACATCCATCCATAAACGCGAAAGTAAGTAACTGTCTGCCTGTCTGTGACCTTTCCACAACTAAACCACTGAACCAGTTAAAATAAAATTTGTCATGAAGGTAGTTAGACCCTGGGAAGGACATAGGATTTTTAGTGGAGTGAAAGTTTCTATGGTTGTGCGATAACTGATGCTGCGCCTGATAGAAGTCTAATAGCACGTTTGCTAAACGATTTGATACAGAGAACAAATACAATGGAAAAAAAATCATCTGCCCAAGAAAGGACTCGAACCTGCGCACCTGTATTGCCAGTACAGGATTCTTCCAACTGAGCTACTCAGACATTGACTGATGACCGCGTATCGTTCCATCGCATTAGCCGCGTCTACTACTAGCGTCGTCTCTGTATTTTCTTGAAAGACTCACAGCCATTAGGCCACTCTCTATCTTTCTCTTCCCAACTATACGAGTATATCCCACATGGTGGTGGGGTCAGCTTTCCTCGTCTTACTTCTCCACTTCGCTCTGTCCTCGACATCGGTTTCGGATAACTAGCTCTCTCTTATATCTCTTAGCACTACATCCTTCCATCTTGTTCTGGATCTACCCCTGGATCTTCGACCAGAGACGGAAAGTTGTAGTGCCAAGCTACCAACATAGTTTGGTGGACTCCTCTTCACATGACCATAGCACTACAGCCTTTAGGCCACTCTAAATATTAAATGAAATAATTTGTTTCGTTAAGAGGTGTAGCATGTTTGCTATTAGATTTTGTACAGGCTTAGTAGTGATACCTAGGGCGATTAACAAGTAGACGCGGACGAAGTCGCGGGCAAAAGCTAGTTACTAAATAAGACAAGCATAAATGTTATATTAAGTGTTTTTTTATATATCTCGTTTTCATTTTTTTTTGTCAAACCATTTTTCGGTTTCCTTAGTAAATAAGGAACCCTTATAGTTTCGCCATGTCTGTCTGTTACTGTCTGTAACTTTCGTTCAAATTCGGACAACGCAACCGCAACGTTTGGTTGGCGCGAAGACACCTGATGTCGATGTAACTAAGACAGACAGGCAACTACGAGACGCTATACTGCGCCTGGCCCTACACGCATTTGGCTGGTTTTTTTTTTTATTTCTACTGTTTCAGACAATATTTGATTTGGGTTGGCAATGTTGTTATTAATAAATTTTGTCTCTTCAGACGAGAAAGCCTACCTAAGAAAACATACATCATAAGAAACTAGATTCATCGATAATACAGACCTAAAATATCTCGCTTAACCTCAAAAGACACTAACTTTTTTTACTTATATGTATCTAAACATTTTTTTAATGACAGTCGAATATCGTAATATAGGTAGATACGTAGGTACCTACGATACGAAGGTGTGCTGATTGATTCACAATTTTCACAAAGCAATATTACCTACAGTTGCGTTTCAGCTACAAGATAAGTGATAATTTCTGGTACGAGGTTCAAATATTCAATATCGGGCGGGATACGCTAAAGTTTCAATGTATCGCCCGGAGCATACAGCTCCGCGGAGATTTGGTGCATGGTGTATAAAATATATACAGATCTTCCACTTTGCCAGCAACTTAAGGAAATAGGGTCCAAAACTCACAACAAGTCAAGGGGACATTCCTTAAGTTAAACCATAGTTAATTCATCGAAGATATTGATATTCTAATTCACATTATTTTGAAGATATTCGATATTTTGATAAGCTAGGTTTAACTTTTTAATGCAACCCTTAACCCTTGAGTTAATTATAAAGGTCCTTGTACAACATGCACCGATGTACGATATATTAGTTATCTTGTATAGTTTTGTACAGTCATGATGTTTTTAACCTGTATGCTTATTTTTATACCACACTTGCCTCATAGTAGTTAAAGCAATGACTACAGCAGCTACGCGTCATTGTTCTGTTCTGAATATATAATTATACTTAGTCGAGGGCCCAATAAAGGCCCGTCTTAAAAAGCAATGTAAAAAAACCACTGATGTAACAATAAATTGTTTTGTATCTTTTTTTTAAATAAAGAGTTTATTTTGAAATACTAAATGTGGTATTTCGTTCCTGCAAACGTACGACGAGATACGCCGAAATGATCGGAAATGAAGAAAACACGGTGTGCATATTGGAATGGACTAACATTTCTTATTTATATCGCGGCGAGATTCTCCGGAATATACGGATAGGACAACATTATGCGGAATAAAGAATATGCTAATACACTTTGTCGCGCGACACGAGTTGAGGCTTAACCGGGATCCCTGTCATCATGCCGATAACAAGTAGGTATTCCATGTCACGGGTTATTAAGGGAATAGGGAGATTTATTTGATATGAAAATAGGATACAGTCTATTTTTTTTTATACCTGCGATAGATTAGCCTCAGCGTGTTACGCATTGTCCTGACTAGAACCTAGTTTATCGGAAGAAAACTTAATGATAGCTTACTGCGGATATTTTACTCGATTCTTACTCAGGGGGGGCCCAGCTGCTGACCGCGACAGACAGTTTAGAATAAGAAACGCGCCCTGCATATAATTGATGGAAAATCTGTAAGCTATCCTGCACAGACGCTATTTAAAAAAAACCGGTCAAGTGCGAGTCAGACTCGCGCACCGAGGGTTCCGGACCACCCCGTACAATAGAAACAAGTCCACTATAAACTGACTAAGAGCTCGTTCCCACTAAGTCGGATGTCGTGACAATTTTTTATCGTGTGTAGTCGCCTCATACAAATTGGTGTCCAACAAGCAGGGACTGATTTCGGTTACTGAAACTCAAATTTTTTTTTTTCATCAAACCGTATTGTGGGGTATTTATGGATAGGTCTTAAAAAATGATATTGAGGTTTCTAATATTTTTATTTCTAAACTGAATAGTTTGCGCGAGAGACACTTCTAAAGTGGTAAAATGTGTGCCCCCCCCCCCCCCCCCCTGTAACTTCTAAAATAAGAGAATGATAAAACTAAAAACTATATATAATGTACATTAACTACCATGCAAACTTCCACCGAAAATTGGTTTGAACGAGATCTAGTAAGTAGGTTTTTTTTAATACTCCATAAATCGTAAACCGCAATTTATTTTAGTGCGAGTCCGACTCGCACTTGGCCGCTTTTTTTTACTTTTCTATCAGCTTTTGAGCGGCAGATATTTCGGGTTTGATATTGACAAACTTTCACAGAAAAATATGTATTGCTCTTTACTTTCGCTATTAATTAGTTAATTTAATATAAACTGCAGAAGTGATATGTATACAGTTTTATTTATCGGAACCACCTTTTAATTCCTGCCGGCTAGAACACGAGAGACGATTTCTCGACATTTCCGGGGGCGACTAGAATCGCACCCATAAAATTGCCCTAAATCACTATCAGCGGGCAGTGTGCCCAGAAGTCTGATAGCATTGCCAAGCTGAATGGCAATGCCGATTTTTTGAGCGAAATATTGGCCTGCTCTCTGTAGGTCGATCACGTTACGCATTCTACGCGCGTCAGGTAGGTCTAAATGTCACTTTTTACATGGTAAAATGACAGTTAAATTGTATACCGACGCGCGTTCGGAACGTTACGTGATTACCCCTCTGGGCACCAGGGGACCGATTTTTGACTTTCGAGCGCTCGAATCTTTCACTCGAAAACTGACAAAAATTACGAAAAGCTCTTTTGAAATAGCGATAGAAAATTGAAAAGCGAGTGGTATTGACCACTCGTATTCAATTCTATCGGTAGAAAGTTAGTGCCTGCAATTTTGACACTAAAATCGTATATACATTTATTTAATTTTCGAGCGCTCGAAAGTCAAAAATAGGCCCCAGTAGTCTTTAGGTAGGCACCGCGATAATTTTTTCATTATCATAAAGGAGGTCATGGTCCATAATCTCATTTTTGGAGGAGGATTCGTGTTTCGTAGTACCCCCCCGTCAAGAGAATTCCAACGGCACTTTCCTCGAAGCATTTCATCCTATTTTCATCAACCTTACAGTTCACTTTTCCTATTCTAAGTTACAATGGTTGAAACACTGACCTTAATCCAAAATAACCCAATGAAAGAAAGTTGACTATAAATAAACTACTATTTCAGTAGGAACGTGGTTAAATTTAACTATTTCGAGTGGGTTCGAATAGAGCTCACTGGATCAATATCTAATCGTCTGAATTTCTAGCATGATGTTAGCAAATACAAATATCTTTTAAGTTGCGGTATTTTCATGTCATTAATGTTTTTTAATGTACACGTAAATTGGGATGTCGTTGAATAGCTAGTTCAAAAATATGGATAATTAATAACCAGTGATCCGTTTGCGTGATAACGGGCTTTAAAGCCCTAATTTTTGTTCGAGTCAAGTGTCAACCTCACCGGCTAAATGCTTCCTACTGGAAATGTGAAAAAAATCCTGGCAGTAGGTAGAAATCATCATCATCATCATATCAGCCGAAAGACGTCCACTGCTGGACATAGGCCTCCCCCAAAGAGTGCCAAAATGACCGGTCCTGCGCCACCCGCATCCAGCAGACATCAGTCCACCTTGTGGGGGGGCCTACCCACGCCGCGCCTTCCGGTACGTGGCCGCCACTAAATAACCTTTCCGCCCCAACGGCCATCGGTTCTACATGCAATGTAGCCCACTGCCACTTAAGTAGTACGTATATTGAATTTAAAAGGAAAACTATCACGGCTAAGCATAACTAGTTAACGAGTAAGATTCGACCAACTTAAAAATCCTATACTATTAAACGAGCAATATTTGTTTATATATATATTTGCAATCACGTTCTCGGAAACGGCTCTAACGATTTCGATGAAATTTGGTATACAGGGGTTTACGGGGGCGAGAAATCGATCTAGATAGGTCTCATGTCCGGAAAAAACCGTTTTCTCCGTATTTTCTCCATTTTCATCCGAGCAGAGCTCGGTCACCCAGGGACTGTACTTGGAAAGGCCAACTTTCTTACAAATTCGGCCGAAGCAACCGCACCGTTAAGTTAGCGCGTGCGTGTCGATGTCACAAAGACAGACAGACAATTACGGGACCCTACACTGCGCATGGCCTGACACGCAAGTAGTGTACAATTGGGGGTTCTGGCTCATGCTTATTTGCGGTTGGTAAACATAATGTGTGATAAAAAATGTATGGAGTTAGTATGGGATGGGAAGTAAGATAAGAGTTTACCAACCGCAAAAAACAGTTTTAACTTTGTCATGTAAAATTTATATACCTACTATAAAAATGGTAGTCACTACCAGCACACTTCAAGGAAAAACTGAGTGTCGGATGTCGATGTATATTTAGGGGTCCTGTGTCCGTTAATGAGGCCGTTAACGAGGCCGTCAATGAGGTCGTCAACGAGGCCGTCAACGAGGCCGTCAACGAGGCCGTCAACGAGGCCGGTTGATAATAGTAGTTTGTGATATGAAATGTATGGAGTTGGAGAAATTAATTATAACTCGTTTTCCTCAATGCATATATTTATTAATTAAACAGAGATGTGTGAAACAAAATATCTATAGCTAAGCACTTGAGCTCACAGTCTACTATAGAGCTATCATCACACAAACTATCAATTAGGAAGTATGCTTTCGCCACTGTCGTAGGTAATTTAATTCTTAAATTTTTCTTGAAGAAATTGAAACGGTTCACATAGGATTCCTTGATCTTGTTTAAATTTTTTATACTCGCACTCACACAAGCGATGATCCTTTCAATGTTCCACCAATCAGAACGTCCAATGAGGGCAGCCTGCTGTGCATCGTTGATAATTAGCTGAGCGTCTAATGAATATTCCGCCACTGTTGGAAGCGTTGCACTCGCTGTTGCCGTTGATGACGGAGCAACAGCCCGCAATCGCTTATTATTAACGAGCTGCTGTGTGTTCACATCGTCGGGGTGAGCGAGAAAATTTCTTATCGCTTCAATTTCCTTTAAATCGACAAAGTATTTGAACCAGTCATCGTCGCTGATTGTAATTTTATCACCAAAACTAACGCATGTCTTGAAATCGGCGTGTTATCCCAGAAGTTCTATTTTCAAATATACATGAATGTCAGAAATCGCAGACGACTCGTTTCCTTCGATATAATTCACGCTGTGTAGAGTATGAGCCAATCTAGAGCTGGTGTGTGTGATGGATGCGGTATAGCTCGGATAGTAATATAAATAATTCATTTTTCGTTCTTGTCACAAAAGCGAGCGTGCGATCTCAACAGATGCTGTAGCTGAACTGGTCAATTGTTCTTTCTTACTCTTCCTGTAAGAACGTAGTATTCAAACAAAGAATCATTTATGATAAGACAGTAGGCAGCGGTTCCAGCGGGTAAAGTCTTTTTAAATTCCATTTCCACTCGTATGTCTACAGCACCAGAGTTGAAGGTATCCGCCTGACGTGTAGTGTCGATGACAAACAATGGAGTCTTCGTCTTATAATGTGCTATACTCACCATAGGGCTGGTGGTCTGTTTTCCGTAATAATTTTGTTGGAAATTAGCAAACGCGTTATATGCTAAGGCGTAAGAACCTTGTTCAAAGTCTGTTGGAGATGAATCATACGGATAACACAGAGAGTTTAGATACACCTTACAACTTTGTAAATTACAATGATCAAACTGACTCATATCCTTGGACTCATCATTTTTGCGTAATGTCTGCAGTCCGATAATGACAAAGCGCGGTTTCTCCAATTGACTGCTGGTTTTGATTGGCCACACGTGTTTTAACGAGCCGTGTGGTAGTAGTGGATATTCATAGAGATCCCACGTGCGAAACGCTATAGGCAGAGGCACATCATTCTCGATGTATTGCATTAATCGGAGTTTTTCTCTATCAGACACTTTAACGATTGGCATGCGCCATACAATGCGGGTAATTTCAATTTCGATATGTTTACCCGTTGCCGGTATTGCGCTGTTGTTATTGGTGTTTGATCTATTCAGAATCAGCTCGTGTTTAGCGTTAATTATAACCTTTCTGTAGTCTTCAGCAAAGCCCAAGAGGTGTTTTAGCGGAACGGTGAAACTAAAGTCCTTATCATCGATTGGTTTAATTGTTCCCATGTTCCAACATGAACTTTCTAAGGCATAATCGCTTTCCTTCCCATACGAAAGGACGCCTTTCATTATTGTTGTAATACCACAGTTTTTGGTTCTGTCAATTTCCAAACCGTTCAGTTCATAGCGTATGTCTTGAAACATAAATGCCATTGCGTTGTTTATTAAAGTGCATTCTTTATTGATTTTACCTTCAATCAACAGATGACTTTGATGGGGTAGCACGATGAGATCTTGCCTATTTATAGCTATTCGCACTTCATCGTTGATTTTGAATGAGTCATTGTATGGGTTAAATGGATGAATTTCTATACTTTCAATACTATCATCTATCATCACCTTTTCATCCACATTCAGGATTGAATCTGACGAAGACATATTTTATAGCCCAACTGTCGTAGGAAATTAACGTTAGCTCTGGTTAATTTCACCCTCGCTTGAGTAGAAGTATGTTGTTGTTGTGGTGGTTGAGGTAGTGGTGTTGTCTCGTCAGAGAATTGACCAATACTAATACCGCCAAATCTTTTGTTTTGGTTTTTATAGATAATCATCTTATGGGTACTTTTCTAATATGGAGTCTGAGCGAAATGTTTTCACCTTTGAAATTTACCATATCATCGTGTTCGTTTACAATTCGCACTTCAATTCTCTGTATGTTGCTTGTTTGCTTTAGCGGTAGATAAACAGTATTGATAGGACACTCTATAATCTGATATCCAGGCGGAACGTTAGGGGAGAATTCGTGAAGTACATGCGACGGTTTATTGTTGACGAATGAGCCTTCGATAATGTTACATTCTATTCTTATAGAGTTGGTGATGAGTATATCTATCGGTTTATCGGAGACGTGTCTCACACTCGTTCCACCCTTAAGAACTTTCTTGGAGAATCCTAAAAGCGCACCAATGCTATTCGCCTGATTGAATTTAACATCGTGTTTTGGTGAAGTAATGAAACACTGTGCCGTGTTGGTGTTTACTTCAATCTCGACAATATTCATCGGATCATCTCGGCTATTAGCTTTAATGTGTATTTTTAAATATCTTATTATATCACTCAGTTCGTAAGCACCCACCGGAAACTTAATGATGTGATCGCCATAGTGAAACTGGTTGTTTGTCACATCCACGTTCGGTATTGAATTGAATGTTTTAAAGTAGATCAAAGCGCATTCATAAGACGTGGAATCATCTAGCTCTATCGCGGGTAAAAAGTCCGCACACAGTTCTGCTTTATTATCACTCAAGCTGATTGTGAAAGAGGACATTATTATCGAACCGAAGACGTAATCGTCAGCGCGTAATGCGTCAGTATCGTGGGAAACTGTTTTATTTATAGCTCGCGGTCACCATAAGGATAATTGTTACATTTTTTTACTAACAACTCGCTGCCCCAATATTATAAGATAAGGTTCTATGTTACATTGTCGGAGTACTTCAATTAAGGCCTAGTATCACTCTGACAAACTTCAAATTTCGAGTTGATAAAAGTGCAACATTGAACCCTATAATATTGGGGCAGCGAACTGCCGATAACAGGCTACGGGTGTGCTCGACGTCACAGTACATCGGGGAAGCCCTCTGATATGCATTTATAATGAGGAAAACAATAAATAACTGTGTTTACATGTGTAATCAGTTGAAGAAAAAGAAAAAAATAAATCAAAACATAGTTTCAGCAGCATCATAGAGAAAGTTAAGACACAAGTGGCCGCAATTCTTCGCATTGTATCTCTGCATTCTGGTGTAATTGTATTCGATGCGCATTGATCTCGTTGGGGCGTCGCCGTCGGCGTTAACAGCACCTTTAATGCGGTCAGGCACGTGGGCGGTATCATTGATGCGGTTGTTGGGGTAAACAGGTCTGTTGATGCGGTTGTTGAAGTTACCTCTGTTCATATATTGAATAAATTCTTTAGGTGGTCTCAAGTCACCATAACTATCAAAGTATAAGCAATTCCCCCTCTTTTTGATGTATGCCGTCCAATGTGTTCCTTCACCGATGTCTAAATTCAAAATGCCTGTTTCATTATCGTACGGTCCCATTGGTGGTAGGGTGTTCCTCATGAAGATGCCTCTGAAGTATGGTATTTTCCTTCTTGCTATACATTTCATTATGTCAATATCCGTTAGAGGGCGCTTCGGTAAACCTAGTTTTTTTTTTGATATGGAGACAGGTAAAGCCCCATTCCAGTTTTATACGGTTTCAAATATAAACCCTTTCCAACCGCCGCACTTTCACCACGATTTCTCTTCACCATCTCGTAAATATTCTTTGCTGCTGTTGTCACACCTCCCGCTAGGGTGCCGGTCGCAGCCAATGCACCCAACAATGGTATGAGTGGTAAAAAACCACCTCGCTTAGGTATAGGAATCACTCGAGGTGTTTTCACAATTTTTCCTTTGACATACTTTCTCGCTGCCTTGACGGCGGTGTTGATCAAAGTCATTGTTGATGGGGTCTTACCACTTTTTAAACGATTTTTGTGACCTCCCATACGTTTTTTAACAGCATCACGACTCGTTTTGATGACTTTCGACATGGGCATACCCATACCCCGCTTGACCTTGTACTTCATAATTCTGTTGACTGCAAAAGCGGATGCTCTCTCTGGTAAATGTCGCGATTCACGCATACGCTTTTCAGAAGCATCCACCAAAAGCAAATCCGCTTTGTGTCGTGACTCTAATGAACCGTTTTGTTTGTATGCAATGTCGTGAAGTTTACAAGCTTCATCCAGCCCGTTGATGCCCTTATCACCGCGAGCCAACCGTTTATCTAATTTAGTACCAGGTCCGCAGTAATTGTAACCAGGCAAGTGAAGTTCAAAGGGTAATTTATTAATTAAATTGTTAATCAGTCCTTGACCTCTGACTTTTCGTGACATACTAACCCTATTCAGATAACTTATCTTCTTAAATAGTCATCTGCAATCGCATATTCATAGCAACTTAGTTTATCCAACAATCACATTCACATTTGCATTTACCACATATATTCAGGAGGACCTCCATCTCTACTTCCTCCTCCTGCTCCTCCTCCTCATCCATCTCTAAGTCCTCCTCCTGCATTTCCTCCTCATCCTCCTCCTGCCGATTATCAACTTGACTGTGAGCAGACTCTTCACCCGATACGTCTTCCACATCCATTTCTACTTCAGCTTCCAACTTATCTTTAGAGGTAATATTCATAATACTGATGATGTTAATTCTGACTCTATATAAAATAAACGTTCACGTTCTAATGCTGATCATATCGGAATGAAGCTCAGAAAACAGAACACGCCTCTAAAAATTGGCAAATGGGATTTCGATAACAGTATGAAACAGAATCATAACAAACACAGTCCTTTACTACCGAACAGCATCCGATGTCTTATCAGCGGTCCGTCTGGGTGTGGTAAAACAAACGTCTTGCTATCGCTGCTGCTCGAACCCAACGGTTTAAAGTTTCTTAATGTATATCTATACTCAAAATCCCTTCAACAACCAAAGTATGTTTATTTAAATGAAATACTGAGCAAAGTGGCTGACTTATCATTTTATACGTTTAACGATAAGAGTGAAGTTATACCACCACACGAGGCTAAAGAGAATAGTGTTATTATTTTCGACGATGTAGCCTTACAAGATCAGGATACTATTCGTCAGTACTTTGCAATGGGACGTCACAGAGAGCTGGATTGTTTTTATTTATGTCAAACATATAGTAAAATACCTAAACAGTTGGTGAGAGACAACGCTAATCTGATACTGCTGTTCAAGCAGGACGATTTAAATTTACGTCATGCTTACAATGATCACGTCAATACGGATATGACTTGGGAACAATTCAGAAAAGTGTGTGAAACATGTTGGGACGATAAACACACGTTCCTAACCATAGCCTCGTAAGGCCCATGCTATTTTTAGGACAAATGTAATAACGGCCCAGTGTCCTGAAAATAGGTCATATTATTTTAAAATTTCGAGTCCTTTAAATAGAGTTTAAATTTGATTACAATAAGCTAATGAGTTGGGCTGTTAAGCCTGAAATTCTTTGTCCTAAAATTAGGCCAATGGGCCTTACGAGGATAGATAAGGAAAAAAATATCGATAAGGGGCGTTATCGCAAGTGTTTTGATTATGTAATTATTGTTTGAAATGAATGTATTTAAATAATACAATTAGTATCTTTATCGTTTCATTTCAAAAATGGATACCACTGCTGTTACTCCCGTTTTTGGAGATAAAAAGATAAAAAGAAAACTCTTGCAATCAGTTGATTCAGTAAAAAAAAAAATTAAATCACTTCAATCAAACAAGTTGGAGCTAGCCACTTCTC
This sequence comes from Epinotia brunnichana, assembly GCA_963854355.1. Lineage (NCBI taxonomy): Eukaryota > Metazoa > Arthropoda > Insecta > Lepidoptera > Tortricidae > Epinotia > Epinotia brunnichana. The sequence goes on from OY977944.1 coordinate 17,704,822, forward strand.
TCGAGGAAACGTTTCAACCAATCACGAAACCTCTCAATGTTTTAATATCAGAATCAAAAAATTTAGCTAAAAACAGCGCAAAGCCTACAACATCATCATCATCATATGCAGATATCAAACACGAGAAGATATTAAATAAACATGCTAAAGAAACAGAGTTTGAAACGGAGAATGAAGAACAAGAAGAAGAGGATGGAGTAGAGGAAGTGGATGAAGAGGAAGAGGATGAAGAGGAAGAGAATGATGATGATGATGATGAAGCCGGATATCTAAGCAGTGTTGATACTGAAATTAATATTAATTCACCACTCAAATATGTGACTCATTTGTATAAAAAAGTTAAAATACCTTTTGGTGCTTACATAGACAAAGATAAGAATTTATTCATCGGCGATAGTCAGCTGAGAATAGATTCTATCAAAAAAATTATTAAGGTGAAAAATAAGACCTATACTCTCACACCAGGATTAATGGAACTGATATTTAAAAAAACGCCTAATAATGAACTGATCGTTGCAAGTGATGTTGAACGCTACATGGATATTGTCATAAACACGAACGCACATCGACGTGGTTTTATACCTACAGATCAAATACAAGGAGATAAGAGTGATAAATATACCATATATATCAAGCCTTACGTTAAAAAATATAAAGAAACGAAAGTCGGTGGACGTCTGATGACGTCACTCAATCCTCTCGGAACCAAACAATATTATCCTAACACGGATCTAATTTATTGGGATGATCCAAATGAACTTGTTGAACGACTGCGATTGCTGATTGCATCACAGAACGCTGGAAATACAAACCATGTTAATGAAATAAACACAATCATTGAAGAGTTAACGGAAGCAGGAATCATTATGAAATAAAACTGGAAAACTCGTTTGCAATCATCCATTCCCATCATGCCAATCAACAAGTTTGGTCAATACTTGAATGAAAACAACCACCCGTCTCCTTTCGGAGATAAGCGCTATAGTGACGTCATCGAGTGTGATGGGAAAAGATTACAACACGTGCAAAAAGGTTATTATAAGGACGATTCAGTTAATAAAGAGCAATTAGATGACGTATTTGTCTAATGTCTGAGAAAAATAAAGGATAATACAAAAAATCTCAACGGTGCTATCATACGACTTAAAGCTTTGGAAGAACGTTTTACAGCACCGATTGCAGCCGCATCACACCCAACACCGCCTCTCCCACAGTCTCCTGATCTGCATTCCGCTTCACCTAACCCAGACAAAAAGAAACGTATAACGCCTTAACCAGCGTTGGAGAGAAAGCGTAATTGACGCAATACCATCGGCTTCGGTAAATAAAAAAACATGAGTAAAGCTGATGTTGTTAAAGAAATACATAAATACGCGAGAAGAAACTTTACAAGAAGACGCTTCATACAGAAAGGATTGGACGATACTTGGCAAATTGATCTTATAGATCTGCAAAAGTACTCTCGAGATAATGCCGGCTATAAATATATCTTGGTGTGCATTGACACGTTCTCAAAGTATTTATGGATGCGGCCGTTAAAGTCTAAGAATAAAACTGATGTATGTAACGCCATGTCAGAAATACTACACGGAGCAAGACGTCCTACGAATTTACAATCTGACTCTGGTAAGGAGTTTTATAACAAAGATTTTCATATACTCATGAAGAGATACAATATAAATCATTATTCTACATTTACTATTATGAAAGCTTCAATCGCAGAACGTGTGATAAAAACCTTAAAACATTGGTTGTGGCAATTGTTTACCTTGAATGGATCGTATAACTGGACAGGACAAATTGAAAGTCTCACTAAGCGTTATAACACAAAGATTCACTCTACCATTGGCATGGCACCTTACAAAGTTAATAAAAACAACTCTATAGACCTACTTCGTAAGGTTTATAATCATATAAAAGTGAAATCTCCATCTAAATATAAAGTTGGTGATTTTGTGAGAATAAGCAAGTATAAATCGACTTTTGCAAAGGGTTATACAGCCAATTGGACTGCTGAAATATTTCAAATTGTAAAGGTGAAGACTACTCAACCATCCACTTATTTATTGCAAGACGCAAAGAAAGAACCTATTTCAGGGTGTTTTTATGAGCAAGAACTGCAAAAAGTAAAGAATCCTGACATTTACCTCGTTGAAAAGGTTTTAAAACGCAAGGGAAATAAAGTATACGTGAAATGGATGGGTTTAAACGAAAAAACTTGGATTGATAAGAACAATGTTATCACATGATTATTTGTACTGTAATGTAACTATGTATTTAAAATAAATATTTATATTCCTATTGTTTTTTTTCCTTTTCTTTCACCTCCTAGGTACCTGTTAATGTATAAATAAAACAATTTGATAAACACATAAGGCAAAATTTATTAAAAAAGAAAACACTCACAAACAGCGTCATCGAAATTCGCAAATTAGCAGAGGCATTTTTTTTAAGATTATACGTCTATCACAATAAAATCGTAAATAGTAAACAACAATAACATCAAAAAATTTTCTCCGATACTGGTGTTAAATAAAGAAAATTTAAAACATTCAAGCGGTAAATCATAAAAATGTGATATGAAAGATGTGAATTTCAATATTTAAATCACCTATCGTCTCCTGGAAATAAGACGAGACGCTCTCCCACACACTCATCAATACATAATATTCATAATTAAAGTTATTCCTGAGATCCATTGACAGCAGATAATGATGCATCTTAGTTATTATAACATTGATAGGCACTTTATACACCCAGTAGTGTAACAACTCATTCTTTTCAAGGTGGTTAATCATCTTTCTTCTCAAGTCATGATCGGAATTAGAAAGCGACATTTTTTACAAAAAAAAACTTAAAATAAAAAAATAATTAATCACTCCGCTTAATCACAATTACTGAAACTGAATGTTGAACGTACGTCCAACAGCGCCTTTCACAATCATATGCACTTTTCCACTGTTCATAGCGTCGATGGATGAAGCATCCAGCTCGCTGAAGCGCCCCGGTAGGGAAACATGACCAATGTCTTTGATCACAACCACAATATGCCCGTTAGTGTGGTACTTCGAATCCCACCTGTCACAGGACTCGATGGGCAGAGGCATGTTGAGCGGAAGGTCCTTCACCTTCACCCAGGTGATTATTTTGCTACCGGTAACGTTTAATGCGTCGAGTGACATTTTCAACCGATAATTTAATACTTAAAATAAAATGAACTTACAAAATTCACACTAGTGAGGCTGGTAAATATTTCAATATGAGTAATTAAGTTAGTTTGTCACTCACGCTTATATATACCCCAACAGCGCCATAGTATAAGGACGCGGGGAGGAGGATAACAACACGCTTATTCACACGTGTCATTCTCATTAATTAATTAATTATTTTAGACATAACTAATTATTATAGATTTAAATAACTATCCAATTATTCCATCTGCTGTGTAACTCTGTTCAGCCTCCAGAGCCTACGCAGCGGCGGGGTGACTAACTCCGGAGGGTAGTTGATATCCTCTTCCACCCGAGCAATCTGCTTCTCCTCTGGTTCCATCATCGAGATCTGCTCCGGCCGAGCAATCTGGTTTACGTCGACAGTATCCGGTTCCAACCACGGGATCAGCTCCACCTCCCACTCATCGAAGTCTAAAGTCGTCGTCGTCGTCACAATCGACAGATCCGACCTGATTAAAAGATAATGTCTCATCTCATGAGGACCCACAACACGCGGGTGCACGACGCAGACGAGTTTGCACTCTGGTATTGGTGTTATTGATTAAAATTAACTAGTTGTTAAATACAGTAACATTATCATTTACCATATTTCCCTTGTTTCATTTGAATACTAAACGATAACATCATGCGGGTATCCATATCATTAGCTAACTGCTAAATGAAATCGAGTAGCAACAAGAAATAATTTATTCATTTTTCCTGATGGCATAATGACACACTTATTTTCCTGAAGTAACGCCGCTACCAACACCGCTACAGCCGACTCAAACTCACATGCCTACTCCTATTTAACGACCTATCGAACAATCTATTCAACAACCTATCTCACACACTAAACTCTTACATACCCGCACATACTCGCATACACTGTGCACGTAACGCGAGAGCACAATGCAACCATCCACGTATCGCTGCAGCTACTGCAAAGAAGACGTGTCATCAAACAGATTGATAGCACATTCAAGAACTAAACGACATCTGTTGTTATGCAGTCAAGAAAAGGACTCTGATTACGCTGTTTACATTATTAACAGCGCATTCAAGTGTAGAATTGTGACTTATAGAATTAATGGTACTCCGAAAATACTTGATCTTAAAATTTACTTGTTGAAAATAAGAGAAAAGTTTGAAAAGGTACTCAAGGCGGAATTGCAAATCCATAAAAACATCAAGGTGAATGTGAGCTTACATTGCACCTTTGTGAAAACCAACGGTGAAGGTGGAGTGATGCGAGATTTAAAATCTTTCAACACCAGGAACGTGAGTCTGCACGAGAACGTAGTAGACTTCCCGGGGTACTTTGAAGACATCTCCTCGTCCATTTCCAAGAAATGTGAAGAGTTCCAGGAACGCGATAGCGGGTGGGCGCTTGAAAAAATTGAATTCTTTAATATTAACATTAACAAATATCAACCGCTTATGGGTTCCTCGTACATACCCCTTCTGAAAGAGATTCAAACGAGAAAGGCGTGTGTGAACGTTAAAAACAACGACGATGCATGTTTCTTCTGGGCGATGGTTAGCGCTCTCTATGCAACTGATAAAAACAGTGATCGCGTGTCGTCATATCCTCACTACAGTGACGTTTTCAAATTGAAAGGTGTAAAGTGCCCTGTGAGTTTTTTGGATATTAAAAGGTTCGAGAAATTGAATGGGATGAGTGTGAACGTTTACGGTGTTGACAGCGATAGGAACAAGAAGAAAAACAACAACAACAACAACGACTTGAGTATAACACCCCTACGCATTTCAAAAGTGTACACTGCTGCGGAGAGTCACGTGAATTTACTATACTACGAGCGGGGTAATGGTTCACATTATTGCTGGATTAAAAACTTATCTCGACTAGTGCGCACGCAAATTACTAAACATAAGACGAAAGTGTGGTTATGTGACGGATGTCTACAACACTTTCCGACCGAGAGAAAACTTAAACTTCACCATACAATCGGATGCGGGAATAAACTAGTGCAACTACCTGAAGGAGATGACAAATTCTTGAAATTTAAAAATTTCTCGCATAAGATGAAAGTACCGTTTGTGATTTATGCAGACTTTGAGTCTATCCTTGTACCCATTAATGATGAACGGCAAAAAAGTGACTCCACTTTCACCTACAACACACACAAACATGTACCTTGCAGTTTTGCATATTACATGCATTGCGAGTACGACGCGAAACTGTCAAAGTTTGTGCTGTATCGCGGGGAGGACTGTGTGCAGAAATTTGTTGAAAGCATCTACGAGGAGGCGGGTTGTATTGCACAGATTCTTGCAAAAATCATACCGTTATCGTCGTCTTCATCATCGCACGAACTGAACGATTGGTGTCACATTTGTGAAAAGCCCATCGAAAACGAAGAAGGTTATGTGATCGATCACTGTCATCTCACGGGGAAAATCAGAGGCAAAACCCACAGATCATGTAACCTAAACTACAAACTACCCAAGTTTATACCTGTAATCTTTCACAATTTGAGTGGATACGATAGTCACTTATTTATAAAAGAATTGGCCAAGTCCGAGGGGGTGATACACTGCATTCCTCACAATAAAGAAAAATATATCTCATTCAACAAAACACTTCTCGGAGAAAACATAACTTTGAGATTTATCGACTCTTACAAGTTCATGGCGAGTAGTCTGGATAAACTAGTGAAAAATCTATCGCGAGAGCAGTTCAAGCTGTTGCCCAATTTCCTACCACCCACAACGCAACATCACAATGAGTCTATTGACTCGGAGCTTTATATAAATCTGTTGACTCGTAAAGGTGTTTATCCTTATGAATACGTGAACGAGTGGAGTAAACTCAAAGAAACCTGCCTACCGAGCCGACAAGATTTTTACAGTCAACTTACTGATTTAGAAATCTCTGATGATGATTATCATCACGCACAAGCCGTATGGTGTACATTCAATATTAAAACATTGGGTGAATACTGCGACTTGTACCTGAAGACGGACGTCTTACTCTTGGCGGAAGTTTTCGAAAACTTTCGTGAAATCTGTATAAATACGTACGAACTGGACCCGTGTCAATATGTCACAGCACCCGGTTTGAGCTGGGATGCCATGCTGAAGTACACTCGAATCGAACTCGAACTGTTTACTGATTACGAGATGATACAATTTATTAAGACGGGCATTAGAGGTGGTATCAGTCAGGCGAGTAAACGTTATGCCAAAGCGAACAATCGTTTCATGAAAGACTATGATGCGAGCCAAGACAGTAACTTTATCGTTTATTTAGACATTAATAATCTTTATGGTGAGGCAATGTCTCGATTTCTGCCCGTATGCAATTTTAAATGGTTAAACGAAGATGAGATCAAACAGTTTGATATTACATCGCAGCAGGCCGATTCCACCATTGGTTACATCTTGGAAACAGATTTAGAATATCCGCAATTCTTACATGACTCTCACAACGATTATCCGTTTTGTGCAGAGAATAAAACACCACCCGGTGGAAAAATCAAGAAGCTGTTACTCACATTCGACAGCAAATCCAACTATGTCATACATTACCTCAATCTAAAACAATGTCTTGAAAAAGGGATGGTGTGCAAGAAGATTCACAGAATTCTAGCATTCAATCAATCTCCGTGGTTAAAGCCATACATTGACTTGAACTCTCTAAATAGAGCACAAGCGAAAAACTCGTTTCAAAAGGACTTTTTCAAATTGATGAATAACGTCATCTTTGGAAAGACGATTGAAAACGTAGAAAAGAGGGTAGATGTTAAGCTGTGCAATAAGTGGACTAGCGCGAATACAAAAACGAAACCTAAATATGGGTTGGAACGGTACATTTCAAAACCCAACTTTCACAGCGTCGCAATATTCTCTGAAGAATTAGCCGCAGTGCAGTTAAACAAAACGAAAGTCGTTTACGATAAACCCATTTATGCAGGTTTCGTTGTTTTAGAATTAAGCAAGCATTCAATGTATGCTTTCCACTATGACTACATGATACCTAAGTACGGTGAGGATGTGAATCTCCTGTACACTGATACCGACTCGTTTGTTTATAACATTAAAACAAACAACTTTTACGACGACATTAAGCCAGATTTGGAACGAAGATTTGACACTTCAGATTTTCCCAAAGATAATGTCTACGGCTTACCGCAAATAAATAAAAAAGTGGTAGGTATGATGAAGGACGAAAATAATGGAAAGATTATGCGAGAATTTGTCGGTTTACGCTCTAAGATGTATGCTTACACTCTAGACGGTGATTATGAAGAACCCATTTGCATCAAGAAGAACAAAGGAGTCAATGCAGCAACTGTTAGAAAACTTAATTTTGAGAAATACTATGAATGTTTAGATTTAAATAAGACCTTTCACGAGGACATGTATAACCTAATTAGTGAAAAACACAATGTATATACTCAAATAAAACGAAAAAAAATACTTTGCGGTAAGGATGAAAAGAGATGTATCTTAAAAAGCAGCATCATCGACACGTTGGCTTGGGGCCATTATGAAATACCTAAGTGATTGTTTTTTTAAATAAAACAAGGTTTTTCAATTACACATTTAATAAACGTTAACAATTAAAAAACGTTGTTTTATTGTTTTTTTTTGTTGTTTTTTGCAGTTGGTAAACTCCAACTCTATACATTTCATATCACAAACTACTATTATCAACCGGCCTCGTTGACGGCCTCGTTGACGGCCTCGTTGACGACCTCATTGACGGCCTCGTTAACGGCCTCATTAACGGACACAGGACCCCTAAATATACATCGACATCCGACACTCAGCACGCGCGCGCACCCTCGCCCCCGACGACCTCATTGACGGCCTCGTTAACGGCCTCATTAACGGACACAGGACCCCTAAATATACATCGACATCCGACACTCAGTTTTTCCTTGAAGTGTGCTGGTAGTGACTACCATTTTTATAGTAGGTATATAAATTTTACATGACAAAGTTAAAACTGTTTTTTGCGGTTGGTAAACTCTTATCTTACTTCCCATCCCATACTAACTCCATACATTTTTTATCACACATTATGTTTACCAACCGCAAATAAGCATGAGCCAGAACCCCCAATTGTACACTACTCACGCACTTGGCCGGTTTTTTTATATTTTTAGAAAGAAAGAAAGAAAACATTTATTCGTGGACAAAACAATGGGTGTAAAAAACAAAACACAGAACGTAAAAATAGCCACGAAAAGGCCCCGACTCAGCATGGTGCTAACCTAGAAGGCCAGCGCTGGTCTTCCGTCGGAACCTTCACATGAGTTACCTCCTGGAAGGCAACACAAAACAAATACCTACGCTAAACATAATATATCTTAAAACTATTCCAAATCCGACGCCAGAGTGGCACGGCAGATTGCATCGTGTGAACGCGTCGCCAAACTGTGTGTCAGTGTCACTGTCAACTTGACAGACCGAACGCAACTTTTATTTCAGATAGTGAATATATGGTGAATATACGTAAATACATTACTAATTTTTGCTTGGTCGATTACGTAACGCATTGTATGTACGCCAGGTTGATCTAATAGTACATTATTGCCGTGGCCGGGAAGGAGGCAATTGCAGGCTGAGTATTTTGTATAAACGGACGAGCTTGCGAGTCCGTTTAATTATAATACGAAGCCTGCAATTGCCATTCCGGCTGAGGCTAATATAGTGCTTTTCTCAAAAATGGGGGAATAAAAAAGACTAAATTGAAATCAAGCGTTATTATTAAACACAAATTGAGGATACTGCAAATTACATAAAATTAAACGTCATATTTTTTTTAAACAGAATCGCAAGTGTATTTTTCCACCGAAAAACGCAATTTTTTTATGACACATACAACAATGTCGCGTTTGCAACAGAAAAATACGACTTGATTTGGCTGAATACGACCTATGCCGTCTTTTGTAAGCCAGGTTCTACTTTTTAAAAAGTTTGGTACTCGAGAAATAAAGGAATTCATATGTAACATTCCAGGCGGGTGTTTTTTATTTTTTAATTTTGATCTGGCCTTAAACCATACACTTTACCTTCCAATATGTAGCGAGTTATGTTCACTTTGCGGGCCTTTTTTGAGAAAATGATATTTTTTGTATGAGAAAATGACAGTTGAGTTTTTTTTTTTTTTTAATCTTTATTTAATAAAAAGAAGGCCTTCGTCGCTGAGCTGTTGTCCTCACTTACATTTGAAAAGTTACGTAATCACCCCTCAGGATTCAATTAATTTGCCTCAATTGTATAAAATCGCAAAGTAAGCACAAAATTTGCGATTTTGGGTAAGTCGTGTCGAATAAAACCCATCTCTTTTTATTCCTTATGTGTGTGTCTGTGTGTATGTCTGATAAATAAGAGGGCACATTTTATAAAACTAAACGTGAATCAGTGTGATATTGTGTGGAGATTTATTGCTGCGCGCACAAACGCAATACAGTTTCTTAACTACAACTTAGAAATGTTGAAATACCCCCGACATTTTCATTTCAATGTTCAATATCTCAAAAACGACTGAACCAATTTTGTTGAAACGTAGCTAAGAACCATCTCGATCAGGTCAGCTTTCGGATTAAAAAAAACACATTCAAATCGGTACATTCGTTTAGGAGCTACGATGCCACACAGACAGACAGACACACAGACACGTCAAACTTATAACACCCCTCTTTTTCCGTCGGGGGTTAAAAACAGGTGACTTTGACAGGTGATCTATTATGCCAAATGTCGCGATACAGGCGCGTTTGTAACAATGCAAATGCCTTGTTTAACCGCTCTAGGAATTACACTGCATTACGGGTTCACGCGCCATGCTAGGGCCCTCGTCTATGGACACGGACAAATGCGGTTTCATCGTGATTGGACGCAGTTTACAAATCGCATGTGCATAACGACGGACGTACGATTTACATATACACATAGTAGCGATAGTATAAGTGATGAACTGATGAACTTAAGTTAGGCTTCTTGTCATGACCAGCTGGTCGATTGCGTAACTTTACGCACATTACGTACATTAGGTAGATCTTAATAGAATTGGCTACGTGACATGTTTTTTCAGTTTTCTGAGTGGATCAAATGTTTGTATGGGACTAACTACAATTAGAACACGTAAAAAGACTAATAAGAGGGTCACAAGCGACCTCTCATGCTCATACAAGCATTTCCTACTAAAATTATAAATGTGAAAGATTGTTTGATATTTGTTACTTCTATAACAACACAATTTTTTTAAGTTTCAATATTGTGTTCCTTGCAATTCACAGTTTTCTAGTCAGAGATAAGATTTGACACACGGGCAAACTTTATGTAAATCCTTTTATACATGTAATCTTTCTTGGAACCATAAAACCCAATAGTAAAGTTTTATCGTTGAATCTTTGAGCAGTGGGTTCCAATCCACAATAGGGCTCCTTTGATACCAGTGTATTATCGGGGCAATAAAAAAATTTATACGTCATAAAGTTCGGTTTTGACGCCGTATTGTGAGGTTACCGTACGCATAAACCATTACGTGACCGTAATGTTATTTACAAACAAAGTTATACTTAAATTAAAAAAAAATCGTGAGTTCAATCCTCGCTTGCGACTTGCAGAACTAAAAAATATCATCGTCATTATTGTAGCCGAAACACGTCCACTGCTGGACATAGGCCTCCCCCAAAGAGTGCCACAATGACCGGTCCTGCGCCACTCGCATCCAGCGGATTCCCGCAACCTTTACTAGGTCATTCACCTTGTAAAAACAAACTAAAAAAATATGTTTGCCAAAATAATTTAAAAGAATGCCAAATGGTTGTATATCTTATAATTAACCAATAAATCAAACATTTATTCTGCAAATAGACACTTATACATGTCAATCAATAATTAAAATTAAAAAAAGACATAATCTTACAACAACAATTATTTGGAATTTGCAGTTTAACAGAACTAAATGTCACTAAATGAAAACTAAATCACAAAAAAAAATTGGCAACCAACTTAGGTAAAGGTTCGGACGCTGGACTCTCCATACAAACCAAACAAACGTAGTTTGTTTCACATTCTAAAGAAACGACAAGCTAGCTGGAATAACATGAAACTTCGTAGAGTGGAAGGGCAAGTTGGAAGGGGAAGACCTAGGCGAACTTTCTCCGATCAAATTGGAGAAATCTTACAAAAAGGCCAGGTCAAAAGTACCCTAAACCGACGAGCATGTATGAGAAATGTTATGAAAGTGAGTGAAGCGAAAGTGGTTTGTCAGGATCGTAGCAAATGGAGATCCGTGATCTCTGCCTACCCCTCTGGGAAAGAGGCGTGATTATATGTATGCATTTATGTATGTATGTATTTGTATAGGTACTATGGGATCCGCCACAACTAGGTCGGGGACTAGTTTCTGCTACGAAATTGTTGGCAGGTGTTTATGTTCCTACGGGCCTTGTTTCAAGAACTGCCCGACAACTCACATGCCGCGTCGCCACACGCGTTGCTCCCATGATATCAACATTGCATTCGCTGAAAATAGACCTCCCCCAAAGAGTGCCACAAATATTCTGCGCCACCCGCCGCCGCCGGATACTCTTTGCTAAGAATCTGCCCCATGATATGATTCCAATCTAATTTCAATACGTGGCAGGTTCCGAAATGGCACCAAGCACTAGCATGGTCCAAATATACCTTTGCACCAACCCTCATTGAAAATCAATCGCTCCCGATTGTAGCAACGCAGAGTGTTTGAACGAATGAAAGGAATGGAACGCTACATGAAACTTTCATGTGGCTACTTCCATTCACTCTCCTGTTCCGTTCTCTCTTCAAGTTTAATAGGAAAACCTTTAACTCTATACATTTCAAATAAGACTGAAGTTTGTGTTATGAGTTTTAAAATGAAGGTTCTTTTGTTTGATTGGGAAAGTTATATAAACTTCGTCCTCAGCATGTACGGTAGAGTGGGGTGTCATCCCGTTCATATTTACTGAGGTAGTTCTTGCATCTAACATAGTAGTACTCCTAATTGATCTGTAGGTATTTATAGATAAATAGGTATTCATGGTGTACGAGTATGATAAAGTATGTTGTGGTAGTTAGGTAGCTCCTGCGGACGCAAGTGACAGTTGTCCCCCCTTCTGTCAAGTAAGTGGGCACGTGTCCCCTGGGTGGGTAAAGAGTGACAAACTCGAAGACCAAATAATAGGCCAAGCAAATTAGATCCAAAAAAACGTTTTGAGGAATTAATTCCCATAAAGTTGGAAATCGTTTTATTTTAATACCTTCATTTGGTCCTAAATGCATGTAATCCGAGTTTGCACCATCCCAGGAGGTGTGCATAACTTATGGGAACGAAATTTTTGCTCTTTTTTCAGTTTTTTGCATGTGCACTACGACGGACGGAAAATGTATTCTATTCAATATTTTATTTTCTATAATTTTTTATTGTATGGGTTTTTGAGCAGGTATTTTTTCAAAGATATTTCGGTCTTGAAAAGTCGCAAAATGGAAGTTTGCACCTAAACGACAAAACTTTCCCAGTTTCTAACCTTTAACATATAACTAACAATAAAGATTTTGAGTTTCGAATTTGAGTTTGAATTCGACTATACCATTGAACCGAATTAGAAGTTATAGATATTCATTCGACGCAGAATTTGAGCCTCTTTAATATTGAATAGAATACATTTTCTGTCCGAGGTACCGTTTTTGTGCTGCATGAAAAAAGAGCAAAAATTTATGCACACCTCCTGGGATTGGGCAAACTCAGATTACGCGTATTTAGGATCAAACGAAGGTATTATAATGATTTCCAGCTTTATGGGAATTAATTCTTCAAAATATTCTAATTTGATTGGCCTAATAAATAATGTATGCCATACGATTAAATATAGTACCTATGTTGTGTTCCTGCCTAGCTAGCACACTAGGTTTTATGTCGGCGAAAATGTACTGAAACGTCACGTAAAACGCGACATAAAACCTAGTGTGCTAGCGCCCCTGGTGGTGAGTAAGATCACCGGAGCTCCAGATTCAGATTATTTATTTCTTAATAGACATATGACATGAGGATAGTGTGTTGAGTGAGGGTTCTGATGATTCATTGTGTTGATCACAATGCACAATGAATCATCAAATCAATAATGGGTAAAGTGTACTACGATTATGTTAGTTAGACTGTGGTACTGCACTGGACGACCGCTTTAGCCTAGTTGGTAGTGACCCTGCCTACGAAGCAAGAGGTCCTGGGTTCGAAACCCGGTAAGGGCATTTATTTGTGTGATGAGCACGAATATCTGTTCCTGAGTCATGGATGTTTTCAATGTATTTAAGTATTTATTTCTCTATATAAGTATATATATCGTCGTCTAGTACCCATAGTACAAGCTTTGCTTAGTTTGGGACTAGGTTGATTTGTGTAAGATTGTCCGCATTTTTTTTATTTTTTTTTATTTACGCCCTGTCTGATAGAAAGCGACCACGCTTTCTATCAGACAGGCCATATGCTTCTTTGTGTTTACCAACGATTTAAAAAAATAAGAAAACGCCCAAGTGCGAGTCGGACTCGCGCACGAAGGGTTCATATTCATATTCATATTCATTTTATTGGTAATATAAATTACAGGTCAGGTTTACTTAAATTAATTCACAATATGAGGACAACTTTTACAATAATAATGTATATAAAATTAAATTAAATAATCAATATGTCTAATCGTCTATTAATAATTTAGATAACATGTCAATGGTTATACCTAAGTCGTTTATGTTACACATCTCAAGAAATTTCCAACTCAAAGAACTCCTTGTGGTTGTAGAAGGCCTGCTCGACTAACCAACTTTTCAGTCTTCTTTTGAATATGGAGTTATTTTGGGCTGTCACAATTACACTCGGGAGATGGTTATACACTTTTGGACCTATGATGTGTATGTGCTTGCTTGACTTTGTCACAGCTTATGAGGCACGATGAGAAGCCTGTTACAAGTACGGGTCGACCGCATCGGGTACCAGCGGGGGGCCGCGACGAGAGGTTTGTTTTCAGCCTGCTCATGCGCGTATACTGCTGCTTGGAGAATCAGCTGTGACGGTAGGGTTAATATGCCCAGAGCTCTGAAATGCGGCCTCGCTGACTCAGTCTGTGTGATGCGGACAATTGCACGCACGGCGCGTTTCTGGAGTCTGAAGACTCCCTCCCATTCTGCGGCTCCGGCCCAAAGTTCTGTTCCATATTGTATACATGAAGCACTGACGCAAAATAGCACGTTCTCAACATTTCGCGGGGTAGTATTCTAGATAGCCGTTTTAGTGCGAAGCAGGCTGCCGAGAGCTTGTTGCATACGTGGTCAATATGTGTCGCCCAGGTCAGCCCTCTGTCTAACTCGAATCCCAGGAAATTTGAACTTGTGACCTGTTCAGTGTTCAGTCCAGTTGTGCACACTTGCAGGGATTTCATTTGCCTTCCCTAGAGGTCAAAGTGTACAAAATGTGTTTTTTTGATGTTCAGGATGAGGCCATTCTTCTATAACAACGGTTCCGTACCATTATCTATAACAACGGCAAAAAAATCACGTTTGTTGTATGGGAGCCCCCCTTAAATATTTGTTTTATTTGAGTTTAATTAATTATTTTTAAAGTAAATATATAACTAAATATTCTGTGCTATTTCAAGCGTCTACCTGTTGCCGTTATCAATATCGACCAAAAACGAGCAAAAAAATCACGTTTGTTGTATGGGAGCCCCCTTAAATATTTATTTTATTTTGTGTTTTTAGTATTTGTTGTTATAGCGGCAACAGAAATACATCATCTGTGAAAATTTCAACTGTCTAACTATCACGATTCATGAGATACAGCCTGGTGACAGACGGACAGACCGATAGACAGACAGCGGAGTCTTAGTAATAGGGTATTTTAATCTTTAAGTACGGAACCCTAAAAAGACTAAATTTTAGTCAAGCTAATAATTACTCTTTAGCCTTTTTTGTATTAACTTCACAAACCTCAGCTAAAATGTGTCTTTCCCATTCTCACAAACATAAATGTCAAAGTGACAGCAAAGGACAAATGAATTTTAACGGCATTTTAAGTAAATAAGGTTTGACCGACGTTTATGATGAACGGCATACCTCTTGAAAATTTTTAAGTAATTCTAAACTATGTACAGTCAAGTTCGAAAATATGTGCACAGACAAGGTGATCAAAGGAATATGCGAACACAGCTATACTGTTAAGGGCATAAGGCTTGTGAGCAACAAAACACACCTACCATGTTGCAAGCATATAACAGACATACACATACGTATAGCACACTTTAAGTAGTTCACAAGAAAGAAATGTATCCCCAGTCAGTCCGTGAGGAAGGGACATCGGTGACGAGAATTATTAAAGGAATAAGTTAAAGCCCCGACCATAAAAGTGTCGTAATAATTAAATAATGTTGAGTAATAATGACCAAGTGCGAGTCGATTTCTCGGATTGGTTGAGCATTGAGTAAATGTACTTATTTAGGCCTAGAATTGAAAAAATAGGCAGTCTCTTCTTGCCGTAGCGTCGGAATCCAATGAGGTACGACAATGTTTTAGGCATCAATAAAAAGATAAGGAAAATGCCCTTATTTATGTTAAATTACCTTTTCAGGAAAATATGACCTGAAGCCAATAGGGCCTGGCAAAGCCTTTTAACTGCTTGCTTGCTTATTTTGCAAGCAAGCGTTATCATATCACACTCATATTTATAACAAGATTAATAAGTTAGCATTTAAGTATAAAATAGGATTAAAAACGATGTTATTATTATGATATGTATATTAAGCATAAAAGAGACTTACCTGCAGGCAAACTGTTCAAACAGTTTTGCAGGGACATGTTTTAGAATAAGTTTTTTATATCTTTGGTTAATAAATATAATAATAATAAAGTCGTAAAACTCTGTAATTTTACGTAAAAATCAATTTTCCCAGTTTCAACAGGAAAGGTCTGAAAAGTAGACTATATTGATTTGTATAGCCTAGAGCTGGTTCTTTTTGGGAAAAATATGTAAGGGTCCTCAGGCTTCTCCTGAAAAACGGGAGAAAGTAAACTGTAACATTTTAATAGATAAAGTGGGCGAGGCCTTTGAAATTGTATCCCCACTGGCTTGGATGTCCTAGGGGTATAAAAGAAGCGACAATCGCCATTCGAATCGAGCACACACGAACGGCCCGCGTACTCCTCACCCCGCTGATGAAGTCGCCCCTACCCCTATCCGCCAAGATTGGCATCTACAAAGGCTATATCAGGTCACGGCTCACTTATGCAGCCCCCGCGTGGTATGCGCTGGTGGGAGAGTGCAAACGACGGCGACTCCGCGCACAACAGTCGCTGTCGCTCCGCGCCGCCACCGGAGCACACTACTACGTGAGCAACCTGGTGCTGCACCGTGACCTGAAGATCGAACACCTGGACGACTTCGTCACCAGATTGACCAGAGCTATGTTCGAGCGGGCTGATGGCTCACGCCTGATGCACCTGCAGAACATAGCTCCTTACCACTCCCGACCGCCCGACAAGAGGGCTCTGCCGCGGGACCTGATCCGCCCGGATCCGCCCGCGGACACCTAACCCTGACACCTGGAAGTTCCTGCAGTGCCGTCGGTCCGCTGGTCGCTCGCTGGGCTTCTCCCTCGGGAGTTCCACCTGGCAGGGCTTGACCGCACCGACGGACGAAGTAGACGATCCCACCGGACCAGCCGGGCGTTACGCCCACCCCAGCCACCCGTCCGTAGTCGCGGACGGCGCCCGATCCCGCCATATGCGGCTCACGCCGCGAAAGGCTTATACCAAACCCACATAGGGGTTTGTGAGAAAGTCATTGTCTCTTGTCTCGAATTTGTGTTCCGCAAGCTCCAACAGTAAGAGCTCCTAGTAGAGTAACGTAGAATCAGTAGAAAGTGATAGGGAAGTTAAATATGAAAGTTTGCGTTTGTAGTCAATATACCAATTTATTAAAGTTCAAGTATTATCATTTCACCGTCACCCCACCCACAATCAGCACAGCGAGGCTGCCGGGATTAACACTCCCCAAAAGTGTTCTGGCCGTTTGAAGATTCGCCGAGCGGTTCAACCGCCGCGGTTTACCCGCGCGGTCCGTTTTTATAAACGCTCATTGTCATGTGACTGGCGATCCGCCTGTCTCAGTCGTTGGTGCGGTGCGTCATGCGACGTGTCCAGTGCGCGGGGTCGCGCGCCGGTGTAACCTCCCCCCTTCAAAAACCTTCCCCTACCGAAAAACCCCGAAGAAACCCCGACCCCGTAGCTCTGAAGAAGCTCTGAACAAATAAAATAATGTAATCTTAAACTTTAAAGCTAAATCTAATGACGACTCTTGAAGCTGATGGGTTGAGGTCTTGATGATGAAGTAAACGCAGGGAGATTTGACACAGTTTTAATGTGAATAAGATTTTAGAAATTTGGTACAGATAGACAGAGACAAAATATAATTAACCCGGCAACGCGCGGCTCTGTCAGCGGATGCATGCAGACTGACTGGGCCGGCCGTGGGGCATTAGCAAAAATGCACTTAAGTATGAACTTATAGCTAGACATACATATGTATACAAATAGGTATCTAGAAATCGGGTTTGAAATGAGCGCGTCGCTAACATAGCCCACCCCTAGTGCGAAGCACTATTCTACCAACGGCACGGGAGCGACGCGAGCCGCGGCCCGGCGCAGCACGCCGCTCGGGGTGGAGACTTCGACGACACCGTGGGCAGCCTTCACGTGCCGGTGCCGCACCAGAAGCCGCGCCAGTGGGTGCCGCCCATCGAGGATCACGGGCCTCTTTGTTTCCAGCGACACGACCGACACGGCATCGATACGGCCGCCGACGCGCAAGAGACCCTCCTCGTCTAAATACGGAGACAAATTCAACACCCTACTATCACGATGCACATATTTACCCTTTTTTATTTCAGCTATTTCAGAACCGAACGAGTCCGCCTGTGCTTGTCGAAGCAGCAGTCGCTCCGCCTGCGCCATCAGCGTGCTGTCATCACAGGTGAGCTTCCTACATCTAGAAATAAATTTAAGGACAGCAGCAGCAGACCTAAGCAACCGAAGCCAGGAGGAGAATCGTTCCGGATCTGGAATAGGTAAGTTACAAGTGACATTTGTATTTTCACTCATATTAACATAACCAGAAAACACATCGTTTGTTTCAGGTTCCAAA
Organism: Epinotia brunnichana; assembly: GCA_963854355.1. Taxonomy (NCBI): domain Eukaryota; kingdom Metazoa; phylum Arthropoda; class Insecta; order Lepidoptera; family Tortricidae; genus Epinotia; species Epinotia brunnichana. The sequence goes on from OY977944.1 coordinate 17,723,221, forward strand.
AAGTTGAGCGGCCAGGAACTTTCATGTGAGTATAAAAACTGAGGACCCTTAAACCACTCGTTCAAAAAAGATTCATAATTGAATACCTCTCTTGTAGCAATATCAGCTACATTCAACTTCGTAGGTACATATCGCCATTCCGATATATTTGTGAGCTCGTCAATTTCGCCCAACCGGTTCGCTTCAAACGCCTTGTAAGTGCGGGTATTATTATTTAACCAGTGAAGCACGGTTGTCGAGTCACACCAAAAATAACGGCGCTTAGCGGTCAGTCTATGCTCTCTCTTAATGGTGTCCGCCAAGCGCGCACCAAGTAAACTTGCTTGAAGTTCAGATCTTGGCACCGTCATCTGCTTTACTGGGGTCACTCTGCACTTACTGGCTATGAATGTGACATTAACTTTGCCATTGTTGGTCCAGCGCCAGTATGCTACCGCGCACATAGCCTTTGTAGACGAATCACAAAAAATATGTAGTTCTAAGTTATCATAACAATTAGTAGGTAACAAGTCCATACTATTATTCGTTAGCGCGGGCGTAGCACTCGTAGCGGGTCTCGAGGAATCGACCAGGGCGTAGTCGCTTGATTGCGTCACTCTCGTAGCATCTGCTACAAGTGCTACGCCGCTGTGCGGGGCGGCCGGCTCGGCCTCCGCGCACGTACTTGTGGCGCTGCGCTGGTAGCATCTAGGTATGCGAACATTACCTATTACCTTTAGTAGCTCCACCCAGTCGCACCATGAAGCATAAATATCATTTGGGATCTCGTCATCCCAGCCTAGAGATAACCGCCATGTATCCTGCAGCATAATTCGACCCTGTATCGTAAAGGGCGACAAAAAACCGAATACATCAAATATTGACATGACCACACGTAACATAATTCGCTTTGTCGGCCTTTGTTTATGTCGAATTATACTGTCTGGAATGCGCTTTAACGAAACGTCAAAACCTAATTCGTCCTTACCTGGATACCATAAGAGCCCAAGTGCTCGCTCGCCCTCAAACTGCTGACCGACTTTGAACTTAACGGCAGCCGTCCCTAAGGTCTCTTTTGGGATATTATCGAGTACCAGGAGGCTATTACTTGTTAAGTTTCGCATCTCAAAACCACCACTTTTATGTATGTCGGTGACATCCTTAACCATCTGTATTGCCGTGGCTTCGTCCGGCAGGCTCTGGATGTAATCATCCATATAATGTGAGTTAACTATCGCGTCGACCGCGGCGGGCATAGATGACTCATACCGCAAAGCGTTCTTATTTTTTATAAATTGAGCAACAAATGATGAACACTTCGCGCCAAATATTAAGGATGTCATCACATATGTTTTGACTGGTTCGGTGGGGTTGCTTCTCCACAAGAAGCGTAAGGCATCCTGATCCTGAGGCAATATTTTGACCCTTAAAAACATATCTTTTAAATCGCCCGTGACCCCTACCTTGTGTTCTCGAAACCGCAGCATGATGCCAAGCAGCGAGTTCAAATAGTCCGGACCCCTAAGAAGATAATCATTTAAACAGAACCCTTCTGTGATATTTGCTGCATCAAAAACTAACCTCATTTTTTTTTTATTTACGTTATCAACGCCAAAATGAGCTAAGTACCATGTTCTTTGAGTGCATTGAGTGTCTTTTAGTTCCGAAGCGAAGCCATTGCTAAACAAATGATCAACACGTTCGGAGTACCTTTGAGCGTAACTGGGATCCCGACTCATTTTCCTCTCGATCCCTTTGAGCCTCGTAAGCGCACTGGGATAAGAGTCTGGCATCGCACAGTTAGGGTCCGACCAGGGTAGACCGACGTGCCAGCGCCCGTCGACCAGCTCAGCAGTTCGCTCCAGCTGTTCGACCGCACGCTCGTCGTCAGCGTTCTGCCGCGGCTTACCTGTCACTCCCATAGCGTCCAGCGCGAACCCGCGCAGCACCTCCTCGTGCAGGTCCCGCAGCTCCTGCTGCTCACGGCCGCCCTCGCTCACGAACAGCACCGTCGCACCGCGCGCCGCTCCCGCCATACGTAAGGTACCATGTATGCACCAACCTAACGGGGTCAGTGTAGCTGACGGCTCATTTCTATTACCCAAAATGACTTGAAGTGGCAACAATAAATGATAGTTATCCTGGCCAATAAGAATTTCTGGTTTAACATCGACATTACACATAGAACTCATAATATTCCTTAAGTGAGTATATTGAATACAATCAACAACAGACAAGTTATGCGTAGGTAAATTTAATTCGGATACACTTCTTGCCCTAATAGAATGAACCTTATTGTCAGTCCCAGAAAGTTCTAAATTCAATACCGCGCTATCACACGTCATCACGTTATCGCCCCATGGTCCATGTACTCGCATTGTCTCCCGATGTCCGACTAGTCCAGCTCGCGACGCTAAATCGGCACTTAACATTGTAACAGTCGAACCATCGTCTAGTAACGCATAAGTGTTTATTATTTCACCGGTAGCCGTATGCACACGTATAGGTAGCACTTTAAGTAACACTTTGCAACTACTAGCGTTTACGTTAGTGACCGCCTCTGTAGCTGGATCGGAATCGACGGTAGGCCCCGCCAGGGGCTCCGCAGAGACTCCAGACCCCGTTGACGTGGTCGGCACCTCACGAGGCAAAGCGCGCTCCGCCAATCGGCGCGCTTCATTGTTTGCATTGAAGTGGAGTAACGAGTGATGACCTTGACCGCAACTATCCTTATTACATACCGGCGCCGGGCAGTGTTCCCGACTATAGCGAGAATCCAGGCACTTATAACAAATGCCGTTACGTTTCACATATTGCCAACGTACTTTCCTGAGTGCCTTCTTGAATTGCTTGCATTCGGATAGTTTGTGTTTTGATCCACGGCAGAAATGGCACTTATCTTCGGTATTCTGCTCAGTTTGCAATAAAACTGTTTGTGGTCGCGCGTACCTATCCTGGTATTTAGTTTTGTTTGTATCGGCAAGATAACCGCACGTATAAATGTTAGTAGTAGTAGATATACGTATAGCTTCCGTATTCAAGAAATCTGTTAAAATATCCAATCGTGACTTCTTGCCAGTCTTTATAACAGGAAAACTATAATCCGACCACTTCGATAACAATAGTGTAGGCAGTTTAGATAAAACTAGGTTGACTACATTTATGCCTTGTAGGTATTCTTCGCGTCCTACTGATCTTACAGCTTCCACGAAATTCTGTACCTTTACAGAAAATTGGACTATATCCCGCTGGTACTCTTGAGACAGTGGCTGGATCTTCTTGATGTCCTGCATAAGCTTGGAAATGATGAGGTCTGGATTACCAAATCGTAGCTCCAGCGTCTCCATGACGCGTTCAGGCGAAGTTGCACTGATAAGCAGAGCTGAGACCGCATCTTTGGCAGTTCCACGCAGACATTTGCGTAGTCTCCAGAGATTTTCTTTGGGTTTAAAATCGCACACTTCGGTTGACTCGTGATACGCCCTTTTAAATTGAAGCCATTCCAATGGGTCGCCGGCGAACTCGGGTAAGTCGCGGGGAGTACAAATGCGGCTCAATAAGTTGGCGTCCGGTTTGTTCTGGACAGAGGCTGCAGCTAGCTTCTGGACCGCATCAGCAAGCATCTGGACCGTGTCCTGTGATGTACCGGCCATAGGCACATCGGCGGTAGGTATCTGCGGCTTATCTAATTCCAGCTGGCTCTTTTCCATCCAGTTCTCAATATTGCGTGCACAATCTTCCTTACTTTGTGAACTGTATGCTTCCTCCTCCTCCTCTAAGTCGGCTAGGTCTGCCTCTAGCTCTTTGTCGATAAGTTGCATCCGTATTTCAGCCTTTCGTTTTTCAGCTTCCAGGGCTAATCTCTTCTTACGTGCCTCGAGGGACGATGCCGAGGACCTGGGTTTTGCTGGATGTGAGCGCGTAAGGCGTGGCTCGGGTTTTATACTGCTACCCGCCATTGCGTCCGAAACGTGTTGCGTAACCATCGGCGTTTCTCGAACACTCTGACTTTCTTGTTCCTTTTGGACATTATTCTCTGTATCTTGAGCTTCGGCGTCAAGACGCTCCTTGCGTACGGAACTCCGTGTCTTCATCACTATAGGCGTGCGTATCATCCAACAGATCAGGCTCGAAGACCAACTGAAGCTGATGGGTTGAGGTCTTGATGATGAAGTAAACGCAGGGAGATTTGACACAGTTTTAATGTGAATAAGATTTTAGAAATTTGGTACAGATAGACAGAGACAAAATATAATTAACCCGGCAACGCGCGGCTCTGTCAGCGGATGCATGCAGACTGACTGGGCCGGCCGTGGGGCATTAGCAAAAATGCACTTAAGTATGAACTTATAGCTAGACATACATATGTATACAAATAGGTATCTAGAAATCGGGTTTGAAATGAGCGCGTCGCTAACAACTCTATTGTAATTTGCACCTATTTTATTAAGCCAACTTTTTTTGTGTGCTTTTATTACGAATACCTGAAAAAATGGCCAATTGTGATCGCTAGTGGTAGGAACCCCGAGATGTTGTGGACCGTAATAACCCAGGTTCTTTTATGATAAACTAGACAGGAAATGGACTCTTCATCTCTAACATTTTTAAAGCTAGCCTATCTGTACTTAATTGATCCTATCTGAACGCAACTTCCAACTGCTAACTTTCCTATTTCTAGATAGAATGAAGTGTTAAAACTTAGGACTAAAATGTATTCCCTATAATTACTTTATGATTAAAATATATTTTGTTTTTGGTAGAAAAACCCCCTACCTAGGCGGTAGGTTACGCATCCGGATGAACAAGAAGTTGACCCTACCGTGAGCTAGAGATGTGCCCTAGATACTTGTATTTAGGAACAAAGGTACTATCAACGGGTTGTGTGATAATCTTTTTATCACTCACACAGGCTACAACTTGTCTAGATGGGGGTCTGGACGCCTTAACCATTTTACCTTCGGTCCTTGCTAACCTATGGGTTTATGACCCAGAGAATGAAGCTACCAGTGTTTCCAACCTAACGGTCTGTTTCGAGAAGAAACACCAAACAAATTTGACAGACATCTTTTTGTAATAATTTATAGGAACATATCATGTTATTAACTTATACGGTCAACTTCCTATGACCATTCTATAGCGAGAAACTGTAGGTAATGCTAAGACAATCCGTTCCTTACATGTGAAATATTTAACCTAAATTGTACCTTAAATGTAGAGAATCATTCCACTTGCGATAATAAGATACCTAATTGGACTTGATGGACTGCTCAGCCTGCCATAAAGCCCAAAATCATTTCATCTTTCTGAAACAACCCTGCCAGGATATCCCAATATCATAAATAGAACTATAACCCTTTGATGATAATAAGTTATTAATTGTTACACCTTAATGTTTCACATGCAATAAAATACGGAACTCAGCACCACTTTGCTCAACACTTCTCCCGATGTGAACTCAGGTTACCCACAATAGTAATTTAGACCTGCATTTGATGTTAATGGAATAGTAGACCTATATTTCAGCCATTTATATCTATAGTATAAAATTCCCCATGCCCTATTACAGTGTATGAATTTACTCCTACGTCTACCCCGTGAAATCCTATTCTGCTTATTTCTTGAACCATACCTTAGTAGATAAGAATGTATCCCTATTCTATCTGTAAGTAGTTCAGCCGGCGAAACTGAGACAGCAACCTAACGGCCTGTGTCATTGTCTCCCCTCGCTGCGCCCGAAGGCTAGATGGAGTACAGTGAGTAAGACGGCCTTATTGTGTATTTAGTGTAGCCCGCTTCTCGAGTACTACAGGACTTCGGCGAGCGGAGTATCCTCCTGTGCCTGTGGCCACGCCTTAAAACATAGAGGAGTCTCGATCCACGTAAGAGAGTCGTGGCTGCCTCTTGGTCCATATAAAAGAGACACATCAGATCCTCTCGTTTAATCTGATTATGCACTTCAAACTCCACCTTACTCTCGTTTGGCACCGGTAGGTAAGACCAAGGTGTTAGGCTAACTGCTTACAGTGTTTGCCTAGACTGGGATCTGGCTTACGTAATAATAAAAATGTTTAAACTACCTTAAACACTATTCCAGTACCCAGAACCATAACTCGACATTATGAAGTTATTTCTCTCCACAATGGCCAGCCACGCTCCCAGGCCTGTTATAAGATCCACAAATTAAGCACTCAACTTTTCAAAAGAAATCCTCACTAATAAAACTATAATTAAAATAAACCCTGCCCGTTAAAATAAACTCTTAAAATCTAAGCCAGAGTCCCAATCAATTTGAACGATGATACTTCTTCTTCTCTTTTTTTTTTGGCGTTCTGGCCAACTGTGTCGGCTCAGTACTTGAATGAATGCCCGGGCAATTTTATCGACCAAGAAGCCCACCGTTATCGAAGGCATCCAGCTGCCTGATTGGTCCACGACGTCACGCGATAGCAGTGCCGTAACCCAATCAGAGAACCGCTTAATATTCGCGTCACAAAACACACCAACCAGGGCATCAAAGTGTTGTCATTATTACGAATTCAGAGTAACCAATTTACAAAGTGAAATCTAAAATAGTTAAAATGTGTTTACACGACCACGAAATTTAATCTTATAAAATTAATATATTTTCCTTCTAAAATTTTCCTTCTGCAGTTGACTGTACATATATTTATGACCTGTTGCCTCTTGGAGACCTCGGGAAGGGAACCGTAGGCTGGGGAGGGAAGACCGCCAGCCAGATGGTCGGCCGATATTAAAAAGGCAGCAGGGCCGACCTTTCAGAAAAACCTTCCAGATCATTTTGGATGTTCATGGAAGAGGCATATGTTCATCACTGGACGCAATTAAGCTGAAGAAGAAGAAGATATATTTATGAACGAATCAAGTGTACCGCAAAAGCCGAACGTAGTAAAACTTCCAGCGCAGTACATCTTCCTAATGCAGCAAAGATTCCTCGAAGCAAAGTTCAGAAGTTGCAGTTGAACTAAGAATAATAGCGGGCGAGCGGGGTGTAATTAGTTACAAGTTCTCGAAAAATTACACGGCGCCAATACTCGCTGAAACTGAAGATGCACGCGGAATCATATAGAGCAGATATTACCGCAACAAAAAAAAAACAAGTTATTTAGTACGACATCCTAACAATAAGTACAACAGTATCTTACTTATCTAGTGTACATTTAGATCCTAGACAGCAAAAATACAATACACGAACAGTTTAGTGAGCTAATGCGCTCATTTCTAGGGTTCCGTACTCAAAGAGCAAAACGGGACCCTATTACAAAGACTTCGCTGTCTGTCAGTCCGTCCGTCCGTCTGTCTGTCACCAGGCGGTATCTCAAGAACCGTGATAGCTAGAGAGTTGAAATTTTCACAGATTATGTATTTCTGTTGCCGCTATAACAACAAATACTAAAAACAAAATAAAATAAATATTTTTATTGATAACTAGCTTTTGCCAACGACTTCGTCCGCGCGGAACTCGTTTATATCGTAACTTTCTCCCCCCTTTTCACCCCCTTAGGTGATGAATTTCCAGATAAAAACTATCTTTGGGAAGGCCCCGGAATTCAAAGTATCTCTACACCAAATTTCATTTCAACCAAATTAAGGAAGAAAAGTTAACAGACAGACAGAGTTACTTTCGCATTTGTAATATTAGTATGGATTGTATGAAGGAAAGGGTCATTATGGCTGAGTTGCATGATTTTATATATTAGCTTACTCCGAACGCCTTTTTTTACAAAATAGACTCCGCCGCAAACTTGGTTTCTATGACCCGCCTCACCATAATAGATGCATGTAGGCTTTTTTCATTATTATTTTGCATATTTTCATATCACACGGCCGTAAGGACCTTTTCTACTAAACCGTAGGACTAAATTAACTGACTTGTAATTTAAATATTTTATATTAAAAATAAAGATACGTTAACAAAATGTTACATCTAATAGTTTTCAAAATAGCCATAATAAAACGTATTTTTTACCCCGTTTTAGAAAACATCTTCGAAACTACCGCTGTGGGCGACAGAATGTAGTTTGTGAAATGTAGGACCTACGGGTCACGAAGAGAAAGGGTGTTGTATAGTATGTGAACGATAAGGCCTACGGGTCACGAAGAGAAAGGACGTGTAACTATAATTCCTTCACATAAGGACGGCAATTGTGCCCAGATTAAGCTCCTAAAGCAAACGGCTCATATAAGAAGCGCGTGATTTATTTAGGACCTAAGTACAATAGGTACAGACGAAGAAAATAGCTTAAAGTAAAGATAAAGGTACCAGGTACCTCCAGTAATTATTTCATAAAGATCGATAGAGGGAGAACCCCTGATAATTGAGGGAGAGACAGCCAAATTATTTGTAAAGAAACCAACTTGAGACTATATCCCGATCTAGTCCGTCAACAAGGGACATCGGTAACTAGAGTTACATAAAATGTGAAATAAAAATGTACACTACGTATGCATAGAGATTATTGCTTATTATGGTGCAATAATGGTCAAGGTTCAGGTTGATTTCTCTGATTGGCTAAAAAGACGGGAGCAAAGTCAAACTTATGCTACCACGTTAATGTAAATGTGAAAATTGACGGTCTCACCCGGCCATAGCTTCGTAACCAGATGAGGTACGAAAGCAATTGAGGTATCGTTAGGAAGGTACGGTAAATGCCCTTACGTATGTATAATCACTTTTGATAATTAATGTTAATTAAAGCCACTAGGGCCTGGCAAAGCCATTTCATGTTACCAAAGTTGGTAATTTTACGTAAATATCGACTTTCCCAATTTAAACGGGAAAAGCAGGAAAACTAGTAGATATTGTAATGTATAGCTCAGAAATAGTTCTTTTGAAGGAAAATATGTAAAAACCCTTAAGGTTTCCCTGAAAACCAGGAAAACGTAAAAACTAGCTTTTCCATAGTAAAAGTGGGCGAGGTCTTCAAAATTATATCCCCACCACTTTTAATGCCTTAGGGGTATAAAAGAGGCTATAATCGCCGGATAAAATTGTGTTCGCTCAGCCCCACCAGTGGGAGCTCCTAGGAAGAAGAAGAAAGGAAGAAGTAGGGAAATTGTGATAGGAAGTAGGAAATTGTGATAGGGAAAGTTTAACCAGTAGTTTGTGTCTCATTATTTTATTATACCGTTTCATTTATTTTTCGCCAAGTATTATTTTATCGTCACCCACACCCCATCCTTCAACAGTGCAGCTCAGTCTGCGGGATTAGTGCTCCCCTAGAGCACCTGCGCTATCAGAGCGCGTTACGGCCGTTTAAAAACACGCTGAGCGGTTCAACCGCCGCGGTTCACCCGCCGCGGTTGAAACGCGCGGTTCGCCCGCCGCGGTTTTTAAACGCCCTTTGTTAGGTGACTGTGAGGTCGCGAAGGTCAAACCCAGGCCTGTCGCACATCGACCACGTCGGCGCCACGCGTCGTCCACAGTCGTTTTGGTCCTTCGAGCCGGATCTAGAGATCCAAAAAAAGTGAAAGTTATAAAAAGTGATAGTACGTATGGGTACTCAAAGAAAGTCGTTTGGGGGTTATAAAACCAACGACGCTAGCGAAAACAGCGTAGCTCGAAATTTGTCGCCGCGACGCGATCAAAAGTAGTGAAAAAATCGGACATCGTGTATGTACATACGTCACTACGGAGCCACGACACAAACTACAAACAAGACGTGCAGAATATTATAGAAAAGCCCTTTCATACCTGTAGTGTAGGTTGACAAAGTGCGCGACCGCAGGTATTCGAGCAAAAAAAGGACTCAAGTACGTGAAGAGTACTTAGCAAGTCACTACAGTGACACTAAGCGTTATTTAAGCACGCACATTCCAAGAGGAGACGAACACCATGTCAGGAGGCAAGAAGAGGATAACGAGATCCATGACTACGGCCCAGGAAGACGAAGAAAGGGCAAGATTCCTGGAACAAGGAGCAGCCGCCGCGCAAGCACGCGCGCGCGGGGAATCAGCCGATCGGCTTGGCGAGCCATCGACTAGTGGCGCGCAAACCACGCGTGCCATCCGGACTACCAAGAAGACTAAGTCCAAAGATACAGCCTTGGAGCCCGCAAAGAGAACGGCGGAACCAGCCTCATTAAGTATCGATGACACTTTAATAGCCGAACCCCGAGGGACGGCACCGGCACGCTTGACAAAAATGGGAGAACCGCAATCTCCATCTGTAGACACAGCGATATTGTGGCGCAGGGATTTAGATAAACGGCTACAGCGTCAGCCTACTATCATCCCTCTAGATGCTCCTCAGGGAAGGGTCATCATAGTTCCCCCGGCGAGGGGAGAACATGGAAACAAAACGGGAACCGAAAAGGAAGTCACATTCGCTGAAACGTCAACACCGCGCCGAACGGCGTCAGTGCGCTCAACCGAGAGTCGGTTGTCTGTGACTCGAATAATGGAATTAGAAGTAGAAGAGAGTGAGCAATTGGCCGAGCTACGGCGGAAAGAGATGCTGCTACACGCAGCGCATCAGAAAAAGAAAATGGAGATAGACACTGCAGTTCAAGAAGAGGAAATACGTTTAGAAAGGGAGTCCATTAAAAGGCGCGCTACGTTGAAACGAACGCGCGAAGAATCTGAATGCTCAATACAAGACGAGCAGTCACTTATGGGATCAGTAGCCGGGTGGATAGATTCCGGTAAAGAAAAAAGACGAGAAGAAGCGCCACTGGGATTACCCCCCACTAGGCCACTCGGAACGCGCTCGCCGCCGCGAGCTTATGAGCGGAGAGAGAGATCACCGCCATACGAACCACAGACACCGCATACGAGGTACACACACGAGACCTCGCCTGAGGTAATGGTTCAATTATTTGAACGGATGCAGATGGCAGCCAGACCGGCGCCCAAAGAAGTGTACGAGCTACCACCATTCTACGGGGATATATCAGAATGGCGGAGCTTCATGATCGCATACGAAGAATCGAATCGTAGATTCAAATTTAGTGACTACGAAAACGTAGCGAGGTTACGCGCAGCGTTAAAAGGTGACGCAAAAGCATGTGTACAGCACATATTATCAACGGCGGCAAGGCCGGATTTAATAATGAAAGTATTAACTAAACAATACGGACGAAGCGAATTCCTAGTAGACAAAGCATTGGAGGATTTAAAAGGAATGCCTACAATAGGCGACAGCGCTCACGACCTCAACCAATTTGCTATAAAAATCGTGAATATAGCAAGCACGGTAATGGACTTAAGCGAACGATGTTACGCAGAGAATCCTATGCTGGTTAGAGAGGTTACCGATCGACTAAGCCCCCACCTTCGCAGCAGATGGTGTGAATATGCTCGCAAGTACGAGCACGAAGGAAAGGCGGAAATAGAAAGATTATCCGATTTCCTCCTGGAAGAATCGGAGCTACAAATGTCCTTTACGCACGCCCGTGCGCCTATGCAACGCCCACGGGCGGATTTCCCGGGCAACAATGCCCGGGCAGAGCTGCCGCGTGCGTCTAACCCATGGCCCAATAGAGCGCGCGAACCGCCGCGACCCCAAGAGTGGGGCGGGCAGCAACTACGCCCCCAAGGAAGGGCTATGCGACAATATGATAATAAGCCAGCATACCCCCAATATTCACGCGTCACTTACGCCACTGAAAAAGTAAACACACAGAATGTAGTATGTCTGTATTGCGGGGGGGGTCATAGCACTACCGATTGCTATAAAATTCAACGCCGGAATGTAGGAGCACGATGGGATTGGGCTAGAATCAACAAAGTTTGTTATAAGTGTCTAGATGCAAGACACGCCAGCACGACGTGCAAAGGCAAGCGGTGCGACGCACCCGGCTGCCAGTATTATCATCATAAGTTACTACACGGCAGTTACGAGCCAAGAAGGGAGACGACGCGCATGCCACAAGAAGCAGACGCAACGGCAGCTGCCACGGATCAAGAAGCAGAGCTAGTAGGAGAGCCCCAATGGGCGGAACCGTCGGATACGAACTGGAGGGAAAAGACTCCGTACGAGTCCAACAATAGTGAAGAAAATAGCTACGCGTCTTCATCAGACGCAACCCAGGTGCTTTTGAAAGTGATACCCGTGATTCTATCCGGGCCCAAAGGAGAAGTAGGAGTATACGCACTACTAGACGAAGCGTCCACCATAAGTATGATAGACGAAGAGATCGCAGATCAAATAGGGGCTACAGGCCCGGAGGAAATGCTGAAGGTTAGAGGAATAGGAGAAATATGCCATAAGGCAAACAGCAAAACAATAAACGTATCGATCCGAGGGAGAGTAGGAGGTAACGAACACCCGCTGACGCTGCGGACGGTACCAGAATTAAGAATAAAAGGTCAAAAGGTTAGTAAACAACTCGTGGAAATGTATGACCACCTGAAGGACGCGCATAGCGCTTGTTTTGAAATGGGAGTGCCCCAAGTATTAATCGGAGCCGACCACTGGCAGTTAATTATACCCGAAGAAATAAGGGTGGGCCCTAAGGGCGCGCCAGTAGCGGTAAAATGCGCCATAGGATGGGCGATATATGGCCCCACGCCAAGAAGTATGGATACCTGCGAACGCATCGCATATCACACACAAAGTGAAGCAGACGTCAAGCTGCGCGAAATATTAAAACCGCGAGAAGAAAGAAATGTAAAAATATTCGACGACATACGCGCCAAGGCGGCAATCACAGTGCCAAACAGCACCAAGGACACAACCGTGTCACCAGGAGGGGGCATGACCCATCTCAACAATAAACCGACCCCCGGTCACCCGCGTTCGGTCGCAGCAGCCGATACATCGACCCCCCGACCCGTGGGGTCGATTCCAGCCGCGGCGCTTGAGAGCGCCGCGATCTCCGGTCCTGCAATGGCGAGCCCGCTCTCAACCCAGTACATCGACTCCCGGACCAGCGGGGTCGATTTCAACCGCGGCGCCCGAGAGCGCCGCGATCTCCGGTCCTGCAAGGACGAGCCCGTCCGCCCACACCGGCCCTACGTGCCGAAGGGCAGCGGCGACGGCACGGCGCAAACAGCGCCCCGCCGACCCAGCTGATCGCCCGGTCCGCCAAGCGAATGGTAGCGCACGCCATAAGCACGACCACAACCAAGCCAAGTGAAAGTGTGTTACCAGTGATGGTCGCTCAAGGGCCACATAAGGTAATTAAAGTGAAAAGTAAATGGTAAAGACAGTGAATGAACATGAAAGTGAAAGTGATTAAAAGTGTTATTGATGGCGAATCGTGCCGTAAGACTTTAATGTAGACTGTCGCTTACCCTTGCAACCCAGTATGTATCTGCGATACATACCGGCGGGGGCATTGTGGGCGACAGAATGTAGTTTGTGAAATGTAGGACCTACGGGTCACGAAGAGAAAGGGTGTTGTATAGTATGTGAACGATAAGGCCTACGGGTCACGAAGAGAAAGGACGTGTAACTATAATTCCTTCACATAAGGACGGCAATTGTGCCCAGATTAAGCTCCTAAAGCAAACGGCTCATATAAGAAGCGCGTGATTTATTTAGGACCTAAGTACAATAGGTACAGACGAAGAAAATAGCTTAAAGTAAAGATAAAGGTACCAGGTACCTCCAGTAATTATTTCATAAAGATCGATAGAGGGAGAACCCCTGATAATTGAGGGAGAGACAGCCAAATTATTTGTAAAGAAACCAACTTGAGACTATATCCCGATCTAGTCCGTCAACAAGGGACATCGGTAACTAGAGTTACATAAAATGTGAAATAAAAATGTACACTACGTATGCATAGAGATTATTGCTTATTATGGTGCAATAATGGTCAAGGTTCAGGTTGATTTCTCTGATTGGCTAAAAAGACGGGAGCAAAGTCAAACTTATGCTACCACGTTAATGTAAATGTGAAAATTGACGGTCTCACCCGGCCATAGCTTCGTAACCAGATGAGGTACGAAAGCAATTGAGGTATCGTTAGGAAGGTACGGTAAATGCCCTTACGTATGTATAATCACTTTTGATAATTAATGTTAATTAAAGCCACTAGGGCCTGGCAAAGCCATTTCATGTTACCAAAGTTGGTAATTTTACGTAAATATCGACTTTCCCAATTTAAACGGGAAAAGCAGGAAAACTAGTAGATATTGTAATGTATAGCTCAGAAATAGTTCTTTTGAAGGAAAATATGTAAAAACCCTTAAGGTTTCCCTGAAAACCAGGAAAACGTAAAAACTAGCTTTTCCATAGTAAAAGTGGGCGAGGTCTTCAAAATTATATCCCCACCACTTTTAATGCCTTAGGGGTATAAAAGAGGCTATAATCGCCGGATAAAATTGTGTTCGCTCAGCCCCACCAGTGGGAGCTCCTAGGAAGAAGAAGAAAGGAAGAAGTAGGGAAATTGTGATAGGAAGTAGGAAATTGTGATAGGGAAAGTTTAACCAGTAGTTTGTGTCTCATTATTTTATTATACCGTTTCATTTATTTTTCGCCAAGTATTATTTTATCGTCACCCACACCCCATCCTTCAACAGTGCAGCTCAGTCTGCGGGATTAGTGCTCCCCTAGAGCACCTGCGCTATCAGAGCGCGTTACGGCCGTTTAAAAACACGCTGAGCGGTTCAACCGCCGCGGTTCACCCGCCGCGGTTGAAACGCGCGGTTCGCCCGCCGCGGTTTTTAAACGCCCTTTGTTAGGTGACTGTGAGGTCGCGAAGGTCAAACCCAGGCCTGTCGCACATCGACCACGTCGGCGCCACGCGTCGTCCACAACCGCCATAAGGTACCTTTACCCTTGGAACGTCACATACATATATTTACCTATATAATGTTCCTATTCCCCAGGACTCCCAACTACCGCTACATACCGTAATTGGGTTCCATCCAATTTTTCACCCGCTATTTGACCTCCTTAGAGGATGATTTTCGGGATAAAACTATCCTATGTCCTTCCTTAACTATCGTTATACCGTAAATGGGTTCAATCCAAATTTTCATCCACCATTTCTCACCCCCTTATGTGATCCCCTTATTTCCTCATTTCATGTGTTCCGGAATAAAAATTATTCTATGTTCTTTCCTTGGACTGAGGCCTCTCTCTATACCAAATTTCATCTGAATGGGTTCTATCGAAATTTTCAACCCTCATTTCACCACCTCAGGAAATGATTTTTCGGGATAAAACTATGCATTGTCCTTCCCTAGGACTCCTTCTATATCTTAACCAAATTTCATCTAAATGGGTTAATCCAAATTTTCACCCCTTATTTCATCCCTGAGGGGATGATTTTCGGGATTAAAACTATCCGTTGTCATACTCCGGGACTCAAATTATCGTTCAACCAAATTTCATCAAAATGGGTCACAAACAAATTTTCACCCCCAATTACACCCCCTTAGAGGATGATTTTCAAGAGTGAACAATCCTATGTCCTTCCCCAAGACTCCAACTCGCTATACCGTAAATGGGTTCCATCCAAATTTTCATACCCCATTTGACCTCCTTAGGAGATGATTTCTGGACAAAAAATTATTTTAGGTCCTTCAGGAGGACTAACTATCTCCATACCAAATTTCATCTAAATCGGTTCTATCCAATTTTTCACCCCTCATTTCACCCCCTCAGGAGATGATTTTTCAGGATAAAAACTATGCATTGTCCTTCCCTGCGACTCCTTCTATCTCTATACCAAATTTTAACTAAATGGGATTTATCTACATTTTCATCCCTATTTCATCCCCTTGGGGGATGAATTTCGGTATTCAAACTATCTATTGTCATTATCCGGGACTCAAACTATATCTATACCAGATTTGGGCTAAACGGAGTCCATCCAAATTTTCACCCCCCATTTCACCCCCTTAGGGGAAGATTTGCAGAATAAAAACTATCCAATGTCCTTCCCCAGAACTTAAACTACTTCCAAACCAAATTTTATCAAAATGGATTACATCCAAATTTTCACCCCCCCATTTTACCCACTACAGGGAAGATTTTCGGGATAAAAACTATCCTTTGACTATATACCAAATTTCATCCAAATCGGTGCAGCGGTTTAAGTAGCTCTATACAAATTTCCACCCCCCATTTCATCCCCTTAGGGGTTGATTTCCAGGATGAAAACTACCCTAAGTCCTTTCCCAGGACTCAAACTATCTTTATACCAAATTTCATTGTAATCGGTTCAGCCGTTTTCACGTGATGCGCGGTCACATAAACAGACAAACAGATAAACATACAAACAGATAAACAGATAAACAGACAAACAGACAAAAATTCTAAAAACTGTTGGAACGTGTTCTGTTATCGATTTTAAGTATCCCTAGCCAATTTTTTTTCGAATATCTTCCATGTACAGACTTTCGACCCTCTTCAGCTTTATTATATGTATAGATGGTATGGAATCCTTCGTGCGCGAGTCCGACTCGCATTTGGCGGTTTTTAACTTTTTGATACGTATAGGCGTTTAGCTATTTTTTATTTACACGAAATCAGAAATAATATTAGTGTACACTTAGGTACAATAACGAATTACATTTTATGATTGATTAGAAAAGCTCGCATTTGTTGCATACCATGTTGGTATTCATTCAATAATGCCTACTTTCAGCCTAAGCCAATACTAAGTATAAACCTAATACTAACAGTACACATTATGGTGATCATAATTAATCGAGCACCAAGTGGATATTTCCAAATATTTTAAATTGACTACTTTTCCTAAGCGGAAATCGGACAGACGGACAGAGTCACAACATAAGGGTTCCTTTTTTACCTTATTGGTACGGAACCCTAAAAAGCTAAAACATTTTCACCCGAAGAAATAAATACGTTTTTAAATGAGGCCCCTGATCAATTATACCTGCAGTCAAAGGTAACTTACTTAATTTGTTTTAAGTACCTATTAAATGGAATTTAAAACAATTTGGTTTCATGTATGCTCGAAGTCTCTTATAAAATATATATATTTTTTAGATTGAGATCTAATGACACTTTGATATTGTTTCAGGTAGCTCTAATATTTGGTATGGGTGCTTGCCGCCGAAAAGAACTTTATAATATACAGTTTAGCGATATCCAAATATTTGATAAAACCATTTAAGTAACTGTTCGCAATACGAAAATAAGAACAGACCGTACTTTCACAGTAACTTGAGGTTACTGTGACCTGTGTAAAAAAACATGGCATTGCGTACGAACACTTGCTTAACATCCAATTTTTTTATAAATTACTCAATAAATTCGGAGCGTTGGGCGAAACCATAGCAAATTATTTGAATCTCCCGAATCCTGAGATGTACACAGGACACTGCTTCTGCAGGACATCGGCCACCTTGCTGGTAGATGCAGGTGGTGATATAACAACTTTTAAACGCCACGGGGGCTGGACGTCCACAGCAGCTGCCAAAGGATATATTGATGAATCAATAAAAAATAAGGTTACCGTGTCAAACCAGATACTAAATTCAATTCAAAATAAATAAATCATAAATATAAACATGCCATCAAGCTCTGCAACTTCAAACCAAGACCATCCCAGTACAATACAACTAGGACCATTAAATATATCCCATTGTTCCAATGTAAATGTCAATTACAACTATTACAATAAATAATTTGTTTCTGTATATGTTCAAATTTACTTTTATTGCATTATTTAAATATCTATAGTCTATAGATATTGTACAGGTAGTACTAGTAGCAATGCAGGTCATTTCCCTACGGCTTCTGAACCCATCTTTGAGTACTTATAATATATGTTTAGATAAAGTAGTGTATGCAACTGTACATAATTAGGCCTAAAAACATTCGTGTAATCCTATTATGAAACTTGCTAACGTTAGTTTGATAAAACCACACTCGTATTTTAAGGCCTCTCATTATGTATCAGTTGCATAAACTACTATTGTCATTCTTAAAAACGTGACTACATTTGAAATAAAATGGTAGGTATATTTATAAGTATGCATTTACGACAGAGTTCTGTTGGTCTGATGTTTCATCATATATTTAATTGCCATTAAAGGTGGAGCTAACTCCATGTTTGACGGCCTAATACTGTCTAGACGTTTATTTTTTCTCTTATTTTGTCCAAGTGTGTTCTCTTAAGCCTCTTTCTTTGCCGTTTGCCTTCGATTTTTCCGTCTAAAACATTTTCAATGATGTTTTTAACGTGTCGTTAGAAGGTGTATTTAAGCATATTCCCTATTATGTTTACAGCTTCTTTTGCTTTTAGTAGTCTAAAAAAGATGGGATTTGAATTTCCAGTGACAGTCTTAACATTGTATTTCTCCTCATATAATTTAAACCATAATTATGTCCTTTGAAAATGCAGCAGAGTGGTTTTGCAGTTTCGTGAATAAAAAGACTTGGTAAAATCATCTCTTTATAGATCCCAATTAGTTAGGGCTATTATCGAAGTTCTCGCCGGCTTCTGTGTGTTATAATTGGCTTTCAACTCTACACAGCTCTCCGAGAAACAGGGTTACCGAGAGATACCTATGGAGCTGAACTTTCCCAGGCAACATGCTACAAAATCAAACCGTGTTAAGAAAATGCAACTTATTTTGTATGATGCAGGCGTGTTTCCAGATTAAATAGACACTTAAGGCTCCGCACGTTCATGGTCTTCTCTAGCTCCCTCTCACTGCGCATACGCGTGAGCGAGATGGAAGTGCGTGTTCGAAAACGCAGATATCATGTTTTTTCGGAATATTTCAGAAAACGAGAAGAAATTTAAGTAAGTAAGAAAATAAAGTTATTGTTCATTACTTTATGACGAAGATTATAAAATTTCCCCTTTTTCTGATAAAAAATGGAGCAGTAAAATAATAGGGTTCACTTAAGATTTCTTTTCTCTACTTTCTTTTGTTAAATTGGATATGTCAAATTTTGCAGATTATGATATATTTTTTCCAACCTAAAAATTGTTACGTTATAATACTTATAATGTATAAAATGGTTACTAAACAACTCATTTTCACGAAAATTTCGAAGGTGGACTCCCTTCATTTCTTACATGTGATGAGCGAATAAAATAAATTCTATTCTATTCTACGTCGAATACAGTCAGGGGGCACGATAGAGTGAACTATCCATACAAATGTGGTTCGAACTACATTACTCAATTATTTACACTACACAATTATACCACTACCATTTATTTATTTTCCCGAAAGTTTTTGAAAATACATAAAAAAGTGTACTTAAGGTGGTTCCATTGCCATACAAACCGTTTTTTGACATTCGCAGGCTAACGGCGTGATATGTTAAGAAACTTATGTAACAATCTTTCATCAATTGGCTTCCCATTTGCGCCAAATTCCCCCTGTCCTAGAATATTTTTTTATAAACTAGATTAATTTGAGAAAAATAGTTTTCCCAAAATATCACGTCCCAAACCAATTTCTCAAATTAATCTAGTTTATACAAGTTTATTCTAGGAAAGGGGGAATTTGGCGCAGATGGGAAGCCAATTTATGAAAGTTTGTAACATAAATTTCTTAAGGGGACGTAGGTTCGTGGTCTTCTCTCCCTCTCACTGAGCATAAGCGTGAGCGAGATGGAAGTGCGTGTTTGGAAGCGCGGATATCATGTTTTTTTAATTTTAGTTTTTTGTGCGTTTTAATAAATAAATAAGTGATAGCTGATTTCCCTCAAACATGACATTGCCCATTTATATGGTTTAAGAATTTATTTCTCTAAAAAGAATACAATTCGCTTATCTAGAGAAATACAATAACATGCCTTAATGTCTAAGTTAACAACGTGTACCTACGAATACGAATGCAAAGAATACATTTAAAAAAGACTTAATATTATTTAATAGTATCACCGCAATATGCACAACAAAGTGGGTAGAATTACAAACAAAAGTAGTATTTCTATTGTCCATCGTATAGTAACATAGTAACATTTTAAGAACCAATTTTAATATGTTTAACTGTTGTGCATAATTTGTTATGATTTTTTAAGTGTATTTTAGACCTATGTTCGTGATTTTTTTCTATCGAGCGAAAGTCAAAAACTCAGTATTCGAATAGCAGATTTCCGTCGAAAAAGGCCTCAAGATTGCTACTTAAATTTAGGGCAGCCGTATTATAAAACAAACGAGAGCTAGAATTTTTTTTAAATCAGTTTTTGGAGCTCACGTTGCCTTAAAATATCACGCCGATAGCCTGCGAATGTCAAATAACGTTTTGTATGGCAATCGAACCACCTTAATTAAATAGCAATACTTTATCATTGCATTGTTCGTCTTGAATGAGAATTTTAAAATGCTAAAATCATGGATAATGTTTTCGAAAATAAGATGAGGACATAAGTAAAGTGCGATTTACACATGCAATAAATCAATTGCAAGTTTGGTTACATTGCGGGTTACCGAGGAATACTGAGTTCAATTGATCTATCAAACCCCGTAATGTAGTCAAACTTGCATGCAATTTCTTGCATGTGTAAATTGCGCTTAATACTGGGTTAGATAGCAATCGTTTTTTGGCTTTTGTCATCATCATTCTCCTAGTGTTATTCCCGGTTGTGCCCTAAAGGAGCCCGGGGTCTGCTTTGACACCTAATCCCAAGATTTGGCATAGGCACTATTTTTTACGAAAGCGACTGCCATCTGACCTTCCAACCTAGAGGGAAAACTAGACCTTATTGGGATTAGACCGGTTTCCTCACGATGTTTTCCTTCACCGAAAAGCTAACGGTAAATAGGTATTACCCGTGATTTATTCCGTACATAAGTTCCGAAAAACTTCTCGGTACGAGCCGGGATTCGAACCCACGACCGCCGCTTGACAGCCGCATGCCTGAACCACTAGACTGCCGTAGCTTGTTTACTACAGAGTTATATTTAATTGCCCTTGAAGGTGGAGGTAACTCCATGTTTGACGGCCTAATACTGACTAGACGTTTATTTTTGTATTGTAATGTAAGCTCCGGTGGATGTATTGTCTTTAGCTTGGTCACAACGAAACCTCAAATCAACAAAGAGTCGGCAACGCGCTAGTCATTATTCTAGAACCGCAAGCGTCCGTAGGGTACGGTGTCTACTTACCATCAGGTAGATCGTAAGCTTGCTCACCACCGTCGAAGTATAAAAAAAAATTCATGATACGAGGCTTCTAAATTACCTACCTACTTTAATTTCCTAATACAGACCGTGAATTTAAAAAAATATCATAATTTCCCAATTTCGAAACAGTTTTGAAATCCGTATCCTTTAATCAAAGCTACATACTAAGATGCATGAACATGTATATTTCAGCCAACGTAAACCAATTAACCGCTGCAAGGTGGCGAATTGGTTTATTGCCCATAAACCTCAGTATCGACGGCATGCGTTTACAGTGCGCTGTGCTGTGTATTTTAGCGGTGAGATTTTTATTTTGTTTCGAATATTTGTCTGCATATAGCAAGCCGTTACAAGAAACCCAGGCAGAGACACGAGGTAAAATATAACCAGTACTGGGGAAAGAAGTAGTTTTTTTAGTTAAAGTTAAAACACTAGGATGGCATTACTGACTAGCATAACAATCCACCATATCATTATTTGATCCTGTTACAAGCGAATCCCTGTATACTTGACCGGTTTTTATCAAAACGGGTCGTATTAAAACCGTAAACAAAAAATGTTTTAAATTAATGAAAGAGCTGTCAAAATATCCCATTTAGATTAGAAGCAGTATCGAATTAAAACGCAACAGCCTAATTTAATTTATTTTAGAGCCTAAGGCCTCAAAAGCGGTCATATCAGGCTCTACCGTGACATGCACTTTAAATCGAGTATGTGTACAACAGTGTTAAGTATACAAAGGTTTCGGCCGAAACTAGAGCCAAAACCGAACCTTCGGTTTCGGTGTCGGCAAAAAAAAACATTTCGGACGGACACAATTTTTTTTGTGTACGTTTATACGATTGCATTCCAGGTTGTTAAGCCGTCTGCCAATTGTTACTAGAATAAGTAAAACCTACTTATGTTAAGACAAGTTCTCATAAAGTTGAAAGGGGATATGCATCATTTTATTTATTCCGTATCGGATAACATGACCAAGTGTTTTGTTAGATTTTAATTTAAGTGGTATCAATTGGGAAACAATTAGGGACTATCCTTACACTAAATATAGCTAGTAACTACAGTAACTGTTGTTCACAGTGGAATTAAAATAACAGAATCTACTAAGCCTTTAAGACAAATTGCATCCTTCATTAGAAATTGAGATAGATTTTATAGCTCCTAACAATAGTAGAAACGCAGTAAATTCGGGACCCAAACAATTTTTTTTAAAAGCTGACTATGAATTGGTCAACCATTAGTTATCTGACATCGATTGGAATAAGGAGTTTCAGGTTTGCCTGAACGTAAACGATATGGTACATGTGTGTAAAATAACACACGAGTGTGTCCCACTTACTACTAAGTTTAAACAAAATAAGTATCCAGTCTGGTTTTCACAGCCATTAATAAAAATGATTAAAATGAAGCATAAATACCGTGTTAAGTTTAAAAAGTATGGCAACCCACTTGATAAGATAGAATTTGACCACTAGTGATGACTGTGACAAAGTGATGAATGGGTGTTACAATAAATATATTGAATCTATTGAGAAGCTAATAACTAAAAATCCAAAAAAAATCTGGACGCATATTAAGAATAAGCGCAAAAACAGCTGAAATTAACCAACTGCTATGACTTTATATAATGTTGAAAGTAACGATACTAAAGAAATCAGTAATTTATTCGCTACTTATTTTGCATCAGTCTTCGAAAGGGATGTTGACAGTCAGTATGATTCTCTAGGAGAAAATAGTTCACCTGTGCCTCAAGGTATTCAAAATATTTGTATCAACGCCGATTCAATAATATCAAAATTGATTAAGTTGAACCTAACACAATCAGCTGGACCAGACAACATACCACCTCTGTTTCTCAAAAATTATGCCTCCCAGCTATCTACACCCTTAGTTCTGATTTTCAATAAGTCGTTATCATCAGGTGTGTTTCCGAACAGATGGAAAGAGGCTCGCATTGCACCAATTTACAAAAGTGGCAAAAAAGACTTAATCGTTAATTATATACCCATTTAAATTTTATGTTCGATCGCAAAGGTTTTTGAATCATTAATTTATGCATATATCTATCAACATGTTAGGAATCAGATATCTGAAAACCAACATGGATTTATGACACAAAGATCCACCGAATCAAATCTTTTTCATTATGTAGATGATATCTCTCAGATCGTTGCTAAGTCCGGACAAGTGCGATATACACAAATTGTACCAAAGCATTTGACAAGGTAAATCATCGCATTTTAGTAAATAAACTGTCTTATTTTGGAGTCGGTGGCTCACTGCTGAATTGGTGCTTGTCATATCTGGGCAATCGTCCCTCAAAGGTAGTACTTGATGGATTTAGTTCTGATCCTATTGTAGCTTGTTCTGGTGTACCGCAGGGTTCAAATCTAGGACCACTCTTTTTCAACATAATCATCAACGATATCACAAACATTTTTTTCACATTCCACTTGTTACCTTTTTGCGGATGATCTTAAACTAACACACTCTGTTAGCTGTATGACTGACACAGTATTGTTGCAAGAAGATATTAATAAATTACATGACTGGCGCAACCGTAATATGATGTACTTGAATCCAACCAAATGCTCTCACATTAAATTCATAATGAAGAGAAACATAACAAGAAGTGTTTACAACATTGCAGGAGCGACACTGAATGAAGTGAAATATCAAGTGAAATACTAAGTCACTCACATTCGTGACTTGGGAGTAGTTATTGATACAAAACTAAAATTTACAACCCATATTGATAATATAATAATATCAGCTAATAAATCATTAGGATTCGTTATTAGAAATTGAAAGGATTAGAGTACTGCTGTGCCGCTTGGTCACCGGTTTATAAAGTTCACATTAACAGAATAGAGAGGACCCAAAAAAAACTGCTAAAGCATTTGTCGTACCGATATAAACCACCAAGTCATGTAAGATCGTATCTAGACAAAGTTAAACATTTTAAACTAGAAAAATTACGTAATAGAAGAACGCTGCTTAGTATGTCTTTCTTGTATACAATCATAAACAATCTAATTGATTCGCCTCAAATTGTTGATAAGTTATCTTTAAGGGTCCCAACTAAAATACCTCGCATGCCTCGTGCCTTAGTTCACGTTCCTTTTTGTAAGACCAACTTTGGTAAGCACTCGCCTGTCGCGTACTTACAATGATCTCGTTACAGAACAAGAAAATGTTGATATTTTTTGTGATTCTCATAATAGCTTCAAATGCAAAATCATTTGTTGTTGAACCTTGAAGCATAGTCTGACTGATGTGATTTAGTTTTTTATTTATAAACTTAGATAATTCGTTTATTAATGCTAAAAATTGTAACGCAACGCATGCCATGGTTGCCTATTATATTTATTGTAATGACTAATTGTAACCCTTACAATTAGTCATTACAATGTGCTTGTTTTTTTCATAAAATGTTACATTGTGAACTCCGTTGGCAATCCTTAAATAAAAAATAAAATTAGTGTCCACATTTTAAAAATAAAGTTTCTTTGTAAGTAAGCGTAAGGTTGCGTTATTTTCCGTCGCGGATGAAATATATCTCATCGGAATTGACAACAGTTCAAACTATGTAATGAATTAATGATGCCTAATTCGAAAACCATTTCGGTAATTATGTTACCTGAACGTAATAAAGTAGTTTTCAGATTTCATTTCTAACCCGTTTTTAAGAAAATCGCAAAGTTGTATACATGTGGTTTAAGCCGTGTGTGACGTGACGTCAATACTAAGACTGTCATATTCATAATGAAAGGTGTGCAAGCTGCTATACGATATACAGAGCCGTAACGTTGACGTCATAATTTAGTTACGACCTTTTGGAATAGGGAACATTACTGCAATGTTCTGCCGCCAGAGGCAGCACTACCACTAATAGTAAAACAGTATATTATAGGAATATAGGGATTCACACACACATGCACAATTGATTGTCAAATGAGTGACAAGGATGCTTGCATAGACAATACCGCAAGTGGGAACGAGATACAATGTCAACGCTGCTAGTGTCGCCACCTACGAAGAGTTTTGCGTAATGTTCCCTATTCGCTACTTTTCATTTTGATATTTCTGAATTAAAATTACAATATAGGGAGAAATAATAAAACACGTGCTGCTTAAAAAAACATTTTTTAGCAAAATATGATGGCCCATTTGAAAAAATTAAATGTTGTCGATTCAGTTACAGATTTCTGCTCTTATGCGGTCGGCCTAAAATGCTCTATTATATATAAATAAATCCATACTTACTATTATAAGCCTAAACCACTGAACCGATTTAAATGAAATTTGGTATAGAGATAGTTTGAGTCCCGAAAAAGGACATAGGATAGTTTTTATCCCGGAAATCATCCCCTAAGGGCGTGAAATAGGGGGTGACCATTTGTATGGAACGAATTAAACCGCTGTACCGATTTAGATGAAATTTAGTAGGTACAGAGATAGTTTGAGTCCCGGAGAAGGACATATGATAGTTTTTATCCCGGAAATCATCCCTTAAGGGGGTGAAATGTACTAGAAATCAGTTTTGGACTAATATCAGAGTAAAACTTGTTAGTTGTTCTAGATCTTGTATCATCGTATCTCTCTGAGAGAACACAACGAGTAGTCGTCAACGGGATGCACTCAGCGGGGACAACTGTTGCTCTTGGTGTTCCTCAAGGCTCGATTCTGGGTCCATTTTTGTTTCTGATTTACATCAATGACCTACCAAATGTGGTGCAAGATAAGCATGATATAGTTTCTATGCAAAAAAACGCGCAAATTGATTTATTTCGACCGTCAGTAAGATGTGTATTGTTAATTTTGTAAGTAATCATTAACATTATAGGCTACTAATAAAATGTGTAAACTTATAACTAGGGTGACAATGCCGTTCTCGTGCGTGGTGTTTATTCGTATTGAAAGGAGCAAAATGTATCAGTTTGACAGTTTATATCGTGATAATATTAATCATAGTCTCCAGAACTCTGAAAAGAATACAGAAAACTGTATTATTACAATAATACAGTTTGAATTTGTATAATTATTATTAATATTACAGTTTGAGTTGATCAAACAATAAGTAGATTATTAAATTACATACCTAATGAGGTTAATGTGACTGTTGTAGTAAACATAAATAAAATTTAATAATCCATAATTCGTGTTGATATCAAACAAAATTAAATGGTAGAATTTTTAAACTACTCTTTGACCGTCTTTTTGCATTTATTTCCAAACGTTGTTGCCATTCAGCGTCGCCGTAGACTTGTACTAAGGGCCTTTGCTATATTTTTCTTAATAAAGGGTTAAATAAATCATGTGACTTAAAACTAGAAGCGAGCATTTTAATTTTAGCGAAGCGTACCTACGGGGAGCATACGAGTATACCTTCCATTCCATATTCGTTTGCCCTTCAATGAGCGTGACCTCTACTGATTGTAATTTAGTGTATCGCTTAGTAATGATGACTTTTCACAATGACGTGGTATCGTCATAAATAAATACCTTGATAAAATATCGGTGACTAATAAGCCGCTTTTATCTTGTTACTAAGACGATCATGAATATTTGCCAAAAAACAATCAATTTGAAAGGAAGTTAGTTTAACCGAGTAGATTAGGCGGACGGACTTTTTAGGCACAAAAAGTTTTGATGTGTTGTACTTACAGATAAAAGTGCATAAGTGTAAAAAGTAAGTGATCAAAATCAGTATTACAAAACATGTTCTAGCATGACGCTCCAGATATAATATAACAAATTATACCAAGAGTAATTTTGAACTGAACATTTAAATAGTGAAAAGAAAATGATCAAAATACACCGGAATACAGAAACAAAATAATAATTTACTATAAAAACAAAGTTTAAACCGACTTCAATTCAGTACTTCGCCAAGCCACATAGGTACATGAAAATGTCCACATTTCCTCTCCAATTTACCACATGAACTGTTTTCCGAGAGCAAATGCCTTGATTATCACAGAAAAAACCAAAGTCGCTTTACGTGGGCTGATAATATCTGAGGAGTTCTGTCGATTCCTCAAGGATCTCAGAATTAACACTTCATTAGTAGCGCTACTTCAACGGAATCATGTCAGAATCTTTGACGTACTTGACATCTTTGAGGAATTCCATAAGTCATCGGAGGTCTTCACCATCAGTTCCACTTAACCAAAATTGCGATTTCCGAGGGTATTATAATAGAAAATTTCAAAATCACTACACGCGTGCCTATAAAATTTGAGGGTTTTTTCAATTTCCCTGGGATCCCATCATCAAATCCTAAATTGGTTACAATGGGTCTTGGTCCACAATTGACGGAGAAATCGGCGAACATCAAAATCATAAAAAAAAAATACATACAGTGGAACATATAACCTCCTCCTTTTTTAAAGTCGGTTAATGACAAATCAATTGCTAAAGTAAAATAATATACACGATATCACAACAATCTCTATATTGGAAACTACAATTAATTATGCCTGCAACGCACTGGCGCGGCCTGCGGTGGCGGTCAATAGTAAATTTAACAGCTTATCTTATCTAGGTGAGGGCCC
The DNA here is from genome assembly GCA_963854355.1 of Epinotia brunnichana. Taxonomy (NCBI): domain Eukaryota; kingdom Metazoa; phylum Arthropoda; class Insecta; order Lepidoptera; family Tortricidae; genus Epinotia; species Epinotia brunnichana. The sequence goes on from OY977944.1 coordinate 17,750,789, forward strand.
TTTCGGATGCACTTTGACCCAGTGGGATCTTTTGTGCATTTGCCCTCTCCTTTATACCCGCTCCCAGGCTTGCTCCATCATTTCCACAAAGCGGATGATGCAGTTCGTCGGGAGCACCTTGAATTCCTTTGGTTGCGGGTAACCGTTACCAAAGTAGTTCATTCTTTGTCTGGCAAGGGCATGACATTTACACAATAAGTGTTCCATAGTCTCATCCTCCTCGCCACACATTCTACAGTCTAAACTATCAGATAGTCCAATCTTGGCCAAGAAATCCTTGACCCCGAAGTGACCTGTGAACACCTCAGATATAATTCTGAGTTGCTTCCTACTGGATTTCCAGAGTTTTCTGGTCCAGCCTGAGTCCAATCCTTCTATGAAGAGCTTAGAGTGCCTTAAGCCAGCCTCAAATTTAACAGCTAATGACAAGACGGTTTACTATTGACCGCCGCGGCCCGGCCAGGCCGCGCCAGTCTGTGAGAGGCCTTATCACACTGGAGTGGCCTACGGTGGCGGACCATAGTAACCAAGCGACCAAGAGAAAATGCTGCGAAGATCTGTTATCTATGACACACATGACACCAATTTCGCTGCGCAATTCAAAGACTACAATATACATACTGAGATAGACAGGCAACTCGACCAAATTGAGAAGGCATTTAATGCTTGCGTATACAGACGCCATCTCTTCTGCGATACTTAAAACTTTTCTTTGAATGTACAAAACATACAAAAAGTGCGTCGGTCGTAGGGTTTGAACCCCGGCTCATCGACTCCAAATACCGCCGTCTGTACCCCTAGGCTACTGATGTCTTATGACAATACGGCGAATTTTGAAATACCTTGACAGCCTAGCCTAGCAATCGCTAGAGCTTCAGAGAGTTCGCCACCTATCAAGAAGGTGGCACTGTTTTCAATAAGAAACTGGATTTGCATTAAGTTCTAAGTTCGCATAGCATGGCGCAGTTCGTCCGTCGCATGAAACGTTGTCTGACATTACGTGCAGCGCTGTTCATTGGAATCCTCTTGACGAGTAGAGAACACATGTGCAAAAAAGTACAGTCGGCAATAAAAGCCTGCGCCGATAATGAGGCGACCACGTACCGGAAGACGCAGCGTTGGTAGACCCCCGACGAGATGGACTCGTGACCTGAGGGGTAATCACGTAACGTTCCGAACGCGCGTTAGGACAATGCAACTGTCATTTTTCCATATGAAATTTGACATTTAGATCTACCCAACGTGCGTACAATGCGTTACGTGATCGACCAGCTGGCAAAGGTCGCGGGGGTCCGCTGGATGCCGATGGCACATGACCGGTCACTTTGGCACGCTTTGGAGGAGGCCTATGTCCAACAGTGGACGGCTTTCGGCTGATATGATGATGATGATGATGACCAATGATGTAACTTTTGACAGAAACTTATTCATGGTAATGACATGTATATAATGTTGGATTTTAGGTCTACATTGAACAAACATGCACGAAGCATTCAAAAATAAACCTAGCTGACGAGGATATGTTGCTATTTTGGAGACGGTGTACGTACCTATTATTTTTATATACCTACGTATATAACTCTTAAATGTGTTTCCTGTATTAACACTTCCAATTTCTTTGGCATCTATTAATTTGCACTATGAGTCCGGAGGCCTTTACCCGAGAGGGGTCCTGACCAAATATATAATTCAGAAAAAAAAACTACAAGAAAATGTTAACACCGCTTAACCACATTATTTTTATTTACTGTTCTTACTTTGGTTACGGAATAAATTGGCTTTTTATTTTATTTATTTATTATGAGTCCGCTGGTTGTGGGTGGTGCAGGACCGGTCACTTTGGCACGCTTTGGGGAAGGCTTATGTCCAGTAGTGGACGTCTTTAGGCTTATATGATGATGAATATGTACTCGTATGTGTCAAATATATTAGGGGCCCATTCAGATTCATAGATTTATACCTACAGCCTATATAGAAGTTTGTATGCAGAGGTCATGTTCCTCTGAGCTGACTGTACAAGTCTTTGTGAAATGGGCCAAGGTACTACTTATCCGAAAGACGGCCGCTGCTGGACATATGCCACAATGACCGGTCCTGCGGACTCCCGCGACGTTTACTAGGTCATCTCCACCTCCCGGTAAGTGCTCGCCACTCGAGAACCATTCCGCCATTCAACTTTCGGTTCTACGTGCAATGTGGCGCCCACTGCCACCTAAGTATAGCGTGGGGCTTGGTTACCTTGGTTCTGATGTGGATAGCTTCATCTCAGTTGGGTGTCTTGTTTCTTTTGCAGCAAATGTGGACAGATGCAAGCCGTTCACAGCGTTCAGGGTCGACTGCAACCAGTGTGTGTGTGCAGCCGATGGCACGTCATCGTGTACTAGGATGGATTGCAGGAAACGTTGTAATTTTTACGATAGAAATATTCTTTATTATTCACCAAAATAAACAACACAAGGACCTTACGCTATAGAACGGAAAACAATAGGCAGTCTTATCGCTAATGAGCGATCTCTTCTAGACAAGAGACGTTACTAATATAGCGTTTACCATAATATTGAAATGAAATTGCTAAAAATAAATTACAGTCTCGAAAAAAACGCAGCAAAATGTTGGAGCGAGGAGCGAAATCCGGTTTAGTTTTCTCTCTGGGTTGGAAGGTCAGATGGCATTCGCTTTCGTAAAACTAGTGCCTACGCCTGATCTTGAGATTTGGTGCCAAAGTAGACCCCAGAGTCCAGCGATTGTGCCCTAAAGAATGATGATCAACCAGAGAAGTGAGAAGACTTCATTTATTTCACACTTCGCATGCTTGACGAATGAAGTTTTTGATATGAAAACACACCATCGCATATCTCTGATGGATATCCTTAAAGCCAAATTCAAGTATATACAAGATAGAAATTCACATTAACTAAATAGCTGTATTTAATCTTTATTAAAACAATTAAAATTTTAAAACGGGCATTAATAACAAACTAAAAACTACGTATAAATAAAAAATATCTTCCAAATCAGTGCCGATGGGTAGTATGCCCAGAAGGCTGGCCGCATTGGCACGTTGTAAGGTGATACTGACACGTTGTGCAAAGTATAAATAACAAGTGCAAAGTAACTAAATTAGATTAAAAGTAAGTTAAATCTAAAAAAAGCGGACAAGTGCGAGTCGGACTCGCACATGAAGGGTTCCGTAAAATAAATTGCGGTTTACGATTTATGACGTATTAAAAAAAAACTACTAACTAGATCTCGTTTAAACCAATTTTCGGTGGAAGTTTGCATGGTAATCATATATTTTTTTTAGTTTTATCATTCTCTTATTTTAGAAGTTACAGGGTGGGGGACACACATTTTACCACTTTGGAAGTGTCTCTCGCGCAAACTATTCAGTTTAGAAAAAAACGATATTAGAAACCTTAATATCATTTTTGAAGACCTATCCATTAATACCCCACACCCATACGTTTGATGAAAAATTTTTTTTGATTTTCAGTTCTGAGTATGGGGACCCCTAAAACTTAATGTTTTTTTTCGATTTTTGTGTAAAAATCCTAATGCGGTTCACAGAAATACATCTACATACCAAGTTTCAACAGTATAGCTCTTATGGTTTCGGAAAAAAATGGCTGTGACATACGGACGGACAGACAGACAGACAGACAGACGGACAGACATGACGAATCTATAAGGGTTCCGTTTTTTGCCATTTGGCTACGGAACCCTAAAAAGTATTAGAGGCATTGAACCGAGGATGCTGGTGAAATTTCCTCGCTGAATGCTGATGCGTTACACGAGAAAGCCGCCAGCTCTTCAATCACCGGTTACAAGTACAACAAACAAATGTTTCGGGATTTCCGCAAATAACTTATGCGCACTGGGACCCCACGGACCGAGGCTCTCGACGCCAAAGGGTACAAAGTTGTACTTACTCTCTGCCGAGGCCACTATATCTTTATCCTTAATTACGAACCGATTTTTATCAAATTATATGTAATTATAAATCAATCAAATCGATTAATCGCGGCAATATCCGAGATATAAGCCGGCCACTTTAAATGTGTCAACAACCCGATAAAACAGGGGGCAATGCGCGTGCAATACAATAATGCATTTAGAATGCTGCTGGGGCTGCCGAGGAGGTGTAGTGCCTCGGGCATGTTCGCCGAAGCCCGTGTAGACGGGTTTCAGGCGATCATGCGCAAAACGATAGCATCACTATTAGCCAGGGTGAGAGCAAGCGCCAACAGCATTCTGAAGGCAATATCGTGGAGGTTTGACTGTCCAATCCTATCTTACTGGATTGGACAGATTAAGGGCGTTGCCCAATTTATTATTTAAGAATATTTTTATACTTGCTGTTACTGACCTAATTTAGTATTAAGTCACATGTTACTAACACACTATGGATCATTAGGTCTGAAATAAAGTATTTTTATTTTTATTTTATTTATTTTTATAGGTTAGACTGATAAGAATTAGCCCATACATCCGTAGACACTGCATGTTTCAGCCATTTGGGGTGGAGACATTATGGGGACCTGGGGTCCCCGTGCTACCAGCACCTTTAAGGTGCTACAGATGCATCTCATCACTGTTATTTCCGTTCGACAACGCGCATTTAACACCCCTGGAGTTGCAAGCGTCCATAGGCTACGGTTACCATCTTACCTCTAACGTCACAACGTCGAGGCTGGTCGAGAACTGCCGGGAACTATTGAATGACCTGGGTACCAAAAACAAGGTAATTTTACGTTGGGTCCCAGGGCATGCAGGCATTGAGGGAAATGAAAAGGCTGATGAGCTTGCACGAGCGGGGGCGAAGGGAACACACTGCGGACCAGAGCCGTTCTGTGGTATCCCTAAAAGTCTAACCAAGCTCACTCTAAAAGCCTATTGTTTCTACAAGACCATTCAAGCCTGGAGAGCTAACCCAGGACTGAAACATTCCAAGGCCTAGATATTATTAGAGCCTTTAGCAAAAAGGCGTCTTCTGACGCCTTGGCGCTAAGTAGGAACCGTCTACGCATGCTGGTCAGGGTGCTTACTGGGCACTGCCGCCTAAATAAGCACATGCAAACGATAGGACTGTGTGACACAAGGCAGTGCAGATTCTGCTTTGAAGCAGAGGAGACGCCTACACACATCCTAACCGATTGCCCTTGCCTCATGCGCAGTCGTAACTCCTTCCTGGGCAAACACATCATGTGCCCGGAGGAGATCAAATTTCTTGAGTTCAACAAAATCCTGCAATTCTTCGAGTTTGCAGGACTTGACCAAGAATTGTAGTAAGTGGCGATCACAATAGATCAGCGATGGTCGCAGTGATATAAGGGCTTTGACAGCCCGAAAGCCACTACCAGAAATAATAATAATAATACCATCAGGTGGGCCGTTAGCTTGTTTGCCACCGACGTGGTATAAAAAAAAATCGAGTAAATGTAGTTAGTAGTACCTACCTGGGTGACCGAGCTCTGCTCGGGTGAAAGTCGAGAAAACGATTATTCTCAGATATAGATCAGCTAGATCATTTTTTTACGTCCTACTGTATACCCATGCTAAATGCTGTGATAACGATCCTTTTCTATATTTTCAGCTGATGAAGCCATGAGAAGAGCTGAATCATTCCATCCACTAAAACAAGGTAACTTAACTTAATTAAAAACAGCCCGCGCGGCTTCGCCCGCGTATTGCAAAAAACGCAGGCAAACCCGCAGGATAAAATATAACTTATAACCATCCAGAAAGCCCATTCTACACGCAGGTAAAAAATTTTTTTGAAATCGGATTTGTGGTTCCTGTGATTACCCATTACATACAAACTATTACTACAGATATATCTATCTCTCTCTTTCACACTTATTGAAATTTGTATTATTTACAGCAACAGTTATAAGTGTAATTTAAACATGACTCACGAGTTTAAATTCAATGAGTAATCATTAATTAGTAAATAATTACTAATCATGAAAAACGTCAATTATTTTATCAAATTGATTATATAATGCGATAGTAACACCAATCGGTGAATTTTGTGACGTAGGTACACAATATTGAAGTGGAAAACTTTTTTGTGTTACTAATGCTATAGTATTGATTTGTGTTGTACAGTCACGAGCTTTTATTTGGGACCCGCCTAAGGTGGAATATCGTTTAGCAAACTGAAGACGTTTAGAGCTAATATTTTTATGTAGTGTCATAAAGTTTACCATAGACAACTTACGTTTACACGTCTCTAGGGGCAACCGGGCGCAACGAGTCAAAACGATCGTTTCCGATTTTTTCCGAGTAATTGTCACTCGTCTTTTTGGCCCTGTCCTCTCCGGCCATATTTGTTATTTGCAAATATATTCCGTCAAAATGTCAGTTTTCTCAATTTTCTTGTCTGACACTGACGCATGTTCTTAATTAAAAAACCGTAATGATATAGGTAAGCTTTTTGCAAAGAGGTTATCAATGACCCATTCGATATGACATTTAATTGTCTTATCTTGACACTTCACCGCTATTATTGAACTGAAATTTTCGACCCTATTGCACTGTTAATGTTCTAACAACATTTGAAGGAAATGGGTCCTAAATTAATGCTCGTGACTGTACCTACTATAAATGATACTATAGATCCTAAGGTCTTTGTATGGGCCATTTTGTCTATAGAACTCTAAAAAACATATGATTCTGTCAAAACTCATAGCGGCAATGCTAATTAAGATTATTGTTTGTTTCAGATTATGATACTGAAGAAACTGCTGAAAGCGTCTAATAAAATAATAAACCTTTGTATACAACCTACTGATACTTATTCCAGTGTGGCCAGTGTCATTTAATTTATTATAAGTAGAGGCGGCCCGCGCTGCTCCACGTCCATATTAAGCCTGCATCACACTAGCGCGGCCTGCGGTGGCGGTCAATAGTAAATTTTACAGCTAATGGCAAGTTTACTATTGACCGCCGCGGCCAGGCCGCACCAGTCTGTGAGAAGCTTTACGCCTCTCACAGACTAGCGCGGCCTACGGTGGTGTCGCGACGAACGCGAATGACTAGCGCCACCTAGGGTAAGCTTAAGCGCTAAGTAGATTGAAATGGTAACGGTTAGTAGTTAGTGCCAAGATGGCGCTAAGTGTGAATGTTCTGTGACAACGAGAGACACTTCCAAAGTGGTAAATTGTGTCCCCCCCCCTGTATCTTCTAAAATAAGACAATGATAAAACTAAAAAAATATATGATGTACATACATTACCATGCAAACTTCCACCAAAATTGTTTTGAACGAGATCTTTTTTTTAATACGTGATAAATCGTAAACCACAATTTATTTTATGGAACCCTTCACGGGCGAGTCCGACTCGCACTAGGCCGGTTTTTATGTATACCAGTAACGCTCCAAGGCCATTTTTGGACCAATGGATGTAGCTTGGATTCACTCCATTTATCTAGCATAGTTTTATATGTTTATTCATTGGTATTGAGTCTTGTATATTTACCATTGTTGTACCTAAATATGTATTAAAGGCATGCCCTGTTAACACGTGTAGCTACACTGTAAGCTATATTTTTTACTCAGCTCCCTGTGTGTTTTTAGTAAGGCCTGATATTATGAAATTATGCAAAATGAAATTCGGGGAAACGATAGAGAACCGTATTTATTATATGACATGTAAAATGTATATTTTATTAATAAACAAATTGAATTGTATACATCCCGAATATCCAATAATGTAATATTGTTAAAGTAAAAGCGGGTGAAAGACTGTTTAAAATTGGTCCTAAGCGCTGCAACTATCATTTGTCAAAGTCGTTGTGGCCAATGATGATGATGACTAAAAAAGGTTTAAAAAATTGTTTTTTTGTTAAACCACGTCAGTAAGCAGACATTGTTGCCCATGAGCTCCAGAGGAGTAACACGCACTTTGCCGACCCTTAATTGATTTGAGGACTCGTTATCGGTCCTGGCTCTGTCCACTATTTATAATCATTACTATTACCTAACGACCATATATCTACAGAGAATATATAAAAAGTAAGTAGGGAAGTAGACAAGACAAGTGTATCTATTCGTATTTACTTCAAAAAAGGAATGTTCAAATAAGATAACTACCTATTTAGTAAAACTCATGCAATAGATTATATTCTGACTTTCGTAACATACTTTATGCGCTAATCGTATTATTTCGTAATTCTATACTTTTATCTGACTAGTCCGGTCATATCACATTGATCACATCTTTATTGATAACTTTAGGTATAAAATGAGTTGTGACACTAATTATACTTTTAGAAGGCACTGTATTCTGGTTAACATGGCGCAGTTCACATTTGAAGGTGATATCGAAATCCTTGCTGATCCCCAAATAAAATTAGTTGAAAGTGTTCTCCAGAAACAGGGATTCAAAGATGGAAAGGTTCAAGTGGAACCAGTGGGTCAAAAAGGCGATAACTATGTTGCACACGTGAAGAGATTCATCTACGAAGCAAAAGATGGAGCTACATTCAAGATGATCGGGAAAATTGCTCCAGTACTTGAAGAAATAAGGAAATCGATGAATATGGTACTATTATTCAACAACGAAATCACAATGTATAAGGAGGTTTTGCCTAAACTGAACAATATACAAAACTCAGCTGATGTCACTGAGGATGAGAAAGTGAAATTTCCTATCTGCTACGGAGTTGTAACCGAAGCCCCATTCGAGTTCATTCTGCTTGAAGATCTAAAAGAAGCAGGTTTTGAGATGCTTGACAGATTCCAACCTCTATCTAATGAAAGTGTTAGGTTGGTTTTAAAAGATTTGGCCATATACCATTCACTTTCCTACGTGCTTAAACATTCTGAGCCAGAAACCTACAAGAATTTCAGCGGAAAATTGTTCAATGTGTGGGCAACGATGGGTGGCGATCCCCAAGTAAAACAGTATTTCGAAATGGCGGAGAATGATCTTATTAACTTGATGTACGATTCGAGTGAGAAGTATAAAAAAGCACTGAAGGGGTCGTTGTCACAGCTTGGCCCAATTGCCCAGAAAATGGAAAGTTATGAAAAGAGCTCAAAATATTCCGTGATCCAGCAAGGAGATTGTTGGAATAACAATATATTGTTCCGTTTGGAGGTAAGGCACTTTTTATTTCACCTTGTCTTTTGCGGGATAAATATGGCACTAATTAGTGCTCCTCACGAAAGTTCTAACTAGTTACATTGAGATATTATAGTTTCTTGGGTCTCGTTATCCTAAATCCAGGGCTAGCAACAGGTTAAAGGCGGCCCTGGAGAAATGGTAGTGATAAAACCTCAAATGCTAGCTCCTGTCAATTCACGGACTAGACTACTAGCTTGGGTCCCGTTATTATTATTCTTATCTTATTTGTTTATTTATTAATCTAACTTCAAAATTACACTTAAAACAAAAGCTCTGTGTTATCCTAATGTGTCCAAACTTCCGGAGGTTCATTTTGTAACTTTTCGAACAAGCGTTAAGAGCAATGCCTAGCTGAGCAACTTTTCAAATCTCAAATTTTTGACGCAATGTTTCTGTCGCGCTGTTGTGGGCGGCGGGAGCTGTTTATGTGTGAGCGCACGCACACAGGCGCGAGACGCGAGCACTCTCGCTGCGCGCCGTTCCGTTGACATCGCCCGCGAGCCGGACGGAATTTATTTAGTACATTCCTGCGCGCCTCAAGCCTCTGGGTTGTTATTCGGAACACGCTAATGCGCCTCACCTCACCCGTCAATCCTAACGAAACTAGACCTCTGCCTACGTTTAGTTACTATGAACCGCGGCGTCAAGATTTATTTGTGGGTGAACGGTGAGGTGAGGTTAAAACAAGAATATACAGAATAGCGGACCTGCTGTATTTGTTTTTGGTATTATTGCGAATTTACTTATATCCCGCTAATTTTTGTGAGTCTGCTTTTGTTTACTGGACATTTTATGGTAGTCTGGTACCTACGTAAAGGTTAGAAAAAATATTTCCCACGGGCAAAGCAAAATAAAACTTTGTTATCCGTGTCGTCAACACTTTCACCAGTACAAAGATTAACCTATTGTTAGGTTTATGTAGGTTTTTTTTTTTTATTTTTTTTTTATTTATTGATGATGATGAAAAAGGGCTTGTCGCCAGGCGAACATACCGCCCCGTAAGGGCAACAAAATATCTACAAAAAAAGGAAACTTATGTTCTAGATTTAAACGCTACTTCCGTTAAATAATACAAAATCTCGACTTCAATCGATATAGGAAGAGACAAAATACTGTTAATATATCCAGTGTCTAACAGTTTCGTGTCGAACCAAGCTGCTCTCACAGCCTCGCTCCGGACACACTCAAGCAGTATATGTACAACATCTTCAACCGTTCCACACTCATTACAATTTGGAGAGGGGACTTTTCTCATCAAATACGCAAACTTATTTGATGGAATATGGCCAGAACGTAACCTGAGCGCAGTTTTTAATCGGTTTCTGTTATAGGTTTATGTAGGTAAAACCTCTCTTATTGTAGTGGAAGCAACTATTTATAAGCTCAAAATTTGTCAAAAATACTGTGCTTCTGAAACATATTGGGATGTGGACATGCAGGACAGAGTATTAAAAATATATATTCACAAATCCCCGGGGGGGGGAGCTTCACCTCCTCTCACCCCCAAAAGTGTCCCGAAACGTGGATTTTTATCATTAAAAAGAAAACCGTAAACAATACACGAAAAATGTGCCTTACTAAAATAATCCTTGACAAATTTTCTATCAACTTCTCATTAATACCAAAGCCATATATCTTATGATTGTCGCGCATTCTACCACGAAAAGTCAATTTTATCTACAAAAAAAAGTAAGTGTAATTTTTTCAAAAAGACGAATATTTATTGCCAAGGTATGTATAACAAAAGTAAGGGATAGAATTTTCTCTTTAAAATTAGATATGGTTTATTTATAAACTCCTGCAAATCATGTTGCTGCGCCATTTTGAAAATTAATTGTCATCTGGTGGAGGCAATCTTGATCGCAATACAATGATGTAATCTCCACTTATAATAAATCTCTAAATTAAAAAAAGAATCAGCCAGTTTGAAACTAAGCTTTCTGTGGTACGAATGTTCTCAGCATCCCATGGACGGAAAAATATGAAACATTTTATATAGGTACATTATTATTCCAGCTGCAACTTAGGATAGTTTTTATCCGACTGCGACAATTAATTTATTTTCCGTAATATACGACTTCATTTAATTTTTCATTTATTATTCTTAAAGTATATCGCCGCCACATCTGACAGCTAAAAGAAACGTCAAAATCACAGTAATAAGAAATACTACGGACAAAATGGCGGAATTGCTTTGCATTTCTTTCGCCTATTAATAATTTTAATCCCGTCTACGATATACATTGACGAGACACATAGGTACCAAGAGCAGATATAAAATTAATCGATTTTGATATGCGAACTTATATGCGCAAATGTCGAATTAAGGCGTAATTTGTACAAATGTAACAACAAATTCGTACAATATAAACTTGGTTTTTTTTAATGGCACGCGCGCGCGCTCTTTGCGTATTCAGCCAAACCACGAAAACTGAAACTCGAAGTTCGTATATCTGAGGGCCTACCGCGAACGGCATTCGAAGTTTTCCCTCTCTGTCGCACTTATGTACGAACTTGTAAGTATGACAGAGAGGGGAAACTTCGAATGCCTTTCGCAGTAGGCCCTCTGCATTCCTGTCATTTGTTAGTGCGATAGAGATAGAGATACCCGAATATTTTCGAATTCCGAAGTTCGTGGTTTAAAAGAAAATACGGATGTCGGATAGATCTAAATTAATATTTTATGTGTGAATATGGTTAAAATTATTTGGAAATACTATTGTTGTTATTGTTTTAGTATATTTGACTAGCTTTAAGTTTAATATTGTACGTCCGAAATGGGCAAGCTGTTGGACTTTATTTTACCCAAAACAACTAAATGTACACAGTTCTGACAATAAAGAAATCTTATCGAAAATAGGGATGTAGACACTAAACAAAATAATCATAATGTTGTATTATCTCGAAAAAAAAACAACGCAAGAGGCTATATAGGTAATCACTAAGTTATAAACGTATAAAGTTTTAAGAGGGGGTTTGTTTCGTCTCTTTTCCGCAAAACGCACCTTTATAATGAAACGATTGTTTTTTACTATGACGCTCGAGAATCGTGACGTCACGGTCCCTGATCGTTTTCTCACTCTAACAAGCGACATTAAAACGGTTGTAGCTTCGTAATTTTTTGAGATATTTGAATGAGTTTTTCGTTTCTTCTTTCTTTTGAAGTGAGTCTACAGCTACACCTCTATTTGGAAGACAAGCGGAAATAATCCATACTATCCATACTAATAATCCATACTTCCATACTAATATTATAAATGCGAAAGTGGTCTGTCTGTTACCTCTTCATGCCTAAACCGCTGAACCGATTTAGGTGAAATGAGCCCCGGGGAAGGACAAAGGGTAGTTTTTATATCTGAGGGGCTGAAATTGGGGGTGGAAATTTGTATGGAGCTACTTAAACCGCTGCACCGATTTATATGAAATTTGGTATATAAATAGTTTGAGTCCCGGGGAAGGATATATAATAGGTTTTATCCCGGAAATGGGATGAAAAGGCGGGGGGGGGGTGAAAATTTGGATGTAATCTATTTTGATGAAATTTGGTGTAGATATAGGTTAAGTCCTGAGAAAGGACATGGGATAGTTTTTACCCCAGAAATCATCCCCTAAGGGGGTGAAATTAGGGGTGAAAATTCGGATGGAACCCATTTTAATACAATTTGGTATAGAGATAGCTTGAGTCCTGGGAAAGGACATAGGATAGTTGTAATTCCGGAAATCACTCCCTAAGGGGGTGAAATGGGGGGTGAAAATTTGGATGAATTCCGTTTAGATGAAATTTGGTATAGAGATAATTTGAGACCCTTCAAAGGATATAGAATAGTTTTTGCCTCGGAAATCATCCCTTAAGATGGTAGAAGTTTGTTTGCATTATATTTTCTAAGTATTAAGTTCTACGCGGACGAAGTCGCGGGCAACAGCTAGTATAAAATATACGTAGATATGTTACAATCGGTCCAAAAGTGGCACACTAAATTTTGGTCAAGTCACACAGCTTGCCATAGTTTTGCGTCGTCAATGGAAACGAATGCTGTTAGAATTTGGAGGCTATTTTTAAACACGGAATTTCTTATGGACAACATATCTACCTATTTTATATTACATCATTGTCGCAATGTATCAAAATTAGGAAAAATATTGTAGATCCGATACCTATTCGGATGCGTAGGGAGGCTATTTCGCTAAATGGCTGAACACATACAATTTTCAAAATTGCATAGAAACGTGTAATTTACTTTAAAAACAAAGTTTTAACCGACTTAAATTCAGTACTCCGCCAAGCCACATGAACATTTCCACATTTTTTTTCCAATTTACCAGATGAACTGATTTCCGAGAGCAAATAAATACGTTGAATATTACAGAAAAAAACCAAATCGCTGTATGTGGGCGATAATATTTAAGGACTTCCGTCAATTCCTCAAGGATCTCAGAATCACCTTTGGCACTTCATTGTTTGCTATTTCAACGGAATGATATCAGAATCGGTGACGTACTTTTATAGTTTGAAGTACATCATTGAGAAGTTCCACAAGCCATCTGTGGTCTTCATCATCACTTCCACTTCAACAAATTTATGATTTCCGGATGTAAATACATGAATTATAATAGAAAACACCGAAATTACTACACTCGTGCCTTATATATTTGAGGAGTTCCCTCAATTCCTCATGGTTACCACCTGGAAGCATATACTTTCAATTAAAAAAATAATGGTACGAATCGGTTCATAAATGAAGGAGTTCTGAGGGACAGACACATTAAAAAAAACCGGCCAAGTGCGAGTCGGACTCGCGCACGAAGGGTTCCGTACCATTATCTATAAAAAAAGAAGCGGGTTGTGTCGGAGATACAACCGTAAATTAAGTTTAAGTGGATACTTCTTTGTTGGCTATGGAACCCTAAATATATCTGAATTGGTTCACTAAAATCTGTATAAGTACAGATAAATCGATATTTAAGGCAACATTGACTGACGTAGCTCATTTGACTCGCGATACATTAAAAATGGCGGTCATGTCAGCATTATTCTCATGTCCGCCACATAAACTAAATAACATTTTGTGATTAACAACTAATGGCAAATAATGAAGGATGTAACAAACAATTATTTGAAATCAGATTAGGCTTCTCTACAAAAAGTTATTCCGGAAGTCACGTGATACATTTTGAACTGTACCCCTATTCAACGCGAGCAAAGAAGTATCCACTTCAAGTGTTTTTAGTATTTGTTGTTATAGCGGCAACAGAAATACATCATCTGTGAAAATTTCAGCTGGAACTATCACGGTGTCAGTGAGATACAGCCTGGTGACAGACAGACGGACGGACAGAGGAGTCTTAGTAATAGAGTTCCGTTTTACTCTTTGAGTACGGAACCCTAAAAAAGAACCTCCTCCTTATTTTTTAAGTCGGTTAAAAATGAAGGAGTGTATAAATAAATTATACCTCATTTTAAGGAAGCGAAAAGCGGTTAAGTAAGAAAGTCTTGAGAAAACTAACCCTTTGAACATGAACTTTTGAGTCATGAACTTTTTTGTGTATCTTTTATGGTTTTTCTTAAAATTAGTAATTACCGCATTTTGGGACACTTGTTTGGGTGAGGGGGGTGAAGTTATGGGGGGGGGGGGGGGGAAGGTAAGGAGGGGTGCGGTGAGTGAATTCAATTTAATACTGTGTCCCTCCCTACACATCCCAATAGGTTTCAGAACTACAATATTTTTCAACATTTTCCATACATGCGATCTAGGTTGCCTGTATTATGTTATCATCATCATCATCCTGGCCAATTTTGACCACGGCGACTGGAAATATGGCTAATTAGAGCGTCGTTCGTGAGCTCTCGGGTGACTGACGTAGCCTATCTTTGCTGAGAATGTGCGACCACATTCCCTACTGGTCATCGATAATTTTTCACCACTAGCGTATCGACAAAATATGTCAACGACTGTTGCCCATCACTAATCCTTCTGTGTACGTATATTCAGAAACTGCGTCCACGTCCAATTCGTGCGATAAGGACAACTGCAGGTCGGACTAAAATTCCCACGGAAAAATCACAAAAATCGAGGTTTCGCTCTCGACTGTTTCCTGCTCCAAAAGGCAACCAATCATTGTAAAATTTTGGAAACTGCAAGAAGAAGAAATAATCTATGCCGCTACGTTTTGATTTTTTGGATATTTGTTGTCATATTTGTATACTGCGCCTTTTTTTGCAGCGAATTCAATAAAGCCTTTTTTGCGATTTTCGAGGCACTGTAAGATTCTTTAAAATGAAAATATCCAAAAAAAAAAACGTAGCGGCATAAATATTGATGATTTTGATCTTATTTGTAAAAATCATTGCTCTAGGTTCAAAAACCAGGAAGGAAACAGTCGAGAGCGTTTGTATGGGAAAATCGCAGATAGCCATTCCTCTTAAGACAACTCAACATTGCAAAAAATTACAGTTACTTAGATCTATCTAACGTACGTACGAAACAGCACGCGATCGACCCAATCACAAATATATAAAAAATACTAATATTAATAAAATAATATGCAGGTATATTGGTATGTACTGGCAGAGCAGTAGTAACATTAGGGGATATATTGTAATAACCACCAAAAAATACTTTGGTACCCTAAGCTCTCTTACCAAAAAAATATATCTACACAAAAATAATTAATGTTTACCAAAATTTTATCTCCACTTTTATGTTTAATTATAACCCAAAGTCCCTGGGCGACCGAGCTCTGCTCGGGTGAAAATGGAGAAAATAGAGAGAAAACGATTTTTGCCGGACATGAAACCTATCTAGATCGATTTCTCGGCCCCATTAAAGCCTGTATTCTAAATTTCATCGAAATCGTTAGAGCCGTTTCCGAGAACGTGATTGCAAATATATATATATATATATATATACAAATATTGCTCGTTTAGTAGTATGGGATTATAACATCTTGCTATCCCATTAAAACACATGACTCCAGACTAATCATTGTTAATCCAAAAATATTTTATGACCACCAGTATTTTAACCACATTTTAATTTATAATGTCAAGCAAATATTAATATTGAATTAATTTGCTCGCTAAGATTTGGTGATCATTTATATAACAGCCCGTAGAGTAATTATTTGTTGCAAGAGGTGGTGTAGATTTTTTTTAAATATAGTATACATCGATACAACCAAGCAAATATCAAAAATGGTCACACGAGATATCTCGGGACAACTTTTGGCAGCCACAAATTCTCGAAATTTTGGGACTTCTTTTGGTTTCTCACTGGTAGCTTCTATACGGTGCATCCTAGCGAAGAAATACTTACTAGAAAATTAAAGAACATGAAATTATGCGTCTAATGATTACCAATAGATAACAATTCGGTTCAGCGACATAGTAGAAAACCATGGTCGAAAATGAGGCTTTCCTCAACTTTGTAAGTTATTTCTAGATAGTGGTTTTTGAGCTTCTAAAAAAACTTTGACTGAAACTGGCCTATTACTAAATGTGGCCTTTGAATGCACATGCATAAAATGTTTGCAAATTACCAAATAAAGTGAAATGATGCCAAATTTAGAAGACTTACAAAACCCGAATCAGCGCACCCCACTTCCACGTGGTCTTGTATGTCCTACCCCTAGAGTGTATATAAAAGCCCGCGGAGACCGAAGGAGGTCCTGAGTCATAGATAAGAGTGTGTATTCCTGAGTTGAACGGGTGCACGAAGCCGAGCGGAGCGTAGTACGAGTGCACGTGAAACGAAGGGCCGACGAAGCGAGTTTCTGGCGGGAGTCCGGGCGGAGGGCGGGAGGTTGAGTCCCAGAAACGAAAGCGATGATTTACATAGCGTAACTTACCTTACTAGGATAACGAGATGTTACAAATTTGCTTGAAATTTTAAATTAAAATGTGGCTGAAATACTGGTGGTCATAAAATATTTTTGGGTTACCTGATTTATTAGGATAGCATTTTCTTTAATAGGATGTTATAATTTTGGTTATTGTTTCACATTAAAATGGCACACACTTATATTTTTGTTTATGCGACTGTATGTGTTCTAAATAAAAAAAAGGAGATTAATGCCGTAATAATATAACAAATTTGGCATTTCAGGACGGCAAGCCAGTGCAAGACGTGATGATTGACTACCAAATATCAAAAGAAAGCAATCCCGCGGCCGACTTATTGTACATGATATTGAACTGCACAAATTACGCTTTGAGACAGAAGCATTATCAAGAATGGATTGACTATTACCACAAAGTCTTGGATGACTCATTAAATAACCATGGCCTAAAAGCTAATCGCGTATTTCCTAAAGACCAGCTCGACGCAGATTTAAGGAGATACGGTAGAGCTATGGTTTATACAAGTATGATGCTTGCATCGATGTTAGTAAGGGAATCTAAAGATGCAGTAGATATTAATGATTATGCAGGCGGAGAATCTGGAAACTTAATGGCAGATGCTATGGCACAAATGAACTCATCGTCTTTGGATGCATCAACTATAGTGAGACTGAAAGAAAGACTCACGGGTTTGATTGACACTGGTTTGGAGTTTGGACTGCTGTCTTAGTGAAATGTCGTGTCAAAAATATTTAGGGGCATTTATGTTATTGTTGTTTATTTATTTATATCCAGTATACAGGGCGAATTATTATATAATTGATTATAGGTAACCACTTGCATGACATTATACGGAACAACTTGCATTGTGTGTTTTATGTAAGATTTGATTAAACATGTGATTACTTTGACTGTGAATAGGACCTATCCATATCTTCCTTAAATCATGATGCTCAAACTTTCGTGAACACCTTGTTGTCTACGATGTAGATATATGTATATGATGTCACTGTAGACAGCGCTCCAGGTTGAGTAAAACATAAACAATGTCTCTTCAAACACGGTAACGATTTTTTCTTCGCACAGAGGGCGTTGCCTTCTATGGGACGCTACTTGTGTTAGCACATTTGTTTGTAGTCCGTTTGCGTCCCATTTAAGGTACACTATTACAAGTTCAAGCACACCAAATACTCTGCCTTGGAACCAACTTACGATTTCGTTCCGGTTGCTGTGGAGCAAATACAAACAAATAAATTATAAATAATTTATTGTTTGATAGTGAGTAATTAAAAAAGGTCACAGTATCTTTATTGTTCGTCACAATCAGCCAGAGTTTGGCACACAATATTTGTTGAATTTATTCATTCATTGCATGTCATTGAATTAATGTATTTCAATATAGGTAAACGTATGTCAATAATGATAATAAAAGTAAAACAACAAAAAAATATATTATAAGAAAAAAATAAAAATGTCAATATCATGCTACGAATATATAGTGATGCGATGTCAATTATCAATTATACATAGGTACAATACAGAATAAAAATAAAAATAAATTGCAAGTCACAAAAATAGGTACAAAAATTTGGTGATATACATGTCAGGAATTATTAATTTCAAAGTTTTTGTTAATACTATAATACATTTTATTTAAGCACCAGTTATTTTTTTTTTTATTCTGGTAAATTCAGAGTTTTTAGGTCATTTGGCAAGGACCGGACCTTTTCACGCTTAAGTCTATCGATTTGGAAACCCTATCAATTTGGTAACCTAAAGAAACCCTGTCTCCATAGAGTCAACTTATGGATTCCTTATGGCTACCATATCCGATGTGCTTACCATAACAATAGCATGTGCTTACCCTATCAGTAAGGTTACCTTATCATAAGGTGACCATTATGGATATGGTTTTAAAAAAGCCTCTTAAATAAGCCTATGGAAAACCCTGATTTAGGATAACTGGTTCCGGTCCCTGCTGTAGAGACAGCTGGGCCCTGGCGCAGCGAGGCTCCCAGGCCTTTCTAGGAGTTAGGCTGACGTTTAAGGAAGAGGGGTTTTGACCCACGATCTGGGTCCCGGCTCGTCCAACTGGTCTCAATTGCTGTTCAGCGAGGCAATGCCGCTAGCGTTTTGGGGACCTGGTTCGGGCATGACGCAAAGCGGGATGTTCTTTCACTTTATACTTTTTCTTCATTTTAGTGTATTTTAATGTAATCATTCTTCGTATGAGTTGTTTTAAATAAATGTTTATTTAAATTATAGTGTAAAAAATAATAATTGGCTTTAAAAACAAAGTTTAAACCGAATTCAATTCAGTACTTCTCCAAGCAACATGGTACATGAAAACTTCCACATTTCCTTTTCAATTTACCACATGAACTGATTTCCGAGAGCAAATGCGTTGAGTATTACAGAAAAAACCCAAGTCGCTATATGTGGGCTGATAATATTTGAGAAGTTCCGTCGATTCCTCAAGGATCCCAGAATTAACACTTCATTAGTTGCTACTTCAACGGAATCATGTCAGAATATTTGACGTACTTTACATCTTTGAGGAGTTCCATAAGTCATCTGTGGTCTTAATCATCAGTTCCACTTCACAGAAATTACGATTTCCGAGGGTAAGTACACGAGTTATAATTGAAAATACCGAAATCACTAAACGCGTGACTATAAAATTTGAGAGTTGCCCTCAATTTCCCTGGTATCTAATCATCAAATCCTGACTTGGTGACAATAGGAATACCTCAGGAGTATACTCTTTCGAATAAAAAAAGTATTTTGGAAATCGGTCTACAATTGACGGAGAAATCGGCGAACATACATTGTATCTTTGAGGAGTTCCACAAGTCATCAGTTGTCTTCATCATCAGTTCCACTTCACAAAAATTACGATTTCCGAGGATATATACACGAGTTATAATAGAAAAAACCAAAATCACTACACGCGTGCCTATAAAAATTGAGGGTTGCCCTTAATTTTCCTAGGATCCCATAATCAGATCCTAAATTGGTAACAATGGGACCACCTCGGGAGTATACTCTTTCGAATAAAAAAAGAGTTTTGGAAATCGGTCTACAATTGACAAAGAAATCGGCGAACATACATTAACACAAATAATTAAAACAAATATCATATCTAACAAAAATCATCACTCCATAGTATAAAACAAAGTCTGTCTGTCCCTATGTATACTTAGAGGAACGCCTTCTTTTCACCAACACCAAGTTACTAGTCCCAGTAGTTTCGGCTGTGCGTTGATATGATTCAGTCAGGTATTCTTCTTTTTAACCGACTTCAAAAAAGAAGAAGGTTCCCATTCCGTCTGTTTTTTTTAAGTGGTTTGTTACGCGATATCTCGGTAATTTATAAACCGATTTGAAAAAAAAATTCTTTGTTTGAAAGCATATACTTCCAGATTGATCCCGTTGTCACCAAAATCTAGTTTTGATGATAGGATCCTGGAGAAATCGAGGGAACTCTTCAAATTTTATAGGCAAACTTGAAGCAATTTGGCTACTGATTTGAAGTCGGTTAAAACTTTGTTTTGAAAGTACAATTATTTATGTATACTAGCGACCCGATCCGGCTTCGCACGGGTTTGTATTATACATGTATAAACCTTCCTCTTGAATCACTCTATCTATTAAAAAAAACGGCATCATTTTTAAAGATCTAAGCATGGTTCACTAATGTTTCCCAACCTAACGTTTGGCAAACTGATTCACTTCGCAACTTTTCATTTCCCAAACTCTGAAACTGTAAATATTTCAGGATTTATTTCAGGACCATCGTGTAGAACCCTATAGGTTAGGTTAGGTTAGTTTATAAAAATCCTGAAATATTTAACAGTTTCAGAAATATTAAGAGGTTGGGAAATGAAAAGATGCGAAATGAATCAGGTTGCCAAACGTTAGGTTGGGAAACATTAGTGAACTATTGCTTAGATCTTTAAAATGATGCCGTTTTTTAACATTGAAAATGTTTTTTCGATCGCTTCAGTAAGGCCTCCAATTTCAGCGAGAGTGATACATTGCCCTGGTCTCATGAGATTTAGGGCTACGTGGATGATTGAGGTGTCAAAAGATGTCTCTTAGCAAGGGTTTACACTGATAGAAAAAAAAACCAAAAAAAATTAAAATCTTCTTTTAAAAGTTGCTAAAATATCGAAAAATTTCAAATTTTTTTGGTGTCTTGTCGTACTAAATCGGCAATTTTTTGAAAACGAAAAGCGATATCGAAAAAATGAAAAAAACCCTCGGGGTATTGAGCTGGCCTACATTTCGTAAAAAAGAAAACCTCTCTATCTCTTACCGTCTAGGCAGGAAGGTGCCCTTTATGTGGCGCAATAGGGAACATTACGCAAAACTCTTCGTAGGTGGCGACACTAGCAGCGTTGACATTGTATCTCGTTCGCACTTGCGGTATTGTCTATGCAAGCATCCTTGTCACTCATTTGACAATCAATTTTGCATGTGTGTGTGAATCCCTATATTTCTATACTGGTTTACTATTAGTGTTAATGCTGCCTCTGGCGGCAGAACATTGCAGTAATGTTCCCTATTTCAGCAATTTCAACCTAGCAAGTTCCCACCCAACTTATTTTTTTAAAGTATGTATACGGCATGACTCGTAGTGCCAGTTTCAATTTATTCAATCGATCACAGTTTAAAATGTTAACTTATTAAAGATTAAACGGGATTGAAATCTAAACGTATTTAAAGTTCGTTATGAATGTTATGTCGATAAATATTTTTATTTCTTCGTTTCTAACTATTTGAGACATATTTAAGAACGTCACTTCGATCACTTACAAAAGTAAGAGTTTTGTCTATGACTTTAAAAAATACAGAAAACGCGGGAAAACTTTAGGCACACTACAAACGGGCGCAGTTTGTCACAACAACTTGCAATAGTTGGAAAGAGACAGACATACATTTCTTTCATTCTAACAATAACAAGTTGTTGTGATAAATTGCTAGGCCTTGAAACGTACGAGCATTTGGCTGTTTGCAGTAATTTGCCTTAGTCAATACATATGGTTACAAGGTAAAAAACTGTACAATAAAGGATTTTTCACCTCACTAGCTCGGAAAGCCCATTTTTATTCTTTAAAAACAGATAGCAAAACTGCATTTTATCCACAAGAGTGCAAAGAATATTTGAAATCCGAACGTGTTATTAGTTACTTTCTTAAACATAATAACATGTAAAGGCCAGTCCAGACAGGACATTTTTCGCCCATCAGATTTATTTTATTTAGGTACCTTTTTTTGAATGTTTTATTCTTTTTTTAAATATTTTTAATTCTTTTTTTTCTTTTTAAATGTTTTTTTGTTTTATAAATCTTTTTTCTTTTTCTCCTTTTTAAAAATGTTGTTTCTCTTTTTAAATGTTTTGTTTCTTTTTGAATGTTTTTCTGATATTTTTTTCTCTTTTTAATGTTTTTTTGGTTTTTTAATACGTTTTTTTTCTTTTTTTTAAATTCTTTTCTTCTTTTTTTAATGTTTTTTGAAATTCTATTTATTTTTTTGAAGTTTTTGTCTACATTTTAATGTTTTTTTTTATATTTTATTGATTTAAATGTTTATTCAAGGTTTTTTTTATTTTTTCCACTTTTTAAAAACAATTTTTTTTTTTAATGTTTTTTTCTTTTTGATTTATTTTTGTGGTTTTTCCACTTTCTTTTCTTTTTAAATGTTTTTTTTTTAGTTTTTTGTCTATTTTTATCTATTTTTTACGTTTTTTCTCTTATTTTAATGTTTTTTGTAACTTTTTTTCTTTTATGTTTTTGTCTCTATTTTATTGCTTTGTTTTTCTTTTTTCAATGATTTTTGCTTTTTTCTCGTTTTTATTAATGTTTTGTTTCTTTTTTAATGTTTTTTTTTTTTTTTTTTGTTTTTTTGGTCTTTTTTCTCTTTTATATACGTTTTTACCCTTTTTTTAATGTTTATTTTTTATTATTTCAAGGTTTTTTGAAATTATCTTATATTTCTTTGATGTTTTTGCCATATTTTAATGTTTTTTTTATTTTTTATTGATTAATATGTGTTTTTCAAGGTTTTTTTCTATTCCCATTATTTTAATTTTTTTTCCATGTTATTTTACATGTTTTTTTTAAATTTTTGTCTTTTTGTCTTTTTTTACGTTTTTTTTCTTAATGTTATGTTTTTTGTAACTTTTTTCTTTTTTATATGTTTTTGTCTCTATTTTATTGCTTCGTTTTTGTTTTATCAGTTTTTTTTAATGTTTTTTGAAATTATTTTTGCCTTTTTCAAGTTTTTCTTTATTTTTATGTTATTTTTTTGTTTTTCAATGTTTTTTCTCTTTTCCTCTTAATTAAATGTTTTTTTTTAATTTTGTAATATTTTGTTTCATTTTTCATGTTTTTTAATTTTTTTTTCTCATTTTTTATGTTTTTTCCCCCTACTTAATTTTTTTTTTTAATTTTCCTTACTTTACTTTTTTGTTTTTTTTTGTTTTTTTTCCTCGCTTTAGTGAGGTGAAAAAATTACTTGCACCCGTGTGTAACGGGTGCAAGTAATTTTGACGTCTCGTGTGTTGCAACACTCGCTACGCTCAGGATTCTATTTTTGAACCACTCGCTTCGCTCAGGATTCTATTTTTGAACCACTCGCTTCGCTCGTGGTTCAACCATAGAATGCATTCGCTAGCTCGTGGTTCAACCCTAGAATCCATTCGCTAGCTCGTGTTTCAATTCCACACTCGCGGTTAAAATACAACTTTGCACCCTTGTATAACAAATAACTATTCATACATTTTCCTGGCCGCTGAAGCTGTACAATAATGACTTTTAACTTTTTAAATTTGCGCTCGGCAGTAACGAGAAACTTCACGGATTATTTTTGCTACAGTAAACTTGAAACTCAAAAAATTTTTTTTCATCATACCCATATGTGTGGGTATGGATAGGTCTATGGATAGGTATATGGTATCTATGGATAGGTCTTCAAAAATGATATTGAGGTTTTTAACATCATTTTATTCTAAACTGAATAGTTTGCGCGAGAGACACTTCCAAAGTGGTAAAATGTGTCCCCCCCCACCTGTAACTTCTAAAATAAGAGAATGATAAAACTAAAAAAAATATATGATGTACATTACCATGCAGCAAACTTCCAACGAAAATTGGTTTGAACGAGATCTAGTAAGTAGTTTTTTTTATACGTCATAAATTGTAAAAAGCAATTTATTTAACGGAACCCTTCATGTGCGAGTCCGACTCGCACTTGGCCGCTTTTTTTTAATTTATTTATTGGCTTGTAGCATTTACGCAATGTGCCAATAGAATCTTGATAAAATAATCGCTTGTAATTTCATCGTAATCGACAAACGTATATATCATCATCATCATCATCACATCAGCCGAAAGACGTCCACTGCTGGACATAGGCCTCCCCCAAAGAGTGCCAAAATGACCGGTCCTGCGCCACCCGCATCCAGCGGACTCCCGCGACCTTTACCAGGTCATCAGTCCACCTTGGGGGGGGTCTAACCACGCCACGCCTCCCGGTACGTGGTCGCCACTCGAGAACCTTTCCGCCCCAACGGCCATCGGTTCTACGTGCAATATATATATATATAATATATATATATGAAGATATATATTCTTTGTTTTGTTTGTTTTTTTTCTTGTTTGTTTTTGTTTTTATTAGTTTTTTTTGTTTGTTTCTATTTTTGTTGTTTTTTGTATATTTTTTTGGTTTTTTGTTTTTTGTTCGTTTTTTTTCTTTTTTTTGGGTCTGTTGTTAATTTTTTTTAGTTTTTTGTTCCATTTGTTTTAATTGTTTTTGTTTTTTTGGTGTTTTTTTTTGCTTGTTTTTGTTTGATTTTTTTGCCGTTTTCTTTGTTTTTTGTTTGTTTTTTTTTGTATTTTTGTTATTTTTTTTTAAATTTTCGTTTTTTTGTTTTTTTTCTTTTTTTTGTTTTGTTTTTTGGTTTTGCTTTTTTTCTGTTTTCGTTTTTTTTTGTTTTTGTTGTTTTTATTATTTTTTATTTTTTTTATTTTTTGTTTTATTTTTTGTTTTTTTTTGCAAATGTTTTCCTTATATTCGGTGTGAAAAGTTACATGTGTCACTCAGGAGCAAAATTATTTTCGTCTTGGGCGTTAACACTTGAATCCCTCTCTACGCTCAGGATCCTACGTTAGAATCCCTCGCTACGCTCAGGATTCTATTGTAGGATCCCTCGCTACGTTCAGGATTCAATACACTGCCCTCGCCGTAAATATACTATTGTGCTCCCTTGTGACACAAATAACTATTGTTAATGAAACCATGTCTGTCTACGGGTCCCGCTTTCTCGCCTAAATGTCTAAATCTATTTACAACACAACAACTCAACTGCCAACAGTAAGAGGAACAGTCAACCGTCCGTTTTGCCATAGCGGGGTAGACTATGCAGGTCCCATTAATGTTCGCACGTCGAAGGGCAGAGGTCACCATTCACACAAAGGTTACATTTGTCTATTTGTTTGCATGGCAACGCGAGCGATCCATCTGGAACCAGTTACCGATCTTACCTCACAAGGCTTTCTGGCAGCATTTAAGAGGTTCGTTGCACGACGTGGTCGATGCACTGACATCTGGAGTGACAACGGAACAAATTTTGTTGGCACCGCGCGCGAACTCAAATCCTTATTTGATGAAGAAAAATCCACTATGGTCGCTGAAATAGCGAATAACCTGGCCACTAATGGGACAAATTGGCATTTCATTCCGCCTCGTTCCCCGAACTTCGGAGGCCTATGGGAGGCCGGAGTTAAAGCCACCAAATACCACCTCAAAAGGGTAATCGGCAACTCAACGCTGATATATGAAGAGATGGCAACGGTATTGTCACAGATTGAAGCTTGCCTTAACTCTAGACCAAATTCCCGCATCAATGATAATTGTAATGATCCACTACCTTTATCTCCCGGACATTTTTTGGTAGGAGAGCCATTGGTGCTGGTACCTGACTACAACTACGAAACAGCAAATATAAGCAGCCTTCGAAGATGGCAGCTCGCCCAAAGAATGTTACAGGATTTCTGGCGTCGCTGGTCACGTGAATACCTGACCCAGTTTCACCACCGGTACAAACTAACGTATTAACGGCCCAACTTAATACTAAATTAACCGAAGTTTAGGTAAAGTCGCCAATAGGTGGCGCTAGTAGTATGCGTTTTAGCCTCTTAAATTTACTTTAATAAATTATTTTAATGCATAAATAGTATCTAAAAAATATCATAAACCGCATGCTACCACTATTTCTAAGTTTCATTACCATTTGTATAATTGGTTTTAGTTGCAAGATTTGCCGCTAGATGGCTCTTTACCTTGTGACAAACAAGCTATTAAGATTTTTCCTAGTTTAATGGGGAGGACGGAGCCTCGATGTTTGAATGATCCTAAGCTACTATAGCTACCTGTATACCTATACAATATACACTTAATATAGTGATTGTAAATTACGAGTGGTATCATTTCGGGACCCCCTGGGAGTTGAACATGATGTGATGATTCGGGGATAGTTTGAGACCCGGGGGTGAACATAAAAAATTTTATACCAAAAATCACATTTTACTGAGACAAAAAAGGGAATGAAAGTCTGAATGAGGAACTGTAGTCGCGGGCAGAAAGCTAGTTAATTAACATCATAATTGCGAAAGTTTGGCTGAACGGGTTGGGTAGATGAAGTTTGGTATACGAATAGCCTAGATTAAAATATAGGATCATCTTCATCACGAAACCATGAAATTGGGGGTAGAAATAAGGTCAGAATTTAAGCTTCAAACAATTAGGAATATATTAAATAGCGTAAACAAATTGGACTCATTATACTGAACTTGACGTATGAAAGACGAGTCGACGTTTCATTATTTTAAAGCAAAACTCACATCAGTCCATTTAAATTTTTACTCCATTCCAGGAAATAATGTTGTAGCGATTACGTATATAATTAAGTGGAAAACAAAAGCAAATGCTTGCGTTATAAAACCAAAAGCTGCTCATCTCTCAACCCGTGTTAATTGTGTGAAGGATCAAATCTAATAAGTTGGACAGCTCACACGTTGACTGACCAGCATAAAAACATTAACAGACATCAATGGTCGTTGTGAATTAAGAGTCCTTACTCCTTACAGACGAGCGTAGGTATTTTGCAAAATGCTTCCTTTTTCATTCAAGATTACGACGTAAATATTAGTATTTATTAATTCATTTCTGAGGACTTGATCCCCGCTATGAGGACTTGATCCCCGCTCTGGGTCATTTCTGGTGCAAAGGTTAGCCATAGCTGTTCAGCGCGGCAATGCGGCCAGTGTGATGGGAACCTTTGCACCTGGAGTGGTTTGGGGAGGGTTGTTTGATGTTTAGTTTTAGGATTAGGAATAGGTTTAGGTCACTTAGTAATACGTTTAAGTTTGTTATTGTACTCCGTCTTATGTGAATAAACATTTAATTATATGTCCTTCCCCGGGACTCAAACTAAAAAAATCATTTCTTAAACCACAACCGTCTCTACGTGCGTACGTAGGTACGTTTCTTTGACGACCGCATTTTACTCGAAAACTATAAGGTGTAATTGAATAAAATTTGGAGGATAGGTGTATTTTTTTAGCTAGCTGCTATTGATTTTTTTTAGGGGTCCTCTAAAAAATTATCATTGTAAGTCGACGTGTGATCAATCGTTCGGCCTTTCAAAATAAATAAAAGGTTTCTCGGCAATTTTATTTGATTAAGGGAGATAATCGCCCCGAAAGTCACAAAAATAGTGTCCCTCTCATTTTCAAAAGGTGTGATTTTTTTTTAATCATGGACATCGTGCTTATAATTTTTTTTCACCGACAATTATTTTAAACATGATCGGTTCAAAGGTTTTCGAGATATTGCTAAAACACAATAGGCACGGAACCCTTCGATGTGCGTGGTCCGACACGTACTGGACTGGATTATTTAAGTAGGTTATCAGACTTATCAGTTTTGAATAAATACTAATAGTTACGTCGTTATCCCGTTGGTGTTTTCTGATTCTGTCCAGCTGAAGCTAAGCGAAACTCTAGCACAAAGTTTATTTCTAAGTATACACGTGATCGCAGATACTCAACGTTTTACCTCGAAGGCAAGCATGTAAAACTAACGTGTTAGACCATTGCAAAACTAGGTATACCTGATTAGGTCAAGCAACGAATGCCCAAAAAAGGTATAGAGGGAAATGCTTGGAACACAATTTTTGACTTCGTAACTTTGTTTGGACTAGTTAGGAGATGAACAATTGAAAATATCAAAAGTCCCTTCCCGTAGCCCTTGAGCCGGGAGGGAGGGGGGGGGGGGGGGGGGTTTGAAGGTCCTATTTTTCGGTTTTTCGCTTATATCTCGGAAACTACATATGTGTTCTAGCGACATGACTACACGTCTCCCGCGCAGTTAACGTCAAAAACCACCACCGCATGCAGTGCCATGACAGTACACGGAGTGTAGTCGGAGCCGCAAGCCCTTCGCACGTAGATAAGTTTTTCCTATTTATTTCATAAAAAAAAATATTACCAAATCAACCGATTAATTGATAAAAAACATATAAAAACATGTTTTCTGAGCTTGGTAACATACTTTTATTCGTTGGACAGATACGTTTGCGCTAATCGTACTTTTATCTGATAAGCCCAGTCACCCGGTCATATGACATTGATTAAACTATATCTGATCATATTTCGTATAAAATGCAGAGTTACACTTATTGCAAGTTCTAGAAGTCTTCACAGGCTGGTTAACATGGCGCAGTTCACGTTTGAAGGTGATGCCGAAATCCTTGCTGATCCCCAATTAAAATTAGTTGAAAGTGTTCTCCAGAAAAGAGGATTCAAAGATGGAAAGGTGCAAGTGGAACCAGTGGGTCAAAAAGGCGATAACTATGTTGCACACGTGAAGAGATTCATCTACGAAGCAAAAGATGGCGCCACATTCAAGATGGTTGGTAAAATTGCTCCAGCATTTGAAGAAGTACGGATGTTGATGAATACAATGCTATTATTTAACAATGAAATCACAATGTATAATGAGGTTTTGCCTAAACTGAATGACATACAAAACATAGCTGGCATTACTGAAGATGAGAAAGTACGATTCCCTACCTGCTACGGAGTCGTGGCAGAAGCCCCATTCGAGTTCATTCTTCTTGAAGATCTAACAGAATCAGGTTTTGAGATGCTTGACAGATTCCAGCCTCTATCTAATGAAAGTGTCAGGTTGGCAATAAAAGATTTGGCCAGATATCATTCACTTTCCTACGTGTTTAAAAATTCTGAACCCGAAACCTATAAGAATGTCACCGGCAAAATGTTTAATATGTGGGCCATGATGAATGACATTCCTCAAACAAAACCGTATTTTGAAATGATGGAGAATGATCTTCTTAAGTTGATGCATGATTCGAGTGAGACGTATAAAAAAGCACTAAATGGGTCGGTGACACAATTGGGCCCAATTGCCAAGAAAATGGAAAGTTATGAAAAGAGCTCAAAATATTCCGTGATCCAGCAAGGAGATTGTTGGAATAACAATATATTGTTCCGCTTGGAGGTAAGTCACATTTTACCATAATCTATGCCCAGGTCCTACATATATCTTAGACTAGCTGCCCGCGCGGCTCCTCCCTTGAATACAAGTGGAACCGCGGGATATTATAGCCTTTTTCCATTCCAAGTCCATTCTGTATACTGGCCAAAGCATTTTTGAAATTGCATCCGGAAATTAACCGCTGTATACAAACTTACAAACCTACAAACTCACAGACATTCTTTTTGTTATGTCAAAAATAACCTAATAACTAGAAAAAACAGAGAATGCTTACTCTCAAACATGGAAGGAAATTCTAGATAAATATTTAACTGGAATAGATAATGTTCAGAAGGGGCCTAGGCCCAAATACCGTGGTGGCTACAAAGTTACAAACACGTTGTATTTAATTAAAATAATAATAATTATAACAGGTATCAGGGCGTTTTTCAGAAAAAGTGTACAAAACCAATTATTTTTCAAAATTCGTTTTTTTTGTGTTTCTTATTTAAAATCTTTGATACTATCGAACCTAACACAAGCAAAAAAGTGTCCTAAATATTCAATTCCAGATCGTCTCATTTTTGTATGAAGTCTTTTTTTAGTTATATGGTCGTGACGCACTGGAACATAAAACTTACATAGTAAAATCTGGGACACCTTTTTTCTTGTATGAGGATCAATAGTATCAACGATACTGAGTAAGAAAAAACAAAAAAAAACGAATTCCGAAAAAATAGAGTTTTGTACACTTTTTTTGAAAAACGCTCATCAATTCAAAGGCTCAAATAGTTTAAATCAATCAAAATTCTTACTTACTTGAAATTCTTCTTGTTGATCCAGGGTAACCATACCAGTTGGTTCTTTGTTGTTATTTTGATTGTATCAACCATTTGTACTCTGCATCAGGAAAAGTTTGCAAGTCAGCAAAATCGACTTGTCCGTATCGATTAAAGTCATCAAAAAGTAAAGGTTCTACAACAAGTCCTGGTTAAGGAAAGCTTTTCTTTGAAAAACATGTTTTACACAGGCTAAGAAATATTGCTATCGCAAATATTGGTACCGAATATCTTTGTCCATGTCCTTCATTATCAAAATGTTAGGGTCACCAACATTCATAACATGATATTTAAATGCAAGTTGCTGATTTGTTGGTCGCTTTTTCAGTAATTTAGCGGAATTATATTCCTTCAATAATTTTATCGCACCTACAATTCTGTCCGGAGTCCACTCCAACTTTTTGCTTTTGTTACTGTGCCGACTGTCTTTTAATTTGTTATTATAGGGCGTGTTGTTAGGGGATTCCGTCGAACAATTACTTCATTTTCGGATACCGGTGCCATATTTTGGTATGTTGTTAGGCATGTCCCCTGGATTCCAAAATTGCCGGGAGACAGTCTCTAACTCTCTAACTTTCACTTTTCTTCGCTACAATTTTGCAAGTACATACTTCTTAAATTTATGTATATAGGGAATCACAATGTTGGCAATAATTAGAGCATATTTGTTTAGCTTTTACATGATATAACACACGTTTATATATATATTTCATGGTTCAAGTAAAATTCCCACTTTTCAAAAAGCCTCTACGGCAATGAAGATTATGTCATTACTGATGAACTGGACACTTAATCTACTATCTTCATTCATAGTACTATGCCAGGTCCGAACCATTACAGTAGCAGTAATAATGAATGTATTACTAGTAGTAATAATGTAACTAATTTGTCATTTCAGGACGGCAAACCAGTGCAAAATGTGATGATTGACTACCAACTATCAAAAGAAAGCAACCCCGCTGCTGACATCTTGTACTTGATATTGAACTGCACAAACCATACCTTGAGACTGAAGCATTATCAAGAATGGATTGACTATTACCACGAAATCCTGGAAGAATCATTAAATAACCACGGTCTTAAAGCCAATCGCGTATTTCCTAAAGACCAGCTTGACTCAGATTTAAGGAGATACGGTAAATCTATGGTTAATACAAGTATGATGCTTGCATTGGTTTTAGTAAGGGAATCTAAAGATGTAGTCGATTTCAAAGATGTGACGGACGAAATGGCTAGCGTTACGATAGAAGCTTCCATGGCAGAACAATTTAGTTCGTCGTCTATGGACGCATCTACTATTGTGAAACTGAAAGAAAGAATCATGGGTGTTGTTGACACCGCTCTGGAGTTTGGACTGTTTTCTTTGTGAGATGTCGTGTCATTAACAATTTTGGGTGTATTTTTATTACTGATGTTTATTTGTTTTATTTATAGTTCTTGGGTATACAGGGCTGACTGTCTAATTATAGGTTTACAACTTACATTGCATTTTGTTTTATTCAAGACGTATTAATTGTGGCCCGCGGCCACTGTGAAGTCAATAGTGTGTGTATAGAATATAATAGTGAAGTCAATACCGACACATTCCACAAGTATGACGTTTCTGAATGATGACTATGCGACCCCATAGAAAAAAAATACATATTTACTTGTGGCGTGCGACAGAATATTAATTAATAGATTTTTTTTTTATAAAAAGACAATTATGAATATTATCTATTCACGTTAAAAACCAAATTATTGTCTATGATATATACATGCTTGTTAATAAAAATAAAATTTATTAATTATGAACGTAATCATATTATTTAAGTAATATTGACCTTCATTTATTTATAATATTTACTATAGCACTACCAAACCATAAATCTTCTTGATATTGACAATTTCGGCAGTAGGAAACGAATGCTACGTATACTTTTTTGATGCGTATATGGGCTCGGCCATATGTGCACGGCACGGCGCAGTCGCCGTGAAACGGCGCGGCGCACGGCGTAAAAAAACCCACGCCGTCGCGCTGTAGGACTTTAAGCCCCTGCTAGACGGTTTCCAACACGCCCCTCCAACCGGGCGACCTTGGTCCGTCCGACCGTGTAGACAGTTGTTTGGAGCTAAATTTCATACTACAACGGTCGGTGCCAACAAAGGTCGCTCGGTTGGAGGCGCGTGTTGGCGACGGTCTAGCAGCGGCTTTACGCTGTGCGCCGCGCTGACGGCGCCGTGCCGTGGACATGTGGCCGGGCCCTAACAGAATAGTGAGAGGCAACAATATCACCAGCACTATATTAGTTACAACAAGTTCTTGTATCCAGCGATTGTGTCTATGTTATATGTGTTTGTTCATAATTTCTTCTTTTCTTGTTTTATTAGGTACACACAAATATAAACTTGACTCTCAGTTTAATTTTATTTGCGTCTGGTAGATTACAAAACATTGTCTATTAATAAAATAACTACACAATTGTACATAAAACAATATTTTAAATGTAGTTAGGTCTGAGCCAACTCACGCTTGACACAACTTTCATCGTCACAATATTCGAACGTGTCATATCACTAGCTAGAGCCATGTGACAGGACTGTCAGGATTGACTTCATAGCGGCGGCAACTGTATTTAGTTGGACTATGATTTAGTACTTTGACTGTGAAATTCCTGTTCTTCATTCTCAGCTCAGGCAATTGTGTACACCTCGCTGGTTACAATGCATAATGATGCCGAATGTACACAACTCTCTAGGCTGAATAAATAAATAAAATCTTTTCAAACCCGGTCTCTTTTTTTTTTAATGTACACGTCATAAATCTTGTCAAGTCGACCATTCTGTTTGCGAATACTCAGTAATTCCCCGACTGCCCGGATGTAATCAAACTGTGGGTTAGTACGCTCGTCCCTGGCCCAAAAATCCCGCCCACTGGGCGCTTTTGGAGAAAAGGCTGGACAAACATGTGAGCCCAAAGTAACACAGAAATATATGAGATATTTTTAAAAATAAAGATTTTTAATTTCTCAGTGCAATTGTAATAAAATAATAACATGAAAATGTGATATACATAAAACTGTTATCGTAAAAGTGTATCGACACGTTTACTCTTAATCGAATTATGTAGCGCGCGTAATACGTACCGACATGTAAATGTAATACTTACCTACTTACTTAAATATATCCACTCCAAATTAACTAAGTGACTCTGAAGTACTATTTGCGATACAATCCATTTAAATATAATACAATTTTTTTTTATAATACGCTGGTGGTTCGATTTCCATAAAAATATTCTAGTTTCTACAAGTTTATTTTAGGAAAGGGGGAAATTCGCGCAAATGGAATTTAATAAGTTTCTTAAAATATCACGCCGTTAGCCTGCGAATGTCAAAACCCGTTTTTTTATGGAAATTGCACCACCTTAATCAAATTATCTATTATTTTACACAACCGCACATGTGAGTTGATGTCAAAGCATGGACTAAAACTTAAACTTTATAAATAAAACGAATTAGCATGAATTGCGCCAGATATTATCCCATCGTTAAGCTTTATAGTAATTTCCAGTTGGAGGTATTCAGATATTTTTAGAGCTTTTTGTGTCAAATATTATTAGTACCTAGCAGGTAATCTACTCCTGTCAAAATTTTAAAAGAAATACTTCATTATTTTGCAATGGCGTTGAACCACTGTGCGCCCAAGGCAAATCACAGTCCATCCCCAGAGAAAAAGCAAATCATATCTGAAATTTCTAAAGTTGTGTTTTCCACTGTTTTCTTCGTGCTTAACAGTAAGTAATCTAGAAATTACGAAACAAAATTTAAGAAGGAACCCTCTCGGGCATAATATTTCAAAGCCACTGAATGAACCAAAAATCGGAGCCTCACTTTTACCAAAAAATCTCACTTAAATAAGAATTACAAGTACTGTACGAACGAAAGATATTCGCCACAGTAAATTGTATTTAAAATAACACAATTATGTATTTCGATTTTTTAGTTTAAAAAAAATTAGTTTAAACATATATTTAAGTAGCTATGTAATCCGTCCCATTAAGTGTGTTTGTGAAAAAAAGACAAACAGTACCTAGTTTGTGAAATTTTATGAGTAAGATGGTTTTTTTTACTGACTGCTATTTAAAATAAGGGGATCCCCTTGGGGGAGGCCTATGTCCCGCAGTGGACATATTTCGGCGGATGGGATGCTGACTATGATTCCGAAAATAGATCATACCTATATGTACATCGGATCGTCGAATTTCATCTGATGCATAACTATGGTAGTTCTAACATCAAATAAAATAACTTATTTTCAGATGTATTTTCTTCTTAAACTCTTCGGAGCAGCTCCAACTGTAAGAAGTACCTCCTCTTTTCAGACCGCAGCAAAATAACAACACTTCATGCTCTTTAGGTATGACGTGTTGTAATTCAGGTGGTAAAGTCACCATACTATAATCCCATCTTCTTATATTCTGACCGAAGGGTGTCGTGTTTCGGCGGTTCCGGGGCAACCTTATCTAATCCTACACCAGAGTTGACGACGCAACGCAACGGAGCCACGCTGTTTCGTCGCCTAAATAATTAGTTTGTTAATTTTATAATTGTATGGGTATGTATGTTAGTATTTAAGATATTTGTTAAGCCTTAAATGCCTGAAATACTTAAATGGTTTATTATTATAATAATAGACCACCGGGTATTAACACTCTGTGAGTACTATCTACTATCTCACCTTGTGCTTCATATTTTTCAATACAAAACAAATTATGAAGCCCGTGGTCTCACTATATGGCAATACTACACCCGAGAGACCAATGCGTTCTCCGTTCGACAAATATATCTTTGCCGCAGCCAAAGTTCCAATACCACAAATATCATCCCTGTGACCTTAAAAATAAGAGTACTTCTGTATTTAGCAAAAGGCTATTTAGTTTGGTGTAAAAGTATTAATGGTGTTGTATCCAAAGTCGGTGTAAGACCACAGAAAATTATTGGTTTATTGGCTAGTGCTATAATAGTGGTTAAGGGAACTGTTAAAGAGCCAGTTTAATAAGTTTACGAACATTTATAGGAGGTTGTTTGGGTATTATATGAAATGAATTTTTCGTGGACTTTTTTATAGGTAGTAGGCGACGTGTTTATGTCAACTTCAAACTTTATGTTTATAATATGTTTATTTTTATTTTAAATAAATTGAGGGTGGATGGAAGTCTGCGTGGTAGGTATGTGCCGCTTATGACGTACGAGGGGCAGGGGCCCGGGAGGGTGGTCAGTCGCGGATATCATTGGCTGTGAGGCAGTCAGTCGCACTCAAATATTACGCGCTAAGACACAAGCTTCTCGCTATCCATCCACCCTTACGTTTTCTTTTGTATCTCTGCATTACTTCATTTCTCCCAGTACCCTATGCCATGAGTTTATAGGAAGAAAACAATAAAGTTCTTTTAACTTTTTTTTCAATAAGTATAAAGAATAACTATTGTCTTAAAGAACTCAAACTCATTATAATAAAATTGACAAGTCCCAAACAAAACAACTTTTTATTTAATTTTCAACTTAAACACATTCATTGTCTTAACATTTCGTAGCGCAACGCGCCGTAAAAACCGATGTTACTTCTCAAAATATACATAAACTATACTAAAGGCCTCCACACACCGGTCGCGTGCGCGGGTCGGGCGCGGGCTCGTGTACGATGTGTGTTTGAAGTTTATTTTCAATGTTTTACAACTTGCGCGGGACCGCGCCCGACCCGCGCCCGCGACCGGTGTGTGGAGGCCTTTATTTGCCAGTGTCGTCAGGCACACACACCAGGGCTGTTATTCGCTACGCGTTAATGCGGCTCACCCCGCCGGTCACCTGTTACGGAACTAGACCTCTACCTACGCTGAATTACTAAGCATCGCGGTGTCAAGGTTTAATTGTGAGTGAGCGTTGAGGTGAGCTTAAAACAAGTTACAGAATAAGGGGGCTGTCCATGAATTGAGTTAATTTTTGTTCGGTAACAACAGACCAGATTCTTTATTGAACCATAAATTAATAGTATATTACTACAGTGGCCGGGAAGTATGGGGTTGCCGGCCGAGTACATATAGACGGCCCAGCGTAGCGAGGCCGGATAGTTATCAGGCTGGCAACCCCTTTTCACGCCGAGGTATGTATAGTGCTTTTCTCAAACATGCAATGAAATACATTACAAAAACTCCAAGAAATCAATCTTTAATTTCTAAAGAAAGTTCTAGTATAGACAAAAAATATAACTAACACATACATTAGTAGGTACTATTTCTTCGTCGGTGTTTTCGTTGGAACTCATATTAAATAACAAAATTAACAACGCACAATAAATCCAATAAAATAGAATTACAGAATGAAAAATTATCAATTTTGCCTCCAATATGATAAAAAAATACCTATGCGGTTTGACTAGACAATTTTATCGCTAATATTTAGATGAAATAATTTAAATTTGTATTTTTCTAGTTAAATTGGCAATTTAAAATAATTGTAATTCAAGTAGATTGTACATAAATAAAAATATAGCAAACATCGTTTGTTGTTTTTTTTAATAATCGTAGTGGCAGAATGTCATAACATAACGAATCATAAAGCAAATGTTGCTTATAAATGGTTTTTTTAATGGCTGAACGCCGTGATGCTGTGCCACTAATAAATGTGGAATGGAAATTAAAAAAGACCATCTTGCAGGCCTCCAATTTTGCATGCAATGTCATTATGTGTATCTCGACTCTCCGCACCTAAAACTTGATACTTCGCTGCCTAAGGAACGTAACGTCAATATTTCATTGAATGTTTGAGAAAAGCAATTTACTGAACTAAATAAATCAAAACATTGAACTGAATAGGGTTCTGAGATAACTCCGCGGTACAGGAGGTGTGGTGATGTGATTTTATATCACCCGCTTTGCTGGTGCCTGCCAGCCCTCCCGCATCGCAAAGAAACTGATTCGGTTGAATAGTACAACTGTAAACGCTAAAATTCTTACCATTTTGCGCTTAGGAAATGCCGAGTGCCCTTGGGGTCAGTTCTTGTTAAATGACTTTTGTTAGCTTGTATGCGCATTGAGCTAATGTGCCAGCTACATAAGTAGTACCTACATAATTACAATTTTGTAAGTAGATAAGTACCTTTTTAATCGAAGGAGTGTAGTTAAAAGGCTTTTTTTTTATTTAAACTTCATTGCAAAAAAAGGCGGACGGCCTCAACGCATTCTCAAGTCAACCATTCACATAAATAAAAAATACCGGACTTTAATAATAAGTAGTTAAACAGATATTACTTAGTTGTAAAGCTTACAAGCGGTTTTTTTTTAAAACCAAACAAAGCTGCGCAAAAAGTAACAAGAGATTATATTTCTTGTTAGAGCAAGCGTACCACATTAAAATGCGAAAATGAAGAACCAAACTGACTTCCCGGTGACGTCAATCAGAATACACAGACAAAATGGAACGACAAATCTTTTATAATAAAACAGCCGGCACAGAGAACATTACACTTTCAAAGGACATCTCATAAAATGCGTAACAGAAAACAATTTTTTGAATACACACACAAGAAAAGGAAAATATTCTCTGAGATAAATCAACGACCGGTACCCAAGGGAACCTGTAA
Organism: Epinotia brunnichana; assembly: GCA_963854355.1. Taxonomy (NCBI): domain Eukaryota; kingdom Metazoa; phylum Arthropoda; class Insecta; order Lepidoptera; family Tortricidae; genus Epinotia; species Epinotia brunnichana. The sequence goes on from OY977944.1 coordinate 17,788,777, forward strand.
AAGAAATCGCGAAATCGTCTCAAATGAAATTTCTCACTTCGAGGCGTATAACATACTTGAACATTTTCCGTCTGGAGAGAAAGGAATTGCTACTCTATGTTTTATTTGACTAGGTTGAAATCGTTTTGTTGATTTGTGGAGGATTTGGCGGGAAACTTTGGTGCGTGAAATGTATTCCAGAGAGCAAATTGAGGCCCAAAATATAGTGTGAGGATGGAAGAGGAAAATTTAACGGAATTGGGAGTTGACTACAGGTTGCTTAATGTACATAGTCCCTAAAGCATACAGGAGTCAAATATCCAGAATCGATTGTTCTGACAAAGACTGCCGATACTAGCTGGTATCGTTGGACTTCGGGAAGTATTGTCATAAGATAAGGTACACATTTTGGTATCGGATGAATTTACTTGGCAGTTGGCACAAATGTAATATATATACGTAAAGCTAACCCCCTGGAGGGTAGGAAGGTGGGGCATTCAAAGTTACAGGCCGCCGCGCTTCAGAAAAAAAATCATATCAGCTTCTATTTACGTAACACCTCGAGTGTGGTATTATCATTTTCTGATAAATCGGGCATGACGAATTATTTTTTTGGACATTCAATGTATAGTTTCATAGAAAAAAAACCGGTCAAGTGCGAGTCAGACTCGCGCACCGATGGTTCCGGACAACAGAAACAAGTCCACTATAATTTAACTATAAACTGACACTCACTAAGTATGTATTCACATACTTAGTACGTGTCAGTTTATACTGGACATTTAATGTTCAGTGATGTCACTAAAAATTTACGGATTTCGCAGTTTTTCCTTTATCTGTGCTATGAGACGTTGCTTCGTACCAAATTTCAAGATTCTGAGTTTACGGGAAGTACCCTGTAGTATTTGATTCCCTTGCGAGTTTCGAAAATTTGTGGCATACACGGCTGTATCTTTTGATTTTGCTCGTTTAAAAGTTGTAGACTTGAGTATTTGATATAAATTTCAGCTTGATACCTTCACGCGTTCCTGCGAAAAAGGGTCTTGACCGACGGACGGACAACAAAGTAATCCTATAAGGGTTCCGTTATTTCGTTTCGAGGTACGGAACCCTAAAAAGTGACATTCCGATCTACTTGACGCAGGTACAATGTATTACGTAATCAACCAGCTCGATCCGGTGTATCATCATTCATCACCTCGGTGGTATAGAGCCGAGATTAACCGAAGCAGCAAGTCTATCAGGCCTGCCCAAGCATTAAGTCAAAGTCAAAATCTTTATTTGCGTTAAACACATTCACATGCATGCAAATACAGTATACATTACAATAATATTAAAAAAAAAATCATTCACAGTACCTACATCAAATATAATATTAATAACAATATTAAGAAACTGCTCCGAAATTATTTAGAAACAAAATAAAATAGTCAAATTATAATAACAATAATGTTCAGTTAATTTAGAGCATTGGCAAAATATTTGTCAATGGAGTAGTATGGCCTTTTTAAAAAGTAATCTTTCACTTTTCTATTAAATATTTTCATATCGTCACAATCCCTTAAATCTTTGGTCAACTTATTATATACTCTTATTGCATTATTGCCTAAACTTTTATTAAAATGTGCATAATTAGGGAAAGTCAGTGTTAATTTATCCTTATTTCTTAAATTGTAGTCTTGGCTATGCCCTACTGTACAATACAAATTCTTATTTCGATGAATATAGTGACATAGATGATATAGATACAACGAAACAACAGTAAGAATTTTATTTTCAATAAAACTATGCGTAACGGGTACTTTAGAACAGCCTTCGATGATCCTTAGAGCTTTTTTCTGTTTCAACAGGACAGAATTCATGTTGACTCCGTTTCCCCAGACCTCGATACAATATCGTAGAATACTCTCAAAGTAGGAGAAGTACACATTTTTTTAGTATAGTCTCTTATCAGAATACTTCGATAAACTTTTTAATGCAAAACAGGCACTAGCCAGTTTTCTATTAACTTTGTCAATTTGGATATTCCATCTTAGGTAAGGGTCTAGATTTACGCCCAGAAAACAAACACTGTTTGATTTGCACATTGGTATGTCGCACTTAAAGTCTGGACTTTTACTACAACGGCGAAAGATCATGTAAAAGCACTTAAGACTCGTTCATCAATTCCTATCCCAAAATCCCTACTCGCTCCAAACTAAAACACAAACGATGATGTATCCTAATGGAGTATTACCACATTATGTTCCAAAGTTTACACTTAATGATCTTAAAGGGCAGGAAATAACCGTTAAAGTAACATCTACTTCGTTACCTCATACAGAGGCTTACGCTACGTATTTATAATGAGAAGTTAAGCTCTTTTGTAAAAGCGGAGGATGTATTTCATTCTAAGTGGCTGGAACATGTAATCGTTGAGGATGTAACACGTCTTTTGGGACTGTTAATAGGAAAATATGTTGTAATTATTCTGTTTTGTGTGCTTGCTGGCGGATATACCCACTTAGATTTAAGGCCACACTGACTGCGTGCGCAGCACGTATGCGTGTGCAGCACGTACACCGCTGCGTTGTAATGTATGAATCCCCATACGACAGTTCACACCGGATGCGTCTGCGTAGACGTGCACGCACACGCATCCGGTGTGACATGTCGTATGATGATTCATCAGTCAGTTTGACTCGGCCTTAAACTGTTATTTTTCTTATATTATAATACACAGACAGTATCTTCTGGCGCAAATATAGAAGGGGATGGCTTGATTCTTGTAAACTCCTCTTGTAACACTTGTAAGTGATTATGGTTTCCGCGAATGAGAATGGATTTTTTGGACAAGTTTCGATAAATATCTGTGAAGTTTTATTCATATTTGCTTTCATCCAATTTTAGACGTAGTATATTGTAGATAATACCGTTAACTTGTTTTAACTTGATTATGTCGTTTAATAATGTGATGACATATAAGGGTAAATCGCCAGTAACTGGCCACTGTTCAATAACTGGCCACGTTATATTAAATTGAATTCTACTATAGGTGAATAGAGTTTATTTTTAGTATGAGGGGTAGGGTGGCCAATAATTAAAACTTTATACTAAAAGGAATTCTATTATAGGTGAATAGAGTTAATTTTTAGTATGAGGTGGCCAGTTATTGAACGATGGCCAGTTACCGGCGATTTACCCTACCTATCTCAGACTAACCTCTGTTGGCGCTCATAATTTTTTCTGCAGTGAAATAAGCGCTGTAAAACATTTGACGTTATGCTTTTAGTCTCAGTCCAACAGATGTTTAGGTAATATGCAGGAATATTCCAATTTAGGGATCTGGGGACCGATTTTTGACTTTCGAGCGCTCGAATCTTTCACTCGAAAACTGACAAAAATTACGAAATGCTCTTTTGAAATAGCGATAGAAAATTGAAAAGCGAGTGATATTGACCACTCGTATTCAATTCTATCGGTCGAAAGTTACTGCCTGCAATTTTACACTAAAATCGTATTTACTTTTATTTAATTTTCGAGCGCTCGAAAGTCAAAAATCGGCCCCCTGTTCGTCAAAAAAAACACTTGCGACCGATAATAATAAACTGTACTCAACTAATTGCATATTTTTTGTATATATTTAACCCTACAATGCATGACTTTCATTTGAGAAAATTGTAAGTATGTCATATTGGGTGCAATAAATGGCTTTGAGGCCGTTTTCGACATCTGTATCCAGCATGTCCTAACTTTTACGGTGCTCAAACTTGGTCATTGACTCAGAAGTCCAAACTCAAGGTATAATAATTCTGTTATAACAGAATAACGGAATTACACCCTAAGATTACGTATTTCTTAAGAAAAATAAAATGATATTAGAAATGACATACCTAACTGTTCTAAATTCTAAACTTAAATAGTAACGGAATCGAAACCTTACCTTTGGGTTTTCTTTTTGTTGCAAAGCGTGTAGGTACACCTGTGCTCAATCTATTTTGTTCAAAATCTAAATATTTATTTTGCCCGTAGTTCTCTAGGTCTCTTTTACATGTCAGAGTTTACAAATAGCAGAAGGAAAACTAGACCCTATTGGGATTAGACCGGTTTCCTTACGATGTTTTCCTTCACCGAAAAGCTAACGACAAATATTCCGTACTTAATTTCCGAAGAACTCATTGGTACGAGCCGAGATTCGAATCCGCGACCGCCGCTTGACAGCCGTAAGCCTGAACCACTAGGCTACCGTAGCTTTACCTGTAATGTACCTAACATTCGCTAGAATGCTCATTAGGTACAAGTATATGCTCAAGTTCAATCAGGTTCAAGACATAAAGATACGGAACCATCAAACTCAGACCGTGCTCATGATGTAATGTAACTGTTCGAGACTGTTTTTAGAAACGCTTGGCTCAGGAAAATGTAAAAGGTATAAAAACGTTCAAAGGGCTACACTTAGCTTGAAAGGTTTCCAAAATCCCGCGTGAAAAAGTCGAGTTTGTAAAAAGAAGTCTTATAAAAGCTCTAAAGTGGATTCGAACATTTTTACGCTAATTATTAGTTTTTAAATGTTACAAAACGCTTGTTGGGCCCTGTTTCAAGTGACGAGTTCATTTGGGGCCATAGTTATCAATTTTATAACTATCAATGATGAAATATAAAAAAGAGGTAGATAAATAGTATATACGACATTTCGTGTTTAAAAAAATTGCCAGGCACATCTGACAGCTGAGGCACATTTACGTTGGAGCAGTTGCTCCAACGTAAATGGCAGTTGCCTGTGACAGGTGGACAGACACCGAGTGATCGCATACGAAATATGGGAATATGGGATCAAACGTAAGTACTATCTATTAGCATTTGTTTACGTGTTGTAACTGCCGACAGGCCATCATAAAATGGGTTAATATGCTCACGCATATCAAATATAATGACCAACGAATTACCATTTAGCAAGGCACGCGACGCGCCCCTAATCTCAACAATAAAAGAGCCAAATCCATACAGTATGAATGATACTCCTGACCTTTTCGAGTGGAAATACCTCACAGTAGTCCTGGGAACTTTTTGATAAATTCACACGGACAGTGGTGCGAAAATAAGCAGACCGTGGGAGTTTCGGTTTTGTGGGATATTTTGGGTTTTAGGAGTTAATTAGAATTTCCCGTGTTTTAGAGCTGGCACTGGCAGTGACGTGGTTGTTATGGGTTTGTGTCGGCGTAGAAACATACTACTACGAGTACTATCCCGTTGATTAATTCTTTGACGTCTTTGGATAAAAAAAACTAAATTACATAAATATAAATCTATAACAATCTATAACTCAAAGTTAGGTTTTGTAGGGGTTATCTAAAGTGCAGCAAACTTACCTTTGGAGCTTGTTCAGATTGTCCGATAGTATCAGCAACACTAGCAGTATCTGCCCTATATTATTGGACAGTGCAAACGGGGCCTTAAAATTGGTTAAGGCTTATTAATTGCCACAAGGGTGTCATATGCCTAACGCAGAAACCCAGTTTCTGCAGTGATAACTCCCTGCATTTGCCTTTATTACGCTATCTGTATTATATTTTGCTCTTTATTTTTTTAGCAGAGTCAAATATCTTTGCTTCACGTCTATATCCTTGTGTGGGACTCTGGCTGGTTGTTGGCTATTATTTTTTTAAATTATTCAAATTTGAATTTGATAGACAATTTTTCCAGAATCTTGTCAATTCTGGTAAACAAACTTATGAAGGATCATTCTCGATATTGAAGCCCTAGCGTGAGCTTGCATTTTGGAGACAGTGCCTTTTTCCTTTGAGAAGCAGCCCGCTTATTACAGTTTTTTGCTGAAGTTTGATAATCCAGTGCGCGTACCTGAAGTTCTAGGGATTTTTTTTAGCTGTAATCTATTTTATTGAAGTCCTAGTCGCCAAATTCACAGCGAGTGCTTGGATGCCACAAGAGGTTTTTTGTGTTTGGAGTCAGCTTTGCTGGATTAGATAATCCAAGCTTTATGTTACAAGGCCGGACCTTGAAGAGAGTTCGGGTGAGTATTTACAACGTTTGGTTCCGTCAATTTACCGGATTCTATAGTTTTTCGTCGTGTGATGCTAATTAGCTTATTTTTTGGTAGCCGCCAGTTACGGGCGCTAGGAGAACCTGCTGGTCATTCACTAGCGGTTAGACGCAACCGTCCCGCAAGGCTCTCTACGGGTGACACAGGCCTGTTCTGCTGGGAAACACGTGCCGATTATCCTGTTGCGGTCATCCTGGTATAACCTGCCGCGCAGGCATCCGGTGGTCTATTCTTCGGGAGGCGTCGGTGGAGGAACTTCTCAGTCGGATTAGTATACTGTAGCATTTAGGTTTAGCCTTTATTGGACCATCTGCATCTAGGCTTAGCATTGTACCTACAGACCTTACACCTCTAACGTAGGGTCGCAAAGTGTCGCAACCCGCTAATGCGCTCAGCTTCCGTGTCCCGCCAGTGAATAATTTTCCGGACTTACTAACCTCAAAATTTAGAAAGGCTTTTTGCTCGCCACCGTCTACATATTTTCGTTTTATGCCCTAGGTTTTTTTCACCGTCCTGAATCATTCACCCCGTCATCCATACCACGCATTCTTCATTATCTCATCCTTCACATCTACTTAAAAAACCTGTAAGCCTAATCTTCGCGGCTTTCCGTATTCGCGGTCTAGGACCAAGCGTATTGGCGGCTTGAAACCCATACCTAGTATTGCTTATAGGGTTCTGTATCTCACTGCTAGCCGTACGACGATACTACTGTTTTCCTTTTACCTGTTTAGCATTTTAAGGGCTTTATCGTAGGTAACTTACGAGGGAAGGGAAAATCCCACGAATACTCTCTGGTCAAACTGAGTGTTAAATTCTATAACTTTTAACCGAGTCCTATTTAGGAGAGTAAATCAAATAAATATTGTGTTGTATTTACAGCGTAAAAGCCTACAATGTTTCTTTTAAGTAAGTTTCGATATAAAAAAAATAAAATAAATTGCTGTCGTGTCGGTTTGCAGAAATGTGTTTGTTTTATTTACACTAGTTTTCCTGCAAATTTATGGCGCCCGAACAGTTGGTAACAACCCTGCTGTAAATTAATGGCAACCGAACAGTTGCTAAGAACCCTGCTGTAAATTAATAACAACCGAAGCAGTTGGTAAGTACCCTGGATTTTTTTCTCTTTAACTTTCCTTGTGTGAAATTGTGTGACATAATTTTATTTTATTTTTTTCTGTTGTGTGGGGATGGTGACCGAAAACGGTCGCTTTTAACTAATTTTTTGATTTTAGCTTTCTAGTGAACGAACAGTACCTTCTTTTACCCGTGCTTGTCAACCCTCGTCGTGGTTTGTCATCTAACCCTTCGCCTGCCACGAGACTTGGAGCTTAACTTCTATGTGAATCTGTTATTCTGTTACGTATAAAAAAACCAAAAGAACATTGTTTAAACTTTTGCCTTTCATTCCTGTTCCATACCGAAACATCCCGAGTTATTGATTTCGTAGCGTAGTTCCTCCTATTTTAGAACCCGTAGTACATAGGGCACCTGAAGGTAAGTCAGACGTAGTTACGTATTTCCCGTCATATCCAATATTTATTTTGTCGTATTTTGTTTTTGTTGCTATTGATTGACGCTTCCAGATGTTTCGGCGCCCAAAGGGTTGATCTTTGTCAATTATTCGCAACACTAAGTGACACACATTTATTAGTCTGTTTGTTACCGGTACACGAGTTTGATAGGTTGCCTGATTTTGCACGGATACTTATCTGCTTTCGTGGCTTAGCGGTTTAGGGGTCGGTACTGTGAGTGAGAGGTCGCCGGTTCGCATCTCGACAAACGTCATCTTTTTGCATTTTCTTTTTGTTTTATTTTATTTTTTCTGTAAGCTCCCGGCTTATTAAACGATAATAATAGAGGATTTATTTCAGATTTGACATAATAAATATTTAATTTTGAAATTTTTCATAGATATTTCACTGTTTGGTAGTTTATAATTTAAATAGCACAGGTTGGTTATAATCGTGCGGTCTCCATTACGTAGTGCGGTTTAAGGCTTCTGGGAACTCAGTATTTTACTGTATCGATTTTGATGTGATAGTCAGACGGGCATTCGTGTCGTTTTGCTGGTACGACGGGTATACTATCAGATGTTTAGATGTCTAGTGGGAGATAGTTAGGGACATTTGGAGATAGTTGGTGTTTGTTGTTCCTTGTTATTGTTGTCGAACGCTGTCAATTGTTGTTGATAGGCGTCGGTTGCTGTCGATTTTCTTTCTGAATTTTGATTTTTGTTATTTTAGCCTTGCCAGGTTCTAGGTTTCTGGATCTTTGCTTACTGTAGTTTCTTCAAGATGTCGCGAGCATACAACGAGGATTCCATCCGCGATACCCCCCGTATTCCCTCGGAGTTGAAGGCGCAGCAGGCTCGAACGTTGGATCCGCCAGGGAGTGATGATGTTGAATTCTTCGATACCGAACCACGGTCGCAGGGCGCTCGGTCTGTCGATTGGCCGCCTCGGGGCGCAATCAAGAATGAGTCGCTTACCAAGTGGAACCTTACCTTCTCCGGTGAGGCATGCGTTCGTGAATTTTTTTGCGAATCCGAGACTAGGGTGTTGCGCGTCAAGTCAGTCCTTCCTATGTCGTCAGGCGGTTTTAAGACCTTTGATGGTAGTTTCCTATGCTGGTCATATTTAAGCTTTTGAGTCTCAGTTTCTTGGAGTTTTTTTTGCTGGGATCTTTGATGTTTTGGGGTCCTATTGCTTTTCTTTTTTCTTTGGGGTTTTGCTTGATTTTTTTGGGATCCTAGTTTTTTAGAGGGTCCCAGATTTTTTTGGGCTTCTTGTGGTTTTTTTTGGGGTAATTGACGTTCGGGATTCTAGTTGTTAGGGGGTCCTAGACTATTTTTTGGGTTCCTTGTTATCAAGATCCTAGCGTTTCGGGATTCTGGCTGTTGGGACTATGGCTGGGGATCAGCGTAGATGGCCGCTTCATTTACCTCGGTGGCTTTGTACTTGAACTCGTGCATTAACCTGGCGACATCTTATTCACCGAACTTCTTGATGTACGGTCGTGAGGTGGTGGTTGATCGGCAGCGTGTCGATGACCAGATTAAGGACCAACATGTGGGACTCAGTCGGGCCGAACGCGCTGCAAATCTCCTCACCTTACGTGAAGTATACGCAAGGGTGGCTGATTCGATGGTTTTGGCGTTCCACCGTAACGCCAGGAAATTCAACGAGAACCGGAAGACGGTTAGGCTTGCTGGTGGGCAGATTGTCTGGCGCAGGAACTTCCAACGAGGCACGACGGACGCATACAGAGGTGGAAAGTTTGCGGCGCGATTTGTGCAGTGTCGTGTGGTTAGGCGTATCTCCCCGCAGGTGTACGAGTTGGCTGACACAGATTCTGCACACGTCGGTACTTATCACATCAAGGATATCCTAAAATGATAAGTAGGTTGGCGAGTTTTTTTTCTCTTCTCTTCGTTTGTCGTTCATGTTTTTTGTATATTTTCTAAATTCAAATTGACGCGTTTGTCCGTCTTTTCTCTCATTAGTTATTTTATTAGGCGGTTTATTTGTTTTTTTGGGGTTTTTGGGGGGTCCTTATTTTCTAAATTCAAACTGACGCGTTTGTCCGTCCTTTTCCCTCATTGATTGGTTTATTAGGCTGTTTATTTGTTTTTTGTTTTGGTTTGGTTTGTTGTAGTAGGCTGTACATTTGACTTAGGTCTAGATAGGGGTGGCTTATCAACTAATTTAAGGTACCTGTAAATCCACGGCGTGCGTTTGACCTTTTTTTAACACGTTGTAGGCCTTTGGGTCAGATTCTAGGCACGTAATTTCGCCGAAGGTCGGACTTAGCTTGCGGCGATTGTTTAAAGTTAGGGTGCGTAGGTGTGTACCGTGTCATCGTAATATTGTACCAACAATGAGTATTGCTGTGTTGTAGGTTAGTGTCTTAATTGATTACTGTTGTTTGGTGTATTTAGGGTAGTTTAGAATAAGTTGATCCCGGTTACGACATATCTCGACTTTGTGTGAAGCTTCCACAGTCTTGCCTGGTTTTTTCGTTTATATCCTTGTCTGTAGCATTCACGCTAGACAACTGGATGGTATCACCCCGTCGGGGATTTGATAACATGTCTTACCGCACTCTTTGCAGTGTCGGTATTTCTTTGCTGGCTGTACCGAACAAGGTTTGCGGTGTGACGCTCCTGTTCCTCCCTTAGCGCGTGGTAAGTTGGTGGTGGTGTGCCAATCGCATAGGTGAGACTCTTACTTTAGTGCTTTTCCCGGATTGGACCTTTTTCCCGGATTTTGAATTTCTGCCGCTCCTTTGGGATGTGGGCAGTGTATACGTCCTTACGTTAGGGATGTTAGGTTAGTGCGTGTGTTATTTTAGCTTATCTGTAATTAGAGTTTAAATTTCTATATTTAAATAGCTTCGGGTGGTTCTCGGCTAGTAATTCTTCGTGGGACTACTAGTCGATTATCGACTTATTGTGTATTGTGTGTTGTCTTTAGGGTTAGTCAAGTGTTAGGTTAGGGTGTCGTTTCATTGTTGGTACTTTGTAGTTCAGGTACATTTATTGTATCCACTTCCTATCTAGGCTGGTCCATGGAACTTTTTGAAGGGTTGGCATGGGATTTAGGTTGTGTCATTCTCATGTTTTCTTTTGGTGGGGGGATATCTGCAGTGATAACTCCCTGCATTTGCCTTTATTACGCTATCTGTATTATATTTTGCTCTTTATTTTTTTAGCAGAGTCAAATCTCTTTGCTTCACGTCTATATCCTTGTGTGGGACTCTGGCTGGTTGTTGGCTATTATTTTTTTAAATTATTCAAATTTGAATTTGATAGACAATTTTTCCAGAATCTTGTCAATTCTGGTAAACAAACTTATGAAGGATCATTCTCGATATTGAAGCCCTAGCGTGAGCTTGCATTTTGGAGACAGTGCCTTTTTCCTTTGAGAAGCAGCCCGCTTATTACAGTTTTTTGCTGAAGTTTGATAATCCAGTGCGCGTACCTGAAGTTCTAGGGATTTTTTTTAGCTGTAATCTATTTTATTGAAGTCCTAGTCGCCAAATTCACAGCGAGTGCTTGGATGCCACAAGAGGTTTTTTGTGTTTGGAGTCAGCTTTGCTGGATTAGATAATCCAAGCTTTATGTTACAAGGCCGGACCTTGAAGAGAGTTCGGGTGAGTATTTACAACGTTTGGTTCCGTCAATTTACCGGATTCTATAGTTTTTCGTCGTGTGATGCTAATTAGCTTATTTTTTGGTAGCCGCCAGTTACGGGCGCTAGGAGAACCTGCTGGTCATTCACTAGCGGTTAGACGCAACCGTCCCGCAAGGCTCTCTACGGGTGACACAGGCCTGTTCTGCTGGGAAACACGTGCCGATTATCCTGTTGCGGTCATCCTGGTATAACCTGCCGCGCAGGCATCCGGTGGTCTATTCTTCGGGAGGCGTCGGTGGAGGAACTTCTCAGTCGGATTAGTATACTGTAGCATTTAGGTTTAGCCTTTATTGGACCATCTGCATCTAGGCTTAGCATTGTACCTACAGACCTTACACCTCTAACGTAGGGTCGCAAAGTGTCGCAACCCGCTAATGCGCTCAGCTTCCGTGTCCCGCCAGTGAATAATTTTCCGGACTTACTAACCTCAAAATTTAGAAAGGCTTTTTGCTCGCCACCGTCTACATATTTTCGTTTTATGCCCTAGGTTTTTTTCACCGTCCTGAATCATTCACCCCGTCATCCATACCACGCATTCTTCATTATCTCATCCTTCACATCTACTTAAAAAACCTGTAAGCCTAATCTTCGCGGCTTTCCGTATTCGCGGTCTAGGACCAAGCGTATTGGCGGCTTGAAACCCATACCTAGTATTGCTTATAGGGTTCTGTATCTCACTGCTAGCCGTACGACGATACTACTGTTTTCCTTTTACCTGTTTAGCATTTTAAGGGCTTTATCGTAGGTAACTTACGAGGGAAGGGAAAATCCCACGAATACTCTCTGGTCAAACTGAGTGTTAAATTCTATAACTTTTAACCGAGTCCTATTTAGGAGAGTAAATCAAATAAATATTGTGTTGTATTTACAGCGTAAAAGCCTACAATGTTTCTTTTAAGTAAGTTTCGATATAAAAAAAATAAAATAAATTGCTGTCGTGTCGGTTTGCAGAAATGTGTTTGTTTTATTTACACTAGTTTTCCTGCATTTCATACTACTTAACAAGGCACGCGCCTGAAATCCCAACAACAAAAGAGCTTAACTCCATATAGTAGGGATGAAACTCCTGACATTTTCGACTAGAAATACCTCTGTCCTGGGAACGGGAACCTTTTAACAAATTCACACGAACCGTGGTGGGAAAATGATGAAACCGTGGGAGTTTCGGTTATGTCGGATATTTGGGGTTTAGACTGTTTCGAGTGGTTAATTAGATTTGCCGGTGTTTTTTTTATTTAGCTTATTTGAGCAGGTAGTACAGTAACCCATGTTTTTATGTGTATATTGTATTCGTAATACCATTTAGCGAGTCTGGTCATAGACCACACTATAAACAATATATATATAATTATAGTTAGAATAACGCCTTTTCTTTCGCACGCTTTCTGTATATTGACATTTATTATTTGCTTCCCTTTTTCTTTCTTTAGGTTCAAATGTAATTTTTTGTACCTATAGGAATATAACAATTGATTTCTACTGACGCTCGATCGAACGCACAAAAAGGTTTTATTGCCCAGCGCGCCAAATGGTATTGAGAATTTGTAGTGTTGGCGTGGGAAAATAGCAGAATGAACCCACTTTGTTAAAACGCTGCTTTTCCTTTTATGAAGTAGCCCTTATGAAATCTACGAATAATAAGTTTCTGTCAAAAATTTCATTTTTGGTACAAGCTTTTACTGCCGACTGTACTTTTCTGCATACCATCATCAAGTACTCATTGAGACGATGCTAACGAGCCCAAACACGATGGGGTTGTGTCGTTTTATTGCGGAGTTCCTATGGCCACCTTCCAGCTCCAGCATCAGATCAGCTCCAAGTCATCATAATATTGCATTGTCATGCGATATACATATGCTTGCAAAATTTCAGCTCAATTGGATAACGGGAAGTGACTGAAAAATTGATTGCAAGTTTTGACGGACCAACTTACATACTTACATATTTACATACATACGAACAGTGCATGTTAATATAAAGCTTGTAAAAAGAGATCAGACGTATCCGAGTATCTCATTTATCTAAAGGAATTAAGAATTTTGTAATTGTATTGTATTTGTATCTGAGTATTAGGCCAAGGCAGCCTATTCTGTAATAACTTGCTTTAACCTCACCTCACCATTCACCCACAAATATATATTGACGCCGCGATTCGTAATAATCAAGCGTAGTAGCAGAGGTCTAGTTTCGTTAGGCATGACGGGTGAGGTGAGGCGCATAAGCGCGTTCCAAATAACAGCCCAGCTGAAGTAAAATAGAAAAATAAGGACTCAACTTTAGATATGCTTGCATTTTACGAGGGCGAGAGGATTTGATGAAATTAGACTTCTACGTCATAATAATAGGAAAGCGTCTCACCTACTAAATACCAGCCCTATACAACAATTAATTTATTATATACTAAGCAAAAACGTCCGCTAACGAAATTCTAAGTTTCGATCAAAGAGGAAAATTGAAAATTGGCGTATAATTTTTCAATTTTCCTCTTTGATCGAAACCTATACAACAACTCAGGATCCCCAAAAGCAGCTAAGTCCCTACCTCAGCCTGGTCAATCCCCCCTTAAAAGGTGTCAAGCTTTATAACAATCGCAAAAGCACATACACTTGACAAGTCGGTTGACATGTTCACATACTCGTGTGATCCTCTGGTTTCGCGCACGTGCGCTGGCTCGCCCGGGAACCGAACCCAAGCCCGTGGGAAATATAACCGACGACAACATTCCATGGTGTTGTGCGAAATGTTTGTATCGACATTATCATCATCATCATATTCATCATATCAGCTGAAAGACGTCCGTCCACTGTATACCTACACTTTATATTGGATTTACGCACAAGGTGTATTTTTTTTACTCTTAAGCGATTTCAATGTTGCAATTTCAAATTAGAGATGGACCACCACACCGAGCTCAAAATACGCTACGTTGTAACACTCCGATGAAGCAGCATTAAATTAAGCAAAAGCACTGACACTTGACTTAAAAGTCAAGCGACTTGAGTCGGTTGACATATTCACACACTCGTGAGAACCCCTGCTTCCGGTGCACGCACTGGCTCGCCCGGGAACCGAACCCAAGCCCGTGGGAAATATAACCGACGACAACATTCCATGGTGTTGTGCGCGAAATGTTTGTATCATCATCATCATCATCATCATATCAGACGAAAGACATCCACTGTATACCTACACTTTATATTGGATTTACGCACAAGGTGTATTATTTTTTTGCTCTTGAGTGTATAAATTTAACTCTTTCAGACCCGTTGTCTCAATTCAACGTTGTTACGCCACATTTGACGTCTATAGACGTCCAGCTCCGAGAGTAGGTTATAGCGCTTTAACATAACGATGAAGCACTTACACTAAACTTGACTAAAGTCGGTTGACATATTCACACAGTCGTGTGACCCTCTGTGGTTCCGCGCACGCGCGGCGGTTCGCCCGGGAACCAAACCCATCCCGTGGGAAAAATAACCGACGATATCATTCCATGCTATTGTGCGAAATGTTTGTATGTTTGAATAGCGACATTAATAAATAATAAATTAATTAATATTTGCGGACAATCTTACACAAATCAAACTAGTCCCAAACTAAGCAAAGCTTGTACTATGGGAACTAGACGACGATATAGATACTTATATTATAATATATAGAGAAATACATACTTAAATACATAGAAAACATCCACGACTCAGGAACAAATATTCATGGTCATCACACAAATAAATGCCCTTACCGGGATTCGAAACCAGGACCTCTTGCTTCGTAGGCAGGGTCACTACCAACTAGGCTAAAGAGGTCGACATTGTCACTTTAAAATCGTATTAGATAAGAGAGCTTGGCAGCGTATAGTGAATGACTAACGTAGTGCTAATAGTGCGTGCGGTTCTAGGTTCAACATCGATACTGGCAAATAATAATTATTATTATTATTAAGAGCCTGTTGTGTCCCACTGCTGGGCAATGGCCACCCCCTCCGTTTCCAGACTTTGCTATCTTGAGCAGTCTCTGGCCAATCCTTTAAAAAGGAGTCTAGCTCGTCTCGCCATCGCCGACGAGGTCTGCCGCGTCTCCGTTTTGAGCTGTCGGGCTGCCAGTCAGTTGCAATCTTAGCCAAAAGCTCGCTCGGCATGCGGGTGACATGACCAGCCCAGTCCCACTTCAACTTAGACATTAATTGTACAACATTAATTAAACCTATTTATACAACCTATTAAACATATCGTCACCTTGTACTTTTGCTATGTATTTAAGTATTTGGGTCATTGTCAGATTTAGGTTCGCGTCTCTTCGGTGGACATTGCCAAAGTTAAGGGCTATTAAGCCTAATTTTTGGTTGAACTCTAAATCCGCATAAACGGCGTTGCCCCTTCTATAATTCTATGTGATCAAAACATATTATATATAAATGTAAGCCCTTAACTTTTGACCACCGGAAAGATGATTTTTGTTTTTGTGACTGACAATGACATAAGTAACAACTTTAACGTCGTCTAGTACCCATAAAAGAAGACTTATTGGCTTACTATGGTGCTAGTTCGATTTGATTATGTGTAGGTACGTAGTACGTAAAACTATCAAGGGTTTAATTTAAATAGCACAAGCTGTGTTTTTTTTCTTATTTGTGGCTTATCAACCATACGGGAGATAAGAAATCTGGATTGGCTGGGTATCTTGTACTTACATGATAGCTATTTATAATTTACAGATATGACGAGATTAATTGGCTGGCACAAAACGAAGATGAATATCATAACACCAATAAGGGCTCTGAAATTATCAGACTAGGCTAAGATTAAAAATGGTTTACCTGTCATAGCCAGTCATATTATCAGAAAGTGATATTTATTATTATTTGAATAGGTATGTACCTTGTTTATAGGGTTCCGTATATCAAAAGGACAAAAAAACGCTAATTTTTTAAGATAATTTATTTATTTATTTCAGACTCAGGATCCATATAAATGTTAGTGCTTAGGTATATAATTACAATACACATATTACTTACAAACTAGAGGTAAGTACAAATTATACATTAAAAACAAACAAGAAAAGGAATATAGCAATGTCAACTTAAAAATTAATACATAATAATAATATTCCCGCGAATGTCAATTTGTTTATAGCAAAAAAAATTAACATTATTAAACAATTACTTTTATTATTTAATGTTAAATATTTTAGGCCTATCACCCATGTGAATGGAGTTCCAGTGCCTTCACTACAGGGCAGTCGAACCTACTCAGAAGGCTGTTGGTACTGGCTCGCACTCTGCTCATCACAGAGGCAACACGTTTCCTCAATATTGTTTTAAAGCAATCCGTGTTAGTCCCTGCAAACATACCAGAAGCGCTGCACCAGCGAGGCAGTCCCAACAGCATCAGTCCTAACCGATGCAGCTTTAGGTTTTTTGCTTCCTGCCTTGAAAACAAGAAATTCACTTTTTGTGGCATTTGTACCTCAGCCCATGAGCCACCGCGTACCCGTAATAAGTAGTAATAAGTAGGATCAGTTCTATCCCTCTCAGTCCGTCTGTCAAGACCCTTTCTCAGGAACGGTATTAAGTAAAAAAATTACCTGGTTTTTTACAAAAAGACGGCATAAATTGTCACCGAAACTTTTTCAAACGATTCCCAGGCCGACCTCACTAATTATTAACGCATCCCTTTTGACCAAAAAAAGAATTCCCACAAGATGCTAAAGAATTCGTGTGAATATTTTTTTGAACCCACTGCCGACCATTACGGGGATGCTGCTGTAGAGCCGATTGTTGCGAGGGTAGCTGTGTGTTGGGCCACAAAAAATGCGAGTTCAATAAATTATTCATACAAAAAAATATATAAAGACAAGCTGTCTGCTTTGCCCAAAGGTTGACTGGTAGAGAATGCTTGAGGCATTAAGTCCGCCTTTGTACGATAAGTTGTTATTTAGTGCAATAAAGATTAAAAAAATAGGTAAATACCTAGTCAGAATACCGGTAACGGTCCCCGTCACGAACTACACTCAAGAGCAAAAGTTTCGGGTCGGTGAAATACCGTCATATTTCCTAAAATAGTGCAAGGTTGTACAGTTTTTTTAATCCTGTCATGATTTTTATTACGGACTTTATTACATGATCTTTACGACGTTCTTGATTATGGACTTCTATTCGGTTATGTCTACAGCTGCTCGTAACTGTCGTAACGCAGTAGAAACGGATAGCCCCGTCAGAGTTTTTATTTGATCAGACCAGCTGGTGGGAGATCTGCCAGGTGGACGCCTTCCCAGCGGGCGTAACATGGTTGCCATTTTATCACTTATCGCTGTCGATAAGACATCCGTCACGTTCTGATAAGCATGCGAGTGCGAGGTTGAAATGCCCTTACATCCTATATTTGACAACCGTCATCCCGGTATAACCATCACCACAAAGTATCAAAATAATGTGAGTGCCGTATTTCTTCGGGGCAGTCTATCGTCTTACACTACCAAAACGTAATATCTAGAATATCAGTGACATAAAATTTGAACCTTAATACTATGACGATACCGTTTGTTTTTTCAACATGAATGTTGTAGTGGCACGTGCTTACTCGGCAGCTAGCGGCTATGCGATAATCGGAGCGAAAAATTCACCTGAGAAGAGCCGTACTATACAATAAACGTCAATGATGACATATGATGACAGAAATTGTACTGGGATGACAGCTGCTGTCAAATATCAATTATAAGGCATTTCAATTATAAGCCCAATTTACAGACCAAAACCAGTTTTTCGAGATTATCCCAGTCTCTACGCACTAGATCGCTAGTTGTATGGCCCCTATATTTAGGTATTTAAAAGCCGTTACAAACGTTCTCGCGTGCGGAGCCTGCATGACAATTTTGTCACATGACACACTCCATCGAAAGTGACCGCAGTATGTTACCCTGTATCAAAAGTAAGTATATGTGTGTTAAAAGATCGTGAAAGGTCGGGAATTGTACATTAGGTAACGAAGGGTACACTTATAAGACGGGGACTGATGCACAGCTATTTATTTTCGTTCGTGAGAAAACGAAGTTCTTGTTTACTTGAATTTATTCAGTAGATAAAACAAGTACCTAACTGATTATTGCGCATTTGACTTGGGTATCGGATAAATAAGTAATTGAACGAGAGAGCAAAGCGAACGAAGTTCTCTGCCTCAGGTTGGGCCAAAATTCTTTCGTATGTTCGGATGTCCAGCTGTCCTCCTCTACAGGTCGCATATCTCAACTGATGCTCGTGATAATTTGCGAGCAGGTTTGATAATTATAAGGTATTTTTTTGTTGAGTTAGTTTTTCGTAATTTTTTTTTTTTTTTTTTACATAAACAGACTCCCTAGTTCTACAGCTCGCAGAGCCACTAGTAGTAAATTGTACAACAACTGCGATCTTTACGGGCATGAGAAGCGATAACATATTTTTTCCATAATATAGGGGTGTAGACTCAAAATTAATTATAACTTAAAAATAAAGAAGGCAAAAAAATATGCCTAATGCCGAAAATCCCATTCGAATATCTCAATAAACGACGAAGCTGCAACCGTTTCAATGTTGCCTGTTAGAGAGAGAAAACGCTCCGGGATCGTGACGTCACGATCGTCTAGCGTCATAATAAATGACAATCGTTTCATATGAAGGTGCGTTTTGCGGAAAAGGGACAGAACATACCCCTTCTTAAAACTATGGACGCTTCTGACGTGATTATTTAACCTCTTGCGATGCTTTTTTCTCCATTTTACTACATTTTTAATATTTTTTCGAGAAAATGCAACATTATTGATTATTTAATTTAGTGTCTACACCCCTATTGTGACGAAATTTTGTATAGCGATAGGAACTCGTAATTTGAGCTTGAGAAACACATCCATGTATCCTATAGGATATACTTTATTTTATTTTATTATTCTGTAAGCTATTGATTAAACTGAAAGCTAAACTAAAGTGGCAGTGGGCGGGGCACATTGCACGTAGAACTGATGGCCGTTGGGGCGGAAAGGTTTTCGAGTGGCGACCACGTACCAGAAGGCGCGGCGTTGGTAGGCCTCCCACAAGGTGGACTGATGACCTGGTGAAGGTCGCGGGAGTCCGCTGGATGCGGGAGGCGCAAGACCGGTCACTTTGGAACTCTTTGGGGGAGGCCTATGTCCAGCAGTGGACGTCTTTCGGCTGATATGATGAACATGATGATGAAGCTATTGATTCATTTGTTTCGTAAGTACGTCGATTAAAACAGTAATTGAAAAAAAATCTCCTCAAATAAAAACAAAATTCTTCAGTTCAAAAAACCAATTCGAGTTAAGGCAGCTTCAACGCACATTCAAATAGATTAGTACGAGTTGAAAATAGTTTTCCATTTCCACACAGAAATTCAATTCAACATAGTTCCATTCAAAAGGCTAGTCATGTTAATCCTCTTTGGTTTCACACGGTATACGATTGATTTTCAAGTGTTTAAGGTCCATCATTTACAAATTGTCGTATCTTTTTAGGAAACCCATAGCAGATACGCCCTTTGTGAACAAAGGAAAGAACCTGTGTCCAGTTTAAGTTGATCCCTGGCCTGGTATATGTTTCATGTTTTTGATGGTCTCTGTAACTTGGTCGAGTAGCATTAGAAACAGGGGTTTAGGTGCTTTGGTTTGCTAGACACTAGATTAATCTAGGTTATAACGTCCTGAATATTATCTTGTTTTATTTCGAACATCCTCAATGGTCCGTTTATTTTATTCTGTCTCGAGGATAGAGAGAAATAACGCGATATCGTGATGAACAGGCGACACTCCATGTTGACCACGATCACTCTGACGAGAGTGATAATGATAATGATAAATGATTTATTTCACAAAAACGCTTGTTACATGATATGGGTTATATCCATCAGACTCCAAACTAGGCTTAAGCCTGTATCTTGGCAGTCTGCGACTTCTGCGAGTGCGAATAAGTAAAGTGAAACGACTGAGAAGAAGAAGCTGGTGTACCGTCGCCATCACATACAGTTCAGTGTTCAGATGTTTGTGAGTTGCTTGTTTGCTCTGATGTATGTGATGGCGACTGTACACTGTATTCCGAGACACCATTCTATAAATGAGCTGAGGTATAACGTCGCGCTGTAGTCTCGGCAAACGTGCCTTGTTTTCTGGACCCACAAGTCGTACTAATGGCACGCGACCGGATGGTCTCTCCTGTTTCCCTAGGCAAAAGGCTGCAGCTTGTTATGTGGGTACCTGTATGGGTACCTTTGCACTGGTTCACCTTTCCTACATACTTAAGAAGAATAGTAGTTGCGGCTGCCCAAAATGTCCTGGAACCGACGTACGACTTCCTTCCGGTTGATATCGAGACGGTTATCCGGGTAACCTTAATCTGTAAACCGGAGAGGACAGGTCCTGTCTATAACTGTAACGAGAAAACATGTCGCCGTGCAGAAACTCCCCGAGATTTCGACCTTTTACAATATCGATTGTAGGTAGGTGTTAGTCAGTCTTTGCAAGTTTTAGTTCATTCCATGTAGTTTACATCACAATACATTTTATATGGTCCCAGTGCTCCTTTTACGAGCTAGGACTTGTAGACGCACCGTTTTTGTTACCTAAGTTAAAACACTGCTCATCAAACTTCCACACCGTGCCCCATGAAAACATGGGGTAAGTGCTCAATCTCGAACAATAGGGAGCAGCCTTTAATACTTAATCTAATACGCCCGGGCTCCATTTTGAAATCCGTTTACCGCTCCCTAGGGCTGGCCTCGAGGGGCCTACGGAAGTTTCCTGAAACATGGGCCTCAGTCCGGGTCATCTCTTTAACATACCAATCGTATTTCAAAATGTCCGCCCTCTCGATCAAACACGTATAAGGTGGCCGTACGAGAGAGCAAGCTCGCGGAACACAGTGAAATGCGATCGGAAGCGATGAACGAAATAGGTCTCCAGTAATGGAGATTGTTTACGCCATCAAGCGAGGTACCTATTAACATTTCAACATTGTTTATTAGTGTTGGCCTTCGATGAGGGAAAGAAATTTGCCGGAAATTCTGCTGAGCTGGTAAAGTTACCGACGGTTTGAGACAACCCAGCCTAAAACATGAATCCAAAGTGGTGTTGGGACTGGGACGCTCACTTCTGTCGACTAAGATAGGTATTGTAATACAGATGGTTCATTGTCTAGCTCTAGGCAGTAACTGGGACATTCGTTAAAATGCAATATTTAATTTACAGGTAAAAAAAAAGTCAAGCAAGGCAAGTCCATCTAAAATAACAGATCTTTTTTACTAGCTTTATATTAACTTGCACTGTTCGTATGTATGTAAATATGTAAGTTTGTAACTTGTCCGTCAAAATTTGCAATCCATTTTTCAGTCACATCCCGATATCCAATTGAGCTGCAATTTTGCAAGCGTATGTATATCGCATGACAATGCAATATTATGATGACTTGGAGCTGATCTGATGCTGGAGCTGGAAGGTGGCCATTGGAACTCCGCAATAAATCGACACAACCCGACCGAGTTTGGGTTCGTTAGAATCGTCTCAATGATTAGTTGATGATGGTATGCAGAAAAGTACAGTCGGCAATAAAAGCTTGTACCAAAAATGAAATTTTTGACAGAAACTTTTTTAATAAGATACTTAAATTTACAGATATAGACAGGAAAACTTGCATATTATGGAGGCAAAATATGTATGTATACCAATGAAACTTTGTTTGTAACTAAAGCCTGGCATTATAAATCAGGATATGCCGAGTCCTACCAAAGTTTATGGGTCCTATCCCCATCGGGGGGTAAGAGCAGGGGGGAAACAAACTAGGCGAGTAAAGTGTCATTTTAAATGTATTTTTTTGCGCTGAATCGAATGAGACCACCCCCCTACTTACCTCTAACTACTATGAAATTTTTCATTTTTTCTTTTTTTTTGTTCGTACCTATGTTTCTTCTTTCTTTATAATTTTTTATATATTTTTTTAGTAATTAATATTTAGATATTTCCTAAGAGAGTATTGAAATGAATTATCCAAAGTCAACATTTTGCTTGCTAGGTTAGTATATTAGTAAACCAGCGATAAAACTCTCAGTAGCTCGATTCAATCCACACCCCAGACTCGGTTGAAATGGCGTCAACCAATGTCACTGGAAAGCAAAATGCATGAACGTTCAACAAAATGAAGGTTACTAAAAGTCGTTAAAATTTGTGTCTTTGTCACTTTGGCATTTGTGTTCGTAAGAAAAAGGGACGAAACCGTATTTTCTTTATCAGAGGTTTTTTTAAGTTTTATGAATAAGGGTGTTGCCCCTAGATTTTCGCCAGGTTACTTTCCCACCACGCATGCTGATCGCTTTATTGGGTTCGTCCTAAAATTTATTTCTCTTAATTAGGTATATAAATCTAAAGATCTGCTAAAATTGCTACCTGCGTCATTAACATTATCCTCATCCATTTCAAACCAAAAGTCACAAACTCAATTCCATCCTACCCCAATAATCCCACAAACCCAAAACTCCCACGGTTTCGGTATATTCCCACCACTTTCGTGTGAATTTGTCAAAAGGTTCCCATTCCCAGGGCGCTCCGTGAGACAGTTCTGCTCAAATGTTCCAAAACGGCAGGAGTTTGATTTGAACAAACGAAGTCACGATAGAGCGTTTAATAGTATACCTTATCTCGTCTCCATAAGGTTTAATAATAGTATGCTAACTGTATCGTCGTTGATACTAAATGTACTTAAGCTCTTTCGTCGTTGAAATTGGTGGCGCGTGCCTCGTTAAGTGGTAAATAGTTGGTTAAAATTCCGATTTTGAATAGGGACTGGGGTTGAATTGACCCCATGTTTATTTTTTCTGGGTGGTTAACGGCTTTTAAGTGCTAATGTAAACGTGAGACTCATATCACATTATAATTAAGAACCTAATTAATGCTTATTTTCTTACCGTGAGAGTTCCTGTGTTTTGCTTAAATTTAGTTAATCGATCCCCATCCCCACCTATCCACCTAACTGCATTTTAGTATGTTTCGCGAACTACACGGAAAAAAAACTTGATTAGAGGTAAATATTCTTGAATTGAGAAATTAATTAGGTAAATGACCTAGCTGATCTGCGTCTCTGCGTCTCAATACGTGTCTGTGCTAAGAATTTATTTTGAGTAGAATATTATTATAGTACTTGCAACTCTGGTTTTGGTTTGGTTTTCGCTGGACTATACTCTGTAATTATATCTGTATAGCGTACAGTATGTATACTCATAGGTTAATATTATACTCTTAGATAGGTTCATAAATTAGTTTTAGTTTATCGGATCCACTGAAAATCAGCGTCGTTGCAATTTGTGTCTTGCTCGACTCATGCTGAGTGGACTCCTTTTTTGAAGCAACACTAGATTCCTTCTTTAGATCTAAGCCTTGTGCGATGTAGGTATATATATGCCTGTTGTTGTTCCAAAATAAATTTATTCTATTCTATTCTATTCTAAATGTTAAATTATCTCGAATAAAACGAAATTATCTTGGACCAAGATTGTTTTCTCTTGATTCGAGAGAATCATCTTAATGATGATTTCTGTTTCATTCAAGATAATCGCGGTCTTCCTAATGAATGTCTTGATTCAAGATTTTTTCTGTGTAGTTAGGGGTAATCACGTTACGTTCCGAACGCGCGTTAGGACAATTTAACTGTCATTTTTTCCATATAAAAAGTGACACTCAGATCTACCTGACGCGCGTAAAATGCGTTACGTGATCGACCAGCTGATTATGTCGCGATAGCTACGCGAGTGTAGGAGTGAACGCGTGCGCGAAATAAATTAAAATGTGGAAGGCGATGAGCTAAAATAGACTTAAAATTAACCAAATTGATGTGTCATGAGTTTCTAACACTGTCAGATTTAACAGTGACATAAACTTGTCATCAACTAGTTAATCGATATGACGCCATGACAGAGTTCTTCTTCTCTTACTCAAGCTAGGCTCTTGTCGGTGTAGCTCAAAGTAGGCCCTCCATCTACTCCGATCCCACGCAATCTCTTTGACCTCACGACAGAGTTAAATAACTTATATCCTATTAAATCACAGACAGTATCCCAAACCCATCATGTGACAGATTTGACACGTGAGGGATAAATACCAACTCAATGTCAAATTTAAATATTCTGTAATTTTTAAAAGAATTTTGTTGTTCTCTTCATTCCGTGCCTCAACAGTTAACATGTCCTCATCCCAAAGGAAAAACCGCATCGAAAATCCATCTAAATAATTGCTGTAACATCGGTCCATTGCATTAATTAAGGCTTTCACTCAAAACGCAACCCTATCACCTAAACATCAAAGTCTATATTCCAAGCTGTTTCCATTGCAGTGCTAAAACACGTTCACTTAAAAGGGAATCTTGTACTACAGGTATAAGGTTGATTTTCATGTGGGAGGGTGGAGAGATGAATTGCAATATGATAATTGTATAGGAGATATCCCTAAGGGCTCGCCCTTAACGTGTGGCTGTTAACACGGGCTGCTGATAAAGTGTGGAAAACATATTTATTCAGGAATATGTGGTTTTGCTATAGTAATAGGTCATTTTCTTTTACAATTTATTAAATAAGGTTAGGTATATAAATATGGTATCGATAATCTGGTAATTAAAAAAAGTATATTTAAACAGGGGCTCTAATTTTTTTTGTGTGTGCTCTTTAATTAGTAGGTAACATCGCCTTAACTACTTAACCCTGCATTACAGTCGACGTGCCATAGATATATGTATGTAATGTATATACACTATATGCATACACTCTCAAAACCTTATATTACTATTTCATAAAAATATATCGCCGTCCCTTTGCGGCAATCGGCATATAAATGTAAAAACATACTATAAATTTTGATCTGAAGATCGCTATAAAATTATCATAAATACACACTTTTCTCAATAGGGCGTGTGAACAGGATTGTCGGTTACGCTTCCTATGGGAAGCGGGTTCGGTTCCCGGGTGAAACAGGGGCATGGGAGCGGCGCGTGCGCCGGGGCCATTGTTACCCAACTTAGTATAACGCCTTTTTAACTGACTTCAAACAGAAGTTTGGAATTGGCTTGTATCCCTATCATCTACTGAATGGAACTTTTTTCAGACTAAGATTTAGGGGCGAATTTGCAACTATTTGGTTTGAAACTGAATAAAGATATAATCTATTTATTTTATATTGCTCGAATAATGTATGTTAATTTAATGTCCTCGGAAACATTCTGATTGTGTTATATTTATATAAGATTGTGTTATATTGTATTATGGTTCAAAAAGTTTTTTGTTACTATTTGGGTTGAAGCTGGAAAAAATGTATTATTCGGATTATTATTGCTTTAAAGATACGCTGATTTTGTTATATTTTTAAAAGATTGTTTTATACATATTACATTTTATTTTTATTATATTGTTTTTACTTTTTGCTACGGAATTCCTTTTTTGTATTTACACAACTAAAAACTTATATGAGAAACGTAGGAATTGGTACATATTTCCATATACCTAATAATACCTATATAATTTACAAAAAAGACAAAAATGTCTATGCACTCCTACTTCCACATAAGCTTAAGTATTTGATTTTGATTATAAGTTCACTTTACACGGGTCTAATGCGATGTTTAATTTACCTTTATTTCTGACGTTTCCACACGACTCTTCCAGTAATCTTTTAATTTATGTGTACCTTGGTGTACAGTCAAGTGCAAAAATAAGTATCGATTTAATCCTCTCATAAATGTACCGAAACCTTAATCCACAACTGACATACGAGCGGTGGGGCATATTTATGAATAAGTTGTATGCATCATATTTTTACATTAAATTTGACTGTACAAACCGCTAGAGTTGAAAGTGTTATTTACTCGCAATTTGATATTGATTTTGACATAGATTATATTCTTATCTCGCTTACCTCTTTAAATAGATAGAGTCAGTCTGGCAAACACAAGTTGAACTCACAAGATTCAATAAAACGTCATACGAATACATTTTGACAAACAGTTGAAGCATATTTAAATCCAACCACTCATATTTACCTACCCAAGCCAAATCTCAGATACCGAAAGCAAACAACCGGATATTTTCCCATGCGCCAGCGCATCCCACGGGCAGGCATGGGAGTGGGAACTGACCTGCACAAAAAATGGTTCAACCTTTACCCCACATCGGAATGCCTTAACGCGTCATGGGAAGCGAATTATGCGGTGTAGATTTTTTGTCAACACGTTTGGAATTCGCACGGTTTTGGGCGGAAATAATACCTAAATGCATACATGTAGCATATTTTTAGTTACCTTATGACAGTTATGACATAATATATTTTATCGGCAAGTTCTAAGCTCATATTTTATGGATTGATGTCATTAATAAAATTAACATATACCTACCCATTACCCGTGTTAAAAATGCCATGACGAAACATTTTTAAATATTATTTTATTAAATTCAATTATATATTTTTTTACCCATAAAACTGTTCCCATTTTGTATTCCATTTTGATATTTTTTTTTTTTTGCACACAACTTATTTACAGTACTACAAACTAGTCCGTCAACCAGTCAACCTTATAGCAAAACAATTATTTTTATTGCCATAGGTTATGTCAACTAGATGTTTTACCCCTACCCGTCATTCATACCTATAGCTACCGTCTGTAGTGTCTGTAGTCTGTGTGAAGTGCAAACAACCCTAGAGGATAAGCAAACAGCTCTATGTGCATTCCTTGACGTCGAGGGAGCTTTCGACAACACACCCACAGAGACTATCCTTAAGGGATTGGCATCAAAGGGTGTGGACGAAAACACCATCAGATGGATCCAGAGCATGCTATCAAATAGAATAGTCACTCTGACCCTCAATGCAATTGAGTTTACATTTTACACCACAAGAGGATGTCCTCAAGGAGGCGTACTATCCCCACTACTATGGACCCTGGCAGTGGACCAACTCCTAGCAACTATGAAGGACCTAGACTATGACACGCAAGGATATGCCGACGACCTTGTAGTCATAATCAAAGGTCCCTGCCTCCACACAATTTCGAACCTAATGCAAGGAGCGCTCAACACCATAAACAAATGGTGCAAAGAAAATGACCTGTCCATCAATGCGAGCAAAACAGTACTAGTTCCTTTTACTAGGAAAAGGAAACTAGATAAGCTTGCCAAATTAAAACTGAATGGACAGGAAATACCCTATTCAAATGAGGTCAAGTACCTAGGAGTTACCTTTGACCAAAGGCTAACTTGGAACGCTCATTTGAATAACACAATACAAAAGGCAAAAATGGCCATGTGGACTTGCTGCCGAATGGCAGGAGCAAGATGGGGCATAAGACCCAAAATTGCTTTGTGGCTTTACACAGCCGTAGTGAGGCCGATAATCACATACGCCTCTGCAGTCTGGTGTAACAAAGTCCACCAAAAGACAGCCATCACAAAGTTAAGCAGTCTTCAGCGTACAGCTTGCTTAACAGCAACAGGAGCTTTATGCTCAACACCGGGGGCAGCCTTGGATGCACTGCTCGATCTAACGCCACTCCACCTGCAAGTGCAAAAGGAGGCGAAGCAGTGCATCTACAGGATATGCACACTAACAAGGCCAAAATGGCGCTCTCAAGCGCTAAGCAAACTTGAGGCCCTTGTTTTTGATAACAAAAACCTAAGCATGCCCACTGACGACACATACGTGGAATGCAAATTCACTAGACTGTATACAGTGGAAATACCTCCGAGAGACAAATGGACAAATGACCAAATGGACTTCAAGGAGGGAAGCCACATTTGGTATACAGATGGATCAAAAAAAGGTGATGATGTTGGATGTGGTATCTACGGTGAGAGGCCAAAGTTCAAAGCTAGCGTCAGCATGGGGAAGGAGGCCTCAATCTTTCAGGCTGAACTCTTCGCATTAAATAAATGCGTGGAGATAAATCTTGAAAGAAACCTAAGGAACCAACATATCTACATCAACTCGGACAGCCAAGCTGCTCTGCTGGCACTAGAATCACTAGAGTCCTACTCTAAACTAGTCCAGAATTGTAAAAATAATCTAAACACCCTGGCGAACTCCAACAAAGTCATACTTAGATGGGTACCAGGGCACTCCGACATTGTAGGAAACGAAAGAGCAGATGAACTTGCAAGGCAGGGCGCAGACACGGCCCTAGTCGGCCCGGAACCGTTCTGTGGCATCACAAAACGGAAAGCATATTCTCTGCTAAACAACGCGGAAAAATCAGAGGCAATCAAGCTGTGGAAGTTCACCAAAGGACAAAAACAAGCTAAAGCCCTGATCGAAGGGTTCAATAGTAAGCTGTCTAAAGAGTTATTACAATTCAAAAGGCACAAAACCTGCGCAGTGACAAGAATCCTGACAGGACATTGCAAATTGAACAAACACCTGTTTCAAATGGGTATGAAGCAGGACACAACTTGCAGGTTCTGCCAGGAGACAGAGGAGACTGCAATGCACATTCTCTGCTCCTGCGGACCACTCATGCATAAAAGAAGTACCTACCTAGGGCGGCACATAATGCACCCACAAGAAGTACAACATATCACCGCCCAAAGAATCTGGAATTTCCTGGAGGCAACGGGACTTAACGGTGAACTCTAAAACAAGGGCTGCCACAATAGATCACTTGCTGGTCGAAGCGGCATATTAAGGCCCACAAAATAATAATAATAATAATACCGTCTCCCAATTATATATTTGTAAATCGTCTCAAATCTGCTTCTTAGCGTCAACATACCTACCGACCGCTTCCTCTACGTAATCAATCACACATTCCCACGACCTTGCACCGCAAAAAAGTCGTGCAACCTTGTCGCTTTAGCAAATATTTGGGTTTCCAAACGAACGTGTCAATCAGTGGGAGCGACCAGATACTAAATTGAGGAAGGGTGCCGGAGTTCTGAGGGAACCAAATGTTTCGTATGGGAACTGAATTCTGTAGTGTACGTATAAGTAATAAAGACAGTATTTTAAGGTGGTTCGATTGCCATACAAAGCGTTATTTGACATTCGCAGGCTAACGGCGTGATATTTTAAGAAAACTTATGTAACAAACTTTCATCACCCCCTTTGTCAAGTGAGTGGGCAACTCGACTGTTAGATGTTCTTAAGCCGCCCGAAGGCCTCTAACTCGGCTTAACGACTACTGTCATAGACAGCAACCGGGATCAACTGCTTAGCATGCCTTCCAAAGCACGGAAGCGCTCATTTATAGTAACCACTCAAACAGGCGGTCACCCATCCAAAGACTGACCCCTGCCGTCTTTGCTTGACCTGCGTTATCGTTTCCGATGCGCAGGCGCCGCCGGGCTATGAACGCTTCAAACTCTAAATAATGTTACTGCATTTAATTACTTAGAAAAAGAAAGAAAGGAAGAAGACATTTATTCACTACACAAAAGACACACAGAGACAAAGGGAGTAGACATACATTACAATTTAACACATATTGTGTGTGTCTTCGCGGCAGTGAATCGGTCGCTGTCTCAGCATTATGCCGAGGTGTCAGACAGACACCTACAGCGTACGTGACCTACGGAACGCAACACAACATAAGACCATTAATAAACACATAATTTTTGTATACATATATATATATATTATAAAAAAATATAAAGAACAGGAAAATTAAAAGTAGGTTTGGCGTACTTATTTAGTACTTATTAGGGTTCCGTACCTTGAAAGGAAAAAAATGGAACCCTTATAGGATCACTTTGTTTTATTAATGCCCTGTTGTTTTGCCTTTTAAAATGTGTTTTGCGGTGTGCCTTCAGAATCATAAATATATTACGCACATTTACACACTTTTTCATCTATTTTCATAGGTCATTTAAAACAATATAAAACGTCGCATAAGATTTTACTTAATAGCCAGTGTTGCTCACGGATACAAAACTTTAATTAGTTAAAATCTTAGTTAGTAAGACATTTCAGAATTATTGTTAGTTTGCTAAGCGTAATTAGTTTCAGCGCCCTGTTCGGGTAAGTAGAGAGCTATTTACATTTTAATTGAACAAGATTAAATTTAAGACCCCGGAGATTAAAATGACGACGCCGCTATTATTTTCGCCTGATTAGTTAAAATTAAACTTTGATATGCCGTCTGTCTGAGATTCATTTTTGGTTACCTACTACGTAAAATAATCCTTTCATAATGTCATGACTCATGAGACTCAGGACTTCCCGCGTTTTAAAATTTTTCATAGACTTTTTAACCAAATAAAAGGAGAGAAGTTTATGCAACTTTTTCCCCGGAAACATTTTTTTATTGAATGGGCAATTGCAGTGGCGGCGCGTAAGGATTTTCTCTGGACAACCCGGAGCCAAATAAAAGGGCTGTTTTTTGAAGATTAACGATTTTGGTAATATATAGCATGAAATCTTAGGGAAGCCGGTGGGAATCGGCTTGTATGTGCACGAATATTTGTTCCTGAGTCATGGATGTTTTCTATGTATTTAAGTATTTATTTCTTTATATAAGTATGTTTATCGTTGTCTAGTACCCATAGTACAAGCTTTGCTTAGTTTGGGACTAGGTAGAAGATTGTCCGCAAATATTTATTTATTTATTTATGGGCGCTCCGCATCAACGTCGTAAAAATGCAATTTTAAGCCTTATCCTTGAAACATAGGACCTGAAACGTATACATCTTTATAGACATACCACCCCTACAAAACCAAAACTACCTCTAACGAGAAATTCTCACGTATTTTTGTCCCACGGCCACAAACCGTGAAATCCTGCGTCTGACACATATTTTAATGAATACTTATACCTGAAACCAATCCAATTTTAACCGTACATGCATTGGGTCCAATTTACGTTGACACGTTGTTATGATGGGTTTAGTGGGGCAGTTCAACAGACAAGGGTGGACGGTATATATTGAAACGTCGACGAATTTCGCTCATTTGGTTTTCGGGCGTGGATTGTGTTGTCAATGTAAACTCGGTCTTATACTTAATTGGGTAGTGGCGTCATTATACAATTTTGTAGTTCCGCTACATACATTTTAAACCATCAAATAATTACGGCAGTGTAAATAAAGTACAAAATATAATCACAATCTGTACGAACATTGAGCGGCTCTTTACGTAAGTCAGCATTATGCAACAAAAGTAAATAAAATAAAATAAACTGATATTTTTTTTCAGTATTTTCCTAACTTATATTTTTTTAGTTGATACTTGGACTTATTTCTGGTATTTTGGTTTTAATAAGCTATTAAATTCATTTGTATATCCAATATGATACGTTTATTTTTATATCCAAGTGATATTCTTGTAATTTTGACGTTTATGCAAATTTATATTGTAATTTTTATCGTGAAATAAATGAAACTAAACTAAACTATTAAGTTATTTATTGAGTACAATGTAACTTGCCATTTTAAAATTTCACTAAGGTACACGAAGATATATTCGATTTCGAATTTATCAAAAATCTAGTTTTCAGTCAATCTCATTGAATTCATTTAAAGTCTGTTTAGATACTCGGCATTACATAATATATTATGTTTATTATATGGTAAAGGTAGCATATATTACTGGGTATACGCATAAAACCTGAAGCCATAGTTTAGTTAGACCACTACCGTGAATTGAAGAAAAAAATTTTTTTTCCAGAAACTCCAGGAAAGTTCTCATTCAAAACAAATCCATTCATTAAAAAATCAATAAATGCAAATAAAAAACGATGTTGATTGTTTGGCAATTTACTGTTGTATGTTTACACTTTCTGCATCAGGGTCAGTGACCTTTTCCCGCCTTGTGCGTCATTTTGCAGTTCGCAATAAATACATTGTTTATTTATCTAAATATATCAGGCACCGTAGCATGGATGGCGTTATCACGCGACAAGTGACAGGATAAGCGCGTCGTCTCGTTCTATCGAACGGTGTCAGCCAGGGACGGAAGCTCTATCCTGTCACTCGTCGCGTGATATCCATGCTACGGGGCCTGTATGTAGGGGGAAGTCCCCTAGTGGCGGACACCTAAGGGTTTCAAACAAAATAAAAAAAACTTTATGTATTTTTTTACATTTATTTACACATTAAGTAAGTTAACAAACTTTAAAATCAAAATAAAATAACAAAAATGCTACCTCTGCTTAAACATACTCAAAAATTAAAATTAAACATTGGTGAAAAAAAATGCAGTCTCAGCAAGTGGCACCTAGTACCGGACGGACTTCACTTCGAACCCCTAGCACCGGACGGTTTCAAAACATCTGACACCGATCACAGATTTATGCATCTGAACATTCTTGAATGTCAGCACAGGCTTCATGAGCCCACCCATGGCAACTGGAGCACTGTATCTAGTCTTCTTTATATTACTCTAAGCACACTACACAAAACCTTAGCAATCGCAGTTTGTAAACTGGTTTGATCCCATTTTCCTTTCTTTTTCTACTCTTCCATTTTGATCTATTTTCTTTGTCTTGCCCTCTGAAACATCATAGAATAATAATCATTATAGGTTTATCTACTAACGAAAAAGAATTATATGTTCAATGTCTGGCGTTACGGGACTACTTGGTGTCCGGTAGTAAGGGACAGCGAGTCGTCACAATTACGTATTTCATACCAAATGTGATTTTGAAAATCCACAGAAACTATTATAAAAAACGAAAATGAATGGAATAACCTTTAATAAAAATAAACATAAACACCTAAACACAAAAACGTAGTTGTAACACTTACTCGAATCTTATATGACGCAGTGTCTTCCCGCCAAAAACTACATACAATCGCTGCCGCTGTTGCTGCGCGCATCACTGACAAACCGCGTCGCGTGTGTGGGTATCTGTACGTCCCCCGCGTCCCTTCCACTTGTCGTTGATTCGCTCGCGTTGCTAGTTGCCGAGAAAGTACGAGTGTCCGGTCCTAGGTGCCGTCCGGCGTTAGGGGACTTCCCCCTATATATCGTCGTCTAGTACCCATAGTACAAGCTTTGCTTAGTTTGGGGCTCGATTTGTGTAAGATTGTCCCCAAATATTAATTTATTTATTTTATTTATTGCCGTTTTCGTGTATCTCGCTGAAACTTTCAGAAATTAAGATTTTTCTAGGTAGATATTTCGACTGTCTTTACCCAATCTACCCGTATTTACCCGTTTCTTCCCAAAAAGGTGGGTATAAACTCTTTGTGAAGCGTTTTTTGCAAATAAGTTATATAGGAATGTTAAAACGTTGTTCTCATTGAGATTATGAATACATACTAATATTGTAAATGCGAAAGTGTGTCTGTCTGTCTGTCTGTACCTCTCACGTCTAATCCGCTGAACCGATTTAGGTGAAATTTGGTATATAGTTAGTTTGAGTCCCAGGAAAGGACATAGGGTAGTTTTCATCCCGAAAGACAACTAGATAGAGAATGACAACATAGAACCGTTGTCATTCTCCGGGACTCAAACTATCTCTATACCAAATTTTTCACCACCCTTTTCACTGCCTTAGATGATGTTTTTTTGGAATTAAAACTATCCTATGTCTTTTCCCAGGACTTAAACTATCCCTAAACCAAATTTCATCAAAATGGGTTACATCCAAATTTTCACCCCCCAGTTCCTTACAGGGGGTGACCCTTAGCGGATGACTTTCGGTATAAAACCTATCATTTGTCCTTCCCTAGGACTCAAACTTTATATTCCAAATTTCATCCAAATCGGTGCAGCGGTTTAAGTAGCTCCATACAAATTTCCACCCCCCATTTCATCCCCTTATTTCATCCCCTTGATTTCCGGCATAAAACCTACCGTATGTCCTTTCCTGGGACTCAAGCTATGTCTATACCAAATTTCATCTAAATCGGTTCAGCGGTTTAGGCGTGAAGAGGTAACAGACAGACAGACAGACAGACACACTTTCGCATGTATAATATTACGAGTAGAATGGAAGTATGGATTCTGGTAGTGACTCACGTTTCAACTAGATCATATTTTGAATAAAAAATTATGTGTTATTTTTAATAAAAAAAATCTCATAAACTATGCTTGGTAATAAATATTTTATAACCACAAAAGTTGTTCAAAAGGCATTAAACATTTCATTAAAGAAAAATCAGCCGTAAACTGTCACTTTTTGAAAAAATCCTTTCAAATAGTTTATACCCACCAACTTGGGACACTTGGGAAGATACGGGTGCTTTGGGTAAATACCCGGTATTTACCCACCCCTACCCATCTATAATCCGGACACTACCTTGTGATCGTGTCCGGATACTTAAAATCCACCTTGCATCTTCTTTTCTACGACACATTTATATGACGCCCAATTGTAAAAAAAAAATCTTCTTGTTTTCTTCTCGTTATCTGTCATGCGAATTTAAAATTAATAAAACAAGTACATACCTATTTAAAGTGTAATATTACCCTCAGATGCGTTATCTGCGGTCGTAAACCCCTCTTCTTTAACAGCTACATGTATTTTCAAAGTCAAGGAGATGCAAAGATATGCTATTTGTAAAATTAAGATCTAATATTATACTCGTAAATGAAAAACAGCGTCGGGCGTCGCAAAGTATGTTCCGTAGGTACTTACCTACTCAGGGGGTCGCACATTGAAAAAATCTACTACAATGTATTCAATATCGGTTACCTTAGTTCTGCTGCGGATATATAGCCTTATTTCTGATGCGATCACGCAGATAAACTCCCAACATAGCCCTCTCCATTGCCCTTTGGGTATTAACTTTGAGCCTTCTAATGAGGCCCATAGTAACCAAGGTAACCGATATAGCCTTCCAAATTGCTAAACTTAAGTGGCAGTGGGCACATTGCACGTAGAACCGATGGCCGTTGGGGCGGAAAGGTTCTCGAGTGGCGACCACGTATAGATGAATTATCGAGAACATGGAATTGCATTTGTAGTGGTTGTACCGTTTGCAACAAAAGGAGAACAATTTTCTCTTAATTTAATAAAATTACATACCCTTAAGAAATGGAATAAGTAGTAGTCCTCTGTTTTTTTGCTTTTAGTCGCTATTTGAAATTCGATCCATTTCCCCTTCCTGACATCGATTTTTATTTTCTTCACTTTCGACATGGCGACAAATATTTTCCCAGTCCTCAGCAGTAATAGTATTCATTCGTTCAGTTGCTAAACTCATAATGCCTTGCATGTTTAAAGAAACGTTTCTTTTTGCTACATATCCTTTTTACCATGGACCAAATATTATCGATCGGATTGAATGTCGGGTGATACGGTGGCAATCGTAAATCGGAGTGGCCATGTCCTTTTAAAACTGCATCTATGTGGTACCACAGAATAAGTAATAGTACTACGTACAGAAGGTTCTCTGTTAACAAATTCCCTGTTTAGGTACGCCAAACGTGCCTAAATGTGGCCATCCCTTTCTATCGCATGCAAAGCGCTGCGACCCGTGCGAGCGTCCTGTACCAACACGTGGCAGCCACTGAATAGAGCCCTTCGAAGGGGCGACCGGCATGTACTTGTAGCGATAAACACAAATCGCGAGTGAGCCGCGCCTGGTGGTACTCACTAAACCGCTCTTTATTTTGTTTAATTAAATCATACAAACTGGTTTTGAATGTATGAATGAATGAAATTTGAATGAAATTTATTGCGTATAATGAATCCAGGTTACAATTGCAGATATAGTTACATAAAGAAAGTTTCACTGAACTCTACCTCAACGGTTTCATCAACGGGCTATATGGAATGTTGTGTTCTGTCAACCAATCCATCATTTCTTGTTTATAAGAATTTGACGTTGGAGCACGATTCAAAAATTTGTTGTGATAGGACGCATTATTTACGATAAGTACGCTATTCGGTTTAAGGTTCGGTATTAATTTTTCTTTTAACCATTTTTCGTAGTTGACAAAGTTCATCTGGTCATGGTAATCTCCCGTTTTTTTGGTTTGCTTTAAACATTAACAAAGCGTTGGGAATAAAACCATATTTTCCTCCTCCGTGCACTATTCTTAACCGCTTGCCTGTACTGATTTGTTTTTTTACACCAAATTCTGTTCCATCGGTCCAAGCCTCTCCGGACACATGTGAAGTGTGGATGTAGGTTTCATCAGTATAAACTAGTGGTCTATCTTAAGACCGATATTCCTTAACAAAAGAATTTCGTTAACAAAAGAATGTTTTCACTTCTCATGCTCTAAAAGTTCGTCTTTATGTCGTGCGTAGGCGACATAAAGTCGCTTTTTATGCTCTAGAGCATAAAGTAAAATCTTCGTCGAAGACCAAGGCAATCGCTGCAACAGCCACACGAACATCTTTAACTTCATACAACAACCTCTTTATTTTATTTCGTTTCGTTCGTATTCTAAGACCAAGGCAAAGATACCAACAGCCAAAGTACACAATAAAACTTCATATTTACGTGTTGCTGTTTCATTTCCTCGCAATCGAAGTGAAAAGTAGAGTGTACAACTCGTCCATAAAACCCATTTTACACTCGACTTTATATCTATCCTCGCTCGCAAGCTCGCTCGGATGGATAAACGTCTCGAGTAAAATGGTGCGTTTTATGCACTTGTTGTACAATCTACTATTTTATTCAGTCCAAGAATTTTTTGAACACAAATGTGCGAATGTTGCCAAGTAACGATATATTATCCATACCAGACCATAGGTTAAGTTACTACTCAGTGTTTATTTATTTAATTTATTTTTAGATATTTTATTTTTTGTTGCGACTAATGTTAATGATAAGGCTATATTAATGATTATTTTGCTATATACTTAATTGCTTGACATGTTTTCTTATCTCTCTGTGTTCGGGCAGGGTTGTTTTATTTTTTCTTTATTATGATTACTCATGTTCAAACTTAGATATAAGTACTTACACAAAAATTTGCATGTCACCGCGTGACGAGATAGATAGTTCTATACATATATTATAACTAAGAACATCCAATTGTACTCTGTCTTATTATTTTTTTTTTTTTTTTTATTTAGGTAAACAAACAGCCACTACAAGGGAGTCTTAAATTATTAGCCTTGTAAATAAATACAATATGTGTGGCCAACACCGTTCACCACTTATTACTTATTTTATATTACATCATCATGCGGAGTAAGTCAGGGATGCAGCCCCTGAAGTGTTGTGAATCCGGGGGGTTAAATACTAACAAAATATAAAAAGAGAAAGAAAAATAATAAAATAAAAACACATGCCCGGTGACATTAAGAGCGATAATTGAGTATGTAAGTCAATATGGTTAAACTAAGTGCTTAAACAACATCAAAGTGTTTCAGTTAGTTTGTATTGTTTTTGAGTACATCTGTTATTTGTTTTTTGTATGAACTAATACTAAAGCCAAATATATCTATGTGATTAAAATGTACATTGTAATTGTAAACGAGCCTGCGCATGTGAATAAAGATAAATGAAATAAATGAAATGAAATATGTTGTGTCTTTCCATTAATATTTTTCGGTTGCCCTCGGTCTTTTTCCATTTAAATCCTAATTATTGTATTTGTTTTCGTAAGGTGGGAATGCCAAATTTGTAATCTATATCGGATTTTAACACAGAGTTTGGAAATTTTAAGGTTGGAAATTGCTTATGGGACAGATGAAAATTGTATATAGTTCTCCGGATGACTTCCTGATCAAAATCGTCTACTGCTGATGACGGACAGGTACGTAACTTTTTATTTCTCGGGGAGGTGAATATCTTTGTTGATGCGAATTTCTCACTATTGCTCTCAGACACAATATTATAAACAGTAGAGAGACAAACACCTGTAGCTTTTTCAACTAACTGGGCAGCCGTGTAAGGGGAATTTAAATTTTTCTTCTGTTCAAGTTCAAAATATTTATAACAGTTAAAATTTATTTGCTTACTTTGACTCTCAATCGGACCAAAATAAGTCACTGCCATATTTTTTGAAAATTATGTAACTTACACTTAGTCGTACGGGCTGACACAAAATTTGCTCTATGTACGGAGTTAATTCAATAGGGTTGTAACTAGGTATCAAGTCTAGAAGGAGAAATTGACAATGTGAGCCGGACGAGGGATAAGGTGTTTGTCTAGCAGGGGACATTCCTTTAGGCAAAACTGTGTCTAGATATGGTAAAAGCGGTGAACGGGCATTAATATAGCGTACCATGCTTATTATATTACATGTAGGGAATGTAAACCGGTTAACCGGTTAGCCGGTTAACCGGTAAATTGACTAAATATGAGACCGGTAAATTAAAATCAAAACCGGTAATTTACCGAAACACAATTTTTTAGTAAAATACTACATTTTAACGATTGTTAATGCTTCATCGTCATGATTATACCTTCATTTATCATGTAAAAATGTCAATTGAACAAACTTGTTAGCGTTATCTTACCTCATGTAGGATCACATTAATGCAATCGTTTGTAGAAGCTTCTTTAAATATAAACACGTTCCCGGTTCGGTTCTATAAAATATGAATAATGATCAGTTTGAATAACCCCCCTTAGACGCCCTATTTAACATACTCTTGAGGTATTCTCATCATTACAATACGAAGAAGAAGAAATACCTCTCTTCGTCTTACTGGGAGGGAAAAAGTCAAAGGCAAGGAACAGAGGTGTGGTGGTGCTTTTCTTCAAAAAGGGTGACAACACCCTGATGAAGAACTACCAACCCATCTGAATTCTGAGCCATGTCTAATTGTCCATAAACTGTTTTCGAGAGTCATTACAAATCGTCTCGTACGCAGGCTAGATGACTTCAAGCCCCCCGGACAAGCCGGTTCCCGGAGAGGCTTTAACACCATAGACCACATCCATACGCTCCGTCAGGTTATACAGAAGACTGAGGAGTATAACCTGCCCTTCTGCTTAGCGTTCGCTGACCACGAGATAGCCTTCGATTTGATCAAAACCTGGGCTGTACTAGTCTCTCCAGCGGTGCCAAGTTTACTACCGGTATATCGAAGTATTAAAGTGTTTGTACGAAATCATCACTTTGTCAGTCTGACTCCAGGATTTGAACGCGAACCCTATTCTGCTGCATTGGGGAGTCAGTCAAGGAGATGTTAATTCCCCAAAACTGTTCACCGCTGCACTGGAGGATTTTTTCAAGACTCTGGACTGGACAAGGCAGACATCAACGACGAGTACATCACTCACCTTCGGATTTCTGAAGATTTAGTAGTCTTGGCTGAGACCATGGAGGACTTTAGTACGATGCTCGATGACCTAAGTAAAGCCTCCGAGCGAGTCAGTCTAAAGATGAACATGGATAAGACGAAAATCAAGTGGAATGCCCATGTAGTGCCAACTCCCATTACAATCGGACGCTTTACGCTCAGAGTTGTAGACCATTATATATAGCTACGACATACTGTCCAGTTCCAGTCTTGTCGGCTCGGTTTAACCAGTGTGTGTTGCCAGTGATGACACAATATATGGCACCTGAAATGTAGTCGCTCACTATGGGCCTCAATAGAAGGTCCAAAGGGCAATGAAGATGGCTATGCTGGGAGTTTATCTGCGCATTAGAAATGAGGCTATCCGCAGCAGAACTAAGGTAACAGATATAGCCCTTCGAATCGCTAAACCAATCCTGCTAATCGCCAAGGAACGTTTTCAGTTGTGTTTTTTGCCCTCCTACCCAAGTTTTAAATATTAAAGAATCTGTTTATTACGGCATTTACGGCACATGATAACTCTTTATACTATATCATAGCTTATTTTTACGATAAATAAATAAATAAAATATTACGGGACAATCTTACACAAATTGAATTAACCGGTAATTTACCGGTTAACCGGTTTTGCCTCACTCAAGTCGGTAATTTACCGGTAATTAAATTTGCCCGGTTATTGCATTCCCTAATTACATGATCATATTATAAGTCAAGAAATTTAAAAAATATTACAGTTATAAAAAGTAGGTATTGTTGCTGCATTTACTTTTTAGGGTTCCGTACTCAAAGAGTAAAACGGGACCCTATTACTAAGACTCCGCTGACCGTCCGTCCGTCCGTCTGTCTGTCACCAGGCTGTATCTCACTGATACCGTGATAGTTCCAGTTGAAATTTCCACAGATGATGTATTTCGGTTTCCGCTATAACAACAAATACTAAAAACAGTATAAAATAAATATTTTTATTGATAATGGTACGGAAGTTTTTAGTAGGAAGCAATAATAGTACATAGGTACTATTATAGCTTCCTACTAATAATATTGGATTTATATATATAATCACTTTGTGTCTCTGCCTACGGTAAATTTGTGAATTTTAACCAACGCCAACTTTCGCCATCAAACTGCGGCAATTTTACTAGTTTGTAGTATGTACGTTTAATTCGTTTTTGTGACTAATAAATTAAAAACAAAAATAATCTGGTCTGGGATGATGAAGTGGCGAATAAAGACAGAGATTGAGTTATCTACCATTCGGTTTTCAGCGTGGACTCGGTAGAAACTTCATTTTGTAGCCGTATTTTCTGTTTTCATGGTTGTATTTTAAGGATCCGTAATATCCGAAAAATCCGGATCCAAGAGCCTGTCAGATCCGGATCCGAAATTTTGCGGATATCCGGATATTTCGGATATCCGGATATCCGGATCCCATCCCACCACAAGGTGGACTGATGACCTGGTAAAGGTCGCGGGAGTCCTCTGTATGCGGGTGGCGCAGGACCGGTCACTTTGGCACTCTTTGGGGAGGCCTATGTCCAGCAGTGGACGTCTTTCGGCTGATATGATGATAATGATGATGATGTTTAATATGACTTACCTACATAAAAGACATCAATAATATTGTCCAACGTTAATGAAACAAATGCCGTAATACAACCCCGTAAAAAACCCCGCACAATCTATTGTTCGCAGTTCAACTGTTTTTCAAACACTGTTGTTTCAAGCCGCGTTGTAAAAGTGTGCCGTTATTTAATAAAACACCTGCAAATTGAATTGTTAATTTAAATTGTGTAACCCGTTCTGTGCTAACTTGGTACTGATTACACTGCGGGATTGGAAGGAAAAAGCTTCCACAAAACGACCCATTTTCATGTAAAAATTATGTCGCTTACACCTTATTGCCTGAGAAAAAATATTACGCAACTACAATGGGCAGTAAAGCACGTCCGAGTTATTAAAAAAAGCTATTCTTTCATTCGTTATGAACTCGTATTTTGCTAGCCGCTGAGTAAATTTTCTCGTTACGTCTTTTGTTAATGGTGATGAAAAATATTGTTTACGGTTTTGCTGTGTACCAGGCATATTTTACTCGCGAGTTTACGCCAAATTACATTTATCTATGTTACCTGGCCTCCCTATGTAGGTCTATGTTGTTAGGGTTATTAACGAATGGAAAATTGGAGCAAGATGGCGTTCCGCTATACCTTTTTGAAAATGCATCGTCGCGTTGGCTATGTAAATATACATGAAAACATTCAGACGTATAACCACGAAAATCGAATGTCGATGTTCGGATATCTCCGTCTCTATCATACATTACTCAGGCGACAAGGATCTGTAGCTCTAGTATAAGTTTTATCGATACATATTCATACGTTTTCGAACGCGTTTGAGTTTAGTTTCCTAATAGTTACCACCAGAGGCGCTGTTTGCGTTGCCATACAAATTGAAACTAAACGCAAACGTGTTCGAAAACGTATTGTATCGATAAAACTTATACTAGAGCCAATATCCAAATTCGATTTACGTGGCACCTATACCGCCGCAGAAACTCAATATCGTGTTTTTTTTTTCAGAAATGTGTGACCTTATCTATCGCGTCAACTGGATTTAAAGTTTAATGACAGACTTCCAGAATTGACTTGCCGATATCACTTGGATACCTTAATTTATGGACCCTCTGGCCGTTATTGAGAAAAGCTTTTTGGGAAGCTCTCCGAACTCCATTTAGCAGCTTTCTGCGAGGGAAAGCTCGGTGTTTTGAGGTG
Source organism: Epinotia brunnichana (assembly GCA_963854355.1). NCBI lineage: Eukaryota > Metazoa > Arthropoda > Insecta > Lepidoptera > Tortricidae > Epinotia > Epinotia brunnichana. The sequence continues at coordinate 17,830,909 of OY977944.1, forward strand.
TAATGAGCATTTGTGTGTTTTTTAGGGATCCGTACTCAAAGCTCTCAATTCTCTAGCTATCACGGTTCTTTAGATATAGCCTGGTGACAGACAGACGGACGGACGGACGGACGGACGGACGGACGGACAGCTAAGTCTTAGTATTTTATTTATTTAGCTTAAGATACGTATAGAGACACGATTTGCACCTATCTGTTTAATAGAAAGTATTGAATTTAGGAGATTAAAAAAATTTTTGATAATGGGTTGGCAAAAAAAATCTGGACAGACTATGAATAATAAAAGTTCAAAGATAACGTTTTGTTCTTATATATTGCACTCGATAGTTTAACGATCACATTGTATACTAATCGAAAGTATGAAAGCTACAGAATATACTAACGATGGGTTGGTTAGGCGGGTACCTACATATAAATAAACTGGTAAAATATAAGTCGAAACTAGTAATTTACACTAATAATATGTTTAATAAATATATTCATTTATACATTTTATAGGCTTCATATTCGATTAGTATAACATCTGACCGCTACGCTATGAGTGCAATGTAAAAAAAAGTTTATTTTTTATTTTTTTCTCTTACTAGGAATCTTTTTGCCAACCCATTAGCAAAATATTTTTTTAATGTACTAAATTCGTTATAAAATACTTGTCATCCATTAAACAGACGGAAGCACATCATGTCTCTATTCGTATCTCCTACTAGAACTGGAGACTTTGAAAATATGTATGACTCTGGGAAGTTTTTAGTGAGAGTAAAGAGAAATAGTAGGTTAGTGAAAATAATAGCGTGGTCCTCATGGTCATGCCATGTTGTGGATCTCACTATGCTATACATAGAAATGTTTTTAAGAACATAGGTAAGTACCTCTTTAAAGTATATATATATATATATATTATATATATATCAACTTCTTCCGGGTTCGAATCCCGGTCAGGGCATTAATTTGTGTGTTTATCACGAATATTTGTTCCTGAGTTATGGATGTTATATATGTATATAAGTATCTATATGTATGTATCTATTATATATATCATCGCTTAGTACCCACAACACAAGCCTTACTGAGCTTACCGTGGGCCTAGGTTGATTTGTGTAAGATTGTCCCATAATATTTATTTATCTATTATTATTTATTATTCTGGCTGCTGCACTGCTTATTCTAATAGCCTCGCAGCAACATACAGTTCTAACCCACGATGGTCTTAATATAAGTTTGTAACGAACTGTTTCCATGCCATACGAATAAATAAAATATATATATTTTTATCTTCTCTTTAAAGTAGAAGACAAAGTGTGCAAATTATCTACGTGGTTCCCGCGAATGAAAACATGCATTGGGAACATGAACTATTCTTGAAAGTTTTTTAGTAAATTAAATACAGAAATACTGCAATATTGCCTCAACCTTGAACAACATTAAAAAGTAAAGATACGTATTACGCGATAAGAACTTACAGGTAACTTCTGTTATTGCGCCGGAACAGTATTTATTCAAATCCGCGAAGCGAGAAAATGTCCAATAAAAATGCAAAGAACGGCAGGTATTCTCTCTTCGTAGTAACTAAATCGCCGTGTTACAGTACGGCTGGGCCACGACTCAAAGCGATGGCGATAGCGGTGCGCCACAACACGGAAAACCATGCTAGAAAAAAACAATTCCCGTGACAGCTCGTGACGTTAGCGTACATGTACGTACAGATGTAGTGAATAATAATTTCCCGTCGTATTTTCTCGGAAATGTTCGTATTTGTCATGCTACATCAGTCAACCTCAGTACTTTTTGTACGGTGACCGACTGAAATAGCAAGACACGTTCGTACGTTTCCGTGAAAAAACGATGGGAAACCATTATGCACTACATCTAGGTATCTTGCCTACGTCATCAGCATCTTAAAAATGGCGGACTGTGAGTGTGTTCCCACTGTGTGAAAGCAAATTACCTACCCGAGTAAGTTGCATTACTTCACTTGCATGCTTTCAATCAATATTTACGATTAACTACTAATTAGGTATACAGGGTGTGGCCTGTAATAGGAGCAAAAAATTAAACGATAGATTATTAAGCGTGTGAACCATTATTTCGACATGGTTAAACTTAAAAAAAAACTTTTTTTGAATTTTCTTCAAAATAAGTTTATTTGTGTTTTTTTACTCTTCTGGAGTGCTATCAGTAACTTTTTATTTTAAAGACACAAAATGAAATAAAAATCAAAAAATCACAAAAATATCTTTTGAAAACAATAATGCAAAAACTTAACAATGTTACCTCAAAATTCGCATTGACTGCTGTGCTATGATGTCGTGGTGCCAAGATACACTACTTGAATGTCATAACTTTAGATCAAAATATCTCCGAATCCAAAAAAATATATAAAATGAGGGGTTACTACAAATGCTCAAAGGAAGCGTCCCTTTGAATATTTGCTCCTATTACAGGCCACACCCTGTATACGGTAAACTAAAAATAGTTAAACTAGCTAAAATTGTTTTAAATACTAATCATGCATAAACAATAACTAATCCATGTTTGTAAGGAAGATGTCAGCCAATGGTAACATTCGTGTGCCAGCTTTGCACAATGGCAACATTTGTGTGACGTGGGCAAGATACATAGTCGGGTCGGGAATGACTTACCATGTTTTTTCTACAATGGGCATAAATATATGTACTTAAATACCTAAGTACTTATACACAGAAATTGTACTCCTTTACGGCCGCCACACCGGTAGCAGCGAAACGTGCGTGCGAGAGATATGAACGCACCATCTCACCTTTGGTTTTAATCGTGGTCACTCGTGGTAGAGTCCATATAGTGTTGACGTTAACTGTCAAATTTACGCTATAAACAGCACGAGAATGAGATGACATAATATAGTTTTTTGTTCTTACACAATAATTAAAATACTCAGTTGCCAGCAAAACGTGGAAGAGTTATATTTAAAGTAAAAAAAAAAATATCCTTTTAATGATTTTAGTCTATTCGCGCAATTTAAAATACCTGCGGCGCACTGTGGGCTGAGAATTGGCTCTCCATAGAAATAGACAATTAAAAATTTTAGATTATTTTTTTTCGGGAAATTGCTTCTTCTAGTCATTATCATACCACAAAATGATTTTGAGATAATTTGGCCCGCTAAATAAAGCCTTATAATTTTTTCAAAAAAAAATTGTATGGAGCGTATGTGAAAAATAGGACTTTCTCTAAAAGTAAAGCGAAAACCGTAATATCCTCGCGGATGGTTACAATACAAACTGTTTTTGATTTTTGAACGTACTTAGTTTTTTAAGAATAGGTGCCGTTTTTTTTGGAAAATCAAAGTTTATTTTAGGATATTTTTTTGTACTTTTTTTGTTTGATTTATGTTTTACTCATGTTTTTGACGATAGAAAATGAGTTTGAGTCTGTTCAGGCTAACGACTAACGAGTAATGATCTTTTTTCGAAAAAAATGTATAGCGCCGTTATTTAAACATCTTTTTCTCCTAAATTACCAAGAACACCGTTAAATCCTCCTAGACACTTATACAATGAATTATTTATGATTTTTGAATGATAATTATATTAAAAAAAGTAAAAAAAAAAGTTTTTTTTTAAGAAAAGGGCACACTGTTTAAATAAATTGAGTACGTCAAAAAAACATAAATAATTCATTGTATGAGTGTCTAGGAGGATTTAACGGTGTTCTTGGTAATTTAGATTTAGAAAAAGATGTTTAAATAACGGCGCTATACATTTTTTTCGAAAAAAGATCATTACTCGTTAGTTTTTAGCCCAAACAGACTCAAACTCATTTTCTATCGTAAATCAAACAAAACAAGTACAAAAAAAAATCCTAAAATAACTTTGATTTTACAAAAAAAAACGGCACCTATTCTTTAAAAACTAAGTACGTCAAAAAATCAGAAACAATTATTTTTGTAACCATCCGCGAGGATATTACGGTTTTCGTTTTACTTTCAGAGAAAATCCGATTTTTTACATACGCTCCATACAATTTTTTTTTTGAAAAAATTATAAGGCTTTATTTAGCGGGCCAAATTATCTCAAAATCATTTTGTGGTATGATAATGACTAGAGGAAGCCATTTCCCGAAAAAAAAGGAATCTAACATTTTTAATTGTCTATTTCTACGGAGAGCCAATTCTCAGCCCACAGTGCGGCGGTGCGCGATATGCAGTGCAGCTGACAAGCAAAAGTCACTACCAAAACTGTCACTGCTCTTCAAAACCTCGTATCTCGGTAAGTAGTCGATATCGATATACGACCTTTGATTTAAGTAGGTATTTGTTACTTAGTGAGTTTTGCTTGTCACCCGACGATATGGAGAATACCATATAAAGTTAAATGTTTAGATTATTGTTATTATCGTCAACTCAATTATACTTCATTTCATTTACTAAGCCCCGATGCCGCTTGAGTTATGTTAGTATTTAAATAACATTGTATGCATCTATAGTGCCTTGTTATCTCACTGTAATACAGTGTAATCTTTTTGAACGAAATACATAATGAAACACTTTAAACTCTCGCGCTTTGTACACATATTTAAAATCCCGTTTTAAACGGGTCTAACGCGATATTTATTTACCTTTATTTCTGACGTTTTGACACGGGTTGCATTGGTCATGGTCGCAGATAATTGTCAGAAATAAAGGCAAATAAATATTGCGGGTCTACCCGTGTAAAACAGGAATTTAAAGAAATAATGAAGTAAAAGGCTTAGGTACGTAGGAGAGAGATCCCGTATTTATTTGTTAGGCCTCACGTGCGGCGCTCAGCTGCCTAATGGTTGCTAAATGCAACGCTGTCGCGGCCTCTCGAAGTTGTGGCCAAACCATTAGAGGTGCGCCAAATCTTTTCAATTTTTCGAGGATTTGAAGTAATAAATTTGCAGAAAACAAAATTAGGGATTGAGGCTTAACGGAGTAACAGTTCTGGTCAAACCAATATTTGACAGGCGCTTAAGCACGATAAGCAAGATCATCACTTTTTTTTATTTTTTTATTTTTCGTTTGGCCTGCAGTTTGGCCAGTAACGGATGCGTTACGGAATATCCTCTCTGAGGGCCTTAAGGGAAGAGAGGGAAGAACAGGATCGTCACGTTTGCGTGTCATCGCCGTGGTACAGTCAGCCAAGAAAGTGCTCTACCACTTTCCGGCTCTATTATTTGTGTGTTAATGTTTAAAAGTGGACAAGTGGATGTGGAAAAGGTGGACTGATGACCTGGTAAAGGTCGCGGGTGTCCGCTGGATGCGCGTGGCGCATGACCGGTCACTTTGGTACTCTTTGGGAGAGGCCTATGCCCAGCAGTGGACGTGGAGTGATGATGATGATGATGATGATGATGAATGTTTAAAAGTGGTTGACCACTTTTTGGCTAACTGTGCAATGCTGGCCGAGGTAGGTACTATAAAGCCTCAATCACACTGGCGCGGCCCGCGGTGGCGGTCAATAGTAAATTTGACAGCTAATGACAAGTTTGCTAAAGACCGCCACAGCCAGGACGCGCCAGTGTGACGCGGGCTTTAATGTCGCCAGTGTCACAAAGTATTCTGTCAATCGCGTTCGTATGAAAGTGTGCGGCCTGAGTGCACGCTCCACTGCGAGCGGGGCGTGCAGCGTGCATATAAAACAAATGCAATTTATATGGACGCTCCACGCCCCGCTCGCAGTGGAGCGTGCACTCAGGCCACACACTTACACCTCGAAGCGGCGAGAGGGACAAGCCTGGCTTTAGCACTGATTGACTCTACCAGTGGCGCCACACCCTACCTCCCGCTATTATTTTTAACTCTCTTTCCAATTCGATTCCTGATCTCGAGTGCTTTCGTAATTGCCCCGCCAATAAGTCGACGGGGGCTTATTGCGAGGCTAATAATGTCTATTACTTTCTCTCGCACATTTAATTACACTCTGATTTTAAATCAGGATTCTTTTAATCAGATAAGGACTTTCATAAAAAAACTTGTTTGGATTATTATCTTACCGTTGATTAGTAGAGAATAATCTTATGGTCATCATTCAGTTTACGTTTTTATATGTAGCTTGTGCAGTGATAACTCCCTGCATTCGCTATTATTGCGTTATCTGTGTCCTATTTTGTTCATTATTTTTTTAGCAGTATCTAATCTCCTTGCTGCACGTCGTGTTGAGGGACTAGCTGATTTTTCGGCTATTATTTTTAAAGATTCAAATTTGAAATGCATAGAATATTCTTCTCGAATCTTGTCAATGTTGGTAAACAAATCGGTGAAGGCGTCATTCTTGATATAGAAATCGTGGTGCGATCTTGCTTCTTGCTTACGGAGCCATATCTGAACAGCCCTGTTCTTGCTGTGTAATCTAAATAATCTTGTCCCAGGCGCGGAAGTGCGCGATCTTCCCTTTGTGATAATTTTTTTAGCTGCGATTTCCATCTCGGAAGTTCCAGCCACAGCGCCAGGCCTGTATTTATTGCACAGCGATTGCTGAATATTTGCGTTGCCGGACTAGAGGACAGTTCGGGTGAGTGTTTGTTTACATCATTAGGGCCTGTTAATTTGCCGGCTTTGTAGTTGTTGTGGTGTAGTGCTAACTGGTTTTATTTTGTTGGTAGCCGCCAGTTTCGGGCGGACAAGTATCGGACCGACATCCACAAACGCTTGGACGCGTCTGTTTCACGAGGCGCCCCGCCGGGCGTGGAAACCGGTTGAGGCAACGAGATCGTGCTGGACATCCTGCATTTGTGCCCCTGCATTTGTGCCACGCAGGCAACGTGTGGGCAGTTCGTCGAGTTTCGTCGGCTACGGACCGTTACGACCAGATTAGTATTAGGAGTTAGGTCTACCCTCTATCTTTCGATCTGTAATTAGGCTCCCCTTCGCACCTTCGACCCTCCCTCACTTCTTATTCTGGGTGACTACCCGCTATCGCGCCGAGCGTGCATAGCCGGGCTCTGATTATTTTATCGGATCAATTTTTATTTTCAAAATTTAGAAAGGCTTCTTGTTCGCCAACGTAGTTATTTTTTTGGTTAATTCGTTTAGGACCATCATTACATATCGTCATTCACGTCATACCACCATTCCACGCATTTATCATTACTTACCCTTATCATATTATTTAAAAAGCATCCTTGTCCTGGTATCCCGTAGCTGGGCGTACCGATAACGAACAACAGGCGGAGCGGTTCGTTACCAGTTGGGAAGTGGGGATATTATTATTGTTTACCTTTGCGTGCTGTGCGTCCAAAGGGTCATAATCTATTACTTGGGGACATCCTATGTACCTTTTTCTAGATCCATTAAAAAGTGATACATTTTCTCTGATAATGTTAATGACAACTCAACCGCGACAACAATCTTTAATTGTGTGGAATGTATTTACATTTTTCTTTTCCTTGCATAAATAAAATTTCGATGACATTGTGAAATAAATTACGTTCGTATCGGTTTGCAGAAGTGTGTGTTTGTTTTATTTACACTAGTTTTCCTGCACTTGTTACTGTGCAATAAAGTATAAATAAATGAATCTTTATTGTAGTTCTATGGGAAGCTTACCATGCATGCATTTTTAAACTTGAAAAAGTTAAAAGAGCTTTAATTTCATATCAATTTTTTCATTTTTTCATCATTTTTATATTTTTTTGTATGTTTGATGACATACGATCGAAACGTTTGCGTTACGGATAATATTGCTCAAAAATGCTCAGGTGCCTAATAAAATAGCAAAAATAAATTAAAATCACAGTAAATTTGACAAGAGACTACCAATTGCTACTTTGCTACGCAAATAAAAAAATAAGTCTAGGCCTGGACTTGTAGAGAAAAAAAAAACAATTACCTGCAAAAAATCAATGAAAAGCTTCCAAAATTGGTTATAAGTACATTGGGAAAGGGTTCACAAAAAAGTTACATAAACCTAACGCCTACCAGTAAATAAGAAAGGTCCCACCGAGATTTGAACTCGGATCGTTGGATTCAGAGTCCAAAGTGCTAACCATTACACCATGGGACCGCTCGGAAGGTCCGTCGAAATTAGCAATCCCTATCCACGCAGTCTCTAGTACGCATGACCTCATTTATCTCTTTCACACACCGCTCCGTCACGCTCGCTCTACGGGAGCGCGCTTTCAAAAGCACGAATGTATTTCTTCCGTTTCGATCTAGAGTTTGTGAAATGTGAATGAATTGTATTCATTATGAAAATTAAAGCAATCGCTTCGGAATAATGCGGATTAAGATTGTAGCAATACTAAGTATTGTCTGCGGCATTGCCAGAGTTTTATTTTTGTTTATCTCATGAGATATTTGCAATTTTTTGTGATGAAATACTGCTTAAATGTAACTTTTTGGCTATGAAATGTTTGTGTGTAACGCAATGCTTGGATTAAAAACACTAAACTTGTACTTACTAACAAAAACACTTCAGCATTTATTATACATTTGTGCAGGTATTCCCCACGCCACACTTTATTGACCATATTTTTATTATTATTCTGTTACGTTTAAGGCCTCCACACACCGGTCACGGGCGCGGTTCGGGCGCGGGCCCGGGCCGAGGCCTTTATTGTTTTATCTAGTACGCGTTAAAATATCTCTTATTTATTTTCTACTAGTTTCCACCCGCGACTTCGTCTGCGTAAACCCGGGACAAAAACTATCCTATATTTTAATCCAGGCTATAAACTATCTTCGTGCGAAATTTCATCCAAATCGGTTCAGCCGTTTAAGCGTGAGTCAGTCATCCAGACATCCAAACATCCAAACTTTCACATTTATAATAGTATATATATATACACCGTGGCCGTGAATAACCCGAAAGATTTAAGCTAACGATACTAGAGCCTAATTAGAGTATATAAAGTTATGTAACATATAGTCCAAAAACTCATAATTAAGGAGATATTAATTATTTGAAACAAATCAAAAGTTAAAAAATCTCCAGTCTAACACACCCTAAAGGCTTGAGCATAACTTGACACTTCTTGTCATGGAACACAAGTCACGGCATTCGCCGTTCGTCGTACGATTTCGGAGCGATTCGTGAAGTGTTATGCTCGCTCTCTGTTCTTCAACTTGAGTTTCTCAACTAAAGAGTTGTTCACAAAGAAGCGGGCAATTAATAAGATTTAATTTGTACTGAAATAGTAATTTAATTAAGACACATAATTAGACCCATGTTGATACAACATTATTTACTCGTACTGTCGTCAAAAATACGTGGTTTAAATCTTTCGGGTTATTCACGGCCACGGTGTATATAGGATAGGATTGAAGTTATAACTTGACTATATAGTTTGACGACCTCTGTAGCCTAGTTGGTAGTGTACTTGCCTACGAAGCCGGAGGTCCCGGGTTCGAATCCCGGTAAGGGCATCTATTTGTGTGATGAGCACAAATATTTGTTCCTGAGTCGTGGATGTTTTACTACTCTCCTCTACTACCCATAGTACAAGCTTTGCTTAGTTTGAGACTAGGTCGATATGTGTAAGATTGTCCCCAAATATTTATTTTTACTTATTTATTTAATTATAACAAGTTTGACAAAAAATTTAGCTTATGTGCCAAGTCATACAAATTTGTCGTTTGTTTACATTATTTGCCGTTTTTCTGGGACTCCAAGTTAACCCTTTTCTGAAAAATGGAGTGTTCGAGCCTCGTTTGCACCTTGTACAGCAAAAAAAATTGTTGTAAAAATAATGCAAAAAGAGCATCAACAAATGTGTATCTTGTTAAGGCCTCCACACACCGGTCGCGTGCGTAAGTTGTAAAACATTGAAACTACACTTCAAACACACACCGAACGCGGGCCCGCGAGCTCGCGTTCGATGTGTGTTTGAAGTTTATTTTCAATATTTTACAACTTGCACGCGACCGGTGTGTGGAGGCCTTTAGAGATACAATGCCAAGAAAAAAGGTAAATTATTGTCTAATAAATAACCGTAGTACAAGTTCTACTTCGCCCGTGTTCGCTATTTCATTTAACTTTTGACATAAGTATGAACACGTTGACATGGTGAACTGAACTTTTGAACGTGTTATCTTATAAACTCCTATTCCTTCCTGGTGTAACTCCACTATTTAAGCTCTTAATATGGTTCACGGTTAGCGGCAAGCATTTTATTTTTCAAATTAATAACGTGAAAATTATTTTACCATGTTCTCGATTGACACTGACACATGACACATGTAGAAAAGCAAATGATAACTTTTCGCAAAGAGGTTATCTGTGATGTGAAGTGACAAATAATACGTATTGACATTTCAATACTATTACTGAAATAGAATTTTCGACCTTAATGCATTGCGAACGTCTAACGACATTTCAACGAAATGGGTAGGGAATTAAATTCCTTGACTGTTCAACTAAACACTGCCTCCGATATTGTTGCAAAGTGCAAACTGTGCAGTAAGAAACCAGGATTAATTTGTTCTCGACTTGGAATCAATTTGTAGGAGCCAAAGCATCGATCAGTTAATGTAAGGCGATTAGTGATTCACAGACAGTCAAACTGAAGAAAGTCCATTCGGAAAAAACCCAACTGCTTTATTACAAATTTTATAGCCTGTCACTACAACGATTAAGAGAAATCAAACGACACATCATATGTCGAAATCCATCAAACGGTTTAGGCTGCAGGGCGTGCCAAAGAATGAGACAAACCGTAGCAAATACGACACAAGTGGAAACCGTAAAGGAACATAATTTCCAAAATTAGGAATATACAACCTAGAAAAGTCTCTTTTAAATAAATTTTGATTTATTTATCTTTATTTATATATTAATATACCGTCGTCTAGACTTAGAGTACCTACTTATCCATAACACAAGCTCTAATGAGCTTACTATGGGACCGGATAGTCCCTTAATATTTATTTATTTATGAGTTGTATTGGCAAGGTAACATCTGTATCAGGGCATTTTCAATAATTCGTGTACCCAATTAGCGTAAGTTATTAAACATAAATTAACTCGGTGTCAGTTTTGTGACAATTAAGTATTGAGTTTGTATAAAAATTAACTTTTTCTTTTCATTTTATAAATGGTATGCATATACTTATTTATATATGAAATAAATTCATTTTCACATCATTTGTATGCTTAACTTTCGTCACAAAACTGACACTGAGTTAATTTTTATTTAACAAGTACGCTAATTGGGTACACGAATTTCTAAAAATGCCCATCAACCTTTTATTTAAACCTCTAAATTTCTGCCATATCATTATTTAGGGCCAATTTCCGAGCGTTTGATTGAACCGCTCGGTTCTAACGTCATTGTCGCCTCAAGATTAACCGGTCAAGTGCGAGTCAGACTCGCGCACCGAGGGTTCCGGAACACCCCGTACAATATAATGAGTCCACTATAAACTGACACTCACTAAGTATGTATTCACATACTTTGTGCGTGTCAGTTTATACTAGACATTAATTTTCAGTCATGTAACAAAAAAATTACGGTTTTCGCGATTTTTCCTTTATCTGTGCTATAAGACGTTGCTTCGTACCAAATTTCAAGATTGTGAGTTCACGGGAAGTACCTTGTAGGTTTTGATTCCCTTGTGTCGCGACGCGTGCCTTATTATGCATTTCTAGTGTTATAGAAAAATAAATATTCTGTACGACACGCGCCGTGATGGAAATAGACGAAGGTGAATGAACCTTACCTTCGTCTCCTGGTGGTCTTCCACCTCTTTCTCTCTCCTTCTCTCCCTCTCTCTCACTCCCTCGCACCAGGTCGTCTGATCTGCAGCTGCTGCAGTCAGGTCTCACCTGTAGTTGTTAAAGGGTTTCATGGCTTCACCGCTGCCACCAAGTGTCTCAAGCCACCCGATGCCAGGGGCGTCAGCCAAGATACAATCCCTACGTTATTATTGAGGACGGTCTATATGGGCTCGGTAAGTAAGTCAGCCTGTCCTGTTATCAGGTAGTTATTACTAAGCCCTCCTAGTTCCCATCAAGCGATTCTCCACGAATCTATCGGTGCCCTCGAAAGCTACCGTTACATTCGAGTTGTCCTCCTAACCGTATCTATGAGGCACGTTGGCGTGGCCAGCCACTACAGCGCAACTTACAGCGCTACGCCTACGCACTTCCCGTTACTGCTGCTACCGTACCACGGGGCGACCATGCTCGTCAGCCATGGTAGGGGGCCATGCCACCGCCCTTCCCCCAATGGCACGGTAGTCTTTCCACCTACTGCCACTACAGCTCAACTCACAGTGCTACACATACGCACCTCCCGTCACTGCTACCGTACCACCGGGGCGACCATGCTCGCCAGTCATGGTAGGGGGCCATGCCACCGCCCTTCCCCCAATGGCACGGTAGTCTTTCCACCTACTGCCACTACAGCTCAACTCACAGTGCTACACATACGCACCTCCCGTCACTGCTACCGTACCACTGGGGCGACCATGCTCGCCAGCCATGGTAGGGGGCCATGCCACCGCCCTTCCCCCAATGGCACGGTAGTCTTTCCTCCTTCTGCCACTACAGCTCAACTCACAGCGCTACACCTACGCACCTCCCGTCACTGCTACCGTACCACCGGGGCGACCATGCTCGCTAGCCATGGTAGGGGGCCATGCCACCGCCCTTCCACCAATGTCACGGTAGTCTTTCCTCCTTCTGCCACTACAGCTCAACTCACAGCGCTACACCTACGCACCTCTCGTCACTGCTCCGTACCACGGGGCGACCATGCTCGCCAGCCATGGTGGGGGGCCATGCCACCGCCCTTCCACCAAATGGCACGATAGTCTTACTTACTCTACCACCGTACCACGCGGCGACCATACTCTCCAGCTATGGTGGGGGGCCTTGCCTCCGCCCTTCCGACAATGGCACAACGGCCTCTCACAACCACATACTGGCGAGACTGTGTACTCTCTTCAAGCCACCAGGGTTAAGCTATGGGATATAACATCTATCAATATCAAGGAGTACCATCAACAGAGTGCGTTACCTAACACAACACCCGAATGGTGGCAAAACGGGGTAATATCACAAGGGTAGCGGACTCGCACACACAGCTACAGTTACAGGAAATATAAGCGTAATTGAAATATTAAGAACAGACGAAATATCAGGAGATTTGAGACAGTTAGCTTTCAGGAAACCAGCTGACGTGGTTTCCTTCCCCATGGAATGAGCATCGGCAACCTCCCAGGCACAAATCACTCCAACACTTGTTAAGGCGGTTAGCTCCAACGGTTAAATGGCTCCCGCAACGGAAGCACCGGATGATTGTCAAGGCTCATCTACCATAGAGTACGAGTATAGACATAAGTAGATAGAATAGTTCAATTACCATAGAGGTTCTACCTTCCTGTTAAATTTTATGTAGTTGCGGTTATTATATAAAATGCACTACCTAAATAGTCGGTCCTTAAGTTCTGTCACAAGGTTTTTGATAGATAAAACTCAGCAATAAACTTTTTCTTATTCGTATTATACATGATTAAAAAGCTATTTTTATACGAATCAAATTGCAATACAATACATTTTGAACAATTATCGCAATATGACAAAAAAACCTTGTAACTGAGACAACCGTGAACCCAAAACACGCCACATCTAACAGAAATACCACTTACACAAATTTAATAATAAAACAGTGTTCCAGATGACCAACAAGATTTTTTTTTTATTCTGAAACCTCGATTTTAGACCATGCTTAGCAACTAGCATTTGATTTTCTGTTAGCATTCAATTCCAACTGCTCCCATCGAGAAATTCACGTACTTTTTACGTTTTCAGAAAAACGCGTAAATTTGAGCTTGTGGGCAACAAGTACACTACGTAAAATGTGAATATGAAAATTAGTTGTACCCAGAATTACTTATCTTATGCTTCAAAATGGAGGAGAGAGGGTTCAGGGAGGGGTTCTGACTAAAATCTCACGTAAGTTTGTAAGGTTTTAAGAATTATGGAAAAAAATATAGTGATCCCGTCCGTGTTTTTGATTGGCTAAAGAAGTGCAAAATCTCTTAAGAAACTAGCATTTGTGTAATTTGGCTTTAAGCATTTAAATCCAATAATCGTTCTAATTTGTCAGTATTTCATGAGCTGTCAAACCGTATATAGCATTAAATAAAAACATTCTTGGTATTATTTACTATGCGGTAAAACATTTGTGACAGAAAATAAGGACCGACTAAGTACATCTCTTACCGGCCTCTGTAACGTCAAATCAATACGGAGGGCACAAGTTCGAGTCTTGTTCTTGGCTTCAGACGATAATGATTTATTTCTCCATTATATTTTGCTCTCTGTATAATATCGTTTACAAAGTGCACTATTTTATCTCACTCAAAGCTGGTGTCTTTTCGACAGCGGAGCTTAATCTATTAAGTAATAGCTTATGGGAGCTTTTCACTTTATTTTCTCCGTCTGAAGTTAATGTGCTCTACGAATAATAAAATAGGTCATTGATCCCGTTATCGTAATGGTCGTGTTTTATTAATACTATGACTAGCTTCTGAGTGCGACTCCGTCCGGGTGGGACTCGTTTGTAACTTTGTATCGTAGCTCCACACAAACTTTCACCCCCCATTTCACCAATTTAGGGGATGATTTCCGGGATAAAAACTATCTCTATATCCATCTAAATCGGTTCAGCGGTTTAAGCGTGAAGAGGTAACAGATAGACAGACAGATATACAGACAGACACACTTTCGAAATTATAATTAAGTATGGATGGCAAAAAAGTATACGACCTGCTTGATGTTAACCACTGTACCCTGAGGATGCTTTTGACTCCAGTCCCGCTATTCTGTTACTTGTTTTAACTTCACCTCACCGTTCACCCACAAATATATCATGACGCCGCGATTCGTAGTAACTAGGCTAGGTAAGCGTAATCAGGTCTGTTATTCTTTACGCGCACATGCTTCTCACTCCACCCGTCACGCCTAACGAAACTTGACCGCTACCTACGCTTAGTTACTAAGTACTAATCGCGGCGTCAAGATATATTTGTGGGTGAGCGTTTGAGGTGAGCTTAAAACCAGTTACAGAATAGAGGGGCAGAGGTCTTAGTTTCGGGTGAGGTGAGGCACATCAGCCCCCCTATTCTGTAACTTGTTTTAAGCTCACCTCAACGCTCACCCACAATTATACCTTGACACCGCGATGCGTAGTAATTAAGCGTAGGTAGAGGTCTAGTTTCGTAACGGGTGACCGGCAGGGTGAGCTGCATTAACGCGTAGAGAATAACCCAGAGGAGTCACCAAGTGCGTTGCCGATTTATTCATTTGAGGATTCGCTGTGTCATATGTCAGCTACCACACCGTATCTGGCGAGAGTGCGGTGCTCAATATCTGAAGTCGACTCTATTGTCATGACGTTAGAGTGCATATTCAGGTCGGTTGCACTTACCATCAACGACACACTTGTCGTCGATGGTACAGTCACCGACATCAATTTATGATGGAACATTGGCCGCAAAAATATCTGATGACAACCCTATACCTAGAGCCGTTAAGGCCTCCACACACCGGTCGCGTGCGCAAGTTGTAAAGCATTGAAAATAAACTTCAAACACACATCGAACGCGAGCTCGCGGGCCCGCGTTCGGTGTGTGTTTGAAGTGTAGTTTCAATGTTTTACAACTTACGCACGCGACCGGTGTGTGGAGGCCTTTAGAGCGTGTCAGATATTTTTGCCGCCTTTGATTCATCATATACTAATGCCGGTGACTGTACACTAAGTTCAGTGTTATTAAATTAAGTCATTTAGTAAGTAGGTATATTAATAACACAAACATGTTTAAATGCTAAAAATGAGCACACATTTGCCGACTAACTGGCCTCAGTTTCGCGAAACAGGAAATGTATAGGTACCTACTTACCGTTAAGTTGTTTTTTAAACTTAATACATTTATTATAGAGATATGTTTGAGTACCCTAAAGGGTATAGATATAGTCATAGTTAATGACCAGGGCCCGTAATTTTTATGCCGATGACATCAATTTGACGTCACACTGCATATAGGGTGATCTCAAATAGGTTTATTGAAATTATTAATCATTAGTCGTCAATCATTTTAATCATGTACAAATTACTTCAACAGTAATCTATTCACACGTGGAATAATTAATAGGTACCTACTTGATACGTGACACGTAAATTAAACTATTTGTTTTGTTTTTATACATACAATTGCAATCATACTATATGCAGCCTGACGTCATTTTTGCGTCAACGGCGTGATAAGTACAGGCCCTGGTGGTAATAAAACAAAACTAACTAGTTATAAGGCAGGCTCCTTAACTCAAAAAATCTTTTAAATTTAAGATTAGTAGTTAAGATTGTAATAACCCTTAAGTAATTTTTTATTGAAATAAACAGTTTTATTTTAATTTTTTTTTTTAATTTTTTTATGTATAAAAACAAAACAAATAGTTTCATTTACGTTTCAAGTATCAAGTAGGTACCTATTAATTATTCCACGTGTGAAAAGATTACTGTTGAAGTAATTTGTACATGATTACTAATTAAATGAATGAATGATTGACGACTAATGATTAATAATTTCAATCATGCTATTTGGGATCATTCTATATGCAGCGTGACGTCAAATTGATGTCATCGGCATAAAAAATTACGGGCCCTGTTGATGACAGTACATAAATAGGGGTGTACCTAATGACGAAAATCCCATTAGAATATCTCAAAAAATTACGAAGCTACAACCGTTTTAATGTTGCTTGTTAGAGAGAAAACGCTCCGGGATCGTGACGTCACGATCGTCCAGCGTCATAGTAAATGACAATCGTTTCATATGAAGGTGCGTTTTGCGGAAAAGAGACAGATCATACCCCCTCTTAAAACTTTGGACGCTTATAACTTTGTGATTATTTAATTTATTGCGTTGCTTTTTTCTCCATTTGACTATATTTTTAATAAATTTCGATAAAATGCAACATTATTGATTATTTTATTTAGTGTCTACACCCCTATTGTACCCAAACATTTATATTTTCGGGATACAAACTATGTTTAATGGCGTTATGCAATCCCTCCCAAGGTCTCAAGCTCCCATACCTAATTAAATTTTCATGTAAATCGATTAAGGCGTGAAAAGGTAACAGTCAGACAGGAGATTTATAATATTAGTAGGTATATGACAAGCATGCATTCTCAACTCACCTACGTTCCAGCTGAAAACGTCGATTCGACTATAGTAGGCAAAGTCGCCTTACGTATAAACTTTGATAGCCGATATAAGTCGTCTCAACAAAATGCAACACGATTAATCCAAGCGGCGTGGCCGGACCACTATCAATTGCCATTGCAATTGATTGTTCTTAATTAAACTGTGAACTATGCCGCCGCTCACACCGAATCATAACCGGTTAACTCTTTTTTTGATAACGTATACACATATCCACATACACAAAAAAAAACACATAAACACAGTTAAAATATTATACACATTTTTTGATACTCTTTTTTAACACCTTTCACCTTCAATCTAGTGAAATCTATATAATTTATTTGCCTAGTGCTTTTGGGAGAATTCTTATTCTATGTAATTCCATAATTTACATATTTTGCTCGGAATGTGGAGCCGATTTATTTCATTTTATTACAATTAAGAATGTACCTAACATCTTAAGTAAATATTTTAAACGGAATACCTTTATAATATTCCATCGTTTCATTTCGTAGCCCGCTTTATAATAAATGAGATATTTTTCAGTGTTTCTCCTAAATTATACTCAGATGACATCTATTGGGACTGCCAGCAAAAACACGTGACATTTACTCGTACAATCCTATTTACTAATATATTATTTTATTTTGAGAAATTTCGATATGGTCACCATGTAAAACAAATTCCATTTAACAAAAGTAAAGGTCACATTTCCAAAACGATAAATATGTTTTGTGTAGATGTGTAAATGAACATAATAAATATTACAAAGCAAATAAATATTTTCTTTTGACACGTCGAGCACTCGAACGTTTACCTTAGCGTTTGCATGGAGAGTCGACTTGAGTCTGGCGTGCTAAGGACTCTTTAAGCCGCAAACGAGTCCTGATTTCCCGATTTTTCTTTAATTTGCGTACTAAAAAGGTTCCCGACAAGAGCGCCGGCGTTCGGTTACCAAGTTCCTCATATATCCGTGGCGCGCCCGTGCCGGCAAACGGTGATGCCCGTCGAAATCTCGTAGGAAACAGAGTCAACATTTCAAATATTCTAATGTAACTACAGTTGCTGACACAATTATCACAGGAACATGTGTCATACATAATATTCGGATTCTTCGTTTTTCAGCACTGACTGACCTTTGTGACTGTGTAGCAATAAATTAATATGACTCCTCAAAAATTATTACGCTGGTTTTAATTCTTCTAGGTATTCTTGAACCAAGAAATTAATTAGGAAGATCTTAAATTGTCTTATCTGGGACAAAATTATTTTCTCTTGGTGATCGTTCTAATTTACTCGTATTTATTGATGCAATTTTTTTTTCTGTGCTGGAACTCCTGAACGCGCGCCGCTTCGGTGTGAGCCACGTCATGCGGCGGCCACCCCTTTCAGTTCCATTCTATTCCACTTGGCAACTTTGAGAATAGTGCTAACTTTGTATTAATCGACCTATCTAGAATGGGTAATGGATGAAAATTTTAGAAGTGCCTGATTATTTTTTTGTGTGATAGGAATACCCTTCCTTAGCACCAGAAAAGTTGCAGACTTTTCAGCTGCGTCTGAAAAATATAAACAGTTTCCTCACTTAAATTTTGGGTTTAGGATGGTGAATGCAATTTCCTTGATCCGTCTCATATTACAAAAAATATTTTAAATATCTGACCCTGGCAATGACAAATATAGCTGCTGTCAATATCATTGCCAGTGTCAGTTTACTACGGATTTTTAAGATGTTTTTTTTTTGTAATATGAGACGGATCAAGCTAAGTGTCTTATTCGCCGTCCTAAACCCAAAACGTAACTGAGGAAACTGTTTATATTTTTCAAAAATAATTGACACAGCTGATAAGTCTGCACCTTTTTTCTGGTGCTAAGGAAGGTTATTCCTATCACCAAAAAAATAATCCGGCACTTCTAACATTTTCATTCATTCCTAATTCAACACAATACATAAAACAGAACCTATTGAATGACCGAACTCGTAAAATTTTTTGCCCCTGTTGCACCCTGTATATATATTTACATAAAGTAGGTAAATGTCCCAGTGCTGGACACTGACCCAATATTTGACACTTACAATCTTAATTAAAAACAATAGTTTTATCAATAACTGCGTTTCATTTATGTATGTACTTCATATTAATATATTATTTCAAGGTTTTTGTCACATAAATATCTCGTATGCTAATTCCACCCATTACAAGCCCCAACAAAAACATACAGACTTTTATTTAAATAAAATGAAAATTACCCGAAGACATTAATCTGTATTCAGACTTAAGCCGCTCGATTACTCTCTTGCCACAGAAAAACCCAGTAACTGCACTTACCCTAAGTGGATTTCGCAGAGGCCACACAGCTCCAGTACTGAATCATTTCATAACGGCTGGGCAGGGGAAGGCTGGTACGATTGGAACACCTGGAATCGTGGTTTAGAATATTATTTTTAGTCCAGTGAGACCAAGCAAGTTTATTGTTACAATGTAAAAAAAAAACCTCCGACATTATACACATATTCTTAACTAACCATCTCGCCAGAAAATACTTTTGATTAAAAAAAACCGCCCTCAAATCCGTTTGGGAGCTACAGCAATGCAACAGACACGCAGATACCTACATATTATGTAAAACGTATAAATAAAATAACATTAACAAAGTTAACAAATAAAACAGGTCGATGTCTCTTTTAAGTACCGGGGTGCCTGTGTCAAGGGACACCGCTCTTCAGATGAAGGTAAGTTGGGAGAACATAGGAACAAGAGGTTTAAATTTAAATTATGTAAGGATGAGTGAACAAGCTACTTAACTCGTATGCGTCGAGAGTTGAATAGGGGAGGATCCATTATTAATTGTGTAAAATTAACACTCTTGGAAAAAAACCCGCAATGGTGTCATCCGGTGTTAATGGTTTAGACCAGAGTCACCGTGATGGAGTCCAACAGTTACTATTAATTTGGTTAAGAACATTTTAATGATCCAATCAAGGTCACCCTATGGAAATAAACATCAACGTAGATATTTTTTTGCGTCGGAACTAATGTGCTTCAAAAGGGAGAAGAGTTTATAAATCGATAACAAAGACAAAGGAAACAAAATAACTACTATTACTATGTATACTTAAATATATTTTAATATTTCGATCAGGAGCACAACTGTTCGTGAAAATCCATGCCCAGAACCCGACACATTTATAGCTTTTTTGTTCGCATGCATAGTTTCTGTTATATTTAGGTGGTCCATTCAAGGCACTGGTTCAATACTCACTACATTCCCCTATCTGCTTATAACCGGTTATTAAGTTCCCGAATTATGGCCGCATACTTTCGCAATTAAAGGTACCGGTTGGTTAATTTTTGATGGCACTTTGGAGTTTCCGAAGTTTACTTTAAGCATGCTTTAAGCTAAGTAATGAACGTCTTGTTGTTTTTATTCGGCAATGGATTTCAAGTTGCCAAAAGCTACTTATTTTGAAAAATCGTGACCATTGATGGTTTTCAGAATGCATTTTGCCACAGTGCTGCCGTGGCGAGATGAATTTTTTAAAGTAGCGTTTAAAATCCACCAATGAGATTCTTTTAAGAAAGAAAGAAAGGAAGAAAAAATATTTATTCAAGACGCTTAGAGTACACATACATAACAACACAACAGTAGACATTTTCAACAAAAGCGTCAGAGAAAAGGACTCCACTCAGCTTAATGACAAGGTACCATGTTGGACCACCTTGACGCTGATCTTCCATGGATACCCTTACAAGAGAGTGTTCCTATCCGCGGCAAGACCGATCATGGATGCATATTAAATGACTAAAATGACATATAACGATCCATACATATTAAGTATTTAATATACACGTACCTACTTTAGACATCAAAACAATATTATTACTTACGTACTGGTCTACATAAACTAAACTAAACAGTGGACTGAAATAGTTAACCCCTGAGCTGCTATTGCAAGCTGATAGCGAATTATTTTTAGATATAAAAAAATCGTTTGAATGGGAAAATTGGTATGTACAAAATACTAAGACTAAACAGATTTTTGTAAAAAAAGAACATATTTTTTGTACTTAACTTTAAATGAAGCAACCGATGTTGAATTCCTGATAGGCGGAAGTATATTATTCCAACACTTCGTGGCAGAGTATCTGAAACTACCACGAAATGCAGTCGTGCTGTACCTTGGATAGACTTGGATAGTACCGTTGCGAAAATGTTAACTTATTATACAGGTACTGGGGTGTCAAATATTTTACAATGTCAAATTTTTGGGTTCCGTACTCAAAGATTAAAACGGGACCCTATTACTAAGACTTCGCTGTCCGTCTGTCTGTCACCAGGCTGTATCTCAAGAACCCTGATAGCTAGAGAGTTGAAATTTTCACAGATTATGTATTTCTGTTGTCGCTATAACAACAAATACTAAAAACAAAATAAAATAAATATTTTTATTGATAACGGTACGGAACCCTTCGTGCGCGAGTCCGACTCGTACTTGGCCGGTTTTTTACGTTTTGAATTCCTGAAAACTGTATCGACCAAAATATTCTATATAGTTCTTAAACCGGCAAACAAAATTTCAGACGAATCGGTTGAGAAATCCGACCTGTATAGACCTGAACAGCCGGTCATCTGGACATACGAAATAATTTTGGCCCAAGCTGAAATGGAGAACATAGTTCGCTTTGCTCGCTCGTTTAATTGAAAGGCTCCTATGCAGCTAAATTAAGAACTCACCTATGCACCTAAATTAAGAACTGGTCTTGAAATGCTGACGGCTTACAATAAACAACCTACTTAATTTGAGCGGGTAATGGTTTATTTGCCGCAACCTCATACTAACTCAGTTGCGTCCAATAAAAAGAGTTTCTATCACACTTATTATATTGAGATTTGTATACTGCCATCTCGCTCGGCTATGGTATATTACCGTAGCTCCTCTGTGTATATCTATACCCTGTCTTTTACGAATATTTTATTTAGTCGGGTTATGTGTTCCGGCGTTGCCCTGGGCAAGATTTGGGCTTTCTACGGTTTTACGGTGAGTCATCCATACGCACGCAGTCGCCATCACATACATCGGAGCAAACAAGCACGTCACAAACATCGGAACACACCTCTATTTTCAAGGCATTAGGGTGCATGTGCCGATATTTTTGATCACCTATACAGTGTACCGATGTATGTGACGGCGGCTGTACCTTGTCGTTTTCACTCGTTTGACGACTTCATATTGCAGTTAAACATGACGTTTAATGCGACACAGTACAACGGTGTCAAGCTCCTTGTGAGGCTGATCGTACATGGTTGTAAATTAATAAATTAAATTAAATTGAATTGACCATTTCGTAGCGCTACGCTCGTAGCCGATTACTCGAGAAAACCCATTTGTAGAGGAAAGCGCCCAAGAGCAGAGCACCAACCTAGCGGGTTTCTGGCTTTGAAAGTGTACCTAAACCATTCAATACCTATAATCCCTATATGCCTATATTCTATGCCTGTTCATCTAATAAATATAAAAATCGTAAAGATGGTAAAGGAATAAAAAATAAAGAATTGCTGGTAAAATTGTACAAATTAATTCAATTATTTATCCTTCTAATAAAAATCGATCATTATAAGAATTTAAAAATAAACGGTTTATTAAATATCCTACTAAAATAGTAATTATACTTAAAATTACTAAAAATGATCATGAAAAAAAAATGTTTTATTAAAGGGGAAGCTCTATTTTGAAGATTAAACACATGACATGACATGAGTCAACCTCAACGACCAATTTCCGCTACAAAGCAAAAAAATGCTGCTACGCGCTACGTCGTAGCATACGTAGCGAATATGGCGTAGGCGCCCGCGAGGCGGGTTCCTGGCAGTGACCGTTTTAAATAATTTAAATACTCATTTCTGTGGTTTAATAAATTGTAACAATCAAATTATATTTAACTTTGACAAGTAATTTTCTTCGAAGTAGGTACTTATATATACTTATTTGAACCAAGCACACCCAATGAGGCACTCAAACAGTTTCGCCACGTCTGTTAATCAGTCTGTCCATTTAATAAACTAAGCAGAAACTTCTAGGGACCGTGCCAAAAAGCGTCCGAAGCATTCCAAGTTGTAAATTTAAAGAAAGAGGATCATTTGAATACAAAAGAGAAGCGAGTCCTCTGTAGTTTTCCTTTAACTGCGATGTCGAATTCTGAAGCGACTGTCTCTTATCCTTTTTCGACTAAATTATAGTGCTTCTTAATGTCGCCAGAAAAATCTATATCGGCTGTAAATCGCTATTTTTTAACCGTGATTATATAGAATGTGATTAGATGTGACAGTTTTGTCATATTAATACGTTAAAGTTTATATGAACTGATCGCTGTTCCAATCCCAAACTCATCCTGGTTGAGTAATCACGACTGACATTTTGATTATATTCACGCGACAGTAGCTGCCATTTGGTCGTGGTCGTGTGTTGTTTCAACATTGACTGTCTCTGCGAGAAATGGCAGTAACGAAATGGACGGACGAAATATTGATCCAATATAGAATTTTGACACTCACGGCGTTGGCGCGTGGCGCCGGCGTAGCGTTCCATCCGTTTGATAATCACGGCGTTGGCGCGTGGCGCCGGCGTAGAGTTCCATCCATTTGATTATCACGGCGTTGGCGCGTGGCGCCAGCGTAGCGTTCCATCCGTTTGATTATCACGGCGTTGGCCCTTGGCGCCGGCGTAGCGTTCCATCCGTTTGATTATCACGGCGTTGGCGCGTGGCGCCGGCGTAGCGTTCCATCCGTTTGATTATCACGGTGTTCGCGCGTGGCGCCGGCGTAGAGTTCCATCCGCTTGATTATCACGGCATTGGCGCGTGGCGCTGGCGTAGTGTTCCATCCGTTTGATTATCCAATCGGCCGTGCTAACTATGTTTAAACCACAGTTTTGTCATCCATGGACCGATTTTTGCGCGACGCTACTCGATTTGGCTAGTTAGTGAAATGCCCAGCTTTTTATAATATCATCTGCCCGCACGGCCTCATCTGCGTATTACACGGAACGCAGGCAAACCCGCGGGACAACATATAGCCTATCCCCATTCATAAAGTCCAATCAACACGCAGAAGAAATAATTTTTGAAATCGGATATGCAAACTTACAAATCTACAATCTTACAGACTTTTCCTCTATATAAAAATAGTATATTACACTGAACGCAGGCAAACCAACGAGATGAAATAAGTTTCTGTCAAAAATTTCACTTTTGGTACAAATTTTTATTGCGGACTGTACTTTTCTGTATACCGCCATCAACTACTCATTGAGGCGATTCTAACGAGCCCAAACACAACGGGGTTACGTGGGTTAAGAACTGAATTCCCATGACCACCTTCTGTCTCAATCATCAAATCAGCTCAATGGTACCATAATATTGAATTGTCATCCAAACTATACCTTTACCCAAAATTTCAGCTCAATCGGTTGAAGATATCTGCTTCAAAATTGAGTTGCAAGATTCCACCCGAACAAACATAGTTACATAGTGAACATACATTTCAGAAAGAGTTGGATTAGTGGTTCCAGTGAATACCCTACAAACTTACTATCACAGACTCCCTTTGTTATATTAGTAGAGAAAATCTGAAAGTGCAACACGACACAGAGTAGATACCTCGTAATCCCTCCTCGGGAATTAATACCGACTAATCCTTATTAAACGCGGTCGCAACGTAAGTAAAGGAACTGCACCTTGCATAAGATATTTTTAATGAGGACCCGGCTTTAAGAGAAATGGCGGTGTTAAGGGTGAGTCATTAATATTAATGGTTTGTACGAATAATCATAATAATCATAATCATAATCATATTTATTCATAAAAATTCATATTACATGTCAATATTTTAATCATAATTGTAAAAATAATAAATAATCATAAAAATCAAAAATAAAATTAAAGCAGGTACAACGAATTGTATATACATAATTGTACACATTACACAAATAAAGTGCGACCTATTTCGTACTAAAGTCGCTAAATCTATAAAAAGTGTGCTCGATAAGCCATAATTTGAGTCGTGATTTGAAGCAGTCATGGTGCATCTGTGATATGTGCCGGTAATTGGTTGTACACCATTGGTCCCATGACATGTGTTAGTTTGCCAGACTTCGCTAGTCTATATTTAACACCAACAAGTTTGTTAGCGTTACGCAGGTTACGACCGTGTATATTCGTCTAAATGACATCGCACGTATGTAGCCACCTGAAATATAACGATGGAAGGTAGCGTGAGTATCCCGAGGGACTGGAAGTAAGGTCTTGCAGAGACTCTTTGGCCTACCTGTGCAATCGCTCGTACGGCTCTCTTTTGCATGCGAAATACACGCTCCCAGTCGGCGGCGCGGCCCCACAACTCTGTATTAAACTGTAACTGTAGAAGCGAGTGCACAGTGGCGAAATAGCACGAGCGTACTACATCTCTGGGCATTATCCTCGCCAAGCGTCGCAGGGCAAAGCAGGCGCTCCCCAGCTTCTTACTTAGTTTAGTGATGTTTGATTCCCACTTAAGCCCTCTGTCCAGCTCGAATCCCAGAAATGTAGTATTTTGCACTTGCTCTAATTTGGTGCCATCGACAAGAATCTCAAGGCTTGTGGCAAGTGGATGAAATGGGTCTTTTTTAAGTTAAGTACCAAGCCATTGCTCCGGAAGTATTGTGACACCTGATCTGCGACTTCATTCAGACGTTGCTCGAGCTTGTCGATATCAGGTGCGCACACTACAGCAGCAACGTCGTCAGCGTACATATACACCTCTCCCGCCGGTGACGCTTCTGGAAAGTCGTTGAGAAGCAGCGAGAAAAGTATATTCGACACTGACGATCCTTGTGCCACGCCCATTGCGGTTGACGTTGGAACTGACTTCACACTTCCTCTGTCGCCCACGACTACCTGTGATCTCCCATGCATCATATCCGATACGAGTGCGTGCGCTCCACCGTTGATGCCATAGTGACGAAGTTTGATAGCAAGCACGTCATGGTCAGCGACATCGAAAGCCTTCGACAGGTCGCAGCATAACACCGCGACGTGCTGGCCTCGCTCGCGCTCGTCCAACACCCGGCGCACCACCTCGCGCGCTATCGCGGTCGTCGAGCGTCCCGCCCGGTAAGCATACTGCCGCGCGGACAGGGCCTCGGTTGCCGTCAGAAATTCCGTTATTCGCGTACTTAATCCATTTTCCATTACCTTTGCCACCGCTGGTATGATGGAGACGGGTCTGTAGCAATCGATGTCTTCTTTTTTTCCCATGCCCTTATATAATGGAGAAATCTTACTAATTTTCAGAGCGGAGGGGTATACTCCTTCAAAGATGCATCGATTGTACAAATCCGCCAGCACCGCACCGGTGATAGTGGAGCTGCAGCGAGATATAAAAGTTCCATCGAGACGCCGTACAGATCCTTCGATGATTTGTGTGGGATGTTTTTAGTAATTATGTGATATACCTCACTCGCGGAAAATTGACGGAAGCGTAAGCTACGATCTGCCGGAGCACGAGCGGCGCTCAGCGCAGCACGCACTAGCACCAAGTTGGCATTCGGCGCGCCGCACGCCGCGGCTGCGCGAGCGAAACGATGGTTCATCGCATTTGCTGCATCGTGCTTCGATTTGAACCTCGTCCCGTCCTTATCGATGACGATATCTGTGAAGTCAGCTAATGAGCTAGACATTTGCCCTCGTTCCTTATTTACGATTTGCCACATCGACTTACTCGCATTTTTACTATTTTCCATAATATTTTGATAATGGTCATACTTACTCATTCTAATGAGCTCACTATATTTTTTATGAGCTATTTCAATTATGCGCTTTACATGTTCATTATTCGGAAATTGATTGCCTATTTTAATCATTTAACGGCCTCCGTAGCCCAGTGGGTAGTGACTCTGCCTACGAAGCTGGAGGTCCCGGGTTCGAATCCCGGTCAGGGCATTTATTTGTGTGTTTATCACGAATATTTGTTCCTGAGTTATGGATGTTATATATGTATGTAAGTATCTATATGTATTTATCTATTATATATATCATCGCCTAGTACCCACAACACAAGCCTTACTGAGCTTACCGTGGGCCTAGGTTGATTTGTGTAAGATTGTGTCCCATAATATTAATATTAATATTAATAATAATATTAATCATGTCAAATACTAATAATTTAGAATTCATAATATCATCTGATAACCAGGAATTATTCTTGCGATTACTTATATATTTTAAAGGAAAACAAATGTCAAACTTATTACTAATTACGGTTACTATGGACATGGCCATCGTGGCTGCCGTATGGCCGCGATGATTCCATATTTCCTCCCAGTCGATGCTACACATGGCGTCAACAAAGCTAGCTCGGCTGGCGTGAGTGTTTGCGCGCGCCAGCCGCGTCGGCGCGGGCGGCGCGCGGCGCGGGAATACCGCCTCGCAGCGCACCGCGAGATGGTCGCCTACGTTTGTGATCACTGAGGATGCTGGAGGATAAGTTTCTGCTGCCAGCTGCTGTACATTTTTTTTCAGTTTTGGATAGTAGAGACGGTTTCAATGAGCCCAAACTAACTAACTAGGCTGGCACGACAACTCAACATGAGTCTTAGCCTCAGACACAAGAGCATGCCACTCTGCTCGATCCTGCCCGATTCCTTGCCAGCTAGCGCCGGCTCGGAGTTCGCGCAGATCCGCTTCCACCATATCCTTCCAGCGAATACAAGGCGCCTCTACCGGAGGCCGTCGGCAACATAAAGGGTCTGCTAGGCTTCCTGGTGGAACTGGGTTGGCACGAATAACATTAGTGCCAAAACCCCTCCCGCGTCGAGACGTCGAGTTGCGGAAACCCAGCCTGGGTACAACCTATAACCTATACCCTTCCAGCGATATTTGGGACGACCGAGAGGAGAGATCGTCGTCGTCATCGTTGGTCTTCACACGCTCTCCTTTTGTTAGGGGTGTGGCTGGGGGCATTACACTGCTATTTTGCACTCATTGTCGGCTTGTTCTAAGAGGTCATCGACCAGCCAGTCGGCCCAAGTATGCTCTCTTCCCCTGTCGATCTTCTCCCATCCTCTCGAGGTGGCCAAGCCAGCGAAGACGATGCGCTTTGGGCTCACCTGATGTTTATCTTGTGTATTTCTGGAGTTGTCATGCCCACTTTCTATCGCCATCATCAGATCAGAGCGATGGTGCCATAATATTGCGTTACCTTGTCTCCAAATTTACATTACTCTATCGGATACCGGAAAGTGGCTGAAAGAGGGTTTGCATCTTTTTAAGGTTTCCTTCAAAATTCAACCCATTTGTCACATGTCATAATGAAGAGTTTGTTTATGTCTGTTTGTTTTGTTTTGACAACAAGCACAAAATTAAAAAAAACCGGCCGAGTGCGAGTCGGACTCGCGCACGAAGGGTTCCGTACCATTATCTATCCGTGGGCCTAGGTTGATTTGTGTAAGATTGTCCCGTAATATTTATTTATTCATCTATAAAAATATTTATTTTATTCTGTGTATGTGTGTTAAAGTATTTGTTGTTATAGCGGCAACAGAAATACATCACTTGTTGTTGAGATACAGCCTGGTGACAGACAGACAGACAGCCAGACAGACAGACAGACAGACAGACGGACAGCGGAGTCTTAGTAATAGGGTCCCGTTTTACTCTTTGAGTAGGGAACCCTAAAAATACTATATTCCGACTACCGAAAACGAACTGCAAAAATATATTAAATATAAAGACAGCCGATGTCACCCGATGCGTAATTTCGAATCGATTGATACCTCATTCGTCAAAATCGGTTCAGTATTTTGTGGATCCCTTCCTTTCGGCTAGTCGGGCAAAAATAGAGGTTTTATCCAAAAGTAATTTAACATCCAACGGTTACAAATCAGTCGGCAGCTACAGCTACGCGGACCGAGTGCTCAAAATTACCTATACACGACTCTAATTTCAAAAGAATAAGGACAATGTAGATCATTTTAAAAACGCTACAAAATAGAAAAGGCAAAATAATTGGACACTTAACACGGCACGAAAGCTTATTTTTAAATATATTGGAGGGCAAGATCGAAGCAAAGAGAGGCTGAGGAAGGCCCAGACATGCTTACGCCAGCCAAATAAAAGAGAAAGTTGCTGTTGAGTCGTACGAAGACGTCAAGAGGCTGGCAGAGAACAAACATCAGTAGCGGCACCGACAAGAGCCTAGCTCTTAAATAATGATGATGAGATCATTTTGAGCATACGATACCGCATCATCATCATCATCATATCAGCCGAAAGACGTCCACGGTACCTATGTAAGCGCTGCTCCGAACGGAGCTAAAATGGGCACATCGGAAACGGGTTATGCGAGTAGAACCACTGTTCTTTAGATATCTCTTTACAAAGGGATCGGCTCGTATTTATTAGAGGTACGAGTGCCTCAAATATCAATACGACGCCAACCCTTCAGCAGCGAAAGATGAGACGGTTGACTGACAGATAATGCTTCAAGGAGTTAAATCCGCCACTTGTACTGTTTTGTATTATGCCATAAAGTTTCTCGATTTCTTTACGATTGTTCATGCATTATATTCCATTCCCACCGCTTTCCAAACGGCCGCCTAATTTCTCTCACATAATATGATCTAAATAGTTCTGCAGGTCGATCACGTAACGCATTGTACGCGCGTCAGGTCTACCTGACCTATCTAAATGTCACTTTTTATATGGAAAAATGACAGTTAAATTGTCCTAACGCGCGTTCAAAACGTTACGTGACCTACGAGTGGTGCGATGCACATGCCCGAGTCATACGTCTTTATATAATTGAGAACGATCAATATTTTACGTGCCCACACCTAAATGATGTACAGCTAGGGATTCCAAGTGTGACCTGGATCTGAACTCCTGAAAGTCCTGAAGTGTACACCTGGACTGTTCCCGTGTGCCGGCGGGACACCTACTTATTTATTCCCGAGGATCACGGCGTTCCAGCAGCTCAAGGTACCAATTTCACCTCGAACACTGACAAAGCCCCCCTTTTACCCTTAACAACGACCAAGGTTTTTGCGGTTTTTATTCGTTGAGAAGTTCATATCAAGCACGGTCAGTTGTGCAAGACTCTTTGTAATTAGTAAAGTGTAAAGAAGACTAGTGTAGTGATGGTGGGTGGGTAGCGTTGGCGGGCCTTAATTAGAAGTGCTACTTATAGTTTCATTTAGGATTTGAAGGAAACGGAGAAACTTAATTAATTTCGTCGTCGACATAAAGCAGCACCGTTATACAATAAACATACCAGTATTTACATAACAGGGTAGAACACAACGAATATATATGCAGTTGTTGAAATGCATGTTTAACTTAACATATGGGTCATACATAGATTTTAGTAGGTTCACGTCTCTTCTGTGGACATTACCAAAGATAAAGCCATATTTTTGGTTGGACTCTTAACCTTTGAAATTTTCGTGAAAATGAATTGTAACGTAACAATTTCCAGGTCGGAAAAAAAACATCATAATAGCATGATATGAGAAGTAACATAGTTTTCGTTGAAATCCATTTTATCAAAATAAATTAGAGAAAAAAAACTAAAGTGCACCATATTATTTCACTTGTAACCATTTTACTGCTCCATTTTTTATCAGAAAATGATGAAACTTTATTTTCTTACTTACCTAAATTTCTTCTCCTTTTCTGAAATATTCCGAAAAAACATGATATCCGCGCTTTCGAACACGCACTTCTATCTCGCTCACGCGTATGCTCAGTGAGAGGGAGAGAAGACCATGAACGTGCGGCGCCTTAATCCGCATAAACAGCTTATCTTCTTAAGTATATGATTTCATGCAATCAATATATTTTTTACATGCACGGAAGCCCTTAACTATTGACCACAGGAAAGACGACCTTTGTTTTACTCATTTCGTATGACCCATATCTATCAAGCATGGTATAGCATTTTCTCTTTGGAAATTGTATTTAGGGTTAGATATGGGTTACACACAGAATGAGATTCCAGTTTTTTTCTCTTCCTGATAAGGTACATACCTAGTCGTCCCAGTGAACAACCCCGTCCTAATATGTTCTTGGCTCTTTCAATTTTAATACATAACCTAACAATAACAATGACTCAATTGTTGTATGCAGTGTTAGTGTTTTTTTTTATCCCCAAGAGTAAGAATAGTACATTGTTTAACAAGGGGCGTATGAGGAATATTGCACACGAGAGTCTATCATAAGCCCGACGCAGTAAGGTGGAGGGCTTTTGATGACTCGAGTTTGCAATATTCTTACGCCCGTGTTATACACAATGTTTTTCATCACATTTGCGAGGAAATAAATAACTACAAAAGACAGAAAAATCTGTTTTATACAAGCGCACCAATCAAATGTTGACGAAATTGACAACTTCACTTCCAGATCAGTGCGAGTGGGGGGCGTAGTAAATATTGAAATATTTCAACCAATCACAGAACATGGAGCATGTGGTTCTTGCAGGGCATGGCCTGCTCGATTTTATTTTCCAACCAATCACAGAGCCAGAATTCTTGTCGTACGCGGCCGTCCAGATTTGCTTAACCAATCAGATCAAACACAAGCTCATTACTCCCTTGGGACCATTATTTCCCGCAGGAACAATTTAGGCCATTGTCCTTCTGTATACAGGCATGGAATACCATCATTTATGAGCAAGTGTGATGAAAAATATTTCGCGACCCCCAGTCTGCGCGGTATGATTTTTTTTATATTTTACAAATATGAAATCCTTAAATGCTTTAACTAACAAAATTCAAGGAGCCGCAACCCCCTTCAAAAAGCTCCGCGACCCCCCTGGGCATACACGCATATATTTGAATCGAGGCGTCAAAGGAGGTTTACCTTAGTTAATGACAGAAACTAATTAAACCACGGTTTTGGCACAGGTCAAAACTAGGTTTGATGATGAATGTACAGATACCTATTACCTACACTAGTTGATGAGATTGAATGTCAAGGGAACCCTACATTTCTTGGCAAATTTTGTGTGCAACGGATATTTATAATTTAAATAATAAACACAAAATCCAAAAAATATTAGACATAAAAAAATTATACCCTATTTGGCTCCTCAAAAGTCTGAAAAAACATTGATAAATGTTTTAACCTTTATTTTGGTTACTTCATATTGTTTGTCTAAACAGTATTTTTTCTGAAATAAAATGCATAAAATCACAGTTTTAATAAGAAGTGAACCAGGACACGTAACCATGACAACTAGCGACTGAAAAAAGTTAGTTCACCCAAATATATTCATATACCTGTAAAGAATGTCGTGAATAAATGTAGAATTTACTAACGTACCCGGTAAAACCGCGAATAAACACCAGTGCAGTAAACATAAAACGTAAACCACAATGCGAACAGGGGGTCCCTCTGACTCAACGTACTGCATTGAAATCAAATTTACATTTACAAGTCCCAACCTATATTTTCTAGCCAACCCCCCCCCCCCCCCCCCCCGAACAAGGAAAAAATTGGCATTGAAGTGTGAACTCCAAATGGTTCGTGTAATATAACACACCGCTGCTGCGTTGCCTGTTCCTTTTGGCTTTGAACTTGACTGGATACGCTGCCGCGTGTCTAAATAAACTAAAGTAGAAAATTGTTCTAACATCGAACAAAACTAAACAAATACAGCTCTGTTCCACTTTAGAATGGTTGAAATTCCATTGAGGAGGAAGCCCTTTGAAACGCTTTTAGGCGGCTAGAGGTAAACAGAATGAGAATGAGATAAACAGGTCGATCCCTGTATACAATACTAGATGCCCGCGCGGCTTCACCCGCATATTCCAAAGGACGCAGGCAAACCCGCGGGATAAAATATAGTGTTTAACCATCCAGGAAGTCCATTCTACACGCAGGTGAAATCATTTTTGAAATCGGACAAACTTACAAAGCTACAATCTCACAGACTTTTCCTCTTAAATAATCAACACATTAATCACATTCCATTAATATCATCGCACAAAATGATATTAAAATCAATTCATAAATTTTATTTACATTGTAAATGAATACTAGTACATGACTTTCCTAGGGCGGTTAAACAAAGAATGTCTCAGATCGCAGATATTTGACGCCCGAGCCGAAGGCAAGGGCGATAAATATGCGCTCTGAGGCTTTCTTTATTACCGCCCGTGGTAAGTACAAAATTTTACATCTCTATCTGGCCAGGAAGTGGGGTTTTCCGCACGCATAGCGTGCGGTAATTCCTGCTTTATGGCCAGGTACGACGTAAAATAATTTAAGCATAGAAAAGGCAAATTCGAGCTCCGTCACTTCACAGTTTCCTTCTCCAAAATGCTCATTCACAGAATAAAGAAAAGTTATGTAGGGTAAATCGCCAGTAACTGGCCACCGTTCAATAAATGGCCACCTCATACTAAAAATGAACTCTATTCGCCTATAATAGAATTCATTTTAGTATAAGGTTTTAATTGAATTTTATTATAGGTGAATAGAGTTCATGTTTAGCACGAGGTGGCCAGAGTTATTGAACACCTTGTTACTGGCGATTTATCCTATATTATTTTGCTTTTATTTAGATTTTATTTTAAGTAAGTATTCTTGAATAGAGCAATATATAAAGTATAATAAAAACTAGTTACTTATTTTACCACCGTCTACAAAAGTCCTGTGCGATAATATAAAAAAAGCGGCCAAGTGCGAGTCGGACTCGCACATGAAGGGTTCCGTAAAATAAATTGCGGTTTACGATTTATGACGTTTTCGGTGGAAGTTTGCATGGTAATGTACATCATAATTTTTTTTTAGCTTAATCATTCTCTTATTTTAGAAGTTACAGGGGGGGGACACACATTTTACCACTTTGGAAGTGTCTCTCGCGCAAACTATTCAGTTTAGAAAAAACTGATATTATAAACCTTAATATCATTTTTAAAGACCTATCCATAGATACCCCACACGAATGGGTTTGATGAAAAAAAATTTTTTGAGTTTCAGTTCTGTGTATGGGGACCCCTAAAACTTAATGTTTTTTTTCGATTTTTGTGTGAAAATCTTAATGCGGTTCACAGAATACATCTACTTACCAAGTTTCAACAGTATAGCTCTTATAGTTTCGGAAAAAGTGGCTGTGACATACGGACGGACAGACAGACGGACAAGACGAATCTATAAGGGTTCCGTTTGTTGCCATTTGGCTACGGAACCCTAAAAACCACAGAGACAGACATACACTTCTCATTGTTTTGTAAACAAAGAATGGTGTGGGTACAGTCGCCATCACATACATCGGTACACTATAGGTGTTCAAAAATATCGGCACATGCACCCTAATGCCTTGAAAATAGAGGTGTGTTCCGATGTTTGTGACGTGCTTGTTTGCTCCGATGTATGTGATGGCGACTGTGCATGGTTAAATTTTAGAGGAGGAAATAGTCGAGAGCCGAACCTCGAATTTGCCCTTTTGGTATGAACGGTTGATATCCTCTTAATGTCAAACCAATACGTTGGATCATATCGACCCCGGTTCATGCCACAGTCGACGCCAAAAATTCGCATACCGCCAGCATTATAAATACTTATTCTCACTACAGCTAAACACGCTTAAAAGCCCGCACTCAACATTAACTTTATGATCTTAAGCCACAGATATCAACCAATCCGTATCTATCTAGAATTAACAGGGGCGTAAACCTTGTACTATTACTTTATTCTGTGCGTAAACGCAAAAACGCGGTTATTTAATAATGTCAAATCTTGTCAAAATAATGTTATAACATTTTGTTTTCAGAATTGCCGGATTAATTTCGCCACTAAGTATTGAGAATTTGTAAAATATTTTTTGTACTCGACGATTAAAATATGTGTATTAAGATTTCATAGAGAATACTGCAACGTCACTCTTTTCATAGTTGTAGTCCATGTTACTGTCGAAACAATCGAAATAACTACTTTTCGATACGCTCCAGACAACTAAAATAAATTCGACCAATCACGTGGCTGCTTTACTGAACTGTAATGAATTGGACCAATGGAATCGCTTTGATGTCGTACGCTCGTTGATGTCTTTTAAGATATCAACAAGCGTACGAGCGATGAGCTGCACTTCGTTTCAACAGTATCGAGTTTGTTTAATTAGTTCAGTTGACTCGTAGAAAATTAATTTTAATGAACTCGTACAAAAAGTATTGTTCACAATAGTGTTATAATCAAGCTTTTTAATCTCGTACCTTACTTAGGCCACTCAGCAAGCTTCGTGGCCTTAACACAGTACTCGACTAAAAAGCTCTCTATTATAACACGATTGTGAAAAATACTATTTTATGTAAAAACTAAAGTTATTTAACTCGAATACGACACCGACATAAAGCACATAAAAAAAAATTAAAAGCATGCGAAACCTGAAAATCGTACCTCGGGAATAAAAATTCGATTCGGTTTTTTGCCATCTAAAAACGCTTTGGTAGAGTTTTTACTGCTCCAATATGATTTTCTCTTTGATGATTCCGGAGCGCTGGGAGATTGAGGTAATAAATAGTATAGTGCCTCACTTACTAACTGTGCACGCACTGAGCACAACCCTAGTGTTGGAAGTGCTGGGTTAGGGTTGTCTCTTACCTAATTTAAGTATTTTATCATATTTGAATCAATTGTGAAGTCAAACATGATGTTCTCCCAGACGTATCCGTTGACGGCGACATCCTGCCAAATCGCCATTTTTGAGTTATTAATTTATTATTTGCGTGCATATGCGCGAGAGTAACTTGCTAATCCAAACCTGGTTCTGTAGCTCCGGTGAAATGAAAAACAAAAAATCTTGGCTAAATGACTTAGTTGTAAGTGTAATGGAACATTAGAAGAATAAGAACAGTCTTATTCTTCTTTTGTTTTAAGATTTGTTTTTAAACAACTAAGTATTATAGAATTTTGTGTACGTGCTGTTTAATCAATATTTAGGTAAGTATTTGTACCTACATCTAAATTTATATACAGGTATGCGAAAGATATGTATATTGTAAGTGTCACATTTTTCTTATAGGTAGTTCTGCCCCTCACCTTTTCAATGTATATTAAAAAAAATGTTTTGGTAAGCACAAAAATTGAATTTGTGTTTATTCATTCATTAATTTCATTTATTTATTTATTTAAATCAGGCAACAAGGCCCATATTACAGACTTTAAAGAAAAAATCACGTATGGCGAGATTTCAACCTCTCTCTCTTTCTCTGCCTTCGTAGTGTATCTATTTTCTGCATACCATCATCAACTACTCATTGAGACGATTCTAACGAGCCCAAACTCCATGGGGTTGTGTCGTTTTATTGCGGAGTTCCTATGGCCACTTTCCAGCTCCAGCATCAGATCAGCTCCATGTCATCATAATATTGCATTGTCATGCGATATAAATATGCATGAAACATTTCAGCTCAATCGGAAACCGGGAAGTGGGTCAAATTTTGCAAGATTTGATTACAGACAGACAGACAGACAAAGGGCCAGGTGAAAGTAAATTCAATTCAATTCAATTCAATTAATTTTATTTCGGACAAAGTCCATAAATTGTTAGTAACATATTACTTAATTCTAGGGTTAGTATTAATATTAATATAGGTCTAGGTGTAAAGAGGGGAACATGCAGCTGCACCCAGTGCCTCAGCCACGGTGAGTCCCACCGGTCGACCAGTGTGCACAGGATGGTATTCGAGCTGGCGCGCCACCGTCTCAAATAAAAGCTTGTAAAATGTTTAAAACGTAGCAACCCTACGTATGCCAAACGGAATTCCTGAAAATCTACACCGAATCCGATTATTCCACATTCAAAAAACTTGGACCGGAATGATATTAAATAAGCTACGGATCCGTTTGCAGTTGGCTTAATCCGGAGTCTGATATCCAAACTAGTTGGTTAAAGAGGAATTTTAGCGAGTGGGCAAATGGATTGTGGCGTTTTCGAGCTGCCTGTGAATAAGGTGAATAGGTTTCCACCAGATATGTGCGGATATGTTTTAATATATTCGCCACCTCGCTTGCTTGAAAGCGGATAATATTTCTTTGACATCGGATGCGGATATTTCGAGGCTCGCATCCGCAGATGCGAATGCGGACTTCGTGGTCAACATTTAACAACCCAAAAACATAAATTAACCAGGCCCTTATGATATCGCGTAGTAATCAAACACGTCGCGACATAATTATAATATTTGCGAACAAAATAGAGCAAACACGACTTTGTTCTTGTCACGAGTGAATGCGGCGAATCAGAAGAGTACATTTTTGTATGTATGTATGTAAATTCTTTATTGTACATGGAACAGAACACAACAACATAACAATTATTAGAAGAACAGATTACACATGTACAAAGGCGAACTTACCTATCCCTGAGACTGTTTGTCACTTTGTTGTCCGTCTATCTGTCTGTCTGTATGTCTGTCTGTGTGTCAAGACCCTTTATCACCGAAATTGAAACCATATACTCAGGTCTACAGTCCCTTAAAGCATTGAAAAAATCAAACTTCTAAGTTAACGTAAAAAAAGATACGGCCGTTTATGACGCAAAAAAACGTATATTTCGACACTCTCAAGGGAATCAAACTGTACAGGTAGGGTGGTAGACCACATTTCTGGCCGACTGTACAGGGAAACATCTGAAAACTTTACATTTGTAGTTTTGTACGGAACCCTCGGTGGGCGAGTACGACTCGCACTTGTTTTTAATATTTTATAAATACTATGTCAAGTCTTTCGACTGTGTACAGTCAAAGAATTTAATTTCCTACCCATTTAGGACTATTTCAAAGAGACACTGTAAATAAAATCATAAGAAGTCTCTTACGTTTTGATTGATTACGTCACTTTGACAAAGTCCTAAATGGGTAGGAAATTAAATTCTTTGACTGTACATAATATCATATTTTCAAAGCAACAATTGCAAGTGGCACAGAGAATTAAATTTCAAGTCCTCTACCCACCGCCTTAGGGAATACAGGGCTGATTCTGTATGTTATTGATACGGTAGCTAAAACAAGCACTAATTAAAATTAACACACATCAATTATACAGAGAGAATGTAACGTTGTTTTTGCTTTATCAAATTACATGACCCCAAAATGTTCGCACAATTTAAATTCCATGTTTGTTTTTTCTTCGCTTTGTTAATGCGAGGGAAAGCCGACATTTCTACGCCTTTATCAATGTTTGACTTCTGTTTCATGAATTTGTTTTCTAATTTACTGCTTGCTCGTATTATTGTCGTGCGTGAAAGCTTTTTACTAAGGGATTCCTATATGCTACGCCAATGTAATTTTTTACCAAGTACCTATGCAGACAAGTTTAGCGATTCGGAGGGCTATATCAGTTACCTTGGTTCAGCTGCGGATAGCCGCATTTCTGATACGACCACGCAGAGAAACTCTTAGCACAGCCCTCTCCTTTTCCTTTAGTTGACTTTGAGCCTTCTTATGAGGCTCATAGTAAGCGACCACGTCTCAGTGCCATATGTCATCACTGGCAACACACACTGGTCAAAGACTCTCGTGACCTTGGCACGCTTTGGTAAAGGCCTATGCCCAGCAGTAGACGTCTTTCGGCTACTATGATGATGATGATGACGAAGGCAATAGGTACTATGATAGAACCGTTTCGCATTGACAAGTTTCGCAAGTAACTCTATCTGTCTGTAAGTTTTTCACGTTCAAACAAATTACACAATTAAAGTGGAGGTGACCACAGGAGGACCGGATGGAGGTGGACACTTCGCTAACATTTATCACTGAACGCAGCCGTTGCGCTTGCGTTACTAAATGCTATTTTATTACGCAATACTACAATGCAAGTTTACTCCATTCATAATTTAAAAACGAAACACAAAAGACAGATGACGATTATAAAAACAGTAATTAATAAATAATAAGTAGGTATGATTTAAAACCAGAGAACCAATGTAACCGATATAGCCCTCCAAATCTCTAAATTTAAGTGGCAGTGGGCAGGGCACATTGCACGTAGAACCGATGGCCGTTGGGGCGGAAAGGTTCTTGAGTGGCGACCACGTACCGGAAGGCGAGGCGTGGGTAGGTGGACTGATGACCTGGTAAAGGTCGCGGGAGTCCGCTGGATGCGGGTGGCGCAGGACCGGTCATTTTGGCACTCTTTGAGGGAGGCCTATGTCCAGCAGTGGACGTCTTTCGGCTGATATGATAATGATGATGATGATAATTTAAAACAAAATATGTAGTAAAATAATATGTACATTCTAACTAGACCAAAAAGAAGACACAAGTACATAACCTCAAAGTGCGGAAAAAGACGAAACAAGAAAACGATTGCATTTTTACATTTTTTTTTTTAAAGAATCGGTTGAGAAATGCGACCTGTAGAGGATAATAGCCGGGAATCCGGACAACCGGACGGAGGGACATCCGCACGTACATACTAAATAATTTTTGCCCAAGCTTCTTCTTCCTTTCTTGCTTCGCTCGCTCGTTCAGTTAAATATCAATATAACTAAATAAAGAGCGATGAATACAGTTACACCTTATCTATTCGTACAAACTGTTCTTTTTGACATCGTCCATGTGCACAGTTAAGTGACTGTTTGTGGTGTTAGCACGTGCCGACCATTTGGCAAAGAGTACTCGGTCCCTGCTGAGTCACGTGCAGTCGCAGCCGTGCCAGCGATACAGGCCGTTTCTCTTCAGTTTACCGCATTGTATACGGTGTTGGGTCATTCAATATTAAAATCGAAAGAAAAATACAAAGAAAAACTGAAACGCGCATACTAGCAAACGTAAGCGTTATATCCCAGAGGCCGCTCACCAACTAGATGGTCGGACCAACTAAAGAATACAGACACACTGAAATTTTACACCGTCGCTAACATTGCAACTGACTGGAGCCAATGAAAAATGAAAATATGAAAATATATTTATTGTAGAATCAGTACATCAGCTTATTTAAGTAATACATCATGATATGATAGATAGAGTGGACTATTTTTAGATAAGCCTAGGAACGGTGTCCTGTGCCCTAAACTAGGTAAACCTGTCTTATAGGGAACAGGGGAGTTCTAATGCTCATTATGAGATCGCTACTACTTAATTTTTTTTTTTAAATAATAATAATACTACTTACATTGGTACTGAGGGAAAGAAATAAAGGATTTCTTTTAGATTGAAATTTACATGCAGTTATTTTTTTTGTTTTTTTTTTTTTTTTGTAATTGCTACGTGGTGTAACTAATGCTTAAATTAATTTATCTAACTGTGTGTTAGTGCGTTGTTTATATATATATATATGTGTGTGTGTGTGTGTATGTGTGTGTGTGTGTGTGTGTTTGTGTGCGTGTTTGTGTGAGAATGAAAGAGAGTGGGCATTGATGGATCAATTGTTTACTAATATTTGTGTAAGGGGTTATTATTTTACAGTTGCGAGAATTTTTTCAGTTTCAAAATAATCAAGGGACATAGACCATTTTCGGATAGATTTTGTTAAGTTATATTTACTACACTGTCTGATGTTTAAATGTTGGTTGATTGGAGACAGTTCGCCAATGGAGACAGTTCGCCCGCTCCAGAGCAGAGCTAAGTATAACCACGAACTTCGAAAATCCAAGTTCGGGTATCTCCATCTTTGTCGCACTTACAATACTAGAGTGACAGTTGCATACAAATATGACTTTTCAAATTTAATGATGATTTAAAATATGTTTGCCCAATTTTATTTCTGAGTATATGGAGGTATCTGTGTATAAATAAGATTTAATTTAGTTTATATAAAAGTTCTGTAAAAGTTGTGCTTAAAAAAAAACGGATGGTCAAATGGACAGTTTTTACGAGTTCATACTGTAATTAGGAACAATGTATGAGCTTATAAAAAGTGTTGATTTGATCGCCTGTATTTTTTAAAGTCTTTATAGAAGCTCTTTAGCACTATATTAAAAACTGTTTAAACACGGTTACATCCGTATAATCAGAAGCAAAATTAAAGAAACACGACATTATAAATTATCATCGAATTTGAAAGTCATATTTGTATGCAACTGTATGGGGAAAAAATCATGTTTTTAATTATCTGGCCATGACTGTACGAACTTCGAGGTAGCGCCGCAGACTTGTATCGCAACTTCCACATGAAAGACCAACCAGAGAGAAAAAAGCGTTATAGCATAATTTGCTTAGATGGCGTTGAAGTCAATGCGCCTTTCAAATGTTATAGACAGGTAGATAGATCGATACACAGAAGGCATACGCCAAACGCTAAAGAAAAAATCGGCAGCATAATTTGAGCTCCTTGGTGTTTCTTCATGGTCTGCTACGCTAGTATGCATGCGCGTTTGAATTTTTCTTTGTACTTTTTCTTTGTTTCCATGGCACAATGTGGTGTATTTTTCTTTGTTTCCATGGCACAATGTGGTGTATTTTCCGCCTTCAAATGAAATGAATAATGGGCAAATTCGATCTCCGGCCCTTGACTGTTTCCTTCTCCAAAATTCAACCTCTTAAACCTTGACATGCACAGAATAAAGAAGAGTTTGTCTATATACATCTGTTATGCTTTTATTTACCTACTTATATTTAGTTGTACGTAGTTTTCTATAGAGCAATGTCATGACTTTGGCACTCTTTAGGGGAAGCCTATGACCAGCAGTGGACGTCTTTCGGCTGATATGATGATGATGAATGTCATGACTCGTAAAGCCGATACGGAGGCGACTGCTAAGTTTATTTGTATTAAGGTTTAAAAGCATCAATGAAAAAATCCAGTCAACTCGATGAAAGTGAAAAAACAGAGGTAGCCAACTGTTGGCGCGCGGCTGTTCATTTTTGTGGTGCAGTTTTAGTTCGGGCTAACAAAAGCGCCTCTTCAAGTGACGATAAGCGATTTCATGTGAGCGCGGCATGCGAGGGACGCCTTGAATGCGGCAGGCTTCACCTTTACCAATAAGAGTTGTTAAAGGTGTCATTCATTTGTAAATCTAATTTTATGTGATATCTTTAGAGGTTTACACGTGAATTTTCGTGGCCTCTTCTAATCTTCATAATTCGTACTGGACCAAACCAACTGCGTAACAGCATTTTCTCGAAATGGGCATCGAAGCTGCCACTCAGGTTAAGAAATCTGATTGGATTGTCGCTTTAATAGATTAAGAATTTTGAGCATTCGCATACATTTTGGCTATATTTTTTTATAACGTGTATGTATTTTGTAAAATATATTGACAACTTATCACAGTAGCATATCGTATCGTTGCGTCACACAATCAATGACGTTTACGCATAATTTATGCATAATAATAATTTTAAGTTTATCTCGTACCGTGGAATGGGGGTTACTTTGATCATTTAGAATGTAGTATAAACACAGAACTATTTGAAATTAAGAAGATTTAATCGAGTATGACAGCAAAATATGTTATTACCATTAAATTATGTGGTTTATCATCAAATTGTCGACACTCACTTCGTCGAATTTCACTTCAAAGTCAACGCTTCATGTATTTTCATTTCGTCGAAAATTCATTTAGTGGAATGGTCATTACAAGGAATTGTAAATCGTGTATTTTTACTCGTCGGATGATTCATTCAATAGTTGTATTATGTCATGGAAATCGTTTTGTGATTTATTGTTCCAAATATTTTTAATTAACATACAAATTATTACAAGGCTTATTACTTATTTAAATTTAAGATAAATAGTTGGCATTACACAGTTATCTATGGCATTATGTTGAGAACAGAACGCAATGCAATGGCTTTAGTACCACCCAGGGGACACGTGCAGGGTTGTGGTAGCTCCTGCGGACGCGAGTGACAGTGGTCCCCCCTGTGTCGAGTGAGTTGGCAACTCGACTTTCAGAGGTCCTTAAGCCGCCTAAAGGCCTCTAACTCGGCTTAACGACTACTGTCATAGACAGCAGCCGGGATCAACTGCTTAGCGTGCCTTCCAAAGTACAGAATTTTAACCTAACCTAACCGCCAGCGTGTCGACGTCACCCCGCTTCGCGGGGTGCCTATTTCCGCTCTGAGGGACACAAGTGAACCCTAACCTAACCTATTTATAATACAATTGTTACGGTTGTTTGTTTTTTTTACTGCGGGGGGCTCCGCCGTTTTTCTGGCTGTCCTAACCTAGTTAAACCGCTGTAATCAGTTAGATTTGATTATTTTGTAATGCTGTAATACAATTCCGAACAAATGAAATTCGTTGGTTTGTTATTCTGCCATTTAAAATTCATACAAAAAGAATAATTTTCCAAATAATATTCCCTGAACAGTTATTCTATAAAATAATAAAAATTGGAATAATCTGGTCATGAAATAAAATTACACCAAATAATAATTCGTGAACTAAATGTTACTTGAAACGTTTTCGATGAAATGAAATTCGATGAAAAGTTTGTCGACAAAACAAGGGACACCCAAATTATGTCTATGTCTATATATTATATTCATACATCCATTTTATATATGTCGAACATAATTGATTGTTACGTAGTCATTTATATTTTTCACTAGTATGTATTTATCCTGTTTTAAAAATCAAGCTGTAGGTACCTGTGCACTGCACTTTCTGTAATATTTGTATTTAGATCTGCTTTTATTTGTGTCATGTAATTTGTGTAAAGGATTGAAGGACACATGCTGAGTAGACTCCTTCTTGAGACCACCCTCAACATTGTACTTCTTTTTATTTTTTCCTAGTTTTAAGCATTTGTATTTAATGTTGTGGTTGTGTTTATCAAATAAATCATTCATTCATTCAAAATAGATAACTAATATTATTCACTGCCACAGTTAACCCACGGGTAAAAACAATGACTTCGGAGGAAAACCTATTTGATCAAAGTCGCCTCCCGAATCAAAGCATCCATTCCATCGTATAGTATAATGTG
Organism: Epinotia brunnichana; assembly: GCA_963854355.1. Lineage (NCBI taxonomy): Eukaryota > Metazoa > Arthropoda > Insecta > Lepidoptera > Tortricidae > Epinotia > Epinotia brunnichana. The sequence continues at coordinate 17,874,967 of OY977944.1, forward strand.
TACAGTAGTCGAGGATTTCGTATAGGTACATACATTGTTTGTGACAAAAAAAATATCTCTCGCGGCTTTTCTTATGACGTTATCACGTAAAATTCTCGTCCGTAAACCGACTATATAGGCAACCAATTTTTTCAATATACCTAACTGCTTCAAAAGCACGTTCAAGAAATGGCCCATACACAAACATTATTAAGATCAGTCAAAAGTTGCCGCTAAAATGGTCCACACACAAACGCTTTTAAAGTGGGATCTATACAGGATCTGACTGATTTAGAAAATGTTTACGTTTTTGGCTTTCATTTAATTTCCTCGTATTCAAACTCAAACATTAATTCGTGACAAACACACAGATAATAAAAAAATACACAAAAACACATAAGACATAGTCACGAAATGAGAAGTAGAGTGTTTAACTCGGGGAAAAGCCACCCATTTCAGCCTCGAACTATTGGCGCTTTCACTTCGTTCGAGCGCCAAAATATCTCGTTCGAGATGGGTAGCTTTCAATTCTCGGTTAACAATCTACTATTTGTCGATTCAGTTTATCGAAATGACAAAAAAAATTAAAGTCGCGAGTTCTACAGCTCACAGAGCCACGTACAGTCAAGTGCAAAAACATGTATCGATAAAGCCAAATATGTAATTAAGAAAGCCATACTGAGTGTAAAAAATAATGTTAATTCTTAACTTAACTAACAATAACTAACAAATACTTACTAACAATAATTTAAATTAAAATGTCAATGATATGATATATAACTAACTAAACTTAGCTAATAATCTTTAAAATTTAAGATTGGGTTAAGTTGTACCTGAATAATATTTTTTTTGTCTATCAATTGAAATAAACAGTTCAAAAATATAAATTTAAAATTTTTTTTTTTTTAATCCTCTCATAAATATGAACCGAAACCTTAATCCGCCGACATAAGAGCTATGGGACATATTTATGAGTGAGTTGTATGCACCGCTTATTTTTACACTTGACTACCAATTTGATTCCTAGGCCACCGTAGAACCCTGTCATTTTAACTGCTACATAGCGAAGCAATAATCTTCTAACCCGTATTGACATAGCATATATAGATGCTACAACGGCAAGGTTCTATGATGGCCTAGGAATCAAATTGGTTGACTGTACCTGAAAAGAAGAAATACAGAAAAACGCGAATTGATTTCAAAACGTTTTAATCAATGCTTACTCGTATAAATATGCTTGGCACTTTCTATGGAACTACAAAGAATATCGTGCTAGTAAACATTATATTGATTGCCTCATCCCCGTTTTCATCACTTCATTTTCAAATCAGTAATCATCAATAAATCGATTTTAAATCAATTTACTCCGCTGTATCCGTAAGTAAAACGCACTTTTGTCCATTAGCGATTATTCTCGCAGCCACACAAAATGCAATTTCTCCATTTCAATATTCTAGTAAGTCGTTATACATTTTTAAAACGTGAATTTATATTAAGGTAAACGTCCTAACGTTGACACTTTAATGCCAAATGGTTAATTTCTACTGTTATGTTAATATTGAACGTGTCAGTATCGGGTCCGTGTCAAGCACTAGGACGTATACTGCTTAGTTATGATTTAGAATGACTAAAACTTCTTACACTTATGGAGTTATGGTAGCTAAGCACCGGCCACACCGCTGCTCAAAATATGATCCGTAAGCCGACTCCCAATACGCCAACGTCTGATGACCACACGATAACATGCATGGCAGCAGGCCCCGTAGCATGGATGGCGTTATCACGCGATAAGTGATAGGATAAGCGCGTCGTCTCATTCTATCGAACGGTGTCAGCCAGGGACGGCAGCTCTATCCTATCACTTATCACGTGATAAGGCCATCCATGCTACGGGGCCAGGTCGAGAAAGTTGTGCTGAACAAGAATCAGAAGAAAATCCTTCACTTCTGGTCAATATTGTAGTGTAGGTAAATAATTGACGTCATGTGGCATCATTTAGCCCTATAATCGTAGAGAGAGTAAACCTAACTAAGTACGATACATGTGGCATCATTTAGCCCTATAATCGTAGAGAGAGTAAACCTAACTAAGTCTGTCAGTCCAGAAATGGCCGGAAGTACTTGACAGACGGTGCCAAAGTTGGCCACCTTTGACCATTGAAGTATAATGTACTAACATTACTAACGTACTAGAGAAGACAACACGAACATTATCTGTGCGCCGGCCAGCTTGTCATAGAATAGAACGACTGAGACGGTGGTGCGGCCCATGGACCGCAACGCGTAGCGCAAACTTCTTGTTCGGCGTGTCTTCTCTAGTACGTTAGTACATTATACCTCAATGATTTTGACAACATCTTACGCAGCGTTAAGCTCCGGTATGGTTCCCGTCCGATACTAAACTAATTCTCACATCTGTAATTTCAATACATTTTATAAGTAACATTAGTAAATATGCGTGAATATCAAATTTTGTGTTTACTTTTAGATATTTCTTTTCATAACATACATGTGGCAAAATGGCTGTTGTCAGGATGGAAAACTTAACGACTGGAGTAAGTGAAATTATATGATAACTCATACAGAAATAGATAACTGATGTAGAGCTACGGTAGCCTAGTGGTTCAGGCATACGGCTGTCAAGCGGTGGTCGTGGGTTCGAATCCCGGCTCGTACCAATGAGTTTTTCGGAACTAATGTACGGAATATTTACCGTTAGCTTTTCGGTGAAGAAAAACATCGTGAGGAAACCGGTCTAATCCCAATAAGATCTAGTTTTCCCTCTGGGTTGGAAGGTCAGATGGCAGTCGCTTTCGTAAAACTAGTGCCTATACCGAATCTTGGGATTAGGTGTCAAAGCGGACCCCGGGCTCCTTTAGGGTCTCAACCGGGAATAACGCTAGGAGGATGATGATCTACACATGTATACACAACGGGAAGGTTATCACGTGGTGACTACGTACCGGCAGGGTAGGTAGACCCTGACAAGGTGGACTAATGACCTGGTATAGGTCGCGGGAGTCAGCTGGATGCGGGTGGCTCAGGACCGGTGATTGTGGCACTCTTTGGGGGAGGCCGATGTCCAGCAGTGAACGTCTTTCGGCTGACGATGATGATGACACATACACTCTGTCATTGTTTTCCTAGCGCTGCGCGCGTAACCGTGCTTGTTGGTTCCGCTTTGTAAAAAAAAAAAAAAAGATGTTTACAAAAGAAGAATGGTCTTCATGTTGGAGATTTTCATTCAAAGCGATGTAAAAAGCCTACAAATTTCATCAAATCTTAATTATTATCATCATATCAGCCAACAGACGTCCATTGCTGGACCTAGGCCTCCCCCTAAAAGTTCCAGGTGGCACAGGACCGGTCATTAACGTTATAGTTACTAACTATTCTTTTATTTAATGTAATTTGGTTACATATCTGTTTACCAAACTTCTTTTTTTTTATTACTCCTCCCCCAGCCTCTGCCACTCTGACCGATCCTTTGCCACGCCTTGCCACTCGTGTGAGATTGTGTGAGCGATGTGGTGGTCGACTCACCTCGCTTTTATTCTACCACGTTATCTAACACCAAACCGCTTTCCTTCCGTGCTGTCCATTTTGGTTATCCATGTGCACTGTACTAATATGCAATGAACTGTTCCAGTACAATCAAACAACTGCCGACCGGAATCGCCGGTCTCCGTCGACTACTGCACCTGCAACTGTTCCGTCGTGACGAGCGCGCTGCGCGTCTCGAAAGACCTGCAGCTCGAGGTCAGCGGCGCTACCACGAACTTCGAATCTTGAACTTTGTATATCTCTCGTCTCTGTCGCTCGAGTACCATAAACCATAAGTGCGATAGAGACGGAGATATACGAAGTTCGAGATTCGAAGTTCGTGGTTATAGCGTAGGCTACTAGCACTCTTGAATAAAACTGGCTATTCACGACCGCTCCACCAAGCTGGATTGAGCAGCGCTGCGCCAAAATCCATCCATGAACGTTAAGGGGGTGGTCCATTTGCGAGCCGGCGAGCCAACGGTATAAATAGTTAACTAGTTGGCTCGAGTGATTCATTGGCGAGCAAAACAGTCGACTCTCAGTTATTTCAGGCATGCACAAAGAGCCAGCGAACCCAACCGTCGGTTTTTAGACCACGGACTTTTAGATGCTCCATTGGAGGTTTTTTACAAGCTTTATATTAACTTGACCTGTTCATATGTTAAGTATGTAAATAATATATGTAAGTTGTCCGTCAAAATTTGCAATCCATTTTTCAGTCAATTGCCGTTATCCGATTGAGCTGAAACTTTGGGTATGAGTATAGTTTGGATGACAATTCAATATTATGGTACCATCGAGCTGATCTGATGATGGTGACAATGGGAATTCGGTACTTAACCGACGTAACCCCGTTGAGTTTGGGCTCGTTAGAATCGTCTCAATTAGTAGTTGCTGATGGTGTACAGAAAAGTACATTCGGCAATAAAAGCTTATACTAAAAATTTAATTTTTGACAGAAACTTATTTTCATTTTATTTCATTGATTTCTTGATAAAATATTGTATTTTACATGTCAACTTAAATAATTATTATTTACATTTCATTTTAAATAATGTTAATATCAATTAGTTATCATGCGATGTTCAATTAAGTTGGGTAAGTACGTATACTTATTCTAGTAATCGTATTTTGAAATTTTTGTCAGCAACCCCATCCGACAAACTCATCAATGCTATAATATGCTCGGTCAATTAATAGCGTTTAAAAAATTTTCAAATAATATATCATTGTCCAATTCGGATATATCTTGTGGGAGCGAATTAAATAGTTTGGCACCAATGACACCAAGTGACTTCCGAGGTTAAGCTAGTCTAATCTAGCGAGTCCTTGACTACCGGGCTCGTTGGAGTACCGCCGGCGGTTGTGCTCGATAATGAATCACCCCCTTTATAATTGTAGCGTTAAAACATCGTTGGCGCGCCCCATTCAGGTGCTATCAGCACTTACTTCACGCGCATGCACTTCTCGAGCATTTACTTCACGAATTGCAGGTACAAGCTCACAAAATATACACGAGCGTTTACGAGCATTCTAGCGAGCGTTCTAGCGAAACGCCATTAAATTTGCTTCGAGCTTTGTAGCGAGCCGAGCAATTTTGTTATTCCGCCGCCGTGCCTCTCTGCCCACACCTTTCCGCACGCTGTTTACTAGAGCGTTCGCTAGAATGATCATGAAAATGTTCGTAGCTATGTTTGGCTCTATGCTTAGCTCTGACCGTTGTTCGGTTCGACAAGTTTAAAAACGGCGAATGCTAGATTTTCTGATTCACGTATTTACATGAAATCCTAATCACCTTTGGCTCGGACCTCGAACCCACTCGTCCATCTATTGCCTACTTTCTAGCCTCTACAACAATGTACTATGTGATGGAAATATGGACGCCTGATATTTATGACTTAGCAAAGTACACCATCGTTGTATTTGTGCCCGTCAATCACGCTAGCACTCTCGCTCCTATATCGTGTTACAAAGTACAACTGTCATACTGTTTGTTTATAATAAATTAGTTTAAACTTAAAGACTATTGCCTTGCTTTATTTCATCAGGTTATGGGCCGCCCCGTACCTGCCGTTAAACGTTATTCTAGTGTTTTGTTCAGTATTAAAAAAGTTCTAAGTAAAAGTACACAACATAACCTCACTTTCGGTTTCCGCGTTCGCGAGTGATTTCGATTTTTCAGCTTATATAGATTGAATGTTGTGAAAAAATGTCAAATAGTAATTCAATGATGTCTATTGAGAAGCTCACGGGTCGTGACAATTGGGCAACTTGGAGTTTTGCTGTTAAAGCATACTTACAGCACGAAGAATTATTTGAGTGCATAATTGAGAATGAACCGTTGTCTCAGGACCAAAATAAGATAAAAAAAGACATCAAAGCCAAATCCAAGCTAATATTACTAGTTGATCCGATATTATATGTACACATTCAAGAAGCACAAACTGCAAAACAGGTTTGGGACAATTTAGCAAAGGCATTTGAGGATAGTGGATTAACTCGAAAAGTTGGTCTATGAAAAGAGCTTATAAATACTAATTTGGAAAGTAGTTCATCAGTGGAAGACTACATAAACAAAATAATGACAGCCGCACACAAATTGAGGAATATAAAATTCAATGTGGACGATGAGTGGTTGGGCACCTTAATGCTGGCAGGATTGCCAGAAATGTATGGGCCGATGATTATGGGGTTGGAAAGTTCCGGTATGAAGATTAGTGCTGACTTGGTAAAAAATAAATTACTACAAGAAATAAAAACTTCAGACACTACCGCACTTTATACAAACACAAAAAATCAACCCAAATATGATCAGCAAAAGTATAAAAAAGGCCCAAGGTGCTTTAATTGTAATAAATACGGCCATCACAGTAAAAATTGTTGGCATAAAAAATCAAGTCATGAGAAAACTGAAAAAAAGACTGGATATGTAGCAGCATTTTCAGCCTCTACAACAAATGACTCCGAGAACTGGTATGTGGACTCCGGAGCCTCCATGCATATGACTATGCACCGGGATTGGCTCACAGATGTCACTCCTTCACCTGTGCCGTGCATCACAATCGCAGACAATAAAGTATTGAAAGTGGAATGCTGTGGAAATGTATGTATTAAAGTAAATGCAAAAGATGGCAGTACCGAGGCAATACAGGTAAGGAATGTATTATATGTACCAGAATTGAAAACGAATTTGCTGTCTGTGAGCAAAATAATCAAGAGTGGATGCAAAGTAACGTTTGATAAAGCGGGCTGCCTAATTTACAATTCAAGTAATAAATTAGTCGCAAAGGCAAATCTTTCAAATGAAACTTATAAATTAAATACTTACCGTAGTAAAGAAATCCAACTTATGCTGGCAGCTAAGACTGATGATGATGTATACTTGTGGCATCAAAGAATGGGTCACTTAAATTTTACAAGCGTTAATAAAATACCTAACTGTTCAGAAGGTGTGAAGTTATCACCGGAAAAGGAAAAATCTACCTGCATAACTTGTCTTGAGGGCAAGCAGACGAGACGACCATTCCCCACCGAAGGCTCCCGTGCAACAGGTTTGCTAGAGCTTATCCACAGTGATGTATGTGGACCGATGAAGCATGTTTCAATAGGAGGGGCAAGGTTTTTTGTTACCTTTATTGACGATTTCTCTAGAAGAGTTCATGTCTACCTTATGAAACATAAAAGTGAAGTATTTGAGAAATTTGTTGAATTCAAGAACAGAGTAGAGAATGAACTAGATAAAAAAATTAAAGTTTTAAGAAGCGACAATGGTTCTGAGTACACTAACAACAACTTTAAGGCGTACTTTAAAAAACATGGAATATTGCACCAAACATCAAATACATATACTCCAGAGCAAGATGGCCTCAGCGTGCGTATGAACAGGACCTTGATAGAGCGCGCCAAGTGCATGATCTTAAATGCTGAGTTACATGTCACTTTCTGGGGAGAAGCGGTGTCTACAGCTGCGTACATCGTGAATCGCTCACCCACAAGTGCCTTGTCCGACGTGACGCCCTATGAAGTGTGGACTGGAAAGAAGCCAGAGCTGAGCCATATGAGAATTTTTGGATGTTCCGCTATGGTGCATATACCTAAAGTAACTAGAACCAAGCTTGATGTCAAATCACGTAACTTAATATTCGTTGGTTACAGTGACTGTACGAAAGGATACCGATTCATAGAACCTGAAACAAAAAGAGGCATTATAAGTAGAGATGTTGTATTCTTAGAAGCTTCAATAAAGAGAAATAAAATAGATGATTTACCTAAAAAAAAAGATAATATATTTAAAAAGGTAGAAAATATAAATACAGACAAAATTACTAAGCAAAATGAAGATAAAAAAGGAAGTTGTAATCAATTGATAAAAAAGAGAACTGTCGACTTACTATTTGAAGAATGTTTTGAACCTGAAGAAATAAACATTGATGATGACGTAAATGAAACAAGGGATACACAAGATGGATCTCAAAGTATTTCTATTTCAGATGATTCCGATCACTTTACAGATATTCATGATGAAACATACTTACCTGATGAAACAATTGATTCACCACCAGTGAGTAATGTAACTTTGAGGCCTCTTCAGCGTCGTATAGAACGGCATGCAGACAATAATTATCAAGGGCCCTCATCATTTATGTGTATGAGTGGTGAGTCAACAATGAGTTTACTAAGCTGTGATCCACAAAGCTTTGAAGAAGCGCTGAACAGTGTAAATGCTGAAAAGTGGAAGAGAGCTATGAGTGAAGAACACGAGTCATTGATGAAAAATAATACATGGACACTTGTTAACTTACCAGAAGGGAAATCAGCCATTCCCTGCAAATGGGTATACAAAACTAAGCTGGATGGAAATGGCTGTGTAACACGCTATAAAGCTAGACTTGTAATCAAAGGGTATAAACAAGTTAAAGGCATTGATTACCATGAAGTATATGCACCTGTAGTCCGTTATAGTTCTATAAGATACCTAATTGGTCTGGCTGCAAAATATAGACTTAACATACACCAAATGGATGCTGTCACAGCGTTCTTACAGGGCGAAATTGATGAAGAAATTTACATGTCTTTACCACCTGGCTATGAAGAAGAGGAAAACAAGGTCTGTAAATTAAATAAGTCTATATATGGACTGAAGCAAGCAAGCAGACAATGGAACAAGAAATTAAACACTGCACTAATAGAAATTGGAATGACTCGGTCAAACATAGATCCATGTGTTTACCATCGAATTATAAATGAAAATGATATATTGTTCATAGCACATTGTACATGGACGCATGATCTGCTGTATTTCTATAACAATGAAGAAACGTCACAAATGATGAAAGAAAAGATAAAAGAGAAATTTAGTATGAAAGATTCAGGAAATGCTGTATACCACGCACGCAGTAAGCACATAGACGTAGGCTACCATTTCGTACGTGAGAAGATTGCAGCTAACCTAGTCACAGTTCGATATAGATGCACTCAAGACATGGTGGCCGATATCTTGACAAAAGGACTACATCGACCGAAGCACAATTGCTTCACCACAGCCATGGGGTTAATTGTAAAGCGTCAGCGTCCAGGAGAGGATGATGGAAATATGGACGCCTGATATTTATGACTTAGCAAAGTACACCATCGTTGTATTTGTGCCCGTCAATCACGCTAGCACTCTCGCTCCTATATCGTGTTACAAAGTACAACTGTCATACTGTTTGTTTATAATAAATTAGTTTAAACTTAAAGACTATTGCCTTGCTTTATTTCATCACTATGTCACACCTGCTATTCAGAAAAGAGTCATCGTTGCCCTCGAATGAGAATATAAAATTGGCAAAGCTCACGCATACGTTTCCTCTTCATATTATACCTACTATTAGTAAAAATCTCTTTCTAGTTCTCTCGTCGGCTGCAACAGAGGCGGAGGAGTCAAACGGAAGATCGAACAGTCAAAATTGGACGTCAAGATACGACCAGAAAACCGAAAGATCATACAGTTGAAAACTACACCCCAGGCGTGATCAAATGTTGGGAGACTTGTATGGACAGTCTAATTTAGTGCGAAGTTGCCTTTTCTTAACCTTTTGGACGCCAAGAACGAATAAAACTGTTGCGTGTTGAACGGTGTCCAAGCTACAGGTGCTATGGCATACATAAGCTGTAAAAGTCACCATGCTTGCAAATTGCTCAAGTCTACCAGTTGCTTGGTAGACTTGAGCAATTTGAGCATTCACTATTGTAGTTGTCGAACTGCAGGTCGATCACGTAACGCATTGTACGCGCATCAGGTAGATCTAAATGTCAAATTTTATATGGAAAAATTACAATTGGATTGTCCTAACGCGTGTTCGGAACGTTACGTGATTGCCCCTATAATTACGAATAGGTGCAAGCATAGAGCCAAACACAAGGACCGGAAAACCCCTTTTCAGGCTTAAGCCTATCGATTTGGTAGCCCTATCAATTTGGTAACCTTATGATAAGGTAACCCTATTTTTATAGAAAGCATATCGGATGTGGCAACCATAAGGTAACCGTAACAAAACCCTATCGAGATAGGGTTTTGTTAGGGTTTTATTAAGGTTACCTTATGGTTACCACATCCGATATGCTTACCATAACAATAGGGTTACCCTGTCAGTAAGGTTACCTTATCATAAGATTACCATTATGGATAGGGTTTTAAAAACAACTTCTTAAATAACCCTATGGAAAACCCCAATAAGGGTAACCAGTTCCGGTCCCTGGCCAAACATCACTATGAAAATTTTCATGATCATTCTAGAACGCTCTAATATATGTTGTGCGGATAGAGACGGCTGCGCGGCGGGACATTGACAAAATTGCTCGGCTCGCCAAAACGCTCAAAGCAAGTTTACTATATTTCCGCTAGAATGCTCGCTAAAACGCTCCCGTTTTTTTGTGAGCTAACCTGCAATGTAACATTCGCTAGAATGCTCATTACAAGTGAATCAGGGATCAGATACCTACCGGTATTTTCACCATACAAAAATACAAGTATTAATACGTTCTATTTCGTTCTTTGGTTTATCTATCCAAATACGAGTAGCATAAACCCTCCATGATGCGTTCAAGAACCGCACATTATGGCCAGCATAAAAATAGACTGTTTTGTTAGAACACATTTCTTATCTGTGAAAATGTTATTATTGGTAAATAACATCGATTTCGATAATATTATTTCATTCATATTTTGAACATCACTGAAATCAAAGAAATTTGATTTGACCTCTATTCTAATATCAGTCGAGGTGACGTTTAGTTCGAAATGAATTGTCAATTTGCATACAAATTTGACAAATGTCGCAAGCAAGTAAGATATCGAACGATATGATCCGACTCTAGTTTGTTTCTGAATTAAGAAAAAACTTTGAAAGCTGCCAGAAAACAACGCCGCGATGCCGGTCATATTATGCGGCTCCTGAATGCATTGTGGAGGCTTATGATATGTGGATAGATAAAGTAGTGTATGTACATAATTTCATGTTTAATGCCCTTCATTATGTACAGTCACATAAACTACTATTATGATATCATTTTTGATTGGGCAATCTAATAATACGAAAACATTACCTAAATACATGAGAGTCAATTAAGAGTCTAAAATAATTCAGAATATTAGACAACATCGGGGATTTTTGAAAAAACCGGTTCCGAGCCCTGAAGTGTTCACGCTCAAGTGTATTTATATTCAAAATCTTATCGAAACATAGTTCACGTGTAATCGTCAGTTTCGTATTGAATGGCGTCGAAACGGTTACTATGGTTACTTTGGTTGCAACCTTTACTTTCAATAAAATAAGATAATGTTAATTGTAGTTCTTTACTTCCAAAAGGCAATTGCATAAATCCTCGACAGAGGTTTTTTTAAACTGATATTTTTTTTCCTTTTTTACCTCAGCCAACTCAAGTAATACATTTATTATTAAATGACAGAATCAAGTTAAAGTTACAGTAATTTACCTCATCTAAACGTTTATACATAGAATGACTGAAGTGCGGACCTATTAACAGAAATACCTCTACCTCAATAACGTTGTAGGCCTTTGTAAACAAAATAGTACAATAATCACCTGAGGCGGTAAAACAAAGAATGTCTCAGATCACAGGTATTTAATGCCCGTGCCGAAGGCAAGGGCGATAGACATGCTATCTGAGGCTTTCTTTAATATCGCCCGTGGTGAGTACGCAATTTTACAACTCCCCTGATGTGAGTGAGATTTTCCGCACTTAAAATATATTACTACATTCACAATGTATCACCCCTAATTAATACCCCCAATCTTCCGAAATATCGGATGCAATATCATTAAACAGAATAAAGTAATTGACCCCTCAAAAGGAAATCTCGTCAACTGCCTACACTCAATTTCCACCAGTTATTTTACGTAACTCGTATTCACACGATTACCGTAATACAAATACAACCTAAAATGCTTAAAAATAAGGTTCAAAATATGTTAAAAACAGAAGTTGAAGTGGATTAATGGAAGGTTTCGATGAGAATGCACAGTAAAACAGGAATGATTTCAAAGGCCGGGCAATAACAATAACAGAGCCGATAAAGGGAAAGAGACCAATTCAATTATACTTGAAAATATGGACGACGGCCAACTTCAAAGAGTTTGTTCGGGAAATTTGACTGTTGTGTTTTAAATTCCTTTTTTATAGAGAATGTTTGGATAAAATGCCAGTCTCATTGCGAAGAAAATAAGAGTAATGAGTGAACACTGGGGAAAAGCGAATTTTCCCGAGAATGTGATCTAACTAGATAGATTTTTCATTATTTCATATTGTTCTTCTTCACATCGAAATTATTAGAGAGATAAATAAAGTATGCTCGTCATCATGCTCGTCATCATCATCATCATATCATCAGAAAGACGTCCATTGCTGGACATAGGCCTCCCCCAAAAAGTGCCAAAGTGACCGGTCCTGCGCCACCCGCATCCAGCGGACTCCCGCGAACTTTACCAAGTCATCAGTCCACCTTGTGGGGGGACCCACGCTGCGACTGCCGGCATTAATATTTCGTAAATTGATTATATAGCGTTTCTGATTAAATTTGCTACAAGTTTTATCCCATCAAGTTTTTCCATATCTTGTATAGTTTTCGTGATATCTGCTCTTGAAAGTCTGTAATTTTGGAAAACAAAAACTACCTTCTTCGTCTTTGACGGCTAGTTTTCATCAACCTTAAGCACGAAAGTAGCAGAGCATCGAAGGCGCTATCTATCAGCAAGTTTGTTGACCTCCATTTCACCAAAGGCACCGAGATAAACGTCAAACAAGATGAGGTTTTGTCTCGTGTGTGTCTCAGATGCGATAACCTTCTGATTCTTACTCAGCACAACTTTGTCGACCTGCTGCCATGCATTTCATCGTGTTGTTGTCATGAGACTTAGGCGTATTGGGAGTGGGCTAACGGACCATTCATGCATGCGATGCAATCCACTCTAAATCAACGTCACAGTAGATTCGAGAAATCTCTGAATTCAACGCTGTAAAATTAATTTCATTCTGCTGCGCTCGGCGTGCAGATTTATCGTGTCAAAACTGATTATGGTCAACTAGAAAAACGTGATAAGCACCTCAGTTAACCTAAATACCTAATCCCTTTTTACCTTACATCTCACAAAGATCTTGTGCGTACATTCGATTTGACACACCAGCGCATACTTCGCAAGATAATTCAGATAATCACAACTCTACGCCAATCAGAATACTAATTTGTAACCTAAATGCAACCAGGGAAGTTCCAAATTGGTTTGTTACGCAAAATTAAATATGCTTCTTTTGTATGGATCTGTTAAATGAAGTTACCAGCTTCGTCATTCAGTTATGACTTGAAGTGCGATGAAGATTGCAGTGATTTTAGTTTTTATGATTTTGGTAAGTGATATTTTAATCTTTTGGCAACAAAAACACGTACAAATTGGCGTTCTAAGAATAAAATGGTTTTTAAAGCCCTTATTACATTGTGCTTGCACTGTTAAATACATATTTCATCATCATCGTCACATTAGTCGAAAGACGTCCACTGCTGGACATAGGCCTTCTCCAAAAAGTGCCACCGGAACGACCGGTCCTGCGCCACCCGCATCCAGCGGACTCCCGCGACCTTTACCAAGTCATCAGTCCACCTTGTGGGGGGCCTACTGGGTACGCACATCTGGCCCCTATTTCACCAACTTGACAACTGTCACCTGACAATGACAATTCGCCATACATTGCTTGTTCTAAAAGTTAAGGTGGTCACTAGGTTACTTGTGGAACCAGCAATGTACGGAGAGTTGTCATTGTCAGGTGACAATTGTCAATTTGATGAAATAGGGGCAGATGAGTGTGAATCTAAGCGTAGTAAATGAGTGAATCTCGGTCCGATAAGTATAATTGGCTTAATTTAATTTGGAAATTGAAATGTGCTGATATGGTATGCTATAATATACTCGTACCTTGTCATCACCAGCACTACTAGTTCTCAGCAATTACTGACAACATTTCAAACTATATAATTATGCCTAATTCGAAAACCATTTCGGTAATTATGTTACCTGAACGTAATAAAGTAGTTTCAAATTTCATTTCTCACCCGTTTTTAAGAAAATCGCCAAATTGTATAAATGTGGTTTAAGCCGTGTGTGTCAATACTACGACTGTCACATGAGAGGTGTGCAAGCTGCCATACAGAGCCGTAACGTTGACCTCATAATTTAGTTACGACCTTCTGGAGTTCGCTACTTTTCAATTTGATATTTCTGAATGAAAATTACAATTTAGGGAGAAATAAAAAACACGAGCCGCTTAAAAAAGTAAGTAACCAGTCATAGAACTTTTTTTTTTCGTTTCAGGTGACATCAAATTTTAAGGCATCGGTTAGTTCAAGAGGTAATTAATAATAATAATTCGCAAAAGGGATAGGCATCATCTTTAATTTTCAGTATCACTTTTTTTAACACTGCGGCGGAGATAAACAAGTGTACAGTCCGGTCTGATGTTAAACAGACACCGTAGAGTGCTCTCGCAAAGAATCACATCCTGCAATTCCAAATTTGAATATGTGTCGCTACCAAGGAACTTAGTGTAGGTACTGATAAAGAATGCAGTCATAGTAACACCACTACTAACCCCCTTTATTATTCAATTCACAAATTTCCACCCGCGTCTTTGTCTGCGTAAACCCGGGATAAAAACTATCCTTTATTTTAATCCAGGCTATAAACTATCTTCGTGCAAAATTTCATCCAAATCGGTTTAGCCGTTTAAACGTGATTGAGTAACAAACATCCAGACATCCAAACATCCAAACTTTCACATTTATAATAGTACCTACTATAGTTTCCACCCGCGACTTCGTCTGCGAAATCCCGGGGTAAAAACTATCCTATATTTTAATCCAGGCTACAAACTATCTTCGTGCAAAATTTCATCCAAATCGGTTTAGCCGTTTAAAAGTGATTGAGTAACAAACATCCAGACATCCGAACATCCAAACTTTCACATTTATAATAGTACCTACTAGTTTCCAACCGCGACTTCGTCTGCGTAAACCCGGGGTAAAAACTATCCTATATTTTAATCCAGGCTACAAACTATCTTCGTGCAAAATTTCATCCATATCGGTATAGCCGTTTAAGCATGATTGAGTAACGAACATCCAGACATCCAAACTTTCACATTTATAATAGTATATATATATATAGGATAGCATATAGAATATATATATAGAATGAAACTTAAAATGCATCTGATAAATAAAAAATGTTTTGTCCCTTACTTTTACGAACACAAATTTGTTGTTAATACGGTAAGCCAAAAAAAACACGAAAAAACGGACGGTAACAGATCGAAGGGATCGCATTGGGAGCTGTGAGCCCCTTAATATAAAGCTTGTAAAAAAGAGGGTCACATTAACTAATCTCAACTACATGTTGTGCTGTTTATGGTGGTGAGTAAAGTCGCCAGAGTTCCGAGGTTGCGCTGTGTTGATAGTGACAGACGTTCGTTTATATCCAGCTGTCGACACTGCGAATCCTCAAATCAATAACCGGTTGACCACGCGCTTGTGGCTCCTCTAGACTCGCAAGCGTCCATAGGCTAAAGACGGGCCGTATGCTTGCAACCGTCGTGGTTCGTATTCGCGGCCCACAAACCCACACGTATTACATCATCATCATCATATCAGCCGAAATACGTCCACTGCTGGACATATGCCTCCCCCAAATAGTGCCACATTGACCAGTCCTGCGCCACCCGCATCCAGCGGACTCCCGCGACATTTACCAGGTCATCAGTCCACCTTGTGGGGGGGCCTACCAACGCCGCACCTTCCGGTACGTGGTCGCCACTCGAGAACCTTTCCACCCCCACGGCCATCGGTTCTACGTGCAATGTGCCCCGCCCACTGCCACTTTAGTTAAGTGCTTCGTATTAGATACGAGTAGATAATATCGTACATTACACTGCATAGATAATATCTTACTTTGTGGCCTGGGAGATTGTCGACAAACTGGATGTTGTATTAATCAGCCAGCACTTCGGATGCATCAATATTCAGATTATTAGTGCCATCAATTAGGAACCATTAGACACTATTATTGTGGGCGACAGAATGTAGTTTGTGAAATGTAGGACCTACGGGTCACGAAGAGAAAGGGTGTTGTATAGTATGTGAACGATAAGGCCTACGGGTCACGAAGAGAAAGGACGTATAACTATAATTCCTTCACATAAGAACGGCAATTGTGCCCAGATTAAGCTCCTAAAGCAAACGGCTCATATAAGAAGCGCGTGATTTATTTAGGACCTAAGTACAATAGGTACAAACGAAGAAAATAGCTTAAAGTAAAGATAAAGGTACCAGGTACCTCCAGTAATTATTTCATAAAGATCGATAGGGGGAGAGCCCCTGATAAATGAGGGAGAGATAGCCAAATTATTTGTAAAGAAACCAACTTGAGACTATATCCAGATCTAGTCCGTCAACAAGGGACATCGGTAACTAGAGTTACATAAAATGTGAAATAAAAATGTACACAACGTATGCATAGAGGTTATTGCTTATTATGGTGCAATAATGGTCAAGGTTCAGGTTGATTTCTATGATTGGCTAAAAAGACGGGAGCAAAAGTCAAACTTACGCTACCACGTTAAGGAAAATGTGAAAATTGACGGTCTCACCCGGCCATAGCTTCGTAACCAGATGAGGTACGAAAGCAATTGAGGTATCGTTAGGAAGGTAAGGTAAATGCCCTTACGTATGTATAATCACTTTTGATAATTAATGTTAATTAAAGCCACTAGGGCCTGGCAAAGCCATTTCATGTTACCAAAGTTGATAATTTTACGTAAATATCGACTTTCCCAATTTAAACGGGAAAAGCAGGAAAACTAGTAGATATTGTAATGTATAGCTCAGAAATAGTTCTTTTGAAGGAAAATATGTAAAAACCCTTAAGGTTTCCCTGAAAACCAGGAAAACGTAAAAACTAGCTTTTCCATAGTAAAAGTGGGCGAGGTCTTCAAAATTATATCCCCACCACTTTTAATGCCTTAGGGGTATAAAAGAGGCTATAATCGCCGGATAAAATTGTGTTCGCTCAGCCCCACCATTGGGAGCTCCTAGGAAGAAGAAGAAAGGAAGAAGTAGGGAAATTGTGATAGGAAGTAGGAAATTGTGATAGGGAAAGTTTAATCAGTAGTTTGTGTCTCATTATTTTATTATACCGTTTCATTTATTTTTCGCCAAGTATTATTTTATCGTCACCCTCACCCCATCCTTCAACAGTGCAGCTCAGTCTGCGGGATTAGTGCTCCCCTAGAGCACCTGCGCTATCAGAGCGCGTTACGGCCGTTTAAAAACACGCTGAGCGGTTCAACCGCCGCGGTTCACCCGCCGCGGTTGAAACGCGCGGTTCGCCCGCCGCGGTTTTTAAACGCCCCTTGTTAGGTGACTGTGAGGTCGCGAAGGTCAAACCCAGGCCTGTCGCACATCGACCACGTCAGCGCCACGCGTCGTCCACAATTATGTATGTAGGTATGTAGTTTCAAAGGTACAAACAAAAGTGGTAAAGCCAGCCCCAACTGCCAAGCAAGCAATGAAATTTATTTATTTATTTCTTTTATCTTTGTAAATAGAACAGATCTTGGTAATATAGTACATTAGTTACCTAGGGCGGTAAAACAAAGAATGTCTAAGATCGCAGGTAGGTATTTGACGCGCGAGCCGAAAGCAAGGGCGATAATGCCGGTCCTGGGTTCAAACCCCGGAAAGGGCAAATATTTTTGTCATGCATATGAAAATTTGTTTTTGAGTTTTCCAAGCGTCATTGAACTTACTAGGCTAGTTCGATTTGTGTAAGATTATCCCCAATATTTATTTAATATATTGCTGTTGTTTTAATAGGTAAGATACCCGTAGTATGATTAGTGGCTCGATGAGCTGTAGAACTCGAGAGCCGGTATTTTTTTTTAATTGAATCCCCACAATAAATATATACAACGTGTCCCAAAACTCAACGATAAGCCGGCACCAGAGGATGGAGCTGCTTATGATTAGTCGAGAAAAAATAAGGAAAAAAATATATCTAAATATATAAAATAAAATATATCTACCACGTGTCCCAAAACTCAACGATAAGCCGGCACCAGAGGATGGAGCTACTTATTTAGATATATTTTTTTCCTTATTTTTTCTCGACTAATCATAAGCAGCTCCATCCTCTGGTGCCGGCTTATCGTTGAGTTTTGGGACACGTTGTAGGTATAACTATTGAACCTGCTCACAAAATTTCACGAGAATCGTTTGAATAATGAGACCCGTAGAGGAAAACCACCGGACATCTGGACATACGAAAGAATTTTGGCCCACGCTGAAACGGAGAATTTTTTTCGCTTCGCTCGCTTGTTCATTAATGTAATAATACTCGTAGAACATATTTAGCAATAAGTGCTTTAATAAAAAAAAATCATTACAGATACACACATCATAAAATTGATAATGCCTAGAAGCGGACGCATCAGCAAACCCATACTGAAGGTGTTAGTCATGAAAGGCAAACAAAAAAAGAAGATCGACTGGAACCGAGTCAAGTGGAGTAAAATGACAATCAATTCTGATGGCAATTTATTTTTATAAATATATTTAATTCTGTTTTGTTATATTGATTTTCAACCCAAGGCTTTACGACATGACTTTTGCGCTGTTAGCCCGTAAGCCCACTCCCAATACGCCTAAGTCATCATGACAACACGATAAAATACATGGCAGCAGGTCGAAAAAGTTGTGCTGAGGCTCTAGTATAAGTTTTATCGATACAATACGCTTTCGAACGCGTTTGCGTTTTGTTTCAATTTGTATTGCAACGCGAACAGCGCCTCTGGTGGTAACTATTAGGAACTACGCGTTGCCATACAAATTGAAACTAAACGCAAACGCGTTCGAAAACGTATATATGTATCGATAAAACTTATACTAGAGCCTCTGAGCAAGAATCAGAAGATTATCGCTAATCCTTTACTTCCGCCTGTTACGTACTAACGGCAACGCACTTAACTGACAATAGAGAACATTACGCAAAGCTCTTTGTAGGTGGCGACACTAGCAGCGTTGACATTGTATCTCGTTCCCACTTGCGGTATTGTCTATGCAAGCATCCTTGTCACTCATTTGACAATCAATTGTTCATGTATGTGTGAATCCCTATAGTCCTATACCGGTTTACTATTAGTGGTAGTGCTGCCTCTGGCAGCAGAACATTGCAGTAATGTTCCCTATTGGTGGAATTTACGCCGTTGTAATAAGGTTCACATACGGTCGGTTGAGTGTGTCGTCGATGGTAGGTACACTAATTTACAAATTCGCCGACAAATTGGACACAGTTTGGCGAAACAGTTGTTTTTAGGGTTCCGTACCAAAAAGGTAAAAAAGGTACCGTTATGGGTACGACTCTGTCCGTCTGTCACAACGTTAAATATCTCAGGAACTACTTATTTTGAAAAAAGAAAGGAACACGACTATGGATCTTGCTGGCTAGCCGACTAATCGGCGCTGAGGTGACTAACTAGTCGCCGACTATTCCGCTACTATAAATGTGTCCGGATAGTCGGCTTTCCCGACTAGTCCACGACTAGTCGGTACTTAAGAGTCCCAGACGCGCGTATATTGCAAAATGCTTCCTTTTTCATTCAAGATTACGTCGTAACTACAAGTATTTATTCATAAACTGATAACGTATTTTAATTAAATTAATTTTCTTAAACTAGGGGCTGAAAAAGTTCAAAAATTAATTTTCTTTTTTAAAACCTAAAATACTTAAATGAATTTTTGTGGGAGTCGTTTTCAAATTTTGCGTGAGTAGTGTCGTTTCGGTTCTCAATTTTGCAGTAAACAAGAATCATTTAGTACATGAATGATTACAATTAAATTCTCCATATCTTGTACGAGGGGCTGAAATGATTGAAAATCAAAGATTCATTTAAAAACATTGATAAAATACCTTCCAAAATTACTTAATTTTTTTGGTGAAAATTGGATAACATTATAATTTTTAACCGTAAATTGTACTTATAAATTGCCTAAAAAATTATATTATATTTAGCAAACTATAACTTTATGGTAACCCATATACAAATAATCATAACTATAGGTAGGACCTACGTCACCGTAAATTTATATATTTGTATAAATCAAGCTGGTTCAGAAAGAGAAAATGAAAATTTGAACTTTTTCAGCCCCCAGTTTAAGAAATTATTTTTTAAGTACGTACGTTAACAGTTTTTGGAATAAATACTAATAGTTACGTCGTAATCTTGAATGAAAAGGAAGCATTTTGCAAAATACGCTTGTCTGTAGGCGTAAGGACCCTTAAATCTGTAGATTTTAACAGTCAATGTTTGTATTTGCGTATGTCCCACAGTACCTAGCGTTTAACATAAGTAACTGTCAATTGATTCGTGATTATGCTCTGACTTTTTGCATGAAAAAAAAAAACGGTTTTTTGAGCTTTTTATGCTTGTTTTCTAAACACCTTTACTGTATACTTCTTCTTAGTATATTGGCTACTAAATAGTACCTTTGACGAACTTTATTGATTTATCTAAATTATTTAAGTAGTTGACTTAACTTGTATGTTGACATTTATAATTTGTACTTAATTTAATTTTAATTTTATTCTTTGTTTTTATCTCTATGGTTGTTGTATAGTACCTATACAACTAGCCATGTAACAGATGTCCCAAATGAATTCTCGTCCAGGCGCAATACAATAATAACGCAATGCGCTTGCATTTAATTTGCTTTAGTAGAGATTTACAGCGTGAAGCCGTGCTGGCAATGTTTGTACCTCGTCGCAATAAAATGTAATAAGTACTGCGACATTTAAAAAAAGCGGCCAAGTGTAAGTCGGACGATGAAGGGTTCCGTAAAATAAATTGCAGTTTACGATTTATGACGAATTAAAAAAAAACTACTTGTTAGATCTCGTTCAAACCAATTTTCGGTGGAAGTTTGCATGGTAATGTACATCATATTTTTTTTAGTTTTATCATTCTCTTATTTTAGAAGTTACAGGGGGGGGGGGCACATTTTACCACTTTGGAAGTGTCTCTCGCACAAACTATTCAGTTTAGAAAAAAAATATATTAGAAACCTCAATATCATTTTTGAAGACCTATCCATAGATACCCACACGTATGGGTTTGATGAAAAAAAAATTTTTGAGTTTCAGTTCTAAGTATGGGGAACCCCCAATTTTTTTTGTTTTTTTTTCTATTTTTGTAGAATAATCTTAATGCGGTTCACAGAATACATCTAATTACCAAGCTTCAACAGTATAGTTCTTATAGTTTCCGAAAAAAGTGACTGTGACATACGGACGGACAGAAACAGACATGACGAATCTGTAAGGGTTCCGTTTTTTTGCTATTTGGCTACCGGAACCCTAAAAATTACTCAATTCACAATTCATGGCGTAGGGGCTACGTAGCATAAATAAAATCAACATTTTACTGTACTTATTTACCTACGAAATTCCAAAGACAACAGCGGGCCTAATAATAATAAAGCCATTTTATTCCATATTTCTAAGGTACATTTCAAATGTTATTAGTAAGTTGTTAGTTAGTTATTTTATATTATTGTTAGTATGGTTAGTTTTTTTAATTGAAATATGGACCCCTTTTTGGGTAAAGGCCTCCTCCAACTTTTTCCATGATTCCCTGTCCTTGCCTAGTTCCTTTCCATTGCTGTTTGAGGACATTGATTTTTTTCTTTTATCTTTTTTGTAAATACCCAAGTTTAACAGCCATATAGTAAGCAATGTAGGAGACATGTATCGAACACAATTTTTTTCAGATGAAGATTATAATTCCCCTCTAGAATTTCTTTCAGGGACCAAAATTTATTCTATGTTGCACTGATTCTCCTTGTTAGTTCATCTTCGTTGCTGGACTTATTAAATGACAGCTGTTTCCCTAAGTACGAGTAGACATTATTTCATACATACTCTATGGTGTTTCCTTTTATCGCAATAGGCCTAATATCGCTATTAGTCATCAGCTTAGGCCTAATAGGCCAATCAAACTAGAATTTTTCGAAGAATTAATTCCCATAAAGCTGGAAATCGTTTTAATACCTTCATTTGGTTCTAAATACGTGTAATCTGAGTTTGCCCCATCCCAAGAGGTGTGCATACATTTTTGCTCTTTTTTCATGTAGCATAAAAACGGTACTTCGGACAGAAAATGTATTCTATTCAATGTTAAAGAGGGTCAAATTTTGCGTCGAATGACTACCTATCTAAAACTTCAAATTCGGTTCAGTGGTAATAGTCGAAATCCAAGGTTAGAAACTGGGAATTTTTTTTTAGGTGCAAACTTCCGTTTTGCGACTTTTCAAGACCGACATATCTTTAAAAAAATATATACCTGCTGAAAAACCCATAGAATAAAAAAATTAGAAAACAAAATTTCACTTTATATACCAATGAATAATGTGAAATTTTATTTTCTATCTATTTCCTTCTTTAATATTTAATAGAATACATTTTCCGTCCGTCGTACTATTTTTGTGCACATGCAAAAAACTGAAAAAAAGAGCAAAAAATTCGTGGTTATTGGGCTCCCAAAAGTTATGCACACCTGGGGATGGTGCAAACTCGGATTACATCAAAACGTTTTTTTTAATCTAATTTGCTTGGCCTATAAGATCGTTTATCGCTGTAGATAAGACCATCCGTCACGTTGTGTTTCTGACTAGTATGCGAGTGCTACAGATGGCTTATATTCACAACGATAAGTGATATAATTTACTTTAAAAACAATGTTTAAACAGACTTCAATTCAGTACTGTAACGATTCAACCTCTTAAATGGCTTGCTTTTTATGTTTTTTGTATTCTGAACTTAAATTAACCCCTATCTGAAAGCTGAAGCTCCTGAGAAGCTTCTAGTCGTCTGAAAATTGAATCCTACCTGAAGGAAAAGCTATTGAATAAAATTAAACAGATAGTAAGCGAGAAAATAAATCATTTATTTACCATAGAAATATCAAATTAATTTTGTTTGTTTTGAAGCTAAAGAACCTTTGACTAATTAATCCAGTAAAATCAAGACTCGATTGTACTAGATATCCACTTTGTTCCTATAAATACTAACTCGTACCAAAGCGAATAGAAAACCCGAGTTAGTTCCGGCCGATCCTACTAGAAAGGTTGGGTTTTATTCTAGTCTAGGTAAATCTATCCTACAGCTACAGAATCTCTCGTTATTTATGTTAAAGTAATCGAGCTTGAGTACTTTAACAGACCAAATCATCTCCTAGGATATTGCCGGACGGAAAGAGATTCGGTCAAATAAAAAACCGCCCGACTCCAGGCCTACAATGCCGTAATCTAACCTAGAATTTATTATCTCTGGAACCTAACCTCGAAGACCTATTTAGACCTAAGCTATACGTGATTCGCGCTGGTGAAGTGGCTTGGCGTGTGATTTCGTCTAGTGGTTAGGCCCCGCGTTGTGCGAGTAGACCCAGCCCTTTTCGAGAAGGATGAAGTTTGTATTTCTATAAAGGGAAAAAGTTACACGTTAATTGAAGTTGTACATTAACCCCATTTTAGTAGAACCTATAACTTAAGTAAGACAATTATACCAGTTCCTTAGAATTAATTTACAATTCAGTAGTCTCATTAAGTGATGCACAATTATGGAGGCTAAAGTGGGCATAAATTCCTTATTATACTAAGTTGTGGGAAGTGATAAATTACGCTATGTGGTAGGTGACGCCCTTTAAACAGACTCGCAATACAATAGTGGTCAACTTGTGTTGGCCATGATGGGATCTCTATTGATGATGATGCGATGATATAATAATGAAAATAATCATGAAGAAGTCAAGATATTGATGATGATGCGATGATATAATAACGAAAATAATCATGAAGAAGTCAAGATATTGATGATGATGCGATGATATAATAACGAAAATAATCATGAAGAAGTCAAGATATTGATTGATGATATAATAACGAAAATAATCGTAAGTCAAGATATTGATGATGATGCGATGATAGTCTATTGAAATAGAATATTAGTACATGTTTTACTTCCAGGTACATGAATGACGCAATGTCTAGTATAATATCGATTCTCCCTAACGATGAATCTTAGAGTTGTTAGCGAACTGTAGCGCTCGCCTCTCGCTCGCTCGCGGCTGCTCGTACTCGCTAGTAATCCCACCTCATCTGTTGATTCCGCCTACCCTATCGTTATTTCTATCAAATCTAATACCAATTAGTACTGACTTTTCCTAAGCTCTTTATAATACAATTCACCCCCAAAATATCTCAATGGATGTAACACAATGTCTTAGCAACCAATCTCACCCAATCAACTCAAAGGCACTTTATAGTCGGAACAATGTTAAATATACGACAATGCACAGTTGAACTGACGAATGATAATTAATTACCAACCCACTGCGATACTTTTGTTGAGATCCCGATAATAACGACCCCACCTAACAAGATACCTACTTAGTTATTGCCGTTACTAAAGCGAAAGTGTTGGATTCCCTTGTAAAATCAACATAGCTAGCTTCACGGTAAGAAGCTTCGGTTAAAGCAAAACGACGGCTTGGCCAGCGAAGCTCTTCAGTTTGCAAGACTGAAAGGTCTCACCAACCTTACCTTCGTTGACACATCCGTGACGGAGGCCTAAGCGCGATCATCATCTCTACTGACTAAGAAACCCCTTAACGGGCGAATTCTCGTATTGGTCAGGGTCGTCAATGTGCTCTTTGGATATGGTTGTCCACAACGCTAAGCTCTCGGCCACAGGTGTACATAACTAATTTACTACGCTAGATTCATTCATTCAAGGAATTCCACACAATATATCTATAAGTACATCTGATTACTTCATAAACCAACACAACCGTAACCCTTGTTAAGAGGGTTGTTAGAACTAAGACAGCAGCTCGACCAGTGAGGTCCCTCAATTTGCAAGATTGAAGACTCTCAGCCACTCACTCTGTCTACACATCTATGACTGGCGCTCTAGTGCGGGCACATCTCTGCTGACTAAGAAGCCCCTTTCGGGAGAATTCTCGTGTGGCCAGGGTCCTCAATGTGCCCTGTGGATATGGTTGTCTCGACACCGAGCACACAGCCACGAGTGTATATAACTACTTTATTCAGTTGCGTTAATCTAGTAAAGTAACCACCCATCAGCACCTATACTAACCACCGGATATTAATATGAACTTGTGGTAATATTTGTCGCTTATCCGCATCTTAACAATCTATCCTCATAGTGTAACGCGTACCACGGACCGAGTCAATTGCTATAGCTAGGTTGTCGTATAATAATTGATCACTTTATCTCGTGGGCGCGTACGGAACCCAATCATATCGCAGTGACAAATCAACTAGTAATATATATGTAGAACAAAACAACATTCCTGTAATATCGTCAGTTATTTAACCAATGACCTAGATCCGTTCATAACCTATACATAAACCGCTCGTACTTTATCTAGCATATTCCCCAACTATATACAGTAGAACTAGATTTCGATACACAAATACAAGTATGATAACGTTGAAATGGTTAGATAATAGCCCAAAAACAAATTAATAAGTTTCAGAATCATTCAATACAGTGATTATAAAGGTCACTCACCAGATTTTAATATCTTAATAGTGGGACACGTACCCAACGCCTCTCTGGTTCCCAGGGCTCCTGCCCTTCTGATCTCCCTCGACGTTCGTAACAAGCCAGCTCCTCCGCCATAAATAAATTACAATATAATATTAGCACATATTTTAATAAAGATTTCCCTCATTTGTACCTACAACTAACCACTAGATACTGGTATACAATTAGGAATTATTTACCATTGGACCGTTCCTTAGCGAACATTCATGTACTATATAAGTGTTCACTTCACTTCATGGGAGTATACGGAATTCTAATATGATGATGTCTTAAGCGCATTTATTAGGTGATAAACCTATTAGACCGCCACATATTCAAAATACACACGTGATCATATAAGATCATATCAGTTCACGAGCAGAAAGATATTGCCTAAATATTAATCACTCAATTCAAGACAATGTGCGCACAAGATAATTACTCCCTAAGAAATTCCAGAATTCACTATGATTAGTCACACTTTAAAATAAAATATTCAATCTCACCAGACGATCGCAAAGGCAGTTGCGACCTTACCAAACTCTTATTCCTCTCAGCAACAGCCGTAATGCAGCCCAGCGGTGACCAGCCTTGTTCCGCCTCGAAGTAGTACGCGCCCAGAGGTCAGCCTAGCCTGGCCGCCTTTGCCTTCTGCAGCGTGATCTCGCTTCGACGTCCCATAGAAAAGTGAAACGCTCCTCGGCCCGCCGGGGTATTTATAGCCAACACTAACACGATCACGCCACTAATCCGACTCCTCATCTGAAAATATACCTTAACAAAAAGGGTATAAGGCCCATTTTCCAGGGAGCGTTCCTCGCCCCACAGTGCCGATCGATAAGCACTTTTCTCGACTTCGCGGGTAGAATGTCTCTGCAGCTCGCGCGTCCGTCCACGCGTTTTCTTGCTGGCCAGCGATCCATTCCTAAAAAATCTAACCTAACTATTCTAATTTATGAATCTATAAATCTAGATCTAGCACACATTAAATGATACACTAATCCAACAATACTGAATTAGTATGCTGAAGTATGTTTTAAACCAATTATTTTGGACGAAACGCGAGTTTTCTACACTTTTAATTGTAGTCTTGATTTTAGCCTAGAATAGCATCTAACGCAATTTATATCTTACTTATTTACATACATAATTAACAGGATGATAACGAATGAAAGCTTCAATCCCTTCATATTTGGACCTGAAACCCACAACGCTAACATCTATCAATTTAAAAGAGTAATTCCGCCCTTAGATACTATTGAGTCTGAGAGCGAAGCTCTCGGATCGTCTCATTCTGCCCCATGATCATGCACAGCGAGAAATCTACGATATTGAGCGAAGCATTATCACAATCTAAAACATACTTAAGCAATAAACAAGGAATTGCGACCTATAAATGGTGAATTTTAAAATAACTTTGAGTAGATAATTCCGTTAACCTACTGTCCTTATACCAAATTTAAATATAATATTACTCTAACTGAAGGCTAGATTTGTTAGCTGTGTCTATTTACATAACTCTCCCAATTAATTCTGACCAATAATCTATGATTATAATTTGCAAAAAATGCCAACCCCATAACTCGGGAAGTTTCAATTCGTTGATATATCGATCTCTCCAACAAGTGTATTTTAGGCGTGTGAATGTTTAACCACTACGTTTGCTTGGTGATGGACGTTGAAGAATAGCCCCTGTATCACCTTGTGCCTCCAGTCACCTTCTGGCTTCCGTCAGCACAAGTTTAGCCACATATCTCGGCTGATGACACACATACCCATCCCTACGGTACCACCTTGAGTCCACAGATGCCCCCTGGCCACCACAAACTCAAGTTTAGCCACATATCTCGGCTGGCAATACAAACCCCTATACTGCATCACCTTGCACCTCCAGTTGCCTTCTGGCTTCCGTCAGTACAAGTTAGGCCACATATCTCGGCCGATGACACAATATAATTATCTTCTAGCTTCACCTTGAGCCCACAGATGCCCCCTGGCCACTACAAACTCAAGTTAGACCACATATCTCGGTCGGCGCCGCTAGAAAACTTCCCCAGAATACTCCCATTCGCACAAAGTACTAGGTTGTGAGCCCAATAGATCCTAATGACCACGATGTTGCACTAACACCCCGAACCCTCAGATACCTTCTGGCTACCAAGGATCCAGGTTCGACCACATATCTCGGTTTATGTTATTACAATAACTCCCCATGCGAACAGCAGAAAACTGAGTACACAGATAACCACCAAGCAAACCCAGTGGAGAATGTTTCTTCTTGACTAGGATATCCGACTTCAGACTGTATTCCACACTAGAGGCAAACTGTTCATAAACTACTGGGTTAATTTTGCATTAATCCCTTCAATGTCCTGACAGCACCATCAAACCATTAACGATAGTGATAATACTGACAAAACATCAAACAAACTTTAACTTTAATCGTCGTTCGCGATGATACTCTATCTCTATACCGAACGTGACCCAGTCGCACACAGTAACATTCATCAACCCCGTGGGGTCTCTAGGAAGTGCCTTGACATCCTATAGAGAATCCGACTACATGCGTCCAAGCCCCA
This sequence comes from Epinotia brunnichana, assembly GCA_963854355.1. Lineage (NCBI taxonomy): Eukaryota > Metazoa > Arthropoda > Insecta > Lepidoptera > Tortricidae > Epinotia > Epinotia brunnichana. The sequence continues at coordinate 17,903,275 of OY977944.1, forward strand.
CCCAGCTTTACTGTAGAAATATCGTAACTACTATAAAATACGTTTGCATTACTCAAATACAAAATGCAACACTTCACCATCGTGTAAGAATAACAGCCTTACTAAATTTAATTTCAACAAACCATGTTCATTGAACCCTTGCAAGATTGTAATCTTGACATTGCAAATTACTTAACATATAATAGGAAATTCCTGATAAATTCCCAGTAATGGAAGTTAAAATATTATTACTTAAGTTTCAGAATGAATGTTCGTTGACAAATCATCCCGAAGAATATGGTGTCGGAAGTATCCTTGCCACGAAGAGATGTGTAGGACGAAGATAAGACTAGCTTAGCCTTTCAGCTTAGCTTCTGTAGAGTATAGTGTCGCCACAGTTAGTCACACAAGGACCTTGTCATTTTATGACTTTAACCTAACCAAACTATAACTGCGGAAACACCGGTGTAAAATGGTTTGGAGAGATCAATCAGTACCAACAAACCTAGGTTGCACTGCGAACTCCGACCAGTCGGTAAAAGCCCATTGTTATCATACAATCACACTTTCAGCACTACCTCTCACGTGGACTCATACATCTCTTAACTCAACGAACACACACATATACCCTCCCAACCTAATTAATCCCCTTGCCCTAAACACGACTTAGACCAACCAAACGGAATCCGACAGTACAACCACATTAATGATATATAATGTTCTTCCCAAGTTATATGCTATGAGAATTTACATTTACTTTATAAGACGAGAAAATTATGATATGAAGAGTAGAACAAAGTGATAATATAATATTACTACTTTACTTATTTTGCAAAACAAAATTTTACTGCTTTAATTGATCCGCACAGCCCTATTCGCACACAGCCAACTAACCTGCCCTTCATATGTTTGAAGATTATAAAAGACAGTAAGTCAAACTTAATTAACCCTCCTAGAGTAACCCGTAAATATCAAAATTTTAAGCCATATCCCATTTACCATTTACCTATCAGTCATTAATTAAATAACTGCCCCCCATTCTCACAACTTAAATAATTTTATAGTTGGATCTCAAATTTTCGTAATACTATAATTTATGTAGTAAATACCAGATAAATTGTCAATATTGTATTGACAAACGCATCATACATCTTAAGATATACCTGTAATAAATGGATTATTTCATGTAAATATTTAACGTTGTTTATGCACTACCTAGCGCATAACATGTGGACAAAATATATAACCATATTCCATGCTTGAGATAAATTTAAGCCGGAATAATTATAACTGCGTAATATAATAAGGTCCTAACCACTAGACGATCACGGCCCCATTTCCTTCCCTTTATTATGAACTCCATCTCTTCGTTCTCATAAGATACCTGTAAGTTTCAATAATTAGTATTCAATCGATGCTTGAAATTCCGCTCCCGCAACTGCAACTGCCGTCACGCTGTCATAACACCGTCGCCTTTACCCCACATCTGTATCGTAATTCAAAATATACAATCACAAGCTAATCGAATACGGTAGCCGCGACCTCTTCTTCTCCAAAGCCGACCCTGCCCTATTGAACTCCAAATTTAGCCCCAAAATTCGAAATCTGCATCCGTGCATTACTCGAAAATGATACTCGCGCCGATTTTTTCTTTCAAAAATTTTATCAGCCATCCTGGATTCCAAACTTATCTTAAATCTAGAACCTGCATTCCCGTATAACTTGAAAATGATACCCGTCAGGAATCCCTTAAAACCAAGATGAGCCGCGATCTAAAATTTCAACTTAAGTATCTAAAATTTGACACGCACGACATCAGGTTATCTGATTCCCCCTTTATACCTATGAGACGTCAATCCGCCGTATACCTACTTTCTCCGAAAGGAAGGGATGACAAGAACAAAATTAAAATTTCCCGCCAACTCAAAAAAAAGAATTATAAATTTATACCATCTAGTACTTAATTTATCAGTCATTCTTGTCCCGTTATCCTGTAACTTATTTTACGTCATCCTAAAAGGTCACGTACAAATATCTCTAGACTCCGCAATTCGTAACAACTAAATATTGGGATATAACCGCTAGTACTCTTTGGGGGAGTCCTGTCTAACAGTAGCTGTCTACCGGCTGATATGATGACGATGGTAACGATGACTCAGCGCTGCGGGTATAGATCTACTTTCGCTAGTGGTGAAAGGTGAGGTGAGGTGCTTCCCTAGTACGCCCAGAATAACAGCCCAGCTGATAGCGAGACAATCCCGTGGTCGTTGCACCAATTTTGATATTCGCCAATGCAGATTGATTCGACTCAAATCGATTTATTGCTTACAGCCAGTATAACCTGGTCTCTAACCTCTCAATATCAATATAAGACCAGGGGTCAGTGCTAATTTTGCCACCCCCAACGCGGCGATCTCGAATCTACCTTAATAGCTACCGGTATAATCTATCGTGAACTACATATTGGACAATTTATTGACTTAGAAATATTTCTGACGATAAATGTTACGCTCTAAAAATACCTAATTTCCCATATTACAACCAACCATTTTGTTAATATTTTATAACAAGTACCTAATTTGTTGTTGAACAACCTATATAGGCGCCTTTAATTAACGTCCAACCTGATTTAAAGAAGTAAAATACAACCCATCTGAGAGCCCTCCCCTTTTTTGAAAGTCGGTTAACCTTATCGACGCACGACCTCCCGTGAGCGCACACTATTGATACGCCTTACGATCTCGACTACATAATATCTTATTTACAAACTTACAAGTTGCCTATTCTATTCTAGTTTTAAGCACGGAATCAAGCATAAAGTACTAAATTTCCCCCTTTTTTTTTTATCTAGTGTGAGACGAACAACGCGAAGTACTTACGGTTTCATTCGCGCGATTTGAACCAGCGGTGAGTGGATCGCGTAACTATTCTTAACACAGACTATAACTTTTCTTATTCTACTTATCATTATTTTTTTTGATATTTATCGTCTAAAATGCTAAATAAAATTGTGGTAGTACCCTCGCAAAAGCTATCATACCGAATGGATTAAAGACAACCGACTACGCTAACCCTCCCGCGATACAAGCGATAATGGCCCTACAAACGATAATGTACACCCAACATAATGCGCGACTCAATTTCAATGGGATGTCTACAAATTTTGGTATGAATACAAACACTTACTAGGATTTCTCATTTGGATATAATGTAGTATCAGAGTATTTTATAATCACAATGCTAACCCCAATTACAAAAGGCCCCTTATAAATCGACGCGAATTCTGACATTGGTAGGACCTGTTAATCACATTTATAGTTTAATAACTTTAAGCGCAGGGAAATTAATCATTAGATTTATCAACTAGACACAACGTACTGGCAAGGTCTATCTAATAAAAGGTCCTAGTTTAATGTTAGTAGGCAAGGAAAATCCGTCTAAGTAAATATGAACTCTCTTGTCAAAAAAAATTTAACATAATTCCCAAAACCTCACTTGCCTGATACACAGTTTATAAATGTAAGATGCTCTTGTAACGCGTAAATGATTTGACTCGAAACCGAATTAACCCCTTCATTCCGCCACCGTATTCCACATGACAAAACCCCATTAGAATTAAATTACCACCTCTAAGTAAGCTCAGGCTTTATATATTCACAACTCCTAATTTTTCCTAAACCGTAACAACCGTTTAAACACGCCACTTGGCCGTACATTAAAGCCTCACCACAGATCTTAACCCAAATCAGCAAATGTCAAATTCCCGCGGCCTCGCTAGACAAATTTTGTAAACAACATTCGTCGTAATTAATCAAATAATTTAATAACTAGTGTCTAGATTGCTATTATTTGAAGGAATAAATTGCTCCAGTTACGCCTGACTGGTATAGTGCAACAACGAGTGTTTTGCCTCCTATTTTGGCCTTTTCCAACGTATCATAATACGAGCATTATTCAGTGTTGTGCATTAGAATGTATACTTAGTTAGTTTTAAGGTGAAGCTAGTGAAACCATGAATTCTGCTACTGGGAACTCAACTAGTGGGTGTCATGTCAATCAACCGTAAGTAATTTATACCTTCTTCCTTTAAAATCTTCCCATTTTAAACCATAAGGCCTATTTTAATCCAGCACTGAATTCAGTAAAGGTACTAAACTCTTTTAAACGGTTACGAAAGAACGGAAAGCAACCGCGATCTTACTCATGCGACAGTTAATCCATCGGCCGACTACTTATTTCTTACATGGATGAGAGAAATATCACTTGCGTTCGTCGCTAGTATCAAAATATCCCCGCCACGGGTCGGATTAATTTTCCTACGTGACCAATATCTGACCTATTTTGCGCTAGTTTTGTAACCGAACTTGGAAATATGCCCTAATACGAATATCGTTTATAAACAACCATACGTTCTGTTCAATAAACCTACGCGAGTGCCTCGATGATAATTTTATGAATCCGTAAAATTATACCGCAGACCCTTAAATAATACCTAATTACAACCTCTTACATTAACTGATAAGTCATTTTTGTCATAGGTACTTCATGGAAAAAAAATAGACGGACCCTATGTCGTAGACAAATACACAATTTGATGAATACCTAAATCGCATAATGTTAAAACTATAAACGCCTAAATATATAAGTATCCCCAATTACCCTTAACTTACTCCAAACATTGTAAAATTCGTTCAATTTAATAACCAAAGGTTTAAAAAGTAGTAGCCCACAATATTGTTAGTAAAGCAAAAATAAAAAAACACAAAAAGATTTTTCCGTACCGGGGATCGAACCCGGACGCTCGCGATTCATAGCCCGCCGGACAAACCAATCGTCCAGTGCGCTGTTAAGATAACTTGCGAAATTAACGACCCATTTCGAAATTCACATTACCTCAACAATGACTAGAGAGGTGGAACAGTTAGTTTACATACTCCAGTATCACATACTATGGTAACCAATTAAAGTGCCATGCGATATATACGACTCCTGCCTTAAAGTACATAATAATAATAACACGTGCACAACTTGGTATTACTAATATAATTTCTCCGAATTGCCCTGTTACCATATAATGTAAACATGGCGAATATCTTTCGTAACCTGACGTGAACCGGTACATATATGGTATTTGTCTGACAAGCTCTAATCTTTCGGTATCAGACTGGGACAACTATCCATCTTATACTTGACAAATTCTGAAACCATTGTTTAAAATACGTAAGTAATAAATTTTACTATCAACGTAACTATCAATGAATTGATCCGTACTATATTTACTTACTATACCTACCTACATTTAAATTGCATTCAACCCTATTGATAGAACCCATGACTTTAACACTACCTTATTAATAATTAAGTGCGTTGCGGTTAATCAATTTCATGTCCTACACACATTGTCTTACGATTCTAAGCCTTCTGCCCCCCTTTCTTAGAGCTGAATCTCCCGTGAGATTCGGAAATCCCTATCAGCGAAGTCTTTCGCCTCAGAACCTGAGTATCAAAGTTATTTGCTAACTAATAATGTCGTACCGTAGATCACGCGTGCTTGGTTTTGCATATATATATGAAAACCTAACTTGACTGGAATTATAATTAATTATTTAAATTACTCTGAAACTTCACAAACCCCGCTCTATAATTATGACTCACGAAGTAACTAAACCAGACAGACGGATTTCGGAATATCCTTATTCAATGAATTCGTTTTATTTCATTCGCTTGCCAACACGTGTTACCTTTTTTATTTTATTTTTTTATTTATTTTATTTATTTATTTCAGTACAGCAACTATTTTTACAGGTTGACCTAATACAATAGCGCCTTAATCTTATATCTATATATATATCTATTGTTACTTACTTACTTATTTTCTAATTCGAACGTTCGTAAGTACGTTAGCGTTAATTAAGCTACTGATTACAATGAAATTCGCTATACCTACAGTGTGTGATGGGTCTAAAACTTTATTTCGCTAAGTTTTGTAAGGCGCAATCTATCTATTATCTTTTTCATTACATTGTACCTACGTAAACCCGCGTGACGCTTAAAGGTACTTAACATACCTATTAGAGTGGACCAATATAAAATATGTAGGCTCTAATTAGTTCTTATATTTAGCCCGCAACCTCCACACAAAGCTAATTTTGTCGCATACTAATTCCATATTTTCAATTCGTTGATATGAGTTCCGGCCCGTGAGAGAAATCAGACCGCGCCGAGGACACAACCGTTTATCAAGCCCAAGTAGACACTTCCTTGTTGTCTATGTTCCTTTAATACATCCGACACGAAACCCCTAAATTCTGTATAAGTACATGTAAATCACATACTTTTTTTTTTGTTATTATTTGTTTAATAGTATGTGTCTATTAGTTTTTAAATGACAATCCGTAATTGGAGCTACGATTTCCACTTTGTGTATTTACATTTTGAATATTTTTAAATTTTATTTCTTATTATTGACAATCGTGATAAGGATTCTTATAATTTTGACATTGTATGCAAACCTATATTATAATTTTTATCTCGAAATAAATAAATCTAAAATCTAAATCTTATGTGGCAACATGGCTAACATACCTCACCCGACTTGCGATACATTTAGGAATGGTGGTCGTTTAAGCTTTATTTCCATGTCCGACATATAAACTAAATAACATTTTGCGACTAATATTTAGTGGCCAATACATCTTGAACTGTACCCCTATACAAAACGTGAGCAAAGAAGTATCCACCTCAAAAGTAAAGCAACTATATTATTACCTAGTTATTAGAAATAATTTACACTATGCTATTATCATAAAGTTACTATCAATATTAACGCATCTAATTGGCTACATAATTTTCCGTGTCAAAATATTTTACGTGCGACGCTCTTTATTTAAGACCGACCTTAATGCATTACATAAATATTTATCCTATGATCCTAAAATTGTTCACCCATTCCACCAAATTATTAGTGAACGCGATATATAGTTAATTAATATTACTCCTCTATCATCAAATTAAACAACAATTTCCCGCCAAAAATCTTTACGATTACCTACCGACGGCGCGGCGCCAAATGTCTGCAGAATTTCAAGATGTCGGCCCGAACAACCACAAGTTCGATGTTTAAAATTGTTTTTAGTTTGCGCGCGGGCTTCAACAAGCCGAATTCTCACATATTCAGGTCTATTATTTAATCAGTTTAAGGTGTTTTACTGTGGTTTAGTGTGTATTCAAACATGAATCAATGCAGTGATAATAGGACTAGTGCTAAATATAAAGTGAATCGTGATAGAGTGGCCGCGTATTTATGTGGAAATGTGTGAGTCCTACCATGCCAGGAATATACCTCTGTGGAGTTAGCCAGGTATTTAGGTGCCCTTTACTTGTTGCTTATCTTCAAACCTGTCACTATTTTAACCCTGCCAAAGTGGTTTTATGTACCTACGTAATTAAAAATTGAAATCTCACGCGTACATACAACCGGTTCACTGACTCACGATGACAACCATTTAAATACCTACACACAGCTTACCTTTTGACCTTAATGACCTAACAACAAAGTCCATTATAGTGTACCTTTGATCTTAGGTATTTGAATTTCTAGCCGGAACTAATCCGATTCGAATGCGCATTTTCTTGTAACAGATAACCGCTCCAGTTTCCTATCATTTTAACTGGTTAATGAATATAACTCGCGCGAATTACCTACTTATCTATTCTTACAATTACTTTCTTTACAAAGACGATTACGTAGAAAATATCCGCAAGGTTATAGGTACTTAAGATTTCGGACAATACTTAGTAGCGATCGATTTATCGTAAACGCCGAGAATTGGATTCAATTTGACTAGGTCAACTAACTAGGTATAACGCGTACCTACTTTTCTCCCCTAGCTTACGAAAGTTACCTATAACTCTAACCCCTATTATGTGATGAGTTCTTAAGTATGTTCCTAAGTCCTTGGTACTATAATCATCCACCGGTACTTTCCTAACCACTATTTAACGAATAATTGCCCAACCGCGGGACAGATGTCAATGACCTCAACACTATTCTTGCGAACTCAAATGCAACAATTGAATATGAAGGATGAAATAATCGTAGCTAAATACATAAGATGCTAATTTAACAAAATACTATCTTGAGGTTATCTAGATCCGTTTTATTTTATTTTTATTTTATTTTGGAATAAAAGCATTATACCTAAACTTTATTATAACTACTACCGCAACCGCCTGATGTATATGGAACCTACTTAATTGTGCTATGGCATTGGCAGATTGTAAGGCCATTCCGCATAACATTCCTGCCCCCCTTTTATACAAATTACGCGTAGGCACTACTTTGACACGACTGTCCGATGAAAAGAGTGTTTAGGTACTGTTACGTTTTTACTTAATTCTTAGATTAGACTCACTTCCTGACTTCCGTTCGGCCTAAAATTTCGCACATATGTATAAATCGCATGACAAATTAAAGTTATGATGACAAGGAACTAATCTGATGCTGGGGTTGGAAGATGGGCCTAGGAACTTCGTGATACAATGACACAAACCCATCGAGTTTGGGCTCGTTAGAATCGTCTCAATGAGCAGTTGGTAAACATATGTAGAAAAGTACAGTCGGGAATAAAAATGTGTACCCCCAAATGAATTTCTGTCAAAATAATATTAGCCCTTCGTCTACAACAAAATTATTTCTATGCATATTTTTCATAGTTTAGTGTGATATAACTTATTGATTAGTAATTCACCTACGTACCGCGCGTGAAAATCCCTTTAAAATTAAATAAAAGAAAGAAAGTCCTGAAAATAATACACAACACAATTCACGTACGTATCGCGCGTGAAAATCTCTTTGAAATAAAATAAAAGAAAGAAAGTCCTGAAAATAATACACAACACAATTCACGTACGTATCGCGCGTGAAAATCTCTTTGAAATAAAATAAAAGAAAGAAAGTCCTGAAAATAATACACAACACAACATTAAAAAATACAAACTCCATCTCTCTATCTACTCCACGGCAACAAAATGTGGGTTATTTGTATAACCCACACACAGAAAAATCTGTAAATAAATTTAATTAGCCCTTTCACCAAGCGAATCACGTAATAAAAAAATATTTTTCCTTTTATTATAATTTTTTTCTTTTTTTTTTTTTTTTTAAAACGAAAATACTCTATTCTGTAGTAACCCGGGATACTAAAAAGTGAATTTAAAACCCTATTTTCATCCTGGGCACGGCCTCACCAAAATGTAACGATTCAACCTCTTAAATGGCTTGCTTTTTATGTTTTTTGTATTCTGAACTTAAATTAACCCCTATCTGAAAGCTGAAGCTCCTGAGAAGCTTCTAGTCGTCTGAAAATTGAATCCTACCTGAAGGAAAAGCTATTGAATAAAATTAAACAGATAGTAAGCGAGAAAATAAATCATTTATTTACCATAGAAATATCAAATTAATTTTGTTTGTTTTGAAGCTAAAGAACCTTTGACTAATTAATCCAGTAAAATCAAGACTCGATTGTACTAGATATCCACTTTGTTCCTATAAATACTAACTCGTACCAAAGCGAATAGAAAACCCGAGTTAGTTCCGGCCGATCCTACTAGAAAGGTTGGGTTTTATTCTAGTCTAGGTAAATCTATCCTACAGCTACAGAATCTCTCGTTATTTATGTTAAAGTAATCGAGCTTGAGTACTTTAACAGACCAAATCATCTCCTAGGATATTGCCGGACGGAAAGAGATTCGGTCAAATAAAAAACCGCCCGACTCCAGGCCTACAATGCCGTAATCTAACCTAGAATTTATTATCTCTGGAACCTAACCTCGAAGACCTATTTAGACCTAAGCTATACGTGATTCGCGCTGGTGAAGTGGCTTGGCGTGTGATTTCGTCTAGTGGTTAGGCCCCGCGTTGTGCGAGTAGACCCAGCCCTTTTCGAGTAGGATGAAGTTTGTATTTCTATAAAGGGAAAAAGTTACACGTTAATTGAAGTTGTACATTAACCCCATTTTAGTAGAACCTATAACTTAAGTAAGACAATTATACCAGTTCCTTAGAATTAATTTACAATTCAGTAGTCTCATTAAGTGATGCACAATTATGGAGGCTAAAGTGGGCATAAATTCCTTATTATACTAAGTTGTGGGAAGTGATAAATTACGCTATGTGGTAGGTGACGCCCTTTAAACAGACTCGCAATACAATAGTGGTCAACTTGTGTTGGCCATGATGGGATCTCTATTGATGATGATGCGATGATATAATAATGAAAATAATCATGAAGAAGTCAAGATATTGATGATGATGCGATGATATAATAACGAAAATAATCATGAAGAAGTCAAGATATTGATGATGATGCGATGATATAATAACGAAAATAATCATGAAGAAGTCAAGATATTGATTGATGATATAATAACGAAAATAATCGTAAGTCAAGATATTGATGATGATGCGATGATAGTCTATTGAAATAGAATATTAGTACATGTTTTACTTCCAGGTACATGAATGACGCAATGTCTAGTATAATATCGATTCTCCCTAACGATGAATCTTAGAGTTGTTAGCGAACTGTAGCGCTCGCCTCTCGCTCGCTCGCGGCTGCTCGTACTCGCTAGTAATCCCACCTCATCTGTTGATTCCGCCTACCCTATCGTTATTTCTATCAAATCTAATACCAATTAGTACTGACTTTTCCTAAGCTCTTTATAATACAATTCACCCCCAAAATATCTCAATGGATGTAACACAATGTCTTAGCAACCAATCTCACCCAATCAACTCAAAGGCACTTTATAGTCGGAACAATGTTAAATATACGACAATGCACAGTTGAACTGACGAATGATAATTAATTACCAACCCACTGCGATACTTTTGTTGAGATCCCGATAATAACGACCCCACCTAACAAGATACCTACTTAGTTATTGCCGTTACTAAAGCGAAAGTGTTGGATTCCCTTGTAAAATCAACATAGCTAGCTTCACGGTAAGAAGCTTCGGTTAAAGCAAAACGACGGCTTGGCCAGCGAAGCTCTTCAGTTTGCAAGACTGAAAGGTCTCACCAACCTTACCTTCGTTGACACATCCGTGACGGAGGCCTAAGCGCGATCATCATCTCTACTGACTAAGAAACCCCTTAACGGGCGAATTCTCGTATTGGTCAGGGTCGTCAATGTGCTCTTTGGATATGGTTGTCCACAACGCTAAGCTCTCGGCCACAGGTGTACATAACTAATTTACTACGCTAGATTCATTCATTCAAGGAATTCCACACAATATATCTATAAGTACATCTGATTACTTCATAAACCAACACAACCGTAACCCTTGTTAAGAGGGTTGTTAGAACTAAGACAGCAGCTCGACCAGTGAGGTCCCTCAATTTGCAAGATTGAAGACTCTCAGCCACTCACTCTGTCTACACATCTATGACTGGCGCTCTAGTGCGGGCACATCTCTGCTGACTAAGAAGCCCCTTTCGGGAGAATTCTCGTGTGGCCAGGGTCCTCAATGTGCCCTGTGGATATGGTTGTCTCGACACCGAGCACACAGCCACGAGTGTATATAACTACTTTATTCAGTTGCGTTAATCTAGTAAAGTAACCACCCATCAGCACCTATACTAACCACCGGATATTAATATGGACTTGTGGTAATATTTGTCGCTTATCCGCATCTTAACAATCTATCCTCATAGTGTAACGCGTACCACGGACCGAGTCAATTGCTATAGCTAGGTTGTCGTATAATAATTGATCACTTTATCTCGTGGGCGCGTACGGAACCCAATCATATCGCAGTGACAAATCAACTAGTAATATATATGTAGAACAAAACAACATTCCTGTAATATCGTCAGTTATTTAACCAATGACCTAGATCCGTTCATAACCTATACATAAACCGCTCGTACTTTATCTAGCATATTCCCCAACTATATACAGTAGAACTAGATTTCGATACACAAATACAAGTATGATAACGTTGAAATGGTTAGATAATAGCCCAAAAACAAATTAATAAGTTTCAGAATCATTCAATACAGTGATTATAAAGGTCACTCACCAGATTTTAATATCTTAATAGTGGGACACGTACCCAACGCCTCTCTGGTTCCCAGGGCTCCTGCCCTTCTGATCTCCCTCGACGTTCGTAACAAGCCAGCTCCTCCGCCATAAATAAATTACAATATAATATTAGCACATATTTTAATAAAGATTTCCCTCATTTGTACCTACAACTAACCACTAGATACTGGTATACAATTAGGAATTATTTACCATTGGACCGTTCCTTAGCGAACATTCATGTACTATATAAGTGTTCACTTCACTTCATGGGAGTATACGGAATTCTAATATGATGATGTCTTAAGCGCATTTATTAGGTGATAAACCTATTAGACCGCCACATATTCAAAATACACACGTGATCATATAAGATCATATCAGTTCACGAGCAGAAAGATATTGCCTAAATATTAATCACTCAATTCAAGACAATGTGCGCACAAGATAATTACTCCCTAAGAAATTCCAGAATTCACTATGATTAGTCACACTTTAAAATAAAATATTCAATCTCACCAGACGATCGCAAAGGCAGTTGCGACCTTACCAAACTCTAATTCCTCTCAGCAACAGCCGTAATGCAGCCCAGCGGTGACCAGCCTTGTTCCGCCTCGAAGTAGTACGCGCCCAGAGGTCAGCCTAGCCTGGCCGCCTTTGCCTTCTGCAGCGTGATCTCGCTTCGACGTCCCATAGAAAAGTGAAACGCTCCTCGGCCCGCCGGGGTATTTATAGCCAACACTAACACGATCACGCCACTAATCCGACTCCTCATCTGAAAATATACCTTAACAAAAAGGGTATAAGGCCCATTTTCCAGGGAGCGTTCCTCGCCCCACAGTGCCGATCGATAAGCACTTTTCTCGACTTCGCGGGTAGAATGTCTCTGCAGCTCGCGCGTCCGTCCACGCGTTTTCTTGCTGGCCAGCGATCCATTCCTAAAAAATCTAACCTAACTATTCTAATTTATGAATCTATAAATCTAGATCTAGCACACATTAAATGATACACTAATCCAACAATACTGAATTAGTATGCTGAAGTATGTTTTAAACCAATTATTTTGGACGAAACGCGAGTTTTCTACACTTTTAATTGTAGTCTTGATTTTAGCCTAGAATAGCATCTAACGCAATTTATATCTTACTTATTTACATACATAATTAACAGGATGATAACGAATGAAAGCTTCAATCCCTTCATATTTGGACCTGAAACCCACAACGCTAACATCTATCAATTTAAAAGAGTAATTCCGCCCTTAGATACTATTGAGTCTGAGAGCGAAGCTCTCGGATCGTCTCAGTACTCCGCCAAGCCACATGAACATTTCCACATTTATTTTCCAATTTCTTATTATTTGATTTGTGAGCCTTAATACCGCTTCGACCAGCAAGTGATCTATTGTGGCAGCCCTTTTTTTAGAGTTCACCGTTAAGGCCCGTTGCCTCCAGGAAATTCCAGATTTTTTGGGCGGTGATATGTTGTACCTCTTCTGGGTGCACGATGTGCCGCCCTAGGTAGGTACTTATTTTGTGCATGAGTGGTCCGCAGGAGCAGAGAATGTGCGTTGCTGTCTCCTCTGTCTCCTGGCAGAACCTGAAAGTTGTGTCCTGTTTCATGCCCATTTGAAACATTTTCCAATTTACCACATGTACTGATTTCCGAGAGCTAATGCGTTGATTGTTAGAGAAAAAAAACAAATCGCTGTATGTGGGCCGATAATATTTAAGTACTTCCATCGATTCCTCAAGGATCTCAGAATTACCTTTGGCACTTTATTAACGCCGTTGCTGTCTTCTAGTTAGAAGAGATTCATCAAAAAGTAAATTATTAATTTTGCAGCAAAAACCCTAGGTCAAAGTCAACAGATCACTGACACGTTTCACGCATGCGCACTCCATTCGTACGACCCGACCCGCATTGTACGTGTACGTTCGACAGACAGACTATCGCGTCTGTAACGCGGCAAAAAAACGCGTTGCGTTACCTCTCTTATACCTTGGAAAGCAGAATAGGTAACATTCTGAGTAAATACATTACCTACTTTATATACATTCGGTAACACAAATAACGCAGCGAACAGAAAGAGAAAAATAAAAGCCTACAAGACATATTGTGCCCAGGCCAAAAGTCAAGCATATACAGGGTGTGGTTGGAAAATGTCCCGTTCACAACCTCAAGAGCCACTGAAATCAGTGTAGAGATATTTTTATAAGCTTTTATTTACTTTCACCTGTCCCGTTGTCTGTCTTACAAGTTAAATTTGACCCACTTTCCGGTTTCCGATTGAGCTGAAAATTTGCATGCATATGTATATCGCATGACAATGCAATATTATGATGACATGGAGCTGATCTGATGATGGAGCTGCAAGGTGGCCATAGGAACTCTGCAATAAAACGACACAACCCCATCGAGTTTGGGCTCGATAGAATCGTCGCAATGAGTAGTTGATGATGGTATGCAGAAAAGTACAGTCGGCAATAAAAGCTTGTACCAAAAATTAAATTTTTGACACAAACGTATTTTTTATAACACGATTGGATTAAACGGACACGTCCTGCCTGATAAGCAGACAATGTAGCCTATGGACGCTAGTGACTCCAGGTACGTCAGGCGCGCGCTGTTTACTCTTTATTGATTTGTGGACTCGTTGTGTTGTAAACAAGAACACTGAAATATTCCGAAGTCATTTGTCCGAAACCATCATGATTCCGAAATTTCAAAATTCCGAATGCCATTTTCCGATAAACGAAAATTTTGACGCAAGATGATTTATCGGAATATATAAATAGGTTAGTATTGTTCTGAAAAATCAAAGATGTTTTTCAGAATACGGGTCACACATAGCCACACTCAATAAAATTGGTAACCAATAATGATATATTTTCTTGAAAAAGGTCAAAATATTGTCAAGTGGAGAAAAAAGTAAAGCAGAGGATTAAATTATCACAAAGTTATAAGTGTCCAAAGTTTTAAGAAATGGTATATTCTATCCCAGCACGGTTTCAGGGCTCGGCGATCCATTGAAACGAATGTACTGACCCTGGTTGATTCCATTTCAGAT
Organism: Epinotia brunnichana; assembly: GCA_963854355.1. Classification (NCBI taxonomy): domain Eukaryota; kingdom Metazoa; phylum Arthropoda; class Insecta; order Lepidoptera; family Tortricidae; genus Epinotia; species Epinotia brunnichana. The sequence goes on from OY977944.1 coordinate 17,918,410, forward strand.
AATTTAGATAAAGGCATACAAGTTGATGTGCTGTACTTTGACTTTAAAAAAACATTTGAACGTGTGGATAATGATGTGCTCTTAGGCATGTTAGGCATGATTTTGCCCTCAGCTCCTCCGGTTGTTTGCTAGCTTATTGTATGCAGCAGTATGTGCAGCATGGATGCTTCGTCTCCAAAGACTTTCAAACCCGTCCCGGAGTCAGCCAGGGCTCAATTTTGGGACCTTTGCTCTTCGGTATTATTATAGACGATCTGGCGTCGGTCCTAAGCTCTGGTAGATGTCTGATTTACGCTGATGATCTAAATTGGGGAATGGATGAAAATTTTAGAAGTGCCTGATTATTTTTTTGGTGATAGGAATAACCTTCCTGTGGACGACGCGTGGCGCCGACGTGGTCGATGTGCGACAGGCCTGGGTTTGACCTTCGCGACCTCACAGTCACCTAACAAGGGGCGTTTAAAAACCGCGGCGGGCGAACCGCGCGTTTCAACCGCGGCGTGTGAACCGCGGCGGTTGAACCGCTCAGCGTGTTTTTAAACGGCCGTAACGCGCTCTGATAGCGCAGGTGCTCTAGGGGAGCACTAATCCCGCAGACTGAGCTGCACTGTTGAAGGATGGGGTGAGGGTGACGATAAAATAATACTTGGCGAAAAATAAATGAAACGGTATAATAAAATAATGAGACACAAACTACTGATTAAACTTTCCCTATCACAATTTCCTACTTCCTATCACAATTTCCCTACTTCTTCCTTTCTTCTTCTTCCTAGGAGCTCCCACTGGTGGGGCTGAGCGAACACAATTTCATCCGGCGATTATAGCCTCTTTTATACCCCTAAGGCATTAAAAGTGGTGGGGATATAATTTTGAAGACCTCGCCCACTTTTACTATGGAAAAGCTAGTTTTTACGTTTTCCTGGTTTTCAGGGAAACCTTAAGGGTTTTTACATATTTTCCTTCAAAAGAACTATTTCTGAGCTATACATTACAATATCTACTAGTTTTCCTGCTTTTCCCGTTTAAATTGGGAAAGTCGATATTTACGTAAAATTATCAACTTTGGTAACATGAAATGGCTTTGCCAGGCCCTAGTGGCTTTAATTAACATTGATTACTAAAAATGAGTATACATACGTAAGGGCATTTACCTTACCTTTCTAATGATATCTTAATTGCTTTCGTACCTTATCTGGTTACGAAGATATGGCCGGGTGAGACCGTCAATTTTCACATTTACATTAACGTGGTAGTATGTAAGTTTGACTTTGCTCCCGTCTTTTTAGCCAATCAGAGAAATCAACCTGAACCTTGACCATTCTTGCACCATAATATGCAATAAAACTCTATGCATACGTAGTGTACATTTTTATTTCACATTTTTCATAACTCTAGTTACCGATGTCCCTTGTTGACGGACTAGATCGGGATATAGTCTCAAATTGGTTTCTTTACAAATAATTTGGCTATCTCTCCCTCATTTATCAGGGGCTCTCCCCCTATCGATCTTTATGAAATAATTACTGGAGGTACCTGGTACCTTTATCTTTACTTTAAGCTATTTTCTTCGTTTGTACCTATTGTACTTAGGTCCTAAATAAATCACGCGCTTCTTATATGAGCCGTTTGCTTTAGGAGCTTAATCTGGGCACAATTGCCGTCCTTATGTGAAGGAATTATAGTTACACGTCCTTTCTCTTCGTGACCCGTAGGCCTTATTGTTCACATACTATACAACACCCTTTCTCTTCGTGACCCGTAGGTCCTACATTTCACAAACTACATTCTGTCGCCCACAATGCCCCCGCCGGTATGTATCGCAGATACATACTGGGTTGCAAGGGTAAGCGACAGACTACATTAAAGTCTTACGACATGATTCGTCATCAAATACACTTTTAATCACTTTCACTGTCATGTTCATTCACTGTCTTTACCATTAACAATTTTTCTTTAATTACCTTATGTGGCCCTTGAGCGACCAGCACAACACATTTTCACTTGGTAGCCGGTACCCCCCATCGCGTGGTGGGTCGGCGGGGTCGGCGATGACCCTGCAAGCGCCGATCTTAATCTTCACCTTCTTCTTCTTGTTTTGAGCAGGCCTTGTAGGCGCTGCATCATCCGGCGGCTCCGGCGGAGCCGGGGGTTGTCCATTATTGCCGGTATGCAGTGTTAACTGCGCGTCCCGGCGGATCTTCTTCGTGTTAGCGACACTACTAGTCGCTGCCTCTCGCGTCGCGAAAGTTGGCGGGTCGGCGGGGCGCCGTTTGCGCTGTGCCGCCGACGATGTCCCGCTGTGTGCAGTGCTTGTGATGGCGAGCTGGCTCGCCCTTCCGCAACTGGCGACCGCAGCACTCTCGTGCGTCGCGGTGGAGATCGACCCCGTTGGTCCGGGGGCCGATATGTCAAGAGTGGCCGTGACCGACCCCGGGCGACCGCGGGTCGGTTCAGTGATAAGGCGGGCCATGGCGCCTCCTGGGGCCATGATTGTAGACACTGTGATGTCTTCTGTGCTGCTGTGCACGGCGAACGCCACCTCGGCGCTTGTATTTATAACTTCGAACGGCGGGGCACCGCGACTGGCGGTCTGCGGGTGCCCGGACGACTGGCTGTCATCCAAGTAGGCTCCCTCTTGTTGGGGCCTTGTAGCTATGCCGAAGTCAGCGACTTTCGGCAAGGCGTCGCTCTGCCGCGGCTCTGTCGGCCGGGCGGGCTCTGGCGTGGATATCGCGTCGCATAGGCGATGTTCCTCAGCCATGGCGAGCGTGATGTAGGTTTCCGGTGGTGGTCCGGACGGTGGGGCACCGCAACCAGCGGTCTGTAGGTGCCCGTATGACTGATTGTCAGCCGTGGGGGGCCCCCCTTGCTGGGGCTCCCTAGATGTGCCGAAGTCAACGACTTCCGGCAACTCGTCATGCCGCCGCGGCTCTGTCTGCTGGGCGGGCTCCGACTTTGATGCGGTATTGCGTCGGTGACGCTCCGCAGTGGCCATAAGCCTCTCGTTGGCATTTCTTAGCCAGCACTCGTGTTCCTCTTGCTGTGCCCTCTTTAATAGGGCTTGCCTATTTATGGATTCTTGTTCCATTTTTCGTAACTCTTGTTTAAGGCCGGCGTCTATTTTCCTTATTTCTTCCTGGTGTGCTGCTTGTTGCAGCATTTCTTTGTGCCGTAAATTGGCTAGTTGCTCGCTCTCTTCTCGTTCGAGCTCCTGCTGGCGTGTCGCCGATAACCGACTTTCGGTTGACTGTTGTGATTCCGGCCGGCATGTCGTCAGTGGTTCCGCGAACGTGACTCTCTTTCTCATCTTGCCGACCTGCGCTCCCCCCGTCAGGGGGTATTTGAGGATCCCTCTCTGGTAAGTTCCAAGGGGTATGCTCTCATATTCGTACTGCCGCTGCAGCCGGTTCTCTGCTTTTATGCGCCACGAAATATCCGCTTTCACATATGGGGACTCTGTCACGTCCATGTTTGATAAAACTGCGGGGGCCGCCCCTCTTTGGGTGTCGGCTCTTCTAGTATCGTCGATACTCATAGGGGCTGGCATTCTTCTCCTCAGCCATTGCTCCCAGACCGCGTCTCGGGCATCGTTTTCCGGTTGCTTTTTCCTGGCAACCCGTGCGGCGTGCGCAGTGTGTGCGCCGTACGCCGCTGGCTCGGCGAGCCATGTTCTAGGGCTGTATTTGTGATACGGTGTCCGCTCGCTCCCGACTGGCCTCATTGGAATCGTTCCGTTCATAATGTTGGCTTAATTCTGCCTATTTATACCACTCTCATTGTGGCTTTTCAGTGCACGCGCACTTAATAACACTGTTGTCACACCGTAGTGACCGAATAAGTACTTCTACTAGAACTCTTCTATTCGAATGCCTGCGGTTGCGCTCTGGGCAACCTACACTACAGGCATGAAAGGGCTTCTACTCAATACACCGCACGTATTGTATACAGTTTATGCTGTCACACCGTAGTGACATACATGCATTCACAATTTCTAATTTTTTCACCACTTTTGGTCGCGTCACGGCGACAAATTTCAAGATTCACTGTTTTTACTATCGTTGTTGCTTTTATAACCCCCAAACGACTTTCTTTGAGTACCCACACGTACTATCACTTTTTATAACTTTCACTTTTTTGGATCTCCAGATCCGGCACGAAGGACCAAAACGACTGTGGACGACGCGTGGCGCCGACGTGGTCGATGTGCGACAGGCCTGGGTTTGACCTTCGCGACCTCACAGTCACCTAACAAGGGGCGTTTAAAAACCGCGGCGGGCGAACCGCGCGTTTCAACCGCGGCGTGTGAACCGCGGCGGTTGAACCGCTCAGCGTGTTTTTAAACGGCCGTAACGCGCTCTGATAGCGCAGGTGCTCTAGGGGAGCACTAATCCCGCAGACTGAGCTGCACTGTTGAAGGATGGGGTGAGGGTGACGATAAAATAAATGAAACGGTATAATAAAATAATGAGACACAAACTACTGATTAAACTTTCCCTATCACAATTTCCTACTTCCTATCACAATTTCCCTACTTCTTCCTTTCTTCTTCTTCCTAGGAGCTCCCACTGGTGGGGCTGAGCGAACACAATTTCATCCGGCGATTATAGCCTCTTTTATACCCCTAAGGCATTAAAAGTGGTGGGGATATAATTTTGAAGACCTCGCCCACTTTTACTATGGAAAAGCTAGTTTTTACGTTTTCCTGGTTTTCAGGGAAACCTTAAGGGTTTTTACATATTTTCCTTCAAAAGAACTATTTCTGAGCTATACATTACAATATCTACTAGTTTTCCTGCTTTTCCCGTTTAAATTGGGAAAGTCGATATTTACGTAAAATTATCAACTTTGGTAACATGAAATGGCTTTGCCAGGCCCTAGTGGCTTTAATTAACATTGATTACTAAAAATGAGTATACATACGTAAGGGCATTTACCTTACCTTTCTAATGATATCTTAATTGCTTTCGTACCTTATCTGGTTACGAAGATATGGCCGGGTGAGACCGTCAATTTTCACATTTACATTAACGTGGTAGCATAAGTTTGACTTTGCTCCCGTCTTTTTAGCCAATCAGAGAAATCAACCTGAACCTTGACCATTCTTGCACCATAATATGCAATAAAACTCTATGCATACGTAGTGTACATTTTTATTTCACATTTTTCATAACTCTAGTTACCGATGTCCCTTGTTGACGGACTAGATCGGGATATAGTCTCAAATTGGTTTCTTTACAAATAATTTGGCTATCTCTCCCTCATTTATCAGGGGCTCTCCCCCTATCGATCTTTATGAAATAATTACTGGAGGTACCTGGTACCTTTATCTTTACTTTAAGCTATTTTCTTCGTTTGTACCTATTGTACTTAGGTCCTAAATAAATCACGCGCTTCTTATATGAGCCGTTTGCTTTAGGAGCTTAATCTGGGCACAATTGCCGTCCTTATGTGAAGGAATTATAGTTACACGTCCTTTCTCTTCGTGACCCGTAGGCCTTATTGTTCACATACTATACAACACCCTTTCTCTTCGTGACCCGTAGGTCCTACATTTCACAAACTACATTCTGTCGCCCACACTTCCCTAGCATCAGAAAAAAGTTGCAGACTTTTCAGCGGCGTCAATAATTTTTGAAAAATATAAACTGTTTCCTCACTTACGTTTTTGGTTTAGGACGGCGAATAGGACAATTTGCTTGATCCGTCTCATATTACAAAAAATATTTTAAATATCTGACCCTGGCAATGACAATGCAGCTGTCAATATCATTGCCAGTGTCAGTTTACCACGGATATTTAGGATTTTTTTTTGTAATATGAGACGGATCAAGGAAAGTGTATCATTCGCCGTCCTAAACCCAAAACGTAAGTGAGGAAACTGTTTATATTTTTCAAAAATAATTGACGCAGCTGAAAAGTCTGCAACTTTTTTCTAGTGCTAAGGAAGGGTTTTCCTATCACCCAAAAAATTATCATGCACTTCTAAAATTTTCATCCATTCCCAATTGCTGAATGGGGTTTCGTCATATGTTTTGCCTTCTTTCTTTTGGAGTAATAATAAATTTTGAGTCTATTATGAAATACGGAAAAAATATGCTTTACAAATGTCTCTTCGGAATTATGTAGTGTACCCCGGTGACCTTACTCACCACCAGGAACATACATAATACGTGACACACCCACAGTATTGTTATATTTAGCGTTTCAAGTGTGGGTTTAGCTCAAGCTGCCTCGTGGGAATCCAGTCATGCCAAGATGGGCTAGATCAACAGACATTCAGATTTCATTTTTATTTAACTCAATCTCTTCTTTATCCTCGCCTTATCCCATTTCAGTTGGGGTCGGCTCTCCTTATCATGTTTCGCCAGGACATTCTGTCCTGGGTCGTCTGTGGGTCTATTTGGGCTGCACGTAAGTCCTTGTCAATGACTGTTTTATTTAACTCAATAACTTTTAAAAATATAATAAGGTAAATGTCCCAGTGCTCGACACCTTAATGCCTATTAATTGACACTTATTTCCTTCCTATTGTTTTGAAATAAGATTGAAAGTGTCATCTATTAGGTCAGTGACGGGCACTGGGACGTTTACCTTATCCGTTTTTCATATCATAAAAAACAGGTGATTTGACTATCACTCAACACCCCCATTGTAGTTTACCAAACTCGTAAATCCATTCCATTTAACCATAAATATATGTGTGCCAAATATAAAACAAAAACACCCTGTACAGGAACAATCTTTCACCGGTTGACTGCTATAAATCTACAGGGTGATGAAGCTCGGGAATTAACTGCCCGCGCGCGGCCGTATTTTTCCAGAGCATCCTGTATTGGGTGTTAACGGGTGGCGAAATACATAATTGGTTACCGCAGGCCCGAAATGTTGCTGATTTTTAGGGTTTACGGAAAGGAAAAGGGTTCCCTGTGGCCTTGGCTAATGATTTGCCGGTGCCGGAAATATTGCCGAATTCCGAAACGTTTCTAATACATTGAAGTCGCGCGTGAATCAAGAGGAAAAGTCAGTTGTGTATTGGACTTTTTGGGTGGACGTCTGGCTATATTTATCGCGCAGATTTGTCTGCTTTCTTCGTAACACGCGTGCGAAGCTGCGCGCAGCCGGTTAAAATTATAAAGACGCTAAATTTTTGAGTGTAGCTTTATAAGTTTGTATGTAGGGGGTTATTCCCTCCGAAACACTCATAAATCTGACTTCAAAAACTAATTGCAACAGTATATAGGATGGACCATCATCATGAAAATAGGCCATGTTTTATCTCGCGACTTTGCTAAATTTCTTTGTGGGTGGGAATATTTTATCAACCGCTTCCAAGTGGACTAAAATTGTTTCGCAATGCACGGTTCGCAAAATTGGACTACTGTTATTTTAAGTCAGTCGAGTAGGTATTTACTCAATTTTTATATGTTTATTTTTAGGGAAAAGTGTCCCCTGTTTTTATTCCACTATGTGACTTTTTAGGGTTCCGTAGCCAAATGGCAAAAAACGGAACCCTTATAGATTCGTCATGTCCGTCCGTCTGTCTGTCTGTCCGTCCGTATGTCACAGCCACTTTTTTCCGAAACTATAAGATCTATACTGTTGAAACTTGAAGTAGATGTATACTGCGAACCGCATTAAGATTTTCACACAAAAATCGAAAAAAAACATTAAGTTTTAGGGGTCCCCATACTCAGAACTGAAACTCAAAAAAAATTTTTTCATCAAACCCATACGTGTGGGGTATTTATGGGTACGTCTTCAAAAATGATATTGAGGTTTCTAACATCATTTTTTTCTAAACTGAATAGTTTGCGCGAGAGACACTTCCAAAGTGGTAAAATGTGTGCCCCCCCTGTAACTTCTAAAATAAGAGAATGATAAAACTAAAAAAAATCTATGATGTACATTACCATGTAAACTTCCACCGAAAATTGGTTTGAACGAGATCTAATAAGTAGTTTTTTTTTAATATGTCATAAATCGTAAACCGCAATTTATTTCACGGAACCCTTCATGTGCGAGTCCGACTCGCACTTGGCCGCTTTTTTTTCATACATTCTGTAGAAATTGATTTATTGAAAATAATAAAATAATTTTTGCTGTAGAAATTGATTTATTGAAAATAATAAATGTCTTGAAAATACCTAGATAATTTTAATATTCAACCCCGCGCGAAAATAACTCGTAGTCATTTACATATTCTACGCCCCCAAAAGTTGTTAACGCGCGTGTTCGTAATAGTAATCCGTCATGAGATTTTTTTTCCTTTCATTACCTAAATAAAAGGTACAAAATACTACAAATAAATGAGGATGGTGCAATAAAAATGTCGTTCGTGTTAAAACTTTGCTTTTTCTGTTAAATTTCACCAATTACAACGGTTTTTATAAAAAGACTCGAGACCTGAGAAAACTCGAGAAATTGGTGTTCCGTTGGATCAATTTTGGTACTTACGGAACACTTAAAAACGAGTTTTTTTTTTTCAGTTAGTTTCCCTTAGTCAGGGTACAGTTTTTTGAAATTTTTATTCTTGTTTACCAGACCGGTGAAGAGAGGACGAATAATGTGTTTGAATATACAGTTGACATAATTATTTTAATACCTATGTTCTTAAAACAGTAGTCGGTGTCTTTAGGAAATTACTATAATTTAAATTCTTTAATTTATAACTAAACTCTGTACCCAGTCGGCAGTAGGCCCGAGCACAATTCTAATAAAAGTATGTGTATTTATTTTTTATTTTTGTTACTTTTGTTTTTTTTTCTTGGTTAAATGCCACTGATAATAGTTTTAAGTTAGGTCCCCACCGAAAATCAGGGCCTCAGCTTGCCGTGTCTTATCTTATCTTATCTAGGTGAGGGCCCTTTCGGATGCACTTCGACCCAGTGGGATCTTTTATGCATTTGCCCTCTCCTTAATACCTGCTCCCAGGCTTGCTCCATCATTTCCACAAAGCGGATGATGCAGTTCGCCGGGAGCACCTTGAATTCCTTTGGTTGCGGGTAACCGTTACCAAAGTAGTTCATTCTTTGTCTGGCAAGGGCATGACATTCACACAATAAGTGTTCCATAGTCTCATCCTCCTCGCCACACATTCTACAGTCTAAACTATCAGATAGTCCCATCTTGGCCAAGAGGTCCTTGACCCCGAAGTGACGGGACCCTATTACTAAGACTCCGCTGTCCGTCCGTTCGTCCGTCCGTCCGTCTGTCTGTCACCAGGCTGTATCTCACTGATACCGTGATAGTTCCAGCTGAAATTTTCACAGATGATGTATTTCTGGTGCCGCTATAACAACAAATACTAAAAACAGAATAAAATAAATATTTTTTATTGAAAATGGTACGGAACCCTTCGTGCGCGAGTCCGAGTCGCACTTGGCCGGTTTTTAATTGTGTAATTTAGTGACGCTAAATTAATGTATTTTCTTTCTTTCTTTCTTCCTAAACGTCACTTTGGCATCAAAACTTCGGCTCCGAGTAACGCCAACGCAACGTAACGTAACGTATGGCCACTGGTGCTGGCGATAGGAGCTCGCCGATCGCAAAGTGAAACCTTGCTGAAAGTTACCTTATAATTTATTAGCCAGGCTTGTCCTGGTGGAAGTGATGATGAAGACCACAGATGGATTGTGGAACTTCTCAATGATATACTTCGAACTATATAAGTACGTCACAAATTCTGATATGATTCCGTTGAAATAGCAAACAATGAAGTGCCAAAGGTAATTCTGAGATCCTTGAGGAATCGACGGAAGTCCTCAAATATTATCGGCCCACATACAGCGATTTGGTTTATTGGTCTAAAAATCAACGCATCTGCTCTCGGAAATCAGTTCATGTGGTAAATTGGAAAAAAAAATGTGGAAATGTTCATGTGGCTTGGCGGAGTACTGAATTGAAGTCGGTTAAAACTTTGTTTTGAAAGTAAATTATTTGTATTTTTAATATGTGTGTTAGTGTTAATTGATTACTGTCACGAATAAATATATTAAATATATTTTGACCGCGGTTGAAGGTGACACTCGTCGTGGTATAAATAAAATGGAACGTCCGAGCGATTCGAAAATAAGTCAATAACAGAGTCTATGTAGGTATCTTAGCACAAATAACGTTGCTAATGTGGTCAATTCCCTCTTGTTCTCTTCTAGTCTTCTTTTTGTATTTAGCCCTTACATTTGTTGTCATAAAAAAATGGCAATTGAATTTGGTCCACAAAACCGTTAAGGTTATAGACTAATACTTAATACAAACGGGTGACACACAGCATTAAAACAAAAATCGTCTTTCCTGTGGACAAAAGTTAAGAGCTTACGTGCATATAAATAATGTTTTTATTGCATAAACATATACCGGGTGGGCCCTGTAACAGGAGCAAATATTCAAAAGGACACTTAGAGCATTTGCAGTAAAACCTTGTGTCTCATTCATTTTCAACATTTTTGGTTTCGGAAAAAATTTCATCGAAAGTTATGACCTCAAAGTACCCACTCCGGGTATCTTGGCACCACGAGATCATAGCACGGCAGTCAATGCAGATATTGAGGTAATATCATGTAATGAGTCATAATAGCTTTTACGTCATACCTGGCCATAAAGTAGGAATTACCGCACGCTATGCGTGCGGAAAACCCCACTTCCTGGCCAGATAGAGACGTAAAATTTTGTACTCACCACGGGCGGTAATAAAGAAAGTCTCAGAGCGCATATTTATCGCCCTTGCCTTCGGCTCGGGCGTCAGATACCTGCAATCTGAGACATTCTTTGTTTAACCGCCCTAGGTAAGTAATGTACTATTGCATTCTTGTGTTTTCAAAAGATATTTTTTAATAGTTAACTAATTTTTTTTTGTGTTTTTAAAATAAAAAGTTACTCATAGCACTCCAGAAGAGTAACAAAATACAAGTAAACTTATTTTAAAGTTTTTTTTTTATATAATTTTTTTCACGTAAAACCACTTGAAAATAATTGTCCACAAGCTTAATAATCTACCGTCGAATTTTTTGCTCTACAGGGCCCACCCTGTATAAGAGGAGGACCAAAAATTAGGCTTTGTACAGGAAAAGCGCGAACCTAAATCTGTGTATGAACCAAACTTATTTATTTGAGGAGCAGAATATATTCTTGCATTAGTAGCCTTTGTGACAGATGTTCGCTATAAATAGGTAGACGTGTATTATATATGTAGCTAGTTATCATAGACAGATGTGCAAATATCTGGAACACCGCATTGCACTAACTGCGTAACACAAACACGGTTCGGTGATATATCTTCCCAGTACTCGTGGAATGCATTCTGTTGAAAAAACTGGCCTTTTCCGGAAACCTAGGCTATTTTCCCATTGTTTACGGTGAGTTTAAAAAGGATCAAATGTTTGATCATTTATTTTATAACGATTTTATTGGCTCTACATAGCGGGATTCCTTGCTTGAACCAAAAACAAAATTTTTAAATAATTCTGTCTTGTTAAGGCTTCAAACGTTAACTAACAATGTTTGTAAATACTGTTATGAATACATTGATGCTTTACCAAGAAACTGCCATTTCCACAGTCAAACTGTCACTGTACTCGATACGTTATTCATCATTTGCAGGGTCTCAAATAATTACGTGTCTAACATCCATTAAAATTTTTCGTTACTTGCAACTATCAAACCCAACTTCAAAATTCGCTACAGCCTCCACAATTCTATTACGTCGGAGAAAATTGTAGTCGACAGTACGTTTAATAAAAGAGCAGGTGGCGTGACGGATGGCTGTGGCGTTCGCGACTGTACCGGCTGCGGGGCGAATTTCCTCGTGGAAAAATAAGTAATGTAGTGTACTCAAAGCTTATGTCAGCGTTTTCTGGCTGCTGTATGCAGCGAAAAGAGTCATGGAATGTAGGGATTATTTAAAGTGCTTAAGTATTAAGGGGATGCATCGACGGGGCATTTTCAATAATTCCTGTATCCAATTAGCGTAAGTTGTTAAAACAAAATTAACTTAGTGTCAGTTTTGAGACGACAGTTAAGTATCTAGTTTGTATAAAAATTTACTTTTTAGAGTTCCGTACTCAAAGAGTAGAACGGGACCCTATTACTAAGACTCCGCTGTCCGTCCGTCCGTCCGTCCGTCTGTCTGTCACCAGGCTGTATCTCACTGATACCGTAATAGTTCCAGCTGAAATTTTCACAGATGATGTATTTCTGTTGCTGCTATAACAACAAATACTAAAAACACAGAATAAAATAGTTTTTTATAGATAATGGTTCGGAACCCTTCGTGAACGAGTCCGACTCGCACTAGGCCGGTTTTTTTTCTAAATGGTATGCATACACGTTATTGAAATGTGAAACAAGTTAATTTTCACATCATTTGTATGCTTAACTTTCGTCACAAAACTGACACTGAGTTCATTTTTATTTAACAACTCACGCTAATTGGGTGGGTACACGATTTTTTTAATGCCCACTGTCAATTTTTGATACTTCAATGACAGTACTACTACTAAACCAAGTACGTAAAGGGCTATAACAAGTGTTAATTTGAGCCTGAAACCTAAATATGATTGCAGCCTGCTTGATGGTAATCAATCATCGAGGCTTACCACTTTCAGACCCTAAAATGAAGACCCTGCCAACGTAAAATGAAGTACCTATATTGACATATGTTTTTGATTTGACAATTAAATGTGATCAACCCGCACGATTGTATTAGCCGGGTCCGAAAGGGCTATGAACGCTTGATTTCGGTAAGGGCTTAGATGCTTCCACTAGTTCCACTTGTGGAACTAATGGAAGCGTGGGTACTGGATCCACTAGTGTGATCTCTTTCACATCCCAATATAATTTCAATATGTCTCGCTCGCACGTTCTGATCTTTCACGCTAGCTCGGCGCGCACGCAACCATTCAAATGCAACTATTACAGAAATAAATAATTACTTGAATCAAGAAATTCATTAGGACGATCATTATCTTGAACGAAACATAAATTATCTTGAACAAAGATGGTTTTCTCGAATCAAGAAAAATGATTTTTAACTCAAGATAATCTCACTTCATTCCAGATAATTTAACATCTTTCTAATAAACTTGGTTCAAGAATATCTGCCTTGAATCAAGACTTCTTACTGTGTTGAATCAGAAGCGACGATCAGAAATAAATCGAATTAGCACGTTACATTTATTTATTAGTTACACCATTAAATAAGCCAGGTGCCAGGTGGATCGACTTCCGGCAGTTTCCATTTTCCATTGCTAAACAATGCTTTTGAGAACTGTGTAATAGACTTTGTAGCTTTAGTAGCGGTTGAAAAAATTCCAAGCCTTTTCTTATTATCTTTTATAGAATTTTGGGTAATAACTGGGGCTGAAATAGTTTTAGTAAAGGCTGGGGATGTTTTAGTACTAGTAGGAGTGTGTGTAGTAGCTTTGGTGGTAGGGGCTAAAGTAGTTGTGGTAGAGGGCGGGTTTGCAGAAGGCGCTTTAGTAGTAGCAAGCTCCGTTGTAACTGCGGTCGTAGTTGTAGTGTGATTAGTTGTGGTAGCATCTTTGGTAGTAGCCGGTGGTTCGTTTGTAGCTGCAATTCTCTGATGACCATTGTTTTTTACCAAGTCTCTGAGTGGACCAGGAGTCCGATGAACTTTGGCAGCTTTAGCAAACATTTTATCGTGTCTCGTCACCTGAAATGTATGATTTACGGGTAATCGCCAAGTGACAGTTTTTGGTGAATGTAAAAAAAAATAACTGGTTAAGGGCGGGGGGGGGGGGGGGGGGTCTCTTGCAGCTAACCTTTGAGCAACTGAGGGAAAATTCGAAAATGCGAAATTTCATGCAGCCTCCAACGCAACGGGTCGACTCGACGAGGATACGAGTTTCGGAGGTCAATCGTTTACTGCAGTTGTTATAAGCCCATTTAATCCGTTAGTTATGCGCAAGCGCAGGAGGGGAGTCGGTAGGAAATGTATACTTACGGCGGCATTGTCAGTGTCATCGGTACAAACAAAGTTTGATGTCGTTTTCATATAAACCTAAAATATAGAATTCATTAATTCACTAAGGTGCATATGCATAATTATTACATATTAATATGCAATATTAATATTTTATCAAAGCTGATTATGAGACGCAGTTTGTTTGATCATGGAATCTCTAAATTGTATCAAATTCGATGATTATGTAGAAAACCTTGTTAAACTTCGTCTTAAAAAGTTCGCTTAGCTCACTCATACAATGAAAACTGTACCGATCTTGACCTAACAACTACGTGGTCCATAAAGATCATTATAGAACAGAACGAGCACTGGACCGTCGTAGATGTACAGTCGCCATCACATACATAGGTACACTTTAGGTGTTCAAAAATATCGGCATATAAAATAGAGGTGTGTTCCGATGTTTGTGACGTGCTTGTTTGCTCCGATGTATGTGATGGCGACTGTACATTTCCCTCGATCCACCAGCCAAATGCTTGCCATTTCGACAGAAACGTTTCAACAGAAACCACACAGGAAACTTTTTTTTAAACCACGCTGCGCTGGTGGCAAACAAGCCTGCAGCCCACCGTGGTAAGCGGTTTGTGTAAGATTAAACAAATAAGAAACAATAAAAACTATAATAATAATAATGTTTTTGATTAATATTTATAAACTTTTTTGGAGAAAATGTAGTCTGCTTTATATTGTGTATTTATATACTTATACAATTTTTTTCTGAAGTGTATGATGTCAATGATAATAAAAAATATACGTAATAAATACGTCATATAAATGACAGAGCTTTAGATTAGATCATACTTACAGTACAACTTAAATTAATTAAAAGTCCGATTAAACAGCAGAACTTGCGCACTGACATTCTATAAATCTTCTGACAACTGTATTTCACGGGCACGCAATTAAAGTCAATCTAATGTTCAGTTTCAGTGATAAGTCGCGTAATATTGATTTTTAAATGGTTATTCAATTGCCCGAAAAGAAAGGAGTATGTTATAGTGTGTATACTTCTTCGTCACGCTCTGTACCCTTCCTTAGTTACTACTTAAATACTTCTGATGGCGTATGATATAATTTTGACATATTGTGAGGTATCGTTAGGTAGAAGAGACCGCGAACCTCATTGAAATGTGTATTCGATGCAAAGTGACCAACCATTTTATACCTCTGGTAGATAACAAAACAAACAGCATGGGTACATGCCGACAAACTGGTGCAGCGAAAACGCTTAACTATAATTCGTATTGAATTTCCATGCAAATTGGCCTGTGCGTTCCTCTTAAGAGTATATATTCAAGTGTAAAACCTCTGGCTTGGTCGTGTTGGCTGGATTTCATCTGAATTTTTGCCAGACTACTCTCTCTCCTTACACTCCGAGTGTTTTACCAGTAAAACACGCCGCAATAGTCAGGTAAAAAAAAATTACCCTGATTTGATTTGCGGTTGAGTGAGTATAGATCGACTTTTGCATATTGTTCACCGGCATGTAAGAAGGTCATGTTGGAGATGCATTATTTACTGGTTTTACAAACGCTAGAATCAACTATCGGTATCAAATCATCAGAACGAGCAACGCAATCAATTAATTAGCAATCAGTGTATCGATAAAATTTGTAATCTGTACAATCATGCGTTTCAATGGATTTCACGGTTGTGTGGGTTCAGTTTGTCTTTAATTATTGTGACCATTAAACAATGGCTAAATGATATACTCGCGTAATTAATTTGCTACAGGTAGGTTCAGCATTACAAGACTTTGGATCCCCCAGTAATGGATTGATAAGTAGGTAGTTACATTTTAGCCCTTAGGTCCTATGCGCACCGCGTTATTTAAACGCGCCGTCGACGCGCGTTTGTGACGAAACACACTTGATTCGATATAAATACGTGTCGACGGCGCCTTTAAATAAGGCGGCGAGCATAGGCCCTAAGTATCGGACTGAGTTCGCTGACATGTCAAAATAGATAAGCATGTAGCTGTCAAATAGGACAGGAGTACAATACGATTAAAACCAGTTAACGATTCTGATGTTAGCTACTATATAGTAGCACCGCAAACGTGTCAGAGGGGTCGGACGGGTATGCGGGAGGCGAACTCGAGGCTAACTTCAGACACGCAAACCTTTGTGACACGTACTGTACATATGACTTTTTGTAATATACCCACTAGAAACAACAAATTTTCGCCTTCAGTAGTGGGCTGATGAAGAACAACGTATTCGTTGGCAGCAGATTTTGGACGGACGCTTTGCCACGTGTTTTAAATTGATTTCCATATTATGATAAAGTTCTTCCATAAAAAAACATTCCATGTAAAAATAGGCCAAGTCTCGAAACTCTTCCACAATAAAAAGTGGTGAGATATTTCGTAGAGCCAAGTCAGGCATTTTTATTAATCTCTATTTGCTTGCTAAATAAAATTCTGCAACTTGGGAATCACACAACTTAACTATAAATTTCAGCTTGATACATTCACGCGTTCCTGAGAAAAAGGGTCTTGACAGACGGACGGATGAATGGACGGACGGACGGACGGACGGACGTACAACAAAGTGATTCTATAAGGGTTCCGCTTTTTCTTTTCGAGCTGCGGAACCCTAAAAACAAGAAACAGAAAGAGAACTTACAAACTAACTAAACCTAACTTAAACACTGTGAATAGGTTCACAGTGTTTAAGTTAGACTACTATAAGACACATATTTCCCCCAAATCGCTGCCACTAGGCAGAGTACCCATAAGGCTGGCTACGTTGCCTCGCTGAACGGCAATGTTGAAATTCTTATTTAAGTAATTATGTAACTATTAGGTACTCTCACTTCGACTACTTCGGTTCCTTCTATTCGGAACTTAAACTAGTGAAACTACCTAATGATTACATGTCTATTTAAGCAAGTCGCTTGATAGAAAACGTAACCGAAAATTTCATAAATCGGCCTGGGTGTATTATAACTTAACATTGCAGGCACAGAGTACCATATGTAGTTATAACTGTCTCGATGTTGTAAGCGAACACATTTACCTAGGATTGAAAATAGATAACAAATTTAACTGGGATCCACACGTTGACCAAGTATGTAATAAACTCAGATCAATTTTGTCTAAATTATAGGACTCTGATGTTGCTTTATATTTTGTCCATGGCGGACTATGTTATAAGTTATGGCTTGTCCAGTCACGGCAGAACATATAAAACATACTTAAATAACATTCATAATCTGCAAATAACATTACTGAAAAATATTGTACCCATGAAAATAAGATATATGTATGAAAATAAATATGAAAGTCTATTTAAATACTGCGGCGGGGTATTGCCAGTTCGTGACAAGGTTGACTTAGCCATTGTGACCCAGTATAGTGGAAAAATCCCTGAATTAACTGTCAAACGTAGACCAAAAACATTGCGTAAGCTAACATACCCCTCACCATTTGTAATTCTACTCGTAACTACTAACAATGAGTATGGCAAAAGAGTTTGGACAAACGCATTGTCATGAGCTTTAAATAGGCTTCCATATGACTTGATACAAAAAAGTCTGATAAACATATAATAAAACTATATAAGAAAATGTTAATAGATAATTTACACTATTAAGTTAAATTTTATTGAAATAATGTCTAATTATAAATTTCGATTAGGCTACCTAAAATCTCAAAAGAATGATATGAAGCCCCATCGGTATGATGTATTTAAAATGTAATTTAAGTAAAAAGAAATAAACAGTTAATTTTTTTTTTTTTTATCGGAATCGATGTTGTGTTACCCACGCGCTGCGCAGCAAAATCGGTGCCATGCAAGTTACGTTGTCGAGAGCGCTGTAACGACTTTTGTCGTCTATAGTGAAACAATAGTCAAAACATACGCGAATTCCAAACTGATTCCAATTGAACACGTTTCGTCAAATGACGATCTATGGCTAACTGTGGATCAAAACATTCCAGTGGTCGCTCTACAATGCACACCATGTTTTCTCTCTGAACAGGCCACTACCGCAATGGGGTGTTTAAAGCCAACAAGCCGGTGTAATTACCGACATGTTCTTTATAATTGCTGCCGGCACGTGACCAAGAAACTATTCAAGAACGAATCATTTCAAATGGACAAGTGTTGAAATAAGGCTTAGTGAAAATGGGACTTTTTGCTGTTGCTGCTATTGCAATTATAGTAAGTTTAGTATTATTTATTTATTTGCCGATGGGAACTTCCCAAGAGTAAATTGTCCGAAACCTTATTCCGATATTTCAAAACTTCGAACGCCATTTTCTGCTAAACGAGAACTTGGATGCAGATGATTTAATGGAATATATTTATAAATAGGTTAGGTTAGTAATATATCCTGAAACATCAAAAATTCCTTCAGCGAAATATGGTTTTCGTAATTTTATAATTCGGAAAAAAAATGCTTTCGGACAAACGACTTCGGATTTACGTAGTGTACCCACTCAAACACATAGAAAACATTCAAGATTCGGGTAGAACTATTTGTACTCGTCGCAAAAATATATGCTGCCCTTACCAGGACTCGAAACGGGGACCACCAGTTTCGTAGACTTGTCTATCAACTCAGACCAAAGTGATACATAAAAATAACGAATCATTAAAAAGTTGATAATTACTTAGTGAAGTTTCGAAGCTTACCTTCTAAATAACTTACTTCTTTAAACCCGTTACTAAATTCATGCGGTTTAAGTTTTACTTCCAGACTTAGAAAGTTAATCAACAATTCTTAAGGCTTATAAATTAAATATTTCAGTTTACAGTGCCTTTCGAAGCTTCGCCGATAGCACGCAATGATGGTAATGTAGTAATAATCAGTTAAAACCCGGTTCATTTATACCCTATTCCATACCTGCAATACGTACCTGCAATCTGTGGGCGCAGTATACGCAACAGCCTAGTATAATATTAGGTCCTTACCTATGAAATTGGCGGTGTGTATGGAGAATTTTATGAAAATTGTGATTTTCATACATTGAATTTTGCGGATTATTCAGCAATGTCAAATTCAAAGCAAACTAAATTTTGGTAGGAATATAGAAAACTTTTAAGCTACTTTACACATATCTTCATTCCTTAAAAATAGTTCGCATCATAAAACTATACGTAATTGAAACACTTTAACCGGCAGCACATGAAAAGGGCGGTTTTCAAGCTTTAATTTGAAACACTAAATAAAAAATTCAAACCTATTTTTTGTATTTAAAACCTTTGTTACATATAGTCTTATAATGAAATTAAAAAATAATTTGGAAGTTGCAATAGAAATGAATAAATAACGTACAAAATAATATCTGTGAAAAAACCGCCAATTTCATAGGTAAGGACCTAATATAATACCTATTGCCCTTCGGGTCCAGTATAATAATGAGTTCCGGGTGTTGATGGGATTGTTACTTTTATAAGTAACAATGCTAGCCAAGAACTGCTTTTACTTGTCGTGCGGAGTCGTTACTTAATCTCAGGTAACAATGGGGAATGGATGAAAATTTTAGAAGTGCCTGATAATTTTTTTGGCTGCATCAATTATTTTTGAAAAATACAAACAGTTTCCTCACTTACGTTTTGGGTTTAGGACGGCGAATGAGATCATCCGTCTCATATTGGAAAAAATATCTTAAAAATCCGTGGTAAACTGACACTGGCAATGTTATTGACAGCTGCAGCAGCTATATTTGTCATTGCCAGGGTCAGATATTTAGAATATTTTTTGCAATGTGAGACGGATCAAGGAAAGTGAGACATTCGCCGACCTAAACCAAAAACGTAAGAGAGGAACCTGTTTATATTTTTCAAAAATAATTGACGCATCTGAAAATACTGCAACTTTTTTCTGGTGCTAAGGAAGGTTATTTCTATCACCAAAAAAAATAATCAGGCACTTCTAAAATTTTCATCCATTCCCCATTGTCAAGTTGGTAAAAAGAAGGCAGACCACGCTTTAATTTTTTATACAACGGTGGCAAACAAGCCCGTAACCAGCCTGATGGTATGCAGGCACCGTAGCCTATGGATGCGTCGTAGCCGAAAAACGTTATCTGCTGAACATAGGCCTCCCCCAAAGAGTGCCAAAGATAGATGCGTGCGGGACCAGACATACAGGCGTGTTGCCGACCCTTTGTTCACAAAAGGATTCGTTGTGGTACTCACTCTCTCATCATTCACAGATGATATACACCTCCAAGAATCATCGTTGCTGTTGTATCGGAAATATTTTGGGAAACCTAATACTCAGTTCAAATACAACTACGAGGCTCCGGTAAAAGAAGTTTTAAAACCGGAAGAGTCACAGGACTCTGAAAATTATATAGAACAGTTGATCAGGGATTCTCTTACAGGTAAATATTGTTCAGAAAGGTTTTTCCGGTACTTTTACACCAGTCCTTCTTGCCACTTCGGGTTCCGCACAGCTCCGAGGTGTATCACCCGAACGTGGCTGACATCGTCGGACGGTAGCGCTATCGTTCACACATAGTAGCGGCCGGGGTTATCACTGTCAGTGTCACATAAAACGCGATAGAGGGCGTGCTATGCGTCAGAGCGGGACGCCATGGTTTTAGTTGTCTAGCTGTCAAACATCGGTTTTGTTAGACATAGGATGTTCTGTACCACCAACCAAGAATATAATAAAACCAAGATGGTAGTAGTTCACTGATGGTTCACTAGAGCTTATGCGCATGAGCCTTCGCCGTCTGTTGCTATGGAATCGCGCATCAAAGTCAAAAAGATTTATATTTCAATTTAGGCATATTATTTACTTGCACCTATAAATCTCAATAAACTACCACTGGTTCGGAAAGAAAACCTCTGCCTTGTGAAGAACCGGCGTAAAAAAATCGGCGAGGTATATTTTTTTCAAAACAGTATACAATATTTAATTTCAGTATCAGAGTATCTCCCCCGATTACATCTAAATATCAAATCTTGCGCAGGTCCTTTTTGAGTGTCGGGGACAACACATTTATAAAGGCAAGTTATATTTGAATTAAAACTTTCAAGAGTCGTTTAAATACACTACCGTCAAAAAGTTTAAGACCGAAAAGAAAATATGCAAATAATCAACATTTTATGAAAATCCCAAGAAAATATTACTTTGCAGTAGCTACAATCGAGAAAATAAAGCGTAATAACAATTTATTCCGCAGAAATTTTATTTACAAAGGAAACATAATAATAATAAAAAATTAACGCCGACGAGATTTTTTCACGCTTTTGGTTTAGGTTTGCACGCTGTTCGCGCGAGGTGAAGATAACACTGTTTAAAACTTACTGCCAAAATCTATACATGTGCAACCTGTAGAGCAACTACACCAAAAAGACCCTGCCAACGTAAAATGAAGTACCTATATTGACATATGTTTTTGATTTGACAATTAAATGTGATCAACCCGCACGATTGTATTAGCCGGGTCCGAAAGGGCTATGAACGCTTGATTTCGGTAAGGGCTTAGATGCTTCCACTAGTTCCACTTGTGGAACTAATGGAAGCGTGGGTACTGGATCCACTAGTGTGATCTCTTTCACATCCCAATATAATTTCAATATGTCTCGCTCGCACGTTCTGATCTTTCACGCTAGCTCGGCGCGCACGCAACCATTCAAATGCAACTATTACAGAAATAAATAATTACTTGAATCAAGAAATTCATTAGGACGATCATTATCTTGAACGAAACATAAATTATCTTGAACAAAGATGGTTTTCTCGAATCAAGAAAAATGATTTTTAACTCAAGATAATCTCACTTCATTCCAGATAATTTAACATCTTTCTAATAAACTTGGTTCAAGAATATCTGCCTTGAATCAAGACTTCTTACTGTGTTGAATCAGAAGCGACGATCAGAAATAAATCGAATTAGCACGTTACATTTATTTATTAGTTACACCATTAAATAAGCCAGGTGCCAGGTGGATCGACTTCCGGCAGTTTCCATTTTCCATTGCTAAACAATGCTTTTGAGAACTGTGTAATAGACTTTGTAGCTTTAGTAGCGGTTGAAAAAATTCCAAGCCTTTTCTTATTATCTTTTATAGAATTTTGGGTAATAACTGGGGCTGAAATAGTTTTAGTAAAGGCTGGGGATGTTTTAGTACTAGTAGGAGTGTGTGTAGTAGCTTTGGTGGTAGGGGCTAAAGTAGTTGTGGTAGAGGGCGGGTTTGCAGAAGGCGCTTTAGTAGTAGCAAGCTCCGTTGTAACTGCGGTCGTAGTTGTAGTGTGATTAGTTGTGGTAGCATCTTTGGTAGTAGCCGGTGGTTCGTTTGTAGCTGCAATTCTCTGATGACCATTGTTTTTTACCAAGTCTCTGAGTGGACCAGGAGTCCGATGAACTTTGGCAGCTTTAGCAAACATTTTATCGTGTCTCGTCACCTGAAATGTATGATTTACGGGTAATCGCCAAGTGACAGTTTTTGGTGAATGTAAAAAAAAATAACTGGTTAAGGGCGGGGGGGGGGGGGGGGGGTCTCTTGCAGCTAACCTTTGAGCAACTGAGGGAAAATTCGAAAATGCGAAATTTCATGCAGCCTCCAACGCAACGGGTCGACTCGACGAGGATACGAGTTTCGGAGGTCAATCGTTTACTGCAGTTGTTATAAGCCCATTTAATCCGTTAGTTATGCGCAAGCGCAGGAGGGGAGTCGGTAGGAAATGTATACTTACGGCGGCATTGTCAGTGTCATCGGTACAAACAAAGTTTGATGTCGTTTTCATATAAACCTAAAATATAGAATTCATTAATTCACTAAGGTGCATATGCATAATTATTACATATTAATATGCAATATTAATATTTTATCAAAGCTGATTATGAGACGCAGTTTGTTTGATCATGGAATCTCTAAATTGTATCAAATTCGATGATTATGTAGAAAACCTTGTTAAACTTCGTCTTAAAAAGTTCGCTTAGCTCACTCATACAATGAAAACTGTACCGATCTTGACCTAACAACTACGTGGTCCATAAAGATCATTATAGAACAGAACGAGCACTGGACCGTCGTAGATGTACAGTCGCCATCACATACATAGGTACACTTTAGGTGTTCAAAAATATCGGCATATAAAATAGAGGTGTGTTCCGATGTTTGTGACGTGCTTGTTTGCTCCGATGTATGTGATGGCGACTGTACATTTCCCTCGATCCACCAGCCAAATGCTTGCCATTTCGACAGAAACGTTTCAACAGAAACCACACAGGAAACTTTTTTTTAAACCACGCTGCGCTGGTGGCAAACAAGCCTGCAGCCCACCGTGGTAAGCGGTTTGTGTAAGATTAAACAAATAAGAAACAATAAAAACTATAATAATAATAATGTTTTTGATTAATATTTATAAACTTTTTTGGAGAAAATGTAGTCTGCTTTATATTGTGTATTTATATACTTATACAATTTTTTTCTGAAGTGTATGATGTCAATGATAATAAAAAATATACGTAATAAATACGTCATATAAATGACAGAGCTTTAGATTAGATCATACTTACAGTACAACTTAAATTAATTAAAAGTCCGATTAAACAGCAGAACTTGCGCACTGACATTCTATAAATCTTCTGACAACTGTATTTCACGGGCACGCAATTAAAGTCAATCTAATGTTCAGTTTCAGTGATAAGTCGCGTAATATTGATTTTTAAATGGTTATTCAATTGCCCGAAAAGAAAGGAGTATGTTATAGTGTGTATACTTCTTCGTCACGCTCTGTACCCTTCCTTAGTTACTACTTAAATACTTCTGATGGCGTATGATATAATTTTGACATATTGTGAGGTATCGTTAGGTAGAAGAGACCGCGAACCTCATTGAAATGTGTATTCGATGCAAAGTGACCAACCATTTTATACCTCTGGTAGATAACAAAACAAACAGCATGGGTACATGCCGACAAACTGGTGCAGCGAAAACGCTTAACTATAATTCGTATTGAATTTCCATGCAAATTGGCCTGTGCGTTCCTCTTAAGAGTATATATTCAAGTGTAAAACCTCTGGCTTGGTCGTGTTGGCTGGATTTCATCTGAATTTTTGCCAGACTACTCTCTCTCCTTACACTCCGAGTGTTTTACCAGTAAAACACGCCGCAATAGTCAGGTAAAAAAAAATTACCCTGATTTGATTTGCGGTTGAGTGAGTATAGATCGACTTTTGCATATTGTTCACCGGCATGTAAGAAGGTCATGTTGGAGATGCATTATTTACTGGTTTTACAAACGCTAGAATCAACTATCGGTATCAAATCATCAGAACGAGCAACGCAATCAATTAATTAGCAATCAGTGTATCGATAAAATTTGTAATCTGTACAATCATGCGTTTCAATGGATTTCACGGTTGTGTGGGTTCAGTTTGTCTTTAATTATTGTGACCATTAAACAATGGCTAAATGATATACTCGCGTAATTAATTTGCTACAGGTAGGTTCAGCATTACAAGACTTTGGATCCCCCAGTAATGGATTGATAAGTAGGTAGTTACATTTTAGCCCTTAGGTCCTATGCGCACCGCGTTATTTAAACGCGCCGTCGACGCGCGTTTGTGACGAAACACACTTGATTCGATATAAATACGTGTCGACGGCGCCTTTAAATAAGGCGGCGAGCATAGGCCCTAAGTATCGGACTGAGTTCGCTGACATGTCAAAATAGATAAGCATGTAGCTGTCAAATAGGACAGGAGTACAATACGATTAAAACCAGTTAACGATTCTGATGTTAGCTACTATATAGTAGCACCGCAAACGTGTCAGAGGGGTCGGACGGGTATGCGGGAGGCGAACTCGAGGCTAACTTCAGACACGCAAACCTTTGTGACACGTACTGTACATATGACTTTTTGTAATATACCCACTAGAAACAACAAATTTTCGCCTTCAGTAGTGGGCTGATGAAGAACAACGTATTCGTTGGCAGCAGATTTTGGACGGACGCTTTGCCACGTGTTTTAAATTGATTTCCATATTATGATAAAGTTCTTCCATAAAAAAACATTCCATGTAAAAATAGGCCAAGTCTCGAAACTCTTCCACAATAAAAAGTGGTGAGATATTTCGTAGAGCCAAGTCAGGCATTTTTATTAATCTCTATTTGCTTGCTAAATAAAATTCTGCAACTTGGGAATCACACAACTTAACTATAAATTTCAGCTTGATACATTCACGCGTTCCTGAGAAAAAGGGTCTTGACAGACGGACGGATGAATGGACGGACGGACGGACGGACGGACGTACAACAAAGTGATTCTATAAGGGTTCCGCTTTTTCTTTTCGAGCTGCGGAACCCTAAAAACAAGAAACAGAAAGAGAACTTACAAACTAACTAAACCTAACTTAAACACTGTGAATAGGTTCACAGTGTTTAAGTTAGACTACTATAAGACACATATTTCCCCCAAATCGCTGCCACTAGGCAGAGTACCCATAAGGCTGGCTACGTTGCCTCGCTGAACGGCAATGTTGAAATTCTTATTTAAGTAATTATGTAACTATTAGGTACTCTCACTTCGACTACTTCGGTTCCTTCTATTCGGAACTTAAACTAGTGAAACTACCTAATGATTACATGTCTATTTAAGCAAGTCGCTTGATAGAAAACGTAACCGAAAATTTCATAAATCGGCCTGGGTGTATTATAACTTAACATTGCAGGCACAGAGTACCATATGTAGTTATAACTGTCTCGATGTTGTAAGCGAACACATTTACCTAGGATTGAAAATAGATAACAAATTTAACTGGGATCCACACGTTGACCAAGTATGTAATAAACTCAGATCAATTTTGTCTAAATTATAGGACTCTGATGTTGCTTTATATTTTGTCCATGGCGGACTATGTTATAAGTTATGGCTTGTCCAGTCACGGCAGAACATATAAAACATACTTAAATAACATTCATAATCTGCAAATAACATTACTGAAAAATATTGTACCCATGAAAATAAGATATATGTATGAAAATAAATATGAAAGTCTATTTAAATACTGCGGCGGGGTATTGCCAGTTCGTGACAAGGTTGACTTAGCCATTGTGACCCAGTATAGTGGAAAAATCCCTGAATTAACTGTCAAACGTAGACCAAAAACATTGCGTAAGCTAACATACCCCTCACCATTTGTAATTCTACTCGTAACTACTAACAATGAGTATGGCAAAAGAGTTTGGACAAACGCATTGTCATGAGCTTTAAATAGGCTTCCATATGACTTGATACAAAAAA
The DNA here is from genome assembly GCA_963854355.1 of Epinotia brunnichana. Lineage (NCBI taxonomy): Eukaryota > Metazoa > Arthropoda > Insecta > Lepidoptera > Tortricidae > Epinotia > Epinotia brunnichana. The sequence goes on from OY977944.1 coordinate 17,944,605, forward strand.
GTCTGATAAACATATAATAAAACTATATAAGAAAATGTTAATAGATAATTTACACTATTAAGTTAAATTTTATTGAAATAATGTCTAATTATAAATTTCGATTAGGCTACCTAAAATCTCAAAAGAATGATATGAAGCCCCATCGGTATGATGTATTTAAAATGTAATTTAAGTAAAAAGAAATAAACAGTTAATTTTTTTTTTTTTTATCGGAATCGATGTTGTGTTACCCACGCGCTGCGCAGCAAAATCGGTGCCATGCAAGTTACGTTGTCGAGAGCGCTGTAACGACTTTTGTCGTCTATAGTGAAACAATAGTCAAAACATACGCGAATTCCAAACTGATTCCAATTGAACACGTTTCGTCAAATGACGATCTATGGCTAACTGTGGATCAAAACATTCCAGTGGTCGCTCTACAATGCACACCATGTTTTCTCTCTGAACAGGCCACTACCGCAATGGGGTGTTTAAAGCCAACAAGCCGGTGTAATTACCGACATGTTCTTTATAATTGCTGCCGGCACGTGACCAAGAAACTATTCAAGAACGAATCATTTCAAATGGACAAGTGTTGAAATAAGGCTTAGTGAAAATGGGACTTTTTGCTGTTGCTGCTATTGCAATTATAGTAAGTTTAGTATTATTTATTTATTTGCCGATGGGAACTTCCCAAGAGTAAATTGTCCGAAACCTTATTCCGATATTTCAAAACTTCGAACGCCATTTTCTGCTAAACGAGAACTTGGATGCAGATGATTTAATGGAATATATTTATAAATAGGTTAGGTTAGTAATATATCCTGAAACATCAAAAATTCCTTCAGCGAAATATGGTTTTCGTAATTTTATAATTCGGAAAAAAAATGCTTTCGGACAAACGACTTCGGATTTACGTAGTGTACCCACTCAAACACATAGAAAACATTCAAGATTCGGGTAGAACTATTTGTACTCGTCGCAAAAATATATGCTGCCCTTACCAGGACTCGAAACGGGGACCACCAGTTTCGTAGACTTGTCTATCAACTCAGACCAAAGTGATACATAAAAATAACGAATCATTAAAAAGTTGATAATTACTTAGTGAAGTTTCGAAGCTTACCTTCTAAATAACTTACTTCTTTAAACCCGTTACTAAATTCATGCGGTTTAAGTTTTACTTCCAGACTTAGAAAGTTAATCAACAATTCTTAAGGCTTATAAATTAAATATTTCAGTTTACAGTGCCTTTCGAAGCTTCGCCGATAGCACGCAATGATGGTAATGTAGTAATAATCAGTTAAAACCCGGTTCATTTATACCCTATTCCATACCTGCAATACGTACCTGCAATCTGTGGGCGCAGTATACGCAACAGCCTAGTATAATATTAGGTCCTTACCTATGAAATTGGCGGTGTGTATGGAGAATTTTATGAAAATTGTGATTTTCATACATTGAATTTTGCGGATTATTCAGCAATGTCAAATTCAAAGCAAACTAAATTTTGGTAGGAATATAGAAAACTTTTAAGCTACTTTACACATATCTTCATTCCTTAAAAATAGTTCGCATCATAAAACTATACGTAATTGAAACACTTTAACCGGCAGCACATGAAAAGGGCGGTTTTCAAGCTTTAATTTGAAACACTAAATAAAAAATTCAAACCTATTTTTTGTATTTAAAACCTTTGTTACATATAGTCTTATAATGAAATTAAAAAATAATTTGGAAGTTGCAATAGAAATGAATAAATAACGTACAAAATAATATCTGTGAAAAAACCGCCAATTTCATAGGTAAGGACCTAATATAATACCTATTGCCCTTCGGGTCCAGTATAATAATGAGTTCCGGGTGTTGATGGGATTGTTACTTTTATAAGTAACAATGCTAGCCAAGAACTGCTTTTACTTGTCGTGCGGAGTCGTTACTTAATCTCAGGTAACAATGGGGAATGGATGAAAATTTTAGAAGTGCCTGATAATTTTTTTGGCTGCATCAATTATTTTTGAAAAATACAAACAGTTTCCTCACTTACGTTTTGGGTTTAGGACGGCGAATGAGATCATCCGTCTCATATTGGAAAAAATATCTTAAAAATCCGTGGTAAACTGACACTGGCAATGTTATTGACAGCTGCAGCAGCTATATTTGTCATTGCCAGGGTCAGATATTTAGAATATTTTTTGCAATGTGAGACGGATCAAGGAAAGTGAGACATTCGCCGACCTAAACCAAAAACGTAAGAGAGGAACCTGTTTATATTTTTCAAAAATAATTGACGCATCTGAAAATACTGCAACTTTTTTCTGGTGCTAAGGAAGGTTATTTCTATCACCAAAAAAAATAATCAGGCACTTCTAAAATTTTCATCCATTCCCCATTGTCAAGTTGGTAAAAAGAAGGCAGACCACGCTTTAATTTTTTATACAACGGTGGCAAACAAGCCCGTAACCAGCCTGATGGTATGCAGGCACCGTAGCCTATGGATGCGTCGTAGCCGAAAAACGTTATCTGCTGAACATAGGCCTCCCCCAAAGAGTGCCAAAGATAGATGCGTGCGGGACCAGACATACAGGCGTGTTGCCGACCCTTTGTTCACAAAAGGATTCGTTGTGGTACTCACTCTCTCATCATTCACAGATGATATACACCTCCAAGAATCATCGTTGCTGTTGTATCGGAAATATTTTGGGAAACCTAATACTCAGTTCAAATACAACTACGAGGCTCCGGTAAAAGAAGTTTTAAAACCGGAAGAGTCACAGGACTCTGAAAATTATATAGAACAGTTGATCAGGGATTCTCTTACAGGTAAATATTGTTCAGAAAGGTTTTTCCGGTACTTTTACACCAGTCCTTCTTGCCACTTCGGGTTCCGCACAGCTCCGAGGTGTATCACCCGAACGTGGCTGACATCGTCGGACGGTAGCGCTATCGTTCACACATAGTAGCGGCCGGGGTTATCACTGTCAGTGTCACATAAAACGCGATAGAGGGCGTGCTATGCGTCAGAGCGGGACGCCATGGTTTTAGTTGTCTAGCTGTCAAACATCGGTTTTGTTAGACATAGGATGTTCTGTACCACCAACCAAGAATATAATAAAACCAAGATGGTAGTAGTTCACTGATGGTTCACTAGAGCTTATGCGCATGAGCCTTCGCCGTCTGTTGCTATGGAATCGCGCATCAAAGTCAAAAAGATTTATATTTCAATTTAGGCATATTATTTACTTGCACCTATAAATCTCAATAAACTACCACTGGTTCGGAAAGAAAACCTCTGCCTTGTGAAGAACCGGCGTAAAAAAATCGGCGAGGTATATTTTTTTCAAAACAGTATACAATATTTAATTTCAGTATCAGAGTATCTCCCCCGATTACATCTAAATATCAAATCTTGCGCAGGTCCTTTTTGAGTGTCGGGGACAACACATTTATAAAGGCAAGTTATATTTGAATTAAAACTTTCAAGAGTCGTTTAAATACACTACCGTCAAAAAGTTTAAGACCGAAAAGAAAATATGCAAATAATCAACATTTTATGAAAATCCCAAGAAAATATTACTTTGCAGTAGCTACAATCGAGAAAATAAAGCGTAATAACAATTTATTCCGCAGAAATTTTATTTACAAAGGAAACATAATAATAATAAAAAATTAACGCCGACGAGATTTTTTCACGCTTTTGGTTTAGGTTTGCACGCTGTTCGCGCGAGGTGAAGATAACACTGTTTAAAACTTACTGCCAAAATCTATACATGTGCAACCTGTAGAGCAACTACACCAAAAAGACCCTCAGTGTTCTGCGCGTCCAGTACAATAACGCCTTCAGGGGGTTGTTGGGGCTGCCCTGGCGCTGCAGCGCGTCAGGGATGTTCGCCGCGTGGAGCACCGACGGTTTCCAAGCCGTGCTGCGCAAGCGCGTCGCATCCCTGGCCGAGCGCGTACGGGGCAGCGCCAACGCTCTCCTGAGGGTGATCGCTGGGAGGATGGACAGCCCTATTCTCGCTCACTGGATGTCCATGCATGTGCATGCCAACTATAATTATACTTTCACCTAACATTTGTAATGATAAGTATAGGTAGTATAAGTTTTTACTAACATAATATGGATGTGTGTCCGAAATAGATGCTTTCATTTCATTTAATTTAGCTTCGGAGCAGATTCTTGGCATTCTTTCTACAAGTTTGTGTAGCGTTTCTTGGCTAATGGATTTCCACTCATATTGCAGTATCTCCCATATAACTGTTGCAGAAGTCGGACATTGTCTTCGGACTCTACGGTCGAGTTCATCCCATAAAAATTCGATCGGGTTATGGTCTGGTGATTGTGGTGGCCAAATCATGTTTTTTAACACACCTTGCCGTTCTTTATTAGCCATTGAATTTTTAACTATGAAACTCAACATTGTTTTTGTCTTAAAACTTTTTGACGCTAGTATATCTATCGATCATTGATCGGGGGAGACTCTCTAACCGCAACGTCACTTAACAACTGCAGTGAAAACATCAACCAATAGGCAGCGATGCCCGTATGGTCCATGTGCCATGCATTTTATCGTGTTGTCATGAAACTTAGGTATATTGGAAGCAGACTTACGGACCAGTATGTTGATAATTATTTACAGGTCTACAGTCAGAGGTAAGAAGTAACAGCCAAGAAGCAAATGTCGGCGTCGACGTAGACTATTAGTCACGATGATGAGTCTGGTCAGCCACGACTGGATCGGGGTAATGGTGGAAAATGTGAAGATAATCCCAAATAATATAATTAAATAAGATTAAGAAAAAATGTTTGACTTAGTTTTAATTATATGTATACTGATATTTTCTCGGAGATTGGCCGAAGGGCGTGAACGCTATAGTTAGGTCCCTATTTATATTTACAGGCTTACGGACCAGTATGTTGATAATTATTTACAGGTCTACAGTCAGAGGTAAGAAGTAACAGCCAAGAAGCAAATGTCGGCGTCGACGTAGACTATTAGTCACGATGATGAGTCTCTGGTCAGCCACGACTGGATCGGGGTAATGGTGGAAAATGTGAAGATAATCCCAAATAATATAATTAAATAAGATTAATAAAAAAATGTTTTACTTATTTTTAATTAAACAACGTGTTATTAAATGTGTTTAACGGGCATAGTTTAGATCAAAAAAAGTTAATTTCTCCAGGACAGTAGTATCTTAACTCCTACTGTTATCAAGATATTCAATGTTTAATTTAATCAGTTTTGCAGATTTAACCAGTGTAAATCGATATTAACTGTGACATATTATGACGTCACAGTTAAGACCCTTTAAATTTTGTAAGGCTCCTATACATTAAAAAAAAATGTAATATCGACCGAACTCACTTTGTAAACCTTCTTGTAGTGTATAGTATACACAACAAGAAGGTTTACAAAGTGAGTTCGGTCGATATTACATATTTTTTTACATACATGTTTTTTTTTCAAAAAGTAATTATGCTAATTTGTTTCTGTGAATGTACTCTGCATTATGCCAAAGTTAACTGAAATTCCCGGGAGCACCCTGTCTGTATACTGATATCTTCTCGGAGATTGGCCGAAGGGCGTGAAAGCTGTTTTTAACACCCTATTTATATTTACCAAAATCACTTCAGCCTTTGTTTTTTTTTTCATATTAGGAACATATTTTCTGTTCTACTTCTGATGGTAATGAGGTAAGAGACAACACAGTTTTAAAAGAACCGTTAGACTTTGTATTGATATATATACTAGCTTTAGCCCGCGACTTCGTCCGCGTGGATCTCGTTAATCGCCTTAGAGGATAATTGCTTTTAAAGTATTTAAGGCATAGGCTTAAACATCGCTCCCCCGTACAAAGATCCCCCCACCTTTTCACCTCTTTAAGCGGTTATTTCCGGAATAATAGGTATCCTATGTCCTACCTAGGGTTTTAAATTATAAGTCTTACTACTCCTGTAATTAATTCCTGTCAGACATCGAATAAATGTATCATATTTTATTGTACTAGTAATACGCCTTTTTTGACATTAATTATAACAACATTATTTATTTGTATTAGAATCTTCGTAAATTATTATTATTATTTTTTTCTTTTTTGAAACTTGACATTTTAAATTGTGAAATGTGTGTGTGTTGAAATTTTTTTTTTTTTAATAAATTACTAGTAAACCTTGATACGAGGGCGACACTGAAAGTCTTTAGAACTGGCCACTTGTAATAAATATAATAAAAAAATAAGTTCAAAATTTGAAAATGGAACTCTTTCTTAATATTTTTGTGTACGAATTCCACTCGATTGTCATTTGTTTTACGATTTGGCGGCAAATTGAAAATTGTGTGTACTACGTGAGCATGAATTTAACGCGAGAAAATTTTCGAGCAATGATTTTTTACGACTTTCGATGTAATTTAAGTCAACATGAAAGTTATGATAGACTTCGATTGGCCTTTCACGATGAAGCCCCATCTCGTGCTACTATTTACAACTGGTTTAATGAATTTAAACGTGGCCGCACTGATCTCACTGATGATCTGCGTGAGGGCCGGCCTTCTACGGCGACTACTGAAGATAACATCAGTGTTGTGCGGCGTATGATAGAGACTGACAAAAGAGTAACCTATCAGCAGATTCGTACAAGCTTAGCCATTGGTATGAGTCAAGTCCACAAAATCCTCCATGAACATTTAGCGGTGAGGAAGCTTTGTGCCCGGTGGATACCTCATAATTTGACAGAAGCCCAAAAAGTCCGTCGTGTTGATTGGTGCCGTGAAATGGGTCAAAGATTCAACGGAGGTGACTCAAATGCTGTGTTCGACGTAGTTACGGGTGACGAAAGCTGGATTTACTGTTATGATCCTGAAACTAAAAGACAGTCTGCTGAGTGGGTGTTTCCTTCCGAGGAGTTGCCTACTAAAGTGAAGAGAGGTCGAAGTGTGGGAAAAAAGATGGTGGCCTCGTTCTTCGGAAGGACTGGTCATTACGCAACAATTATTTTAGAGGATCAAAAAACAGTTACTGCGAAGTGGTACACTAACAATTGTTTACCACTTGTCTTGGAAAAAGTTCGAGAAAAACGGCCTCGCAGTAGGATCCTGCTTCACCACGACAACGCCTCATCGCACACCGCCAAGCAAACGATCGACTATTTGGCGACGGCAAACGTGGAATTACTGGGTCACCCACCTTATAGCCCCGACCTTGCACCTTGTGATTTTTATTTATTCCCAAAAATTAAAGAAAAACTTCGAGGAAAACGTTTTATGGACGCCGACGAAGCAGTGGCTGCGTTTCAAAAGGCCGTCGAAGAGACCCCTAAGGACGAGTGGGCAAAGTGCTTTTCTCAGTGGTTCTATCGAATGCAGCGATGTATTGATGTGAAGGGAGGCTATTTTGAAAAGATATAATAAAAGTAATAAGTTGCTTGATTGCTCAGTTTTTGATTTTCTAAGAACTTTCAGTTTGACCCTCGTAAAACAAAAATCATGCACTTTTATCAAAGAAAAATGCCTCAGTCAATTATATGCAGTTATAAAGAGAAAAATATAGAATCTGTTACAGATACCAAGTTTTAAGGTGTACACATAGATAACCATTTATTATGGAAAGCTCAAACAAACGAAATATGCCAAAAACTGAATCAATGTTCCTTTGCACTGTATAAACTTGCCAAACAAGCAAGTCCAAATGCAGTGTTAGCAGCGTACCACGGATTTGTAGCCTCTACTCTACGGTATGGCATTATATTTTGGGGCAATTCGTCAAATAAAGATATAGTGTTCCGAGCCCAATAAAGGTGTGTCAGGGCTATGTGTGGGCTTCAGCAGACGGACAGTTGCGCAACATACTTTATAAAAAATAATATTTTAACAATACTTCCATGTATATTTTTGAAGCCGTAATGTATTTAAAAAATAACCCGACTGCGTTTAAAAAACCTACTGTTAACAAGAGCTTGAGACAAAGGAGTAACCGTGATATTTGTGTACCGACGACAAATACGGCACTGATGAGCAAAAACATTTATTATCTACGGTGCAAGATATATAATAAGCTTCCATCATATTTGAAACTGTTGCATATGCCGCGTTTAAAAAGGAATTGCTGACATTACTTATCAATAAATGCTATTATTCTATTTCTGACTATTTAAATGACAATTTTGTATAATATTTAACATAAATGACTAATCTAAATGTGAATTAATAATTTTTATTAATCATTATATATCTTGCACAATTTCTATTTCAATTTATATTTCTGTATAATTATACTTTATTTATAATTTTAGATTGATTATTATTATTGTTATTTTTTTGAATTGTAATTACCATTAATTGTGTTATTTATATTTTCAATTGGATGAGCCCTTAAGTAATTTTGTATTCCTGCCTACCGAATGTTTTGTACGCCCATTGGCAAGACATAGTATGATCACCAAATGTATTTTAACAACTCTGTACAGCCTACCTATGTTCTACAATAAACATTATTTCTGATTCTGATTCTGATCAAAAAGCTATTAAAGAAGAAATGGATTATGTTTACCGAGAGTCTGCTCCATCTTTGTCAACAATTCAAAAGTGGTCAAGTGAATTTAAGCGTGGGAGAGAGAGTATCGAATACGACCCTAGACCTGAGAGGTAATCACGTAACGTTCCGAACGCGCGTCGGTACAATTTAACTGTCAATTTTCCATATAAGAACTGACATTTAGACCTACCTGACGCGCGTACAATGCGTTACGTGATCGACCTACTGGTCGGCCCGTCGAAGCTTGAACTAATTGACCGATCTTAATATAAGTGCATAAACATAGGGGGGGAGTATATTGAAAAATAAAAAATAAACACCTATCGTATTCTTTTGTTTTCATTCTCATACCGAGAATTTATTGAACGCCCCTGTAATATCAAATCTGACACAGATGATCGTTTTAAAACCTAACCTTAAGAGGGTGCTAAACTAGTCGTCAAATCCATGCAAAAAAGGGCAAATTCTAGGTTCAGCTGACGAAATCTGTCAATTTAGTTTTTATAAATTTAAAAACTTTTTTAGCTCACAAAGTATTAAGTATAATTATAGTAGTACAAGTATTAGTATTAAAAAAACTGACATTTATTGGTGACAAAAAATAAGATAAAAAACAATAGGCTTTGTCACGAAATGGATCCTGCTCAGCGCTGGTCTTCTGCAGGGTCCATTCAGTGGAAAGAAGAAATCCTTATACGATGTATTTGTATATGCCTGTTGTTGTTCCAAAATAAACTTATTCTATTCTATTCTAAATAAAAAAGTGTAAAAAGGAACAGGAGGCTGTTTGGTATATTGTTTGCCAAATTAAAACGGCAGGAAGTTTAGGTAATTTGCTATCATTTTCGGCATTCAAAAGAATTTTTGCCCACGGGTATTTATTTATAAATTTTGTAAAATTCTTAGGGCCTACGCAATGTTTTTCATCTTTTATTTACCAAACTATGTCATGTATCAAAAGGTGATTTTGTTAACTAAATAAACCAAATCACCTTTTTACCGCGAAATTAACAAAAATCACAAAACATCGCTCGAATGATGCGAAAATAATATTTTTAATTCATAAGAATTAAACAACGTGATTGAATGGAATTAGTATGTTATTTTTGTAATCATAAATAAATGGTCCCGTACCGTATGGGCGCTAGTCTATAATGGGTTAACAAATGTACCTAATCTGAAGTGTTTAAATTATTTATTTAAAAAACAGAGTATATAAAAATAATAATTAACTGTGACTCACAAAACTCAAGCGATACGAAATGCTGTCCCTTAAAACATAGGCAAGTTTAGTATAATGTAATGATCTAAAACATTCCTGCCTCTTGTTTTTTCTGATAAATACCTATGTGTAAGCAACATCGTGTACCTAATTCCTAATAAACAAGCCTGGAATTCGTGCACGATTATCCCCAGACATTTATTTATTTAAATACCTCCTGGTCAAGCTCTTTTATCTTTTACCTTATCCTGTTCTTATAAAAACAAGCGACTGCTGGGATCCGGCGTCGTGGCGAACAAAAACCCTTCTTACTAGTGCCTGGAGGGAAATTAATAAATAATTTATATAAGAGACGCCCCTTATCTTCCTTCGCAGGGTAGCTTAGGAAAAACCGTCCCAGACTTATAAGAATTCTCCTTGTAATTCTTTGACGCTGGCTACATAGATATCTAGAAATGTACTTAAATACCTACTTTGAGATTAGATGTCAAAGCAGACCCCGGACTTTTTAGGGCACAACCGGGAATAACGCTAGGATGAGATGTACAGTCGCCATCACATACATCGGTGCACTACAGGTTGTTCAAAAATATCGGAACATGTACCCTAATACCTTGAAAATAGAGTTGTGTTCGGATGTTTGTGAGTTGCTTGTTTGCTCCGATGTATGTGATGGCGACTGTATCTACAGTGGCCCGTTTCAAGCTACAAGTTAAATTTTTATAAGTCTAGACAGGCAACTGGTCAAGTTGCCAGTCGTTATTGGTTGCCAGCGCCTATTGCTAGTTTAGACATGGAAAATTGTAAGATGTAGATTCGTCATATGTATGACGTGGACTGAAGTTCTATAAATAATATTGGTGTACAGTCCTGCAATTATAATATATTTACCCAAATTATATATTTGACAGAACAAGCATAGTACAATACAATACAATCATTTATTGGTAAAAATGTCATTTTACATGTCAACGTAATAATAATATGTAATACCTAGCTATTAGGTCACACAGTTACATAATCAGTGTGTCTGTCTATTCCTAAGTCTAATTTGTACACTGTTCCTTTTGTATAAAATGTGATGTTGAATAAAGTTTTTCTATGTCTATGTCTAATCATAAACAATACATGCAACAATGTATTAACATTCATAATCATAATCATAATCATAATCGTTTATTGCACCATGGTAAAATAAAAGTTCTTACAATATGTATGTGTCTCATGGACCCTGGACGGGTATAGCAAACTTAAATTATTAAATTGTTACCTACATTTGCTAGTGTGTAGGCAGAATTAGGAAAAGCTAAATTTACAAAGCAAAAACACACTATAGCTTATATAAATCTAAATTCAATTCAATATAGTATACATCATAAAATCAAAACAAAAAAAAATACTTTCGCTCTTATTATCTATCACTAAAATAATCTTCTACTGTGTAATATGTTTTGTTTGCTAGATATGATTTTAACTTTTTTGCGTAAGTTGTGTCTTTTTCTTCTGCCTTTAAATAGTTTGGGAGATGATTATAATATTTAACTGCTGCATATTGAGGGCTATTTCGGAATATTTCAAGATTTGGGACAGGTAATATAAGTTTATGTTTTAGTCTTTTATTTTGTTGCTTCTTGAACAGGTGAATATTCTTCCGCACAAATATACATAATTCCAATATATACATACAGGGCAAGGTTAATATGCCGTGTTTGGTAAAATAGGGCCTGCAACTATCCCGGTTTCGTTTGACATTTGATATATTATATATATTTATTGGGCTTGCGATCCAGTTTGGTTTGTTAACAAAGTAGATACTATACTAGGTCATATTATATATTTCTCTGGTGATCAGTCAGGCACTCGAAAAAGGCATCCAAGGAGTAGTAGGCGTCTCTTAATAAATAGTAGAAGGAAAGAGGGCAGTAGGCTATCTCCAGCCCAATCCGCGATATAATTGCCTACCGTACTTGCCTGTCTCAGGTTTGTCACTTTTAGCAAAATTTTAATTCAGTGCCCTTATTTTACTATGGATCAAGTCGATCCAAAATATTATTTTATTTAAAATATTACTAATAATTACACGGTTAAACTCACGTATTAAATTCCACTACGCAGACACTGCCGCAGCAAACTCATCCTGAAGATGAACTCCCCAAGAGCCCGAAGAACTATAGTGACAATATGCGAGTTTAACGTGTAATTTAACGATTACTCGCGTCTGTAGGAAGATAACCTTAAATATCCTACACGTGTCCCCTGGGTGGTGTTAAAGAGTAATCAACTTTTTGAAGCATGAAGCTTTTTGAAGCATTTATATTTTATTTTATGTTTCTGTTTTCAATGCCATACGATTAAATTAAAAAAAATGTGTAAATATTAGTATTATTTTAAACATGTCTCACGAAAGTTTTATATCGATTGCCACAATTTTATTTCTAGAGCTGTAAGGCACATGTACAATTGTACATTGGCCGCTAGAGTTCGGGAGATTTCCAAAACGCATTACCATAACGTGCGTTATGGACCATAACTTATGGTATACGAGGATCCGTTTACATTGGTCGATAGCGGCGGGCGGGAGTTCCCTGGGGATGTATGTTCACGCATAGGTTCCCTTGTTTTACGAATTATGAATGTTTCACAGAATTTTAAAACAAACCTAACCTAACGGGCTTTACATAATTACCTTTTAGTTGTACCTAAATACTCGTAGTTAACGGTTTCTGAGAAAGTAAATGCGATGGACTACCTAAATGACCCATTTTCCTCCGCTGTCCGTCTGTCACCAGGCTGTATCTCTTGAACCGTGATAGTTAGACAGTTGACCTTTTCACAGATAATAAATATTTAAGGGGGCTCCTATACAACAGACGTGATTTTTTGCCGTTTTTATAGATAATAGCGAGTCCGGCTCGCACTTGGCCGGTTTTTTGGTTTCATTGGTCGTAATAAGCACGCGAGGAATACCCAAATGCGGTATACCACTGTGCTGTAGACTGATGTGATGACGATCACTTCTAGCAATTGTGAGTTTAAAGACAAGATTAACTATATACATTATTATGTTTAATTATTTTAATTTTGTGTTTGAGTTATTTTTATTTCTAACCCTGAACGCAAAGAACGCCTAAAGCTGTCATGTCCGCAGCGCCAAAAACGCCTTTAAGTAAGGTAAACGTCCGACTGATCGACGCTGTACTAGTATATGGCATGGGCACTCTACGTATGTTAAAGTGACATCGCTTAAATTCGAATGAAGAAAAATCCTGTTAGTTCGAATTTAACCCATATTGTGTTGACATAGAGTGCCCATGTCATGTACTAGTACAGCGTCGAGCACTCGGACGTTTACCTTATTATGACGTCCGCTATTAAAACAACCTTCTATATTTCATATAAGGTATGGTATATGAGGCCTATAACATCACTCTCTTATTGAAAAAAAAGGTAAGCGTGTCAGTGACACTTTAGTACGTGAAGAATGACGTTCAATTAGGATAACAACGATAATATTAAAATCTTCATACCTGAGCCCAGTAGTCGGATGTTGTTGTTACTGACATTGAAATTGCCAAACGAAGATAATTAAATTCCTTGTACTATTTGTAGAGCTGTAATAACATAGAATCCCATTTTCCGGAACCAAGATGGCGCCGTAATCTTCTCATTTAACTAAAAGCTTAGATAGAGATAGGAACAGTCTAAGTGTATCCTAGATGCAACTTTTGGGCTACCTAAATACTACAAGTAGATATTATCAGGGTAGTGCCCTGAAGAAACTTTAAAAGCAATTTCACTATCCGTCTATTTCAGCATTTGTTTTTTTCTTGGAGTTTTGCACTTTAGGGGTCGTATTATAAATTATCTTGTGCTTTGAATCGCCGTTCTGACTGGATTAAGATCATTAAGAAACTATACTCATACTCATTTATTTATAATATTATAAAAATATTACACGTCACATAATTATTCAAAATTTCATATTATAAGCAATTCAATTTTATAAATGTTTATACATATCAACATATCATTCAATTATTAGTTTCATAATTTTTTTTTTAATTATAAAAGGCATGTTCAATTAGCCATTTTTTAATTTATTTTTGAAGGTGTTTGTGCCTTCCTCCATTGTAATGTCTTCAGGTAGTTTGTTACACCTTGGCACCTATTAAAGACTGTATCGTTAGTTATAAATACAAGTTAGCTCTGGCAGGAATAAGTTGTGTATTCATTTAAAAATATTCTGATACAAGACAATTGATTGACATTTGTCATAGAACCGATATCTTTATTCTTTTTTTGCATAACTTGTTCCAATAAAAAAATGAGGGGTCTTACACCGCAAAAGCGAAAATCTATTGTGGACAAATGGTGTTCGGTTAAAGGTATTACGTACCGAAAACTCGCACATATGGAAGGTGTTAGTGTTGGAGCCGTCCAAACTGCTATCCGTAAGTACGGGGAGGATTATACCTTCGAGGACCAACAACGGCCAGGCCAAAAACCAAGTCCGTCCAATCCAAAACTGGACCAAAATATAGTAAAATTATTCGCATCTATCTGTCCGAGATGTCGCGAAGGAATAATTTAAAGACATTAAAAAAACAGAAACAGCCGAAAAGAAGTCAAAAACAACAAGCATCTGTTAAGACACGAGTCCGAAAATTATATGACTCAATTTTATTGAAAAAACACAGCTATGTAATAACGGACGACGACACGTATGTAAAACTGGACTACAAGTCTTTGCCAGGCCCCCAGTATTACACTATTCGTGAGGGAAAAGAAATCACAGAGGCTGAAAAATTCATTTGCGTTGAGAAGTTCGGCAAGAAAGTCATGGTGTGGCAGGCCATTTGTGAATGCGGAATGAAGTCAACTACTTTTTTCACTACCTCGTCGATGAATGCCGATATTTATATGAATGAGTGCCTTCAGAAACGAGTATTGCCGATGATCAAAAAGCACAACTCCGATACTGTATTTTGGCCTGGCTTAGCGTCTTGCCATTACGCGGCTAAGGTAGTAAAATGGTATAAAGAGAATAATGTAAATTTTGTGGCCAAAGAGTTAAATCCACCGAATTGTCCAGAGCTTCGCCCGATTGAACACTACTGGGCTATAATGAAAGCTAAACTACGTAAAACAGCCCGTAGTGCCGATACAGAGCAACAGTTTCGGTCAGATTGGAATAAGGTGGCTCGAACTTTTGACAAAGTCGCTGTCCGGTCATTAATGGGCACCATGAGGCAAAAAATTAGAAAACTGGCCAGAAATGAATAATTTGGGCTTTTTATGGTACTATTCGAGTTGTCCATATTATTTTGTACATAGTTGATTGATTTTAGTATGTCAATAAATAATTTAAAAAAAGTTGTCGCATTTTTTTCTTGTATTTATAACAAACGATACAGTCTTTACGTGCATTGTCTTGGAGGACTTAGTCAGTCGGTGACAAGACGAAAGAAGTCGCTCTTTACTGCCTAGACGGGTACGTGTGAGTTTGCTTGTGTAAAAGGTGTGTTTTTGGAGTGGAGCCTAACTGCAGATGTATGTAGGTAGGTATTGTGTTCCCGTGGTACAGTCAAATAAAAAAATATAACTTTAATATATGTATACATTTTTACCTCCTTACAATGGAATAAAGTGCAAAAGTTTAAACATAACTTTGATGTCGACGTACAGTCAAATACAAAGGATCTATAAAAAAATCACCTTGTTGTAATTATAGCGCAATATTTTGCTGTGTGAAAACGATCAGCTAAATGCGATTTTGCTCACTTCGTGAGACAAAGTAGCTTTTTGATTTATTGGCCGAGCACTGTCATTTCATAGTGTTGGGTCCATTACAAATTCAATTATTTTTTTGTAATTATAACGCAATACGAAGAAAAAATTAAATTAAATTAAATTAAAATCCATTTATTTCAAGCTACATATAGGCTCATAACATAACACATAATTAAAACATTCATTATATAAGTCAAACAACACACAACCATAATTAACATTCTCTTATCCTACACCAGTCCTTACATGCCTGTTGCAACAATGCATAATATAGTGACAGTCTAGTCTGCCCGCTATCATTGCTAGGACGGTGTTGGCGCTGGTTCGCACGCGCCGGAGCAGGAAAAAGTAGATAAATATCTTTTTGTAGTCGACTGAACCGCATGCAAGATAGAGTACAGTGGAATATTATATTTGGAGCAGCCCATCAGATAAAGTACCTAACAGAAGACTGCAAGCAGTAATATCACCTCTACTGGCTGTGTGCTGAGTATAAAGCTTTGCTTTGTTTGGGACTAGGTCGATTTGTGTAAGATTGTCCGCAAATGTTTATTATATTTATTATTTATGTGTGGTGTCGATTTACTAATAAACGATTACACTGGCCAATCTCCGAGCGTTTGTACCGCTCGGTTCTAAAGTCATTTTCGGCTCAAGATTATTTCAGCAGAGGTAAAACATACCACGGAAACTTAAATCAAAAAAGACTCATCACCGGTATTGGCTTACGTCTTCATCAATAGTGGACTCTGATATTCGTCTCTTTTAATAGTATTCACTGGAGACGACAATGACGAAAAAAAAACGCCTTAAAACGCTTGCTCAAATTCATACGCGCCTCACGCACAAACAATTTCGATCTTGTCGCTCTGTTCGCGGCACGCTCAGATACACGTACAAATAACGTGAGACACGCACACTCAAACACAGCACACACAAACACACAGCACAGTCAAAAGACCGACTATGAACTCTGACTCGAAGAAACATCGCCAGAGCTCCCAAAGATTCAGTGCATTAAGTGTGAGGGACTTGGATTTTGCCTCGCAGATATCTGTCTCCTGACGTCACTTAACATATTTCACTCTATATTTCATATCCTTCACGGCGTCATAACGCATGGTTGGAGCTTCGAGGAGAAAATTGCTGCGTTCGTTATTAGAACGTAAAGAGGAGACATTGGCTGAATTGAATTGTATAGCAGCGACGTAGCGTCAGCATACAAATCTGTTATACTCGTACGTCCACGATAATAATAAAAGTTAGTCGGCATGTAAGATAGATAGATAGATAAACACTTTACCATACATGACATTAACATTATTCTAGACGAAATAAAAAGGCACTGGTTTTGGTTGAAGAAAACAAAAGTATAATGATGTCAAATATGACAATAAAAAGTATATAAAAATCAAAGACAATAACGATATACAAAAAGGTAAAAATACTATAAAAAGTTGTGCAATCTTGCACATTCTCCCCTTTTTTTAGTGACAAGGACTTTCGCCAGCTTTTTTAGAGGCCTCCGAAAGGTGCCTGCAGCGGTAGCGACATCCGCCACTCGAACCACACCGTCTCGCCCTGGGAACAGCCGTGCAATGCGTCCCTTGGGCCACGAACCGCGTGGCAGGTTGGAGTCGCATATGATCACGACGTCGCCCTCGGCGATACTTGGGGGAGTTCCGCCTCCTGTTCTGGGTGATAAGGAGGGCAGATATTCATGCACCCAACGCTGCCAAAAATGGTCGGCTAGCCTGAGCGCTCTTCGCCATTTGCTTCGGTTGAGATGGTCTGACTCATCAAGGGCAGCTGGGACAGGGCGCCCGGACGATGATCCAAGAAGAAAATGCGTTGGCGTTAGCGCTTCGTCGGCGTCGGAGTCCAGCGAGACGTGTGTAAGAGGTCGCGTGTTCACCAATGCCTCAGCTTCCGCCAAAAGGGTAGTCAAGACCTCGTCAGAAGGAGCTCTGTCTCTAAGCGTCACTTTAAGTGCATCCTTAACGCTACGGACTAGCCGCTCCCACGCTCCACCCATAAAAGGCGCTGCAGGGGGGATAAAACACCATTTGATGGACTCGTTAGCAGCATAATCTTCAACTGACTCGCTATAGAGTGCTTGTAGTTCTCTACTGGCCCCCACAAAAGCAGTTCCGTTGTCAGACCAAATCTCGACAGGAGTCCCACGTCGAGCGATAAAGCGGCGAAGGCACATTATTGCCGCGTCAGTTGAAAGGCTGTGGACTACTTCTATGTGTATGGCGCGAACAACTAGGCACGTGAAAAGAGCCACGTAGCGCTTCTCTTGTCGCCGACCAACAGTGACGTGAACAGGTCCGAAGTAGTCAAGGCCGACGAAGGAAAATGGCCTCTGGTGGTGAGCCAAGCGAGCCTCTGGCAGGTTTCCCATCGGTGGTTGGAAGGTTCTGGAGCGTCGAAGTTTGCACAGCTGGCAGTTATGGGCTACAAACCGGACTGCATTTCTGAGACCTATAATCCAGAATCTCTGATGCAACTCGTTTAAAACCAGTGCGTGGTATGCGTGAGCAGCCTTCTGGTGGTATTTGGCTATCAAGAGGCGTACAGATGGATGTTTGCCATCCAATATGAGTGGGCGCTTAACTTCATCAGTGATGGCCGTTGCTGCGACTATGCGACTGGACATCCTAAGCTGATCGCTGTCATCAATGAAGGGCGACAGTTTGAACAGGCGGCTGCTTCGAGGCAACGGCTCTCGATTCTTGATGCGCAAGAAGTCCTCTTTAAAAGAATCCAGCTGACTCTGCCGTACGATGTGGACCTCAGCTAGGCGTATATCACTCGCAGATATTCTTGCCGATGTACTGGAAGTATTAGGGATACTAGGAGAGGATGTGCAAGTAGGTTGGAAGGTACACAAATACCCTTCGAGACGAGGCATGTTAAAATTAGGATCTCGTCTCCGCAGACTACGCGTACGCAATAATGAAATGAATTGATGCGCTTTTGCTGTTGCTCGCACCATTCTCAACCATGAACTGAAACGGCTTGGGTTTGCAGAGACTGGTGCGGGCAGATCGGTTTCGGTGATGAGATGAATAAGAGTATTATGCTTGTACTCTTCACGGCCTAGTCCGCTGATATCAATCTTAGGCTCGGCGGGCCAGTCCGAAGAAAGAAGAAATTTGGGTCCCGATATCCAGCGAGATTCTGGAGATAGCACAGTACGCTTCACACGTGTGGCATCATCTGCCACGTTTAGGTCACTCGGGACCCAACGCCACTCGGCAGCATTTGTGAGCTCCAGTATCTCACCAACTCGATGAGACACAAAAGGCTTGAGCGTGCGAGCGTCACTGCGAAGCCAGCCCAGAGCAGTCATCGAGTCACACCAGAAAATACGTCTCGAAGGCCTCAATCGGTGGGCTTCGCATATAGACGTCGCAAGACGTGCAGCCATCAGAGCGCCCTGAAGCTCTAAGCGAGGAATCGAGACAGGTTTAAGTGGGGATACCCTGACTTTGCTACAGATGAGAGAGAGCCCAACGTCACCATTATCGTAAAGAAATCGCCAGAACGCGACCGTTGCAAAAGCAGACTCACTCGCATCTGAAAACAAATGAAGTTCGCAACCCACTACCTTAGCATCGCTTAAGTTATAGCGCCGTGGAATTCGCAGAGTAGATACCAATATTAGATCCTGATACCATAACTTCCACGCAGCGCAGTCACTTTGAGGGAGCTCTTGGTCCCAGTCCACACCCTTGCGCCAAACGTCTTGAAACATGATGCGACCACGAACAACGATTGGGGCAAGGATTCCAAGTGGATCATAAATTCGCATCACGTGTACTAGCACCTGTCGCTTTGTCAGCATATCTGGCAACACGGCCTCCTTTTTTACCCCCGTGTTAAAACCTATCACATCTGGGTCGGGTTGCCAGATGAGACCAAGCGTACGGACGGGCGTGGCCAGACGGCCTAAATCTATGTCAATATCATTGTGAGTTGGTGCCTCAAGTAGTGAATTCTTAGGCAACAACGAGAGCGCCAAAGGATTGTTCGATATCCAGGCACGCATCTCGAAACCAGCATGAGAGTGAACGGTATATATATCTGATGCCAGCTTGGCGGCTTCGGTGATACTATCTAAGCTAGTTATGCAATCGTCCATATAATGATCAGCGATGATTGCTCGTGCTGCGTCCGGGTAAGTTTCCTGCCATTCCGAAGCGTTTCTATTTTTTATATGAATGGCAGTAAACGGGCTAGAGGCAGCACCGAAGATCATGGACGACATGCGGTATGTTTTGATCGGTTCGTTTGGGGAATCGCGCCATAAAAATCTTTGCGCGTCCCTGTCTTTCCCTATAATTTTTATTTGAGGAAACATTTCACGAATATCTGCATTTAAGGCGACCTTTCCCTCCCGGAACCGCATCAGAATACCCAGTAAAGGTTGCAAAAGATCTGGGCCTGTCAATAACAAAGAGTTTAAAGATACGCCGTGAGATACGGCGGCTGCGTCGTGTACCGTCCGTAATTTATTGGGCTTGTTCGGGTTAGTAACGCCAAAATGCGGCAAGTACCAAAGAGGACACCTCGAATCGGGACGTGTCAAGCATGGTTCGGCGTATCCCTTTGACAACATGTCATGTATATTACGGCGATAGCGTTCGGCATAGCAAGGATCTTTCAGCATCTTTTTTTCTAAACTGAGAAATCTAGACAAAGCTAACTTGTAACTATCAGGAATATCTAAATTATCGGACTTCCACAACAAGCCTACCTCAAAGCGGCCTCCCTCAACACGCTGCGCTGTGCGCTCGACAACTTGTATGGCGCGCTCGTCGTCAGTACTGCGGGCTTCATTTTTCGATATTCCTATTGAATCGATTTTAAATTGTTCTCTAATAAGGCGCTCTACAATGAACCGATCGCTTTCTACTTCGGGATTGTTTATTGTTATATGGTTGACAACATCAACCCGTTTAGTTTTGCTGCAACCGAAACCAAACAAAACCCATCCCAACGCAGTCAAAATAGCTACGGGTTGTGTCTTGGTTCCTTTGCGTGTAGCTTTAGCAATGGATAAATGCCAGTTGTCAATTCCTATGATCACCATAGGTTTTACGTCCTCGTAACAAAATTCATGAGCTATGTCTGCTAGGTACGGATATTTGCACACGCTATCATGATGCGCAAACTGGCGTGCAGCACCTAAATCACTAATTGATCTAGCTTTTTCGACGCGGTGAACTTCAGTGGAGTGTCGGCCCTGTAAAAGGAAATTGACGTACTGCACGTCAACATCCTTGCCTAAACCACCTACACAATCTAAATGAATTTGTTTTTTGGGTCCCGTAGCACCAATTTGAGCCGAGATCTCAGAGTCTAAAAATGTCCCTGTCGCACCGTCATCGAGTAAAGCGTAAGTGTCAACACTACCAGCGGGCCCTGACACGGTGACAGCAACGATCTTCAATAGCGGACGAGCAGAAGGCTCTTTGGGTGAGGATGAAGTTGCATGCGTCATTATTTCGTGTTCCGATTCGTCAGACGGTGACTCCGCTGCGGACGCACTGCTGGCCACGGGCGCGGCCTCGCCGGACGTCGAGGGCGCGGGCTCGTTGTCACCGTCGTCCACGTCGACGTGTGCGGTGACAGCACGCTCAAGTTTCGACTCATGCAACAAAACGTGATGACGCATGCTACAACCTTCTACACTACAGACTTTTTTCATGCAAGAAGCTTTATTCTTATGAAAACCTATTTTCAGGCATCTGTGACAGATTTTCTTCTTTTTGATGAGTTGCCATCTATCATTAACGCATTCACTGCCACCTCCTTTTCCTGGGCATTCGCCAGGTGCCACACTTTTTAAAATGTACTTTATGTAATGCACTTTACGTAATTACGAACGCGTCTGTGCGTCGATGGCACACGGTGAAAGTCACTGGAACGCACATACGCGTCGGTGGCAGTGAATGCGTTAACCGTCATTTTGATAAATCTGTCACAGCGAAATAACTCATGACTTTGTTTACACAACAAACAAATATTGTCAATATTATTTTGCATATTGTTTGGCGTTGGAATGCTATTATTCGTATGATTACTCTCAGCTACAATATTAACCCCTTCCCTGTATGCGCTCGGCCGAGCCGCAGTGAACGGCGTGTAATCAAATACGCCACCAAACCTACACTGCAAATCTACCTCACGAGACAGGAAATTGGCAAACATTTCTATTTTAGAATCAAAACCATCGCATGAATGGGCATAATCCAACCACCGCGGACGCAGCAGTGGAGGCAGCTTGCTCCACAATGCTTGAAAAAGCTCGGGTGATCGTAAGTAGTCCGGTTGATTTAACAAACGGATTACTTCTACACAATTGCGTACCCGGCTTGCGAAAATTACTAAATCTTTGCCGTCGTAGCTTACCTTAGGTAGCGCGCGCACCGCCGCCACTTCGTGCATAACGACGAGCTCGGGACGGCCGAAGCGCGCATCGAGCGCGGCCAGCACCGCGCCGGGCGCGCGGGCCGCCGCCAGCAGTCCCGCCACGGCATCACGCGCCGCTCCGCGTACAGCGCACGACAGCCGGGCTAAATTGTCGGTGGCCGAGAAACTCTCGGCTGTATTTTCGTAAACACGTTTCAAAGCTAACCAATCTAGATATGACTTGCCATCGAAAATTGGCAACTCAGTCTTCGTAACGTGTGGATGAGGATTAACTTTATTTATTAACTTCTCCAACGAATTGACTAAATGCTTCACTCCTCCGTCTTCAGGACAATTCTGCTCGGGAGAGCGCCTATACTCCGCGGCACCCTGGCCGTGCGGCGCTCTCGATCCCTGTGCCTCGCACTGGGCCGCATTGTTGTCGTATCTGAAAGGTGGGTTGGCACTTAATAATTGTTGGTCGTTCGGATTAGGAATCACATTATTTACCCATTCCTGTACGCTTGCGTGACTGCGCGTGCCGCGGCTGCCGCCACGCAGGCTCGCGCCCGCATCAATAGCCGCGAGTTCGGCTCTTAGTTGAAGTTCGGCAACGTGCCGCTCTCGCTCCACATCCTGCTCCGCAGCGCGCCGCTCTCGCTCCACAGCCTGCTCCGCAGCGCGCCGCTCTCGCTCCACAGCCTGCTCCGCAGCGTGGCGCTCTAAGTCAGCTAGACGGCGCGCATGCTGCGCCTGTGCGTCCAGCTGCTGGGCCACGATGGTGGCGGAGGAGCGCGAGGTGGCGGCGCTTGACGCGCGGGAAGGTGCCGGCAGCTCTGGTTGATGGGATTGATCCGGGCTTGCCTGCGCGGACGGGGTTATTTCTTTTGCACCCGCTGTCACACCGTCTCCCGTGCAAGGAGCACTTATTTCACCTTTAGAACGAGTATGCATACTTTCTACCGGTAGAAGAACCAATATTCTAGACGAAATAAAAAGGCACTGGTTTTGGTTGAAGAAAACAAAAGTATAATGATGTCAAATATGACAATAAAAAGTATATAAAAATCAAAGACAATAACGATATACAAAAAGGTAAAAATACTATAAAAAGTTGTGCAATCTTGCACAAACATAATACAGAACTAACAGTTAAACCATGTTAATTTACCTAATTTATATTTAGTATATTTAAGGTGATATTAATTATGATCACCATAATGTGTACTGTTAGTACTAGGCTAATACTTAGTATTGGCTTAGGCTGAAAGTAGGCATTATTGAATGAATACCAACATGTATGCAACAAATGCGAGCTTTTCTAATCAAGCATAAAAATGTTATTCGTTATTGTACCTAAAGTGTACACTAATATTGATTAAGTGTAAATAAAAAATAGCTAAACGCCTGGTTGAGCGTATCAAAAAGTTTAAAATGAGCGCATTAGCTCACTTAACTGTTCGTGTATTATGTTTTTGCTGTCTAGGATCTAAATGTACACTAGATAAGTAAGATACTGTTGTACTTATTGTTATTAATAAAGACATTTTATAGAAAGAAATAAGTTAAAGTTGTGATTGAAAACTTCTTGGGCTAGCAATAAATTAAATCATAAACTTCACATAACATTCACGTTATTTAATATTGCGAAGCATTAACTAGAAATAATAATATACAATACTCTGTCAAACACAACGACAGCCGTGCGAGCAGCGGCCAACATCTGAAGCGGTTGTAAACCGCTGTCGCCACATCAGCCTTACTCCTCCCGAGACTTTTAGTGACGGTGACGTTCGGGGAACCAGACCCGACGACCGGAACGGGTCGATCTAGGCTCAGCAACGACAGGGGCAGGTGGAACTACATGTGGAGTTGGTGAACCAACAGGAACGGGTAACGTACTGAAACCATCTGCATGTGGTTCCAGCAAGACGTACGCTGGTTTTAACCTATACTAATTCCCGGACATTTTTTATTATTAATTAAACTGAATTCCCGGACACATTGATTTTAAAATATTTGTCGTTCCTTTCTAATACCCTGTACGGACCTGCATAAGGTGGCTGAAGAGACTTGCGAATAAGATCTTGCCTCACAAAACATATGAAAGCGGTAGTCAAGTCTTTAAAGATAAAGGTTTTATTAGTGCCGTGACGTACCACTGTTGTGGGCTGAATTTTCTTAATATGTAAACGCAATCGAGCCCAAAAATCAGTATAGTCAGTAAGTCTGTCATTGGTTTAGTGATTAAATAAATCCCCGGGGAGCTTAAGGGGTTCCCCGTGTAGAGGCTGAGAGGTCATCTTTCCATACATATGCTATATGCAACCCTTCTAGGGAACAAGAAGACCGACTTACCTTCAACAGCTTGACTTCTTTCTCAACAGCGTTGATCCTGTACAACCCCCGCTGCGCCAGCCCCCGCTTGTCCACCTCATTGATGCAGTGCACCAGCAGCGCGGGCACCATGGGCGGAGTGTTTGGGGCGAAGTCAGATATGCAACCCTCCTAGGGAACAAGAAAAACTATGTTGGAACTTAAAAACTAAATTAGATTTAACAAGCGTAACTATGTGCGCCAATATGGGGCAACAAACACGATCAGCAATCATTCAAAATGCTGTTTGGGCTTCTCCTGGTCCTAATTAGCAAAGACGCCGCCTTTTTGCGCATAATTGCTGCAAATCCATCGGTGTGTGCCTCTGCAAACATCGAGGAGGCGCTGCAAATCTTGGCAGCCCAAGCAACATTCTGAAAGCGTTGTTGTACTGTACCTTCAGAGCGTTGTATGATTTTTGGGTATAGCGAACCCATAGGCTGCTTGTGTAAAAAGATGAACAATAAGATATAATGCTTTGTGGTGTGTTTACAAACTCGTTCTTGGGGGCTGCCCATGGGTCGCACTATATCAGGGAACTCCGCCAACAGCTTATGGTAAGAAGATGTACCAGAAATTACTTTGATTTGCGGAGAAGTTGTATATGGTGCAACAAAAGCTGCCGAGATAAGCGAAGTCGTGTTGTCTATTAAACACGAATTTAGAACATCCACTAATATATTGTAGTACGATAAGAAATCTACGCCTATAATCGGTTTGTACTTATGTTCCAGTGCCACTTTTAGCATAAATGTGGGTATAAAAGATCGACAAAATGTGATATCGCAGTGAGAGGTTGCAAACCCATCGCCCATAACACACTTCAACCCTGCACCCTTAGTCGACGCTTACGACACCCACGGGAAGAAAGGGACATATTGGACACCACACGGGGTCTATATTGGACTAAATGAAAATTACCATGTGTCGTGGCAGGAAATAGGCGCTGGCCCCGGATAATGACGTGGCAAGCCACATCGCTGATATTCTGGCAGGACCTTTATATTGTTTGTTACTTCACGATAAAACTGCTACACGGGTATATAAAAAACCAGCAGACATGGAATTATGAATTTTAAATAACCACTGAAATAAATTAGGCGTGTAAAAAAAATCCTACAAAGATATGATATTTCAAAGATTTAATAATATTTGTTTTTAGCGTACCGTAGCCGGAACCCTTATAGTGTCGTTATGTTTGTCCGTATGTCACAGGCATTTTACTCGAAAACTATACGGTGTATTTGAATACAATTTGGAGGATAGGTGTATTTTGTTAGCCGCTACATAGTTCTGTAATGGAACTACTAAACAAAATATTTTTTTAGTTATACATGTAACTGCAAGGGAAAAAACATTGTAAGTCCCGTGTGGCACATCAATCAATAGGTTTTTTTAAATAAATATATAAGGTTTCTCAGCAAGGTTTTTGACTGAGTGAATATAGTCGGAGATAATCGCCCCAAGGCTCACAAAAAATGTGTCCCTCCCTCTCTAATTTTCGAAAGGAGGATAAATCAAAATCATGGACATAGCTTGCTTGCTTGGTGCCTATTAAATTATTTCACCGAAATTATTTTGAACAAGATCGGTTCAAAGGTTTTCGAGATATTTATGAAAAACTTCCTTCCCTATAGAAAAGGATGTAAGTGCCTTAAGATTTCTGTGACGATATAACCTTTTTAATAGGCAAACAACCTTTCGTTGTGCGTGGTCCGACACACACTAGGCCGGTTTTATATTTGGTAACCGTCCGATTCGTATGTGTTTCAATAAAAAATAAATTGTACACCTTTGTACCTATAAGTAGGTTACATGTAATATGTCACGACCAACGTAAAGTACGAATATAAAGCTTTGACGTCATAATGCTCCGTCACTTCGTAGGAGCCGTTTTTATGGGAAATGCCAGATTTTTAAAAGAAATCAGAAATCAGATTGTTTAGAAATCTTATAGATTCTAAAAGTGACTAGTTATATTGAGTGTTGTACTATGGTAAATGTCATTAAGTCTTCGAGACATACGATCCGTCGTAAATTGAACAAGCTACCTATAAATAAATAAATAGAAAAATATACCACATAAGTTCTACAGACTGTACTTTGGACAGGACTTCTCTAGAACAGCGAGCCATCAAGGATCCGACTCAAAGCTCGAATTTCGAAGTTCGGATATCTCCATCTCTGTCCTGCTTATTATACTCGAGCGACAAAGGTGGCATACGAACTTCGAATTTCGATTTCGATGGACTTTATGTCCTGAGGCTGCCGACGGTACGCCATATTACGAGCCAGTAAAAAAGTAAATTGTGTTTACGACGACATCATTTTCATAAACGTCAATTTTTAGGGTCAATGGTCATATTATTTTCTGCTTAACCAACTCTTATAAAAGTGGTTCCCTAACATTTAACTTCTTTACTACTGCTATTTCTTCTTCTTTACTTCTTTCTTCCCTCTCATTAATGAGAGGAGGCATGTGCCCTGTAGTAAGACGTATACAGGGTGTATTATTCAAACCGGGCAGTGAGAGAAAATGCGAAGTTTCGCCTAAGACCAAATTTCCGTATCTCTTATAGTTATAAGAGATACGCAAAATTGCTCTTAGGCGTCACGAGACCGATTAAAAAAAAAATAAAGTGCATTCAAAGATTTTCAAAAAAGCCTCATACACGGCCGGGAATCGAACCCGGTCGTATCTGTCTAAAAATCGGAGTTCGTGTTTTTGCGTAAATTAATAGTGTTAGATGTAAGGAATAATTGTTGCTAAGATACCCTGTATCACAGGAAAATGTCGAAATTCATAGTTTAATGTACGGAAATGGATTTCCCCATACTAAGCCGCTTAGTAACTATGGGGATATGTGACGTCTGAAACTAGACTAAATTGGTAAATTCGTAGTTTTTTTTTGTTTATTTTCATTATTTACACCAATCTTTTTAAAACTGTAATAAAATATTATTCCCATACTTACCCATAGTAGGTAGGTACTGTTGAGTACGGAAGGTTCCATTTCCGTACATTTAACTGTGTAATTCGGCATTTTCCTGTGATTGTAGATACAGGGTTCCTTAGTAACAATTTTATTGTTCCTTACATCTAGCACTATTAATTTACGCAAAAAACGGGACAGCCGTTTGAATACTAACCCTTTATAAGCTGATGGTGAATGACTACTACTATTTATTGACTACTAGCTTTTGCCCGCGACTTCGTCCGCGTAGAATTCGTTTCACTACACAAATTGTTGTAATTGTACCCCCTCTAGAGATTATTTTCTTTTTCACGCTATTTATAATTAAAACTAAAAAAAATTCTTTGCTTACCCAGTATAAGTATTGTCAGACAATAAAGCACCTAAGCGAAAAGATTACAAAAATACTGAAACTAAAAAAATAAGTTGGCCGCTTCGCCGCTGCTACTTATGCCAATATACTTCTATAAACTATATTGTTTAATTTATTTCGTTCTGCTAAAACATGTAGATTTTTAGATTTAGACACACGTGAGCAAGCTACATACAACTGCCCGTGGGAAAAACATGGCGTGCCTAAATGTAATCCCGCTACTTTTAAGGTTTGACCCTGCAATTTGTTAATTGTCATTGAAAACGCTCCTTTTAAAGGGAACTATAGTCGTTTAAAGTTAAATGGCAAGTTATGAGGTATAATTGGAATACGGGTATATCTTCTCCTTTCGCTTCACCAGTTAAAATTGTGCCCTTTACTATGTATTTTCCCAGTTCAGTGGCCCGTAATCTTGTTCCATTGCACAATTTTGGTGCATCTAAGTTGCGCAATAACATTACGCCTACTTTTAATTCGAGTTTGTGGGAAGGTACCCCGGATAGCTCCGGAGAGTTTAAGAACTCAACCGGGTAACTGGTGCTGTCGTCGGATGTCATTACTGTATCTATGGAGTTGTACACTGTTGTTTCGGTTGATATTTTTTCCAAGATTTATTTATTTATTTTTGATAGTGTTTAATTTTTTGGTGCCAGTATGGTTTTTTCACACAACCAATTTTCATCCAGAATATTTTGTTGCAGATTCGGAAAAACTTGAGCAATAAGCTCGTCTTTCGAATCCACAACTTGACAAAATTGGTTGGTGAATAGAATCATACCTTCATCATCAGTTTTTAATCGACCGTCGCCTATCTCGAGCAATTTTTGAGCATACGCACCCGACTCTACATCATCAAAAAGCTGGACTCTCATGTTGTCGTGAGATGGAACTTTTCCACCTTGGTCCACACGCGTGATGCTTTCAGACATGCGTTTATTTCATCTTGAGACAGGTCTCGCCATCTAGTGATCAGTAGCTGACTTATACAAATATGTCACCTTCTAGTAATCAGTACATTTTTATTTTAAAACACTGATATAAAAATCATTAAAAGATAATGTAACCTTCAGAAACTACTTGCCTATATGTAGTCTAATAGCGATGAACACTTCGCAACAATCACCAAAGTTAAGCAACGTCGATTGAGGTCAATATTTGGAGGGGTGACCGTTTTTTTTTCATACAAATTCTCAAACGGCATTTGACCCCCTTAGGGAATGAATTTTCAAAAACGCAGAAATTAGTTTTCTAATATTTTGATATAAAATCAATCTACGAAGTTTCAAGTTTCTATGTAAAAAAAAAACTTAAGTCCCATACAATCTTTGGTTCCTTATTCCACCCTCTGAAGTAATTATATCAAAAAAAAACGGCCCGCTGTGTCTACTCTGAGGTATAAACAACAATATTGGAAAGTTTCAATAAAATCGGTTGGCATATTTTTGTTTAATCTGTCCTCAAAGCCACTGGATACATTAGCGAAGAATCCTTGTCGCCACTGGATACCAAAAGATGGCGCTGGTGATGTGTTTTTAAATCGGTCATTCTCGAACTCTGTCTACGGATACCTAAACTCCATCAAACTATTTTTTTACGTTCTCATATGGTTTGGCAGAATTTAAACGCATAGAAAAATCGGAAGAATTACCTACTACGGCTAGAGTTGAAGTTTTTAACGTTAGTTGTATAAATACAATTTCCGTCGATATTATTTTATTATGTATTGCAAACTGTACTGTAGGGAAAATATAGGCATTGTTGTCTGGAAAAAAAAACTGAAGATATGTTTGTAGCTAAGTGTATTTATTTACTTAGTTTGCTTGTTTTTATTACGTGAAAATCAAATGTAGCACACTTTATGTTTTCAATTTTCGATTTAATGAAAGCGCGATGTTAAATAAAATGAATACAAGTAAATTATATTATATGAATTTACGTACGTATTGTACCTACATTATGTTATTTATATTTAGCTATTTAACAATTTATGCCGTGAAATAAGAATCAGTAATCTGCATTAATATAATAAAAACTGGCCAAGTGCGAGTCGGACTCGCGCACGAAGGGTTCCGTACCATTATCTATAAAAATGTTTATTTTATTCTGTTTTTAGTATTTGTTGTTATAGCGGCAACAGAAATACATCATCTGGGAAAATTTCAACTGGAACTATCACGGTATCAGTGAGATACAGCCTGGTGACAGACAGACAGACAGACAGACAGACGGACAGCGGAGTCTTAGTAATAGGGTCCCGTTTTACTCTTTGAGTACAGAACCCTAAAAAGGTAAACGTGATGTTGTAAGTTTGTACAGTTGATGTCAAAGATATGTATACATTTTTCTGAAATAAGGTGCAGAAATGTAAACATGAATTTGACGTTAACTGTACGTCTCCCGTGGCAGTCGGGACCCTGTCAACGAGTAGTGGACGACTGTGCAAAAAACACTCTACATTAAAACCTTGTATTTACCAAAAACTATTTTACAAGCTTTTATTAACTTTCATCTGTCCCGTTGTCTGTAATCAAATCTTGCAAGTTAAATTTGACCCACTTCCCGGTTTCCGATTGAGCTGAAATTTTGCATGCATATGTATATCGCATGACAAGGCAATGGAGCTGATCTGATGCTGGAGCTGGAAGGTGGCCATAGGAACTCCGCAATAAAACGACACAACCCCATCGAGTTTGGGCTCGTTAGAATCGTCTCAATGAGTAGTTGGTGATAGTATGCAGAAAAGAAAAGTCGGCAATAAGAGCTTGTACAGTCAAAGAATTTAATTTCCTACCCATTTTGGACTATTTCAAAGTGACACTGTAAATAAAATCATAAGAAGTCTCTTACGTTTTGATTGATTACGTCACTTTGACAAAGTCCAAAGTGGGTAGGAAATTAAATTCTTTGACCGTATCAAAAATGAAATGTTTGACAGAAACTTGTTTATTACAGAAATGTTATTCGCTGAAACTTACATATTTGATGGAAAACTGACAAAATTTCTAAACTCTGCAAATAGGCCACAATTTATATTGTTGGTTCTAAATTATACATAACTCATAAGAAAAAAAAACGACATTATTATCAATGTTGAACATGTACAAAAAGGGAAAAGTTTATTGAGTCTTTTATTTTGCTTGTTCTTTTAATTGTGTCATTTTGTGATTCTTTCTTTCTTTCTTATTCATAATTCTTAGAAATGTAGAAGGTCTCCAAGGGGAAGGTCCAAATTTTAATAATAAATTTATATAAGTAATCAAATGAGAACCGAGAAAAGTCTCTCATGTCAATTCCGCTGAACACTGTGATTAAGCTACTGGTCGTCCTTGCTTACATGAACTGACCGGACTCCACGAACAGCACCCGTGAGAGTATTATACACATCTCAGCCATCGCCTCCCTAGACATGCATGACATTCAACGTTCCACATTACAGGAAATATCATTCAGGTTTTATACAACAATCATGTATGTATCATCATCTGGTGCAAGTCATAAAATATAGCACAGTTCACGTCAAAGATATGTTAAAACCCCTTTGAGTTTGACTGTACTTGACCAATACAAGAGCGTAAAATGAACCAAATTGAACTATTTAAAAAAAACCGGCCAAGTGCGAGTCAGACTCGCGCACGAAGGCTTCCGTGCCAACGTTACGTTCTATAAAAACGGCAAAAAATTCACGTTTGTTTATGGGAGCCCCCTAAAATATTTATTTTATTCTGTTTTTTCATATTTGTTGTTATAGCGGCAACAGAAATACATCATTTGTGAAAATTTCAACTGTCTAACTATCTCGTTTCATGAGATACAGCCTGGTGACAGACGGACAGCGGAGTCTTAGTAATAGGGTCCCGTTTTACTCTTTGACTACGGAACCCTAAAAACTACACGATAGAAACACCTACGTGTGCGTAGGCATATTGATTTAGTGTTAATCTTTAGGTATTAATGCTTAGATTAGTTACGGCGCAGGCTGCCTTTTTTATACTTAGTTGCGTATTATTAAGGAGTTCAGTTAGAGTTTTGGATCATCATGGGTGCGATCACTGCGGTCATTCTTATTATTACGGTCATGGTGAGTAATTATATTCAATTAAAAAACATACATTAATGAACATCTTACTAAAGCTAACAGAATCTTGTTCAGTAAAGCTCGAGCTGCCGGAACCGAACTTAAGTTTAGGTTCGTCTGGTCCGCGAACGGATCCATCTACATGCGACGTACCGAAACAAGCTCGGTAGTCCGAATCACATCGGAAGCAGTGTTGGATAAGCTTCAAAAAGATCCTGCACCCAGAAGCCAGGCCCAGCCGTTTCGAGACAGTAGTAATTAAAAGCAGTTTTTTACTATTCATTTTATTACTATTATCTGTAATGTTACCAACAGCAAATGTTGGTGCTGTCGAATATTTTATTTCATATAAATTTTATATAAAAGTGTACCTCTTATGTCAACATGGATCTCAAAATAAGTTAAGTCTAAACAATATGTGGACCTTCAAGGTTAATTCTAAGCCAAATCTAGTCAGCACAAAAGCAACTGCAAGCAAAACTAAATCGTTACATTGCCCCAGGTATCAACTCTATATCTCTTATCTTTTAATCAAAAACTTAGACACAAAAAACTCACTGTCTACTGTACCAATTGATGTGCTCACAATAAGCAAACGTTTACAAGGCCACTTATTTCGAAATAGTTTATCATATCTTAAGATCGTTTTAACTGTCGCCAAGAGCTCTCTTTTTCCGTCCTACTTTAGTCTAGCTTTATCTGAAATAATGTTTCCGCTAAGTCATAATGTGTTACCTTACTACATAATCACCTCAAATAATTATGAAGGAAGTGCATGTACTTACTATATCTATCCAACAATAACATATCTTATATTTTATTCCCAAAATGATTAGCGCTGATATAGGAGATGATATAGATTCTGTTTTAAATATACCTTGTCATGAAGTACACAGCCCAGACTCTTGTAATACCGTTTTTAAATCCAAAACGAACTTTAAAGTCTTAACTTTCAATATTCGCAGTATAAATAAAAATTTCGACTTTTTCCTTCTGAACCTACACCGTACACACGTGGAGTTTGACGTCCTTGTTTTAACTGAATGCAGATTACAAGATACATTAGCAATAGACCAAATACCCGGCTACTCTTCTTATCATACCTCTCACAACATAAATCAGAACGGCGGCGTCGTAGTATATGTTAAAGATCTCTGGAACGCAACTGTATCAGAACCACGGTTTGATGAGGCGTGTTGTTTGCTAATAGATATTCCAAAACAATTTACAATACTCGGTATTTACAGATCACCATCTTTTAAAAACACTACAAATTTCCTTTGTGACCTAGAGAACACACTGATAACGCTCAAGCATGTCAATCAGTTAATTCTCACTGGTGACATAAATATCGACATTATCTCCATTAATAAGCAATGCACAAACGCAACAGAATACCTTTGTCTTCTTGCTGAGCATGGGCTTGTACCGGCGATCACTCTACCTACGCGGGAAGGAGCATGTCTGGACCATATATTTATCCGAACTAAACGACAAGTATCTGGTCTGGTCTGTGACCTCAACGTGACAGATCACAAAGCCGCAGCTATCGAAATTTCGTCTCATTCATCGTCCCACCCGAAACCAAATAGAATAAAAACAGTAATTGATTACGAAGGTGTCTCTAATGAGCTTTCATCTAATGACTGGCATAAAGTATATGGTGAATCTGATGTAAACATCGCAACTAGCAATTTTATGTCTATAATACAAAATGCCGTAGTCAAAAACTCTAAACAAATAAAAATCTCCAGATCTAAATTTACACTAAAACCCTGGATGACCCCCGGACTAGTACGTTGTGCACAACATCGCGACAGGCTACACCTAAAATCAAAACAGTTTCCGAATGATGTAATTCTCCAACTAACCTATTATAGGTACAAAAACTTCTGTAACAATCTCCTAAAACAACTAAAAGAAAAACATGAAAATCTTGAACTCTCTGCCAATAACCACAATACAAAGAAACTGTGGAAAGTTGTTAAAAAATATCTGTAACATAAACAAACAAAATAAGCAACCAGTTGAACTCATTTCCACCCCGTATCCCAAAGAGTCATTAAATAACTGCAATTATTTCTTTTCATCCGTCGGTCAAAAATTAGCCAAAAACATTATATCACAAACAGGAGAGACAGAAGAAAACCTCGCCAACAAAATTCAAATCGGTGGTGTCACGGACAAGTGCTTTTTCATGCAGCCTACTGACTGTACAGAAATTGAATCCATCATCATGCAACTGAAGGATGACAGTGCACCAGGCCTGGACGGGATTAATAACAAGCTTATAAAGTGTGTCAAAAATATTATTATAGAGCCCATCACTCACATTTATAATTTAAGCCTCAGCTCGGGCTGTTTTCCTGAGCATTGGAAAATAGCAGCGGTCGTTCCAATTCACAAAGACGGCCCCAAAGATATTCCTGGAAACTATAGACCGATATCTCTGCTTAGTACCTTTTCAAAAATTCTGGAAAAGCTGGTAAACACTCGTTTAGTTAAGTACCTTGAGAAGTTCGGTCTTCTATCTAAGAGACAGTTCGGTTTCAGGCAGAACCTTTCCACCGAGGACGCCACCTCACTTCTTACCAACCTTGTTTCTTCCTACCTAGATAATAAATCCAAGTGTGTGGGTATCTTTCTAGATCTGGCAAAAGCCTTTGACACTGTCTCCTTTCCAATTTTGCTACGGAAACTACAAATGTTAGGCATACGTGGTGTACCGCTGACGTGGTTTGAGAGCTATCTGTCCGGGAGGAGTCAACTGGTCAGAGTGGGTTCTATTAGCAGTACTACGGAGCAAATTAAATTTGGCGTACCGCAAGGAAGCATACTCGGACCCACTCTTTTCATTATTTACATCAACGACATCCTAAACCTGCAAATTCCAGGTTCTGAAATAATTTGCTACGCTGACGACACGGTAATTCTGTTTAATGACATTAGCTGGGAAAAAGCAGTTGCTGCTGCAGAAACAGGCATGAAAATTGCCTCCGACTGGTTTCGTGCCAACCTTTTGACCCTTAACAATAATAAAACAAAATTTATTTGCTTTCACAAAACCGCCTCATCGAAACCGTCCCTCAATCCCGTTATAAAAATTCATTCTTGTAAAGACTTCCCTGCCATCTCCTGTAACTGCGATTCCATCCAGCGCACTGACGTTATTAAGTACCTGGGTCTATTTGTCGACGAACAACTAAATTTCAAGCACCACATAAACAAACTCTCCGCAAGAATTAGAAAATCTATTTATATTTTCAAAAAACTTCGGCAGTCTGCAGATAGCTCTTTGTTACTACTAGTCTACACTGCGCTGTGCCAGTCAGTAATCAGTTATTGTATCACAGCGTGGGGCAGCGCAGCAAAGACGACCATGTTGGAAATTGAAAGAGCGCAACGTTCGGTGCTGAAAGTCATGTTAAAGAGGCCCTTTCGATATCCAACTGCGACCTTGTATGCCGAATCACACGTTTTAACCGTACGTCAACTTTATATCCTTAAAATTTCATTATGTACACACAAAACCTCTAAATATATGACTTGCTACGACACACTACTTAAAAAACGCGTCTTTAGGTTACCAGTTCCTAGAGTTCTTTCCAGCTTTGGTAAACGTTTTGGCGATTATATAAGGGTAGCAATATATAACACTTTACTGAAATATTGTAACCTAACGGGCAGCACAAAAAATGAAGCCAAATCACTTATTTTTAAATTTCTTCATTCGTTAAATTATGCCGACACTGAAGCTATCTTTAATATCTAAGTTAGTCTCTAAGTATAAACTTTTCAATGTAAAATCTTTTTTCTTACTCCTCCAAATGTAATTAATTCTGTGGTAACTTATTTCTGATGTTTAAAAATTAACTGGTTCTCCACGATACAGGCGTAGCCTAGTGTGGGGACCTCTGGTAACTATGTAAAACTCATTCTGTTTAAATAAATGACTTTTTACTTTACTTTTTTTTTTTTACTAATTAGAATTGTTTCTACAATTCTTGTCCGAAAAGATTACGAATTCCCTTTCCTTTTCAACATACTTATAGCAAAGTTAATGGTACACTGGTCAGTACATGATTAGTTTTACCGTTAACAATCTGCTATTAAATGCCAAGAAAACTAAACATTAAACGAGCAATATTTGTGTATATATATATATATATATATTTATGTATATATATATATATTTGCAATCACGTTCTCGGAAACGGCTCTAACGATGTCGATGAAATTTGGAATGTAGGTGGTTAAGGAGGCGAGAAATCGATTTAGATAAGTCTCATTAGGCGGAGCTCGGTCGCCCAGGGACTGTACTCCTATACAAGAACGCGAGCAAAGAAGTACCAACTTCAAAAACCGCATCAAAATCCGTTGCGTAGTTTTAAAGATCTAAGCATACATAGCGAGAGACAGACAGCGGGAAGCGACTTTGTTTTATAGTATCTAGTGATGTATCATTGGGTGCGCAGCCCTCTCTCCGCCCACACCTACCGCACAGCATTTAATTCAATTCAATTTAATTCAATTATTTTATTGCTTTCATGTTGAGTACACAGATAACAATTGTGACATTAGGTTACAAACATGAACCCTGTAAGGGTATTACAATACATATATTTTATTTATATAGTAACTTACAATATCATACCTATACAAATTTTAGTACTGATTAAAAACTATCGCTTAGAAAATCTTTTGGTGCATATATTGTGGTTCGTGTATATTGAGTCTTTTTCCTCCGCCTTGATATAGTCCGGGAAGTGATTGTAATATTTTCTTGCTGCATAATGAGGGCTTTTACGAAACATTTCTAGTTTAGGTGCAGGTAGTTCAAGTTTATATTTCAGCCTCTTATTTGGCAGCTTATTGAACAGGTGCATGTTTTTGCGCACATACATACCTAGTTCTAATATGTATAGACATGGTACAGTTACGAGTAGTATACCGTGCTCAACGAAATGTGGCTTACAAGTTTCCCAGTTTCTAGAGCGTTCGCTAGAATCATCGTGAAAATGTTCGTAGCAATGTTGGGGTCTACGCTTGGTTTTGTTCGTTGTTCAGTTAAACTAATTAAAAATCGGCGAATACTCTATGTTTTGTTACATTTTAATGCTCCGCGGTATATCTCAGCACCTTAAATAATGAAAATAATTTTTCTCAGGTATCAGTTTCCATGGCGTTGGTGTATGATCCTCAAGGAAGTGTAATTGCTGGCAGCGCTGATAATTACTATAATGATGGCCCGTACGGTTATAACAGTTATAACGGCAATAATGAACCTCCGAATGACTTAAGCAACGCGAATAGAGGTAAATCGCACTTTACCAATTTTTCAGGAATATTTAGAGGATATTATATTGAAATTCATTCATTTATCATCAATTCATCATGCTCCTAGAGTTATTCCCGGTTGTGCCCTATAGGAGTCCGGGGTCCGCGTTGACATCGGAAATTCATTCATTTATACGGGTCAAAAAAAATTCAATTAGTTTTCCTTAGTTAGTTTTACAGCTTTTTGAATTTTTTATGCTTTTTGTGCTTACAGAGAAGCTCCTCGCCTTAGTCACTGCGTTTTTACAACGAGGCAACAATCAGCAGGACCCCTATAGCCCTTTCACAGACTTATTCATGTTTAAGGGAAGTAAGGGTAAAAACCGGGTTAACTGGAGAAAGTGGCTGGGATGGGGCAAGAACCAAATTGTTGGGTGAATATCCAGCTTTTTGCGGGATGTTTTTCGTCATTATCATCTCAGCAAATATTGTAAAATGAAATGATTATCAAGTTTAAAAATAAAACGTAAATCAATACCGGTACTGGGTTTTATTTCAATCAAAGTTATCACCGGCCCTAATTTTGGGAAGATAATCGTGAGTGGATGACGTATGGCACTGAAAAGTGGTCGCTCACTATGGGCCACATTAGAAAGCTCAAAGTCACCCAAAAGGCAAAGGAGAGGGCTATGCTGGGAGTTGCCCTGCGTGATCGCATCGCAGAAATGTGGCTATCTGCAGCAAAACTAGGCTAACCGATACAGGGAGCGAAACTATGGTGCCGATGACAGGCCTATGACGTCAAGCTACATACAGAGTGTTTTTACCTAGATTATAGATGCGATATTATGTTTAAACTTTAAGCGTTCTGCATACTTCGTCAATTTCGTCATCCAACGAAACATTTTTTGTGTTGTTTCATATCCTTGACGGAAAACATTTTTTGTTAGAATTACATTAAGTACCCAATAAAAAAATATCGTATCGTTTTTTTTTTATATTTACATAATTTTTTGTATAAATACTACAAACAGTAGTAATTAAGCGGGAAAGGGCTCAAAATTGTCTACACGCAGTAATTGCCTCGTAATAAACACGTGTGTAGATAATGTTGACTTCATACGTAGCTACTTCTGCACCTACATAGTTATAAAAAATCCTCACTGAACTTCAAATACCATCACTCAAATAAAATGTCCTTACTCAAACCCGGGGTCATCAGCCTCATAGGCTAAGGCTACCTACTAAGCTAACCGGTCCCCAGTGATAGTTGCCAAATATTGGAAAATTGCCGGTAACGACCATCATTGTTGCCGGCAAAAAAGCAAAATGCTAAATAGCCGGCAACTTTCATGCTGACTCCCTTGGAAATCGGACAACATTCTGAAAATATATAATAGTTACCCAGAATCGCTTTTGCGCAAAAATCGCGCAAGCGTAAGTGAATATTACCTGTGTGATTTAAACTTGGAAGAATCGTTTTTTTAGGGTTCCGTAGCCAAATGGCAAAAAACGGAACCCTTATAGATTCGTCATGTCCGTCCGTCTGTCTGTCTGTCTGTCCGTCCGTATGTCACAGCCACTTTTTTCCGAAACTATAAGAGCTATACTGTTGAAACTTAGTAAGTAGATGTATACTACGAACCGCATTAAGATTTTCACACAAAAATTGAAAAAAAACATTAAGTTTAAGGGGTCCCCATACTCAGAACTATAACTCAAAAAAATTTTTTTCATCATACCCATACGTGTGGGGTATTTATGGATAGGTCTTCAAAAATGATATTGAGGTTTCTAACATCATTTTTTTCTAAACTGAATAGTTTGCGCGAGAGACACTTCCAAAGTGGTAAAATGTGTGTCCCCCCCCCCTGTAACTTCTAAAATAAGAGAATGATAAAACTAAAAAAAACATATGATGTACATTACCATGTAAACTTCCACTGAAAATTGGTTTGAACGAGATCTAATAAGTAGTTTTTTTTTAATACGTCATAAATCGTAAACCGCAATCTATTTCACGGAACCCTTCATGTGCGAGTCCGACTCGCACTTGGCCGCTTTTTTTACCTGCAACATGAACAGCAGCATAATCAGTAAGTATATAATTTTCGCGTGATTCACCGCTACAATAAAAAAACATATAAAAACAGAAACATATTTTCTTTCTGTCACGATAGTGCCTATTGATTCTCAGTCAGAAAAAAGTTGATTGTGCACTTTTTTGGACTATGCCCGCCAAAATCTTCTCTCCCGCAAATTCCTGGGTAAAGTACGAATATGTATCATTGTAAATTGAAGCTTTCAAGGCCACGCTTTGTCATGGAAACTAAGTCCCTGTACAAAGGAGACATTGGCTTAAAGGAACGAAGTGAACAATATTTGGCATCAAAGTAATCCCGACTTTACCTTTAGTTTCTTTATTTGCGAAGCAAAGTCCCAGTTTGCAATCACAAAGAAGATCCACCGGAAAGACGGGATTATCCGTCTTTGTTGGGACGTGGTTACAGTGACGGCGGAAGACGTCGGCGACGGTTTAAGAGGTGGAGCTACGCAAGATGACCTTTGAAACGCTAAGGCTTTTTATGTATGTATGTATGTAAATTATTTATATACATGTACCTAAATGGAACAAAACACAACACAACAACAATTAATAGAGTCCCCAGGATCCTGTGCGGACCCTTTCGTAGTAGCTCGAACATTACAACGCCTCCGCGACGCGCCGCGCCGCTTTACCACCGCTGTCAGTGCGTTTCGGCCTTTAAGAGCGCCCGCAGTTTACACTGTTTACGAGTAGGTACAGGCACTAGTGGCTGCCACTAAACGCTACTACTCCCGCAGCTTGTGGCTCGAACGCGACCACTAAACGCTCGGTGAACGCCGATGCTGCACAAAATGTATGAAAGAACTCGTCCGCAGCTTGTGGCGGTCACTAGTGGCTCAATGTCATCATCATCATCATAATCATATCAGCCGAAACACGTCCACTGCTGGACATAGGCCTCCCCCAAGGAGTGCCAAAGTGACCGGTCCTGCAGCACCAGCATCCAGCATCACGCGACCTTTACCATGTCATCAGTCCACCTTTGTGGGGGGCCTACCCAATGTACGGCGACTTTAAATGAGCTGAAAAAAGCAATAAAACTACACGAGACGCTTTCAAATACTGGCAAGCTAAGAAATTTTTCAATTTTGACACACGACAGGTTAGATTAGATTTTGTGTAAAAATCTAAATATTACTTCTAACACGACGCTTCTCTTTCTGTAGACTATAACAACAGTACCTAACCATTAATAAAGACGTGGCCAAAGTTATTGACGATAATAAATTCGTTTATTTGGCATATAATACGCATTGATGGTGCAACAATGGTCTACAAAAACACCTGTATCAACATGAAGCCAAAGTAAAACAATCAAACGAACCGGTGCTGAAAATTCTGTCAATAAAATATAATTATGATTTTAAAATGTATGGTTATATTGAAAATCAGGTAGGGCCTAGCTACGGTCTGCTACCGTGATTTAAAGACACACACAACGAGCAATTCACCGTTGAGAAAATAACCGAAAAGTTGTGGAAAGTTTTAAACATTTTCTAAAGGAAACATGCTGAATAAAACTTGTCTTAAACTTTCGTGAACATTTCCAGATATTCGTAAGAATATATACAGGGTGGGCCCTGTAACAGGACCAAAAAATTAAACAGTAGATTATTAAGCTTGTGAACAATTATTTCTAAGTGGTTTTAAGTGAAAAAAAAATTTTTTTTTTTTAAAAAATCTTTAAAATAAGTTTACTTGTATTTTTTTACTCTTCCAGAAGAGTAAAAAAATACAAGTAGATCCAGAGTGATGACTAATTTTTATTTTAAAAACAAAAAATTAAATGATATAAAAAATTACGAAAATATCTTTTGAAAACAAAAATGCAAAAACTATTATGACTCATTACATGATGTTACCTTAAAATCTGCATTGACTGCCGTAATATGATCTCGTGGTGCTAAGATACATTACTTGGAGGTCATAACTTTAGATCTAAATTTCTCCGAAACCAAAAATGTTGAACGTGAATGAGACACGAGGGTTTACTGCAAATGCTCTAAGGAAGCGCCGCGTCCTTTTGAATATTTGCTCCTGCAGGGCCCACCCCTATAATATGCATGCTCTGTAACTTGTAATGTCCACAACCACCACTGGCCTGTTTCACGAAGCTACCGATTACAATTTTATAAGCCTAAATTGGCAACACTTCTCAAATAGCTCGTTATTGGTCAAGCACCTCAGTGTTGCCAGTTTAGACATGTAAAATTGTAACTTGCAGCTTCATGCTACTGGCCACGGATCTGTTTTTATTCCACGATTCCGCGTCCCAGCCACATTTCAAAGTTTTCAAGCGCTCACTTACACGCGCGCCGAGCTAACGAGACAGAAAGAGCACGAGGAAAATATTGACATGGAGATTGGTACGCGACAGAGATGAAGCAAAAGGTGTTGATAGAATTGAGCATTCACTTGTTATGAGTATTCTAGCTAATGATTACATTACAGGTAAAAAGGCACAAAATAACAGGAGCATTCTAGCAAGCGTTCAAGGGAAACGACAATAATTTTGCTTCGAGCTTTTGATCGAGGCAAGCAATTATTTTATTGTTCCGCCGCTGCCTATCTCCGGCCACACCCGCATAGCACCTACAGCGTTCGCTAGAATAATCTTGAAAATGTTCGATGTTTGGCTCTGTGCTTGGCTTAAATAACGGCAAATGCTCGATGTTCTGTTACATTTACATGTCAATGCTTTAGTCGATCAGCACCTGAACGAAGACTCAGTCCGTCCGCCGAAACAGGCGCCCCACCTTTATCCAGCAGGATTTGACTTTGTAAGACTATAGAAATATCTCCGGGAGTACCTTATTACACAAATCTCCCGGCAAGTTTGATATCTCGATAGAATTTACTTTTATATTTTCTCCGCATACTGCCATTTTGGAATGATTTTGCAACTGAAATATGCTGTTTGTTGGCAATTGGCTGGTCGCTAGAGATATATTTTGTCGTCGCTATATTTCGAAGATCTCCTCACAATATCGTCAATGTTTATATAATACCTTACTTCAGTTCAATGCAAGCCGAGCGTTTCTTATGATTGATACAAGACAAGGGAACAATTCTAATCATCATTAGCCCTTGCAATACCTATACTATGTCTAATGGTAGAGAGTGACCAACGGGTCGTGTCATTAGATAATTTACTTTCAAAACAAAGTTTTAACCGACTTCAATTGAGTACTCCGCCAAGCCACATTAACATTTCCACATTTTTTTTCCAATTTACCACATGAACTGATTTTCGAGAACAAAAGCGTTGATTTTTAGACCAATAAAATATTTGAGGACTTCCGTCGATTCCTCAAGGATCTCAGAATTACCTTTGGCACTTCATTGTTTGCTATTTCAACGGAATAATATCAGAACCTGTGACGTACTTATATAGTTTGAAGTACATCATTGAGAAGTTCCACAAGCCATCTGTGGTCTTCATCATCACTTCCACTTCACCAAATTTATGATTTCCGGGTGTAAATACACGAGTTATAATAGAAAATACCGAAATTACTACACGCGTGCCTAATATATTTGAGGAGTTCCCTCAATTCCTCATGGTTCCTATCATCCAACTGGGGTTTTGAAAACAATGGGACCAATCTGGAAGCATATACTTTCAGTTAAAAAAAGAATTGTACGAATCGGTTCATAAATGACGGAGTTCTGAGGTAACAAACATTTAAAAAAATAAAAAAAATAAAAAAAAAATACATCCGAATTGAGAACCTCCTCTTTTTTTTGGAGTCGGTTAAAAATGAGGCAAATAAAAAACGCATGCTTTTAACACGAAATGCATAGCGGCGTTAATAAGTACTTTTAACTGATCGCTTATTTCTTAGACGAGCGGTTAGCATAGTGGGTAGTGACTCTGATTGTGATTACGAAGCTAAAGGTCCTGGGTTCAAATCCCGGTAAAGGCAAATATTTGTGTAATGTGATGAGCAATAATATTTATTTGTTTCTGAGTCTTGGATGTTTTCTATGTATTTAAGCATTTATATCTATTAAATATATCGTCGTCTAGTACCCATACATAACACAAGCCTATTGAGCGTATTATGGGGCTAGTTCGATTAGTGTAAGATTGTCCCCTCATATTTATTTATTTATTTATAGGTAAAATTGTTGCCAAGGAAAAAAAATTAAAAGATAAATCTTGTCACACGACTCGCTGATCAAACTCTACTTATCTCGCAGTAATTATGTTTAAAGCCGTGATATAGTTATATCCCCAGGAATATATATCCCCGTGTGGTCTCGGCTGAGAATAGCACCACCCCGTTTCTTTTCGTGGGTGTTGTAAAAGTTGACAATAGGATCGGGTTAAGGTGTTCTATGGGCGGTAGGCTAGCAACCTGTCACTAAAATCTCACATTTTCTCCGTCTTTGAAACTACAATTGCTAGAAATGGCAAATTAAATTTACTCTGCCTACCACTTCTATAATCACGGGCATGAATGTAAATCTGTCGAGTTATTCAGGGTATTCTTAAACAGTAAAGTAATGCACCAACGTTACAGTTACCTTAACAGTACCTAACTGCACAATTACCTACCTGTTTCCAATGATTGAAGAGCGAGCGACATGATTGATGAAGGAACTCCGCTGCACTTGAGAT
The DNA here is from genome assembly GCA_963854355.1 of Epinotia brunnichana. Taxonomy (NCBI): domain Eukaryota; kingdom Metazoa; phylum Arthropoda; class Insecta; order Lepidoptera; family Tortricidae; genus Epinotia; species Epinotia brunnichana. The sequence continues at coordinate 17,988,361 of OY977944.1, forward strand.
GCATTGGGCGCGTCGGGGACGATTGCAACTGGGACGTGCGGTCACTTCAATTATAGGTAATCGATGGCAGTAGTCAGAACAGTTGAAATGGACGTGCTTACGCTCACTCTAAATTCATCTTTCATGTAAGATACTTAACCCGTCCATCGCTAACCACGACACATGTGCGTCAGAGGGCTAGGGGCACATTTCGCTACAAACGGACGTTAACACTTTCAGTTAAAATGGCAATTGTAATGCAATATAAACATAAATTGGGAGATCTTGTTAAGTACACAAGGAAAGGCAACCTACGAACCCTGACCAGTAAGAATGTATACATAATTAACAAATATAACAACACATATGGGCAAAGAGTGTGGTCTAACTACCTACCCTTTGTATTAAACAGCTTTCCCAAAACTATTGTAGAAAATATAGAAAGTAAACCTACAAAAACTAAAAATATAATTAAGAAAATGTTCATTATGGCCCCCAGTAGTAACATAGATAAATATAACTAGTTATTAAGAAAAAAAAGTTTAGTAAATAATCTTAAATATTAAAGATTGTACTAAATGTAACTGATATATGTAATTTAATCACAGATCTGAAAATAAACAGTTCAAATTTTTTTTTTTTTTTACTGCCAGGAACTAGCTTAGCGGGCACTTACGCCGTAGACGCTTTCCGCTACTTAGCAGGAAAACCACTGGGTCGCTGTTAACACATTCACTGGCAAGAATCGCTTCGCACAGGGCGTAGTTGTCCCCTATGTAGCGGAAAGCGACTACGGCATAGGCGCCCACTAGGCAAGTTCCTGGCAGTGAATGTGTGAAGCTGCTACGAGCTACGGCGTAGCGCTACGAGCGTTACTTAGCAGCTCTTAAGGCAATTAGCACGCTCGACTCAAGTCGACTCTCCATACAAACGCAGTTTAATTCTCATTTTAAAACGACATGCTGTAATAACATAAAACTTTTTATCTACACCCATATCATAAATCCTCTATAATGTGTTCGGAAACCATATACAATGACCACCATTATTGCAACCAGTAACGTAACATCAGCGTTTTATCTGTGCCAGTGTTATTTTAATGTATGAAAAATGATAATTACATCGATATCGATGTTATTATGTCGAGTTGCTCATGGTTTGAAACGTAGTTGGTCATGGTTTGAAATCTAGTCGGCCATGGCGGTGCAATGGCGGTTATTCTAATGGTTCGCGAACACATCATTGAGGATTTATAATATGTGGGTAGATAAAGTAGTGTATGTAACTGTACATAATTAGGCATTAAAACACGTGTTTAAAGCCCTTCATTATGTACAGTTACATAATAGTAGTTTATGTGACTGTACATAATGAAGGGCATTAAACACGAGTGTGCGTTTATGAAACGTGCCGAAGGTGAGTTTCATATAACATCACACGAGTGTTTAATGCCTTATTATGCACAGTTACATACACTACTTTATCTATCCACATATCATAAGCCTCCATGATGCATTCAGGAGCCGCTAATTATGACCGTCATCGCGGCGTTGTTTTCTGGCAGCTGTCATAGTTTATTTTTTTTAATTCAGAGACAAACTAGAGTCGGATCCAACTAATCCAACTCTCATATCGTTCGATATCTTACTTACGTGCGACATTTGTCAAATTTGTATGCAAATTGACAATTCATTTCGAACTAAACGTCATCTTGACAGATATTAGAATAGAGGTTAAATCAAATTCTTTGTTTTTCAGAGACGTTCGAAATTTGAATGAAATAATATTATCGAAATCGATGTTATTTAATAATAAATAAATTTGTTCTAACAAAACTGTCTATTTTTATGGTGGTCATAATGTGCGGTTCTTGAACGCATCATGGAGGGTTTATGATATTTGGATAGATAAAATACTATTATACACAATGGTCAGAAACGAGTATTTGTTGCTATAAATTATAAAAAAAAATACATGCAATGCGACATCCTAACATAACGGGCTATAAGAATAATAACCATGACGCCACCTGGGACTCCAGCCAAACAGTTGTTCATTGATAACCATATTCTCACACTACCCTCACAACACATTTTCAACATTGCAACGCACGTACACTCACAAAAACACACCTTTTACACAAGCAAACTCACACGTACCCGTCTAGGCAGGAAAGAGCGACTTCTTTCGTCTTGTCACCGACTGACTAAGTCCTCCAAGACAATGCACGTAGTAGGTCCCAAGGTGTACAACAAACTACCTGAAGACATTACAATGGAGGAATGCACAAACACCTTCAAAAATAAATTAAAAAAATGGCTAATTGAACATGCCTTTTATAATTTAAATAATTTTTATGAAACTAATAATTGAATGATATGTATAAATATTTATAAAATTGAATTGCTTATATTATAATATGAAATTGTGAATAATTATGTGACGTGTAATATTTTTATAATATTATAAATAAATGAGTATGAGTATAGTAAGGGCTTGCTTTGCTACATGTTCTAATACTATTTAATATAGTTTGTTTTAGTTTAGATGGCAAAAATTACTTAAAACCAACCATTACCGACAGTTATTGTTTAATTGTTATCTCAAAGTATGGTTGTAAAACTATTACGCATAAACAATAGAACACACAGCAGCTACTCCAGTACACGTGCTGCACTTACGTCAGTTTTATGACGCACTTACGTCACTTTGTTATCTCTTCCTTTCATATTTAGCAACAAAAGTAGTTGTGAAATCCCACGTTAAGTGCATTCTCGTAATTTTGACTAAAACAGTGATCACTAGGCGGTGCTAAAAGTGCAACAACCTGGCTACCGCACTGTCTTTTCGAAGATCTCACGGTTCTAAATACACTAATACGATTCGCTACCTACCTGCCTCGATCTCGATACACTCGGAAAAACCACATTACGATGGTCCAGCAGAAGAAAACAGTGTATTTTAATTGTCATACGATGAATAAATAAATAAATATCTAAAACAAACTATACCATCGCAACCACAATCGCATTTCCAATACTACTCGTAATGACAACGTACAAAGTGTCAAATGTCTATTACTCGTCGTTTTATTCCCATAGTTATGGTTTAACTGCAAATCGACTGCTTACTTCCTCAACCTCTCATATCTATTCAACATTCCTTTGAAAATTTAAGCCTGTTGCTAACATGCTAACGTTCTTTTTCCAATAAAAAGAGTGGACAAAATACGAGGTTGAGATAGTATCAGTTAAGTCTGAACGTCAGTTGAGTCGTAACCGTATGGTAACTATGTTGCACAACGTGTGGTTAATGGCTAAACTATCATGGGACGTTTGTAAACGCTTTAGTTTTAAGCAGAGCACTATTTGGTATTCCCTAAATTTTCCTTTAACCTAAAAATTATCTTGGAATTCGCTCCTTTCATCTGTATTTCCTGAGAACTACGATCTAGGTGCCTTCAAGGCAAGAGTGAATAGGCTATTTAATACTGAACCAGTGAGCTTCATCTTACGCTCTGTCGTCGCATACCATCAGACTAGGGTCAATCACATTTAGTCGCAAGGGTCAAAGTTGCATGCGTAAGCGAACCTTTGACCCTCCTTGTAAGCGAAATGGCTGGACAATCGTTGGGGGTTTCTGCCCTGGAGTCCCACACACCCGTCCGGTCCCCCTCTGACTGGGCGGACGGTGCATCAACGCATTCCCCCAACATAAAAAAGGGTCAACCACATTTATAAAAAAAAAAACTTAGGGTGGACCGCCACCAGGGCTGTAGGACGTAGCGGAACGGTGTGCTAAGAAAAAATCCATCAACAGCATTGCTTTAACGCGCACGCATCTCTTATGGTGGATTTTCCTCGCTCACCGCGCCGCTTCCAAAAGACTAGGGTGGGTAGGTAGCACTTGCAAAACATTTTGGGCCAATTAACTCTTTGCCCACAGTATTTTTATTATTATTGGTGGTCTCATGCATTCCGCCCATGTAACTGGCTCGACTCTCGAATAAAAACACCATTTCAGACAGAAACCATTTTTTGCGGGAAAATTGTTAGACGATCTTCCACACACCCTGTATATTTAAATATAAGGGGATAATCTTACAGAAATCGAACTAGCATCATTGCTTAATAACGCGTGTGTCATACATAAGGGTATTAACTAAAGAGAGTAGAGATATATTGTGTATGATCTTCTCTTTATCATTCTTTGCTTTTTTATTTGCGAGTGGACCCGCTCAATATTTTTTCCCGACTACAGCAGTCTGTGTTTGTATATACGTGTTCAACCGTAGCGTTCATGATACTGAACAGATTTTGATAAATGAGGTATCAATATGTTTCGGGTGACATAGGCTACCTTTTGTATGAAACAACTGTTTTTTACTCCAGTTAGTTTCCCGTAGTCGGGTCGGAATACAATATTTTGAACGTTTAACTACTAAGTGCTGCCCATAGTAAATAATATGGCACGCTCCTTTGTTTCGTGCATATAAACAGTATGGCGTAGTACAAAATAGTTAAAAAAAACAGAGTAAGTATAGTGATAATAAAGCTAGTACGAATAACCCTGAGACACCCTTGAGCGTATTCCAATATAAACAAAGTATGACGTCAAACATAAAAACATAATGTCTTAATTTCGCATTGTCTCCAATAAAGACGATTTGCGTTAATGCTCAGCCACGTACAAACAGACACACATCCCAATTAAACCCATTGTTCCAACTGTCCAATCGACAAACTTACATAATCACTTCAAAAAGCAAAACCAAGAGAATTCCTACCTTATACATACGACCATAAGTACCTTTCAAATAGAAACGATTACCTAGTTATTTTCGCCAGCAGTTCAATCGGCAAACGCGCATCTTCAGTTCGAAAAATACAAAACAATAGAATATAAACCTTGTTGGTAAGCGATTAAGAACCTTGGAATTGTCAATCGATTGTAAAAGTAATATTTGCCAGCTGTTCGCAAACTCGCTTCTGTTAACACAGATGCATTTGGATGTATGTTTGTTCAACGCATGTATATATAGTTGCGGGTTCGAGAAGGGAGCGTGTATAGTATATACCGTTTGGTCAAACATAGACCAGCAAAATGCTGTCTTTCGCTTTGGTATTACTCGTCGCATCGGTAAGTATTTTTTTTATTTGTTACATCTTGATTTTCAAAATTAGCTATTTTCACACTACCTACCTATTGACTCCCGTTTGACGTTATTATCTTCTGTGCATGGAACGAAAATACAAATTTGAAAGACCTTATTTTGGTCGACTTATATTTTTCGTCAGAATTGGATAAAAGCAGGTAGATTGGAAGAGCTCGTGATTTTGTGCAATATTAATACAATATCCTAATACGTACCTAACATATTGTACAAAAAATTCCACTAAGTTACCAAAATCCATTACGATTTATCACTCAATGGTATAGGTAGAACACTGTAGAAAATTGAACGAGTATTTTTATTCCGAAACTATCAAATCTCTCATTTTTTTTAAATATAATTCAGTTAATGTAAGAATATATATTATATATAAATAAAATACATAAATTATTATTGTCTAATGTGGTACCTACATTATATTTTACAGTACCTACAGTAGGTACTAATGGTTTTATTTCTGTTACTTATATATTTTATGTTTTCGATAATATTTTGCAATGTTCATTTTGTTGTACGTAATAAAATATTTTACATGGTTTGCTATATATTACTGTAATAATTCAAACGATCCGATTAGAACTCTATTAAAACGTACGACAAAATATCGACAGTTGCGTGAAAATGTCAGAACTATTTTCGGATATTCCTGGATGTAGTGTGAACTATCCTGTAACTGACGTTTCGCTTAAGGCGGTAGGGTGACAACGTTACGCCATTTAGTCTCCAACTTTTTGTTATCTGTCTGAACTGTTACATTTTATCGGGAAGTGTGGCAATGAGAGTCAGTCCGCATTTAACAGTAAACGGAATTAATATCTTTAATTTACTGTTGTTAAAAATATTTTTTTTTATCTCAACAGGGCTATTTTATTATCTGTAACGTATTGATCTGAACAAATTACGTCATAAGTTACAGGATGGCATTGGGTAAGTTTTTCTGCCGAATTTCGAAGAAAAATGTATCAGTAACAAATCCAAAGTTGAACTGAAGCAGTATTATGCTTCACATATTTACCAATATCAGAAAAAAGTATTTAGCCATCGCAAACGATTCAGGAATTTTCGTTTATTTTGTTTCTAGCGACTTTTAACTATTACTCGACTATAATTTTTTGAATACGTTTTGGACAAAGAAGAATCTCATGGAAGGAAATTATTTAGCAATTTATACATATTTTGGAGCTTTACGGTACAGGTAGTAGGTTTGATCAATATTTACAATACAGCAATACAATTTAACATATATAAATTTCACAATGCGCCATTTGGCTGCAATAATTCGAGTCTGATTGACGTGCCCGCGCGTAATTGGCCGCCGTCGCGATCCCCCGTGAGTTATGAAAACTGCTGTCCGCGTGACAGCTAAAGCCGAGCCGTTTCTGTCCGATATTTGCCGGGATTGTTGGTTGGGACCTTTTGTTGTGTATACTTGACAATTTATTTTATACAACGTGTTCATGATAATTTCCGTAAGGGGCATAGTTTAGATCGAATAAAGTTAATTTCTCCAAGAAAGTAGTATTTTAACTCTTACCGTTATCAAGTTGTTTAATTTTATCAGTTTTGCAGATTGAACCAGTGTAAATGGCTCTTAACTGTGACATCATAACAGCTTTTTAAATTTTGTAAGGTTCCTATACACTACATTCACTACAAGAAGGTTTACAAAGTGAGCTCGTTCGATATTACATATTTTTTACATACATATTTTGTATTTCATGTGTTTCAAGACCCTTGTTGTACAATAAGACAATAACTGTTATTGCTTCATTAAATAAATTTGTACAAAAATCGAAAAAAAAAAATTTTTAGTTCTTTTTTCTCAAGAAATAATTATGCTAATTTGTTTCTGTGAATGTACTCTGCAATATGCCGAAGTTAACGGAAATTCCCGGGAGCACCCTGTATAATCTTAAAGCTACTTACTTTAAGAATATCTATAACACACACCACAACACCGACGGAGCTCTTGTTCATCATCAATTCAGTTAAAATTCACTCACGGCTTAGACAGAACACTTCTAGCAGATGTAGACTTACAGATGGGTAAAATGTGACAATGCAGCGATAGATTGCTACCCCATCGTACACAACGCACTTCAACCCAATCCCATAGTGGTGGTCTGGTGGTGTCAGGTTAGAATAGAACCACCACCAATATAAATCTAACAAATATTTTAGGTTCCGATAGCCTAGGTTAGGTTTAGTTAGTTTTTAAGTTTTTTTTCAGTGTTTTTTTTTAATTTTCTCTGAATTTTACGTGTTAGTTCTATTTAGTTGAAAAGAGATTTACTAAATATACCGGGTGTCCCAAAATTCAACGTCAAGCCGAAAACGGGTGATAGAAATCATAACAGTTATCAAACAAATTGAGAAAAAAAACATTTTTATTGGTGTAACCGTGAACGACCCTTCTGTAAATTAGATACTAACGTTAAACCACAACTGCCTTAGTTTTAAATAAGATTACACTTTTTTCCCCAACTTGTAATTAAAATAACTTTAACTGACTGTAAGTACGTAGGTACTGAAAAAAATGTACTACGCAAATTTTGCAAGTAGCTTAATATGGCTTATTTAGTCCTAATTGCAAAATGAACCCACTTGCTAGATTATGTTTTTAAAGGAATGCGAGATGCCTGTTGTTTTTTATGTAATACGCCATAGAACAATTCAAAGCTCAATTTCCGTCAAGTAAAGATTTTTTTTAATATTACTTTTTTTTTTTTTTTTTTTTTTTATAACGGCTATCACCCGTTTGCGGCTTGTTGTTGGTTAATGGTTTTAGGGACACCCTGTACAGTCGCCATCACATACATCGGAGCAAACAAGCACGTCACAAACATCGGAACACACCTCTATTTTCAAGGCATTAGGGTGCATATGCCGATATTTTTGAACACCTATAGTGTACTATGTATGTGATGGCGACCGCTACGTCCCACAGCTCTAGTGGAAGTTCACCCTAAGATTTTTTTTAGGTTAAGGGCAAACTTAATACCAAATATGTAGTTGCTTAAAATTAAAAGTCACCAATAAATAAGTTTTTTTTTTATTGTACATCACATTTCTAACACTGCGCCTTTTTTTCCAGAGCGCGTTCGCCGCGCCATCAGCCTCCGTGTCCCAATATGGCATCAACGAGATCGCCCCTGCCAGGGACACCGGCAGACTCGTCTCCAGGTATTGGTCCTTTCAATTTTTATTATGACACCATTTTGCCCGGTAACGACAGTGACAAAACTTTCATATTTGTTAGGGAAACTCTTGAAAGCTTATAAAGAGCAACGCAGGAGACTATAAAACTGTTTGCGTAAAAAAATATTTGTCCGATTTACTGTCATTCAGCACAACGGGAAAATCAACAACTCAAAATTATACGTTGAATCTGATAAATATCCACATGAATAATTGTCCAGTCTGAATAATGGTGCAATTTAGTATCAAAGTAGTCCATACAAAAAGCAATTTTATCATCCAAGGTAGAAAACTCCATTTACAAAGACAGCTTACGAGTAAATAATACGACGAGAGTAGAAAAATTAATGATTCCTTTTTTTTTATGGAGTCGGGTCGGGGTAGAGTCGCTTTATAATTACTATAACTTAGAAAAGTTGAAAAACCCCCCGACATTTTCATTTCAAAGTTCAATATCTCAAAAACGGCTGAACCGATTTTGTTGAAACGTAACTAAGAACCATCTTGATCACGTCTGCTTTCGGATAAAATAAACCGCATTCAAATCGGTCTATTCGTTTAGGAGCTACGATGCCACAGACAGACACACACACACACACACACACACACACACACACACACAGACACGTCAAACTTATAACACCCCTCTTTTTCCGTCGGGGGTTAAAAAGTCGTCCATATTAAATAATCTCAACCAAATATCAGTATGATAGTGACGAAGACAAGATGGAGACGTTTTAAGAGCGTCACACTAGCTGTCCATAATACATTTCGTAATGGTCAGATTCCATCGACGCTATATTGAAACTGAGAATTTTACTACGCTCTAGCTCTATGGCTATGCGCTTATTATTTTCAGGACATAATCATCTTTACTGTACCTACATGTAAACAGCTTGTGGGTCCTACAGACATTTACTCGTAGCTTCGCGTCTCTTCTGAAGAGCCCGTTCACGTGCTCAGTAGCGCCACTGGTGAATAATTGAGATTATTTAAATTTAACGATAGATATTTAAAAAAAAAACGGCCAAGTGCGAGTTGGATTCGCGCACGAAGGGTTCCGTACCATTATCCATAAAAACGGCAAACAAATCACGTTTGTTGTATGGGAGCCCCCCTTAAAAAAATATTTTATTTTGTTTTTAGTATTTGTTGTTATAGCGGCAAAAGAAATACATAATCTGTGAAAATTTCAACCCTCTAGCTATCACGGTTCTTGAGATACAGCCTGGTGACAGACAGACGGACAGCGAAGTCTTAGTAATAGGGTCCCGTTTTACTCTTTGAGTACGGAACACTAAAAAGTAGGCACACACTATATTTTTATAAGCACGGATTTGACCACAGGAAAGAAGACTTTCGTTTTACTCCATCTGTATGACATTTGTATACCTATTCCACAATATATGGTTTTATAGATAAATAAATAATAAATAAATATTAGAGAACATTCTTACACAAATTGAACTAGCCACATGGTTGTACCATAAGGCTTGTGTTCTACTAGACAAAACATATAAAACATCCACGACTCAGAAACAAATATTCATGTTCATCATCATCGTCATCATCATATCAGCCGAAAGACGTCCACTGCTGGACATAGGCCTCCCCCAAAGATTGCCACAATGGCCGGTCCTGCGCCAGCACCCGCATCCAGCGGACTCCCGTTGGATGTCCATCAAACAAATATTTGCCCTTACCAGGATTCGAACCCAGGACCTTCAGCTTCGTAGGCATCGTCACTACCCACTAGGCTGACCGGTCGTCGAGATACAAATACATTATGCCCATACCTGTAACATCCTATTGGGGTAGGCAGATAGCAAAGAACGCCAAATACTTTCGCTACGATCACAAAATGTAGGCAAAAGACGTAAGGTTTAGATCGAAATGTTAATGAATGATTTTGTGAATGATGTAATATATTCCATATTTTTTATAATATATTTTAAATTCCGTTGTTTGGCTTTTGCTTTGTTTGAACTTTTTAAGAGATCTATGTTGCGTTTTAGTTGGTCCAACGAAACACTTATTAAATGCGATTGCTCGGTGTCTGTCCGTCTGTTACAAGCATTTTCTCAAATAACATTTGACAAAGGAAGCTGGAATAAATTTGGTATTCATTTAATAATTGATTTTAGGCAAATATTTAAGGGCCCACACTACCGGCGTCGTGTAAGCGTTGTCATACAAAATTGTGCGTTGCGTCAGGAACGGTCATTGTGGCACTCTTTGGGGGAGGTATCTAGCAGTGGACGCCTTTTGGCTGATATGATGATGATGATATATAATTGCCCAAGTCCTGACTCGCACTTGGCCGAGGACTGACTTCTTAATTTGACTAAAATTATAGTAATCTAACCTGTAACTTTTCTCAGCTACCTGACCGACCGCTCCTTCGAGGCCGTCGACGGTGGTGACACCAACATCTACATCCTGACCGTGCAACAAATCCTGAACGACCTCGCTAACCAAAATGACGCCAACAGCCAAGCTCTGGCTGTGTCACAAACCATCGCCGCCCTCGGAGAGCTCGCCACCGGCGTGCCAGGAGACTCTTGCGAGGCTGCTACTGTAAGTGACATACATACATAGGTACACACATTACATAGCAAAACAGACAAGAACATTTAATTTAATTTGCAGTGCCAATTCAAGCAAGTGTGTGTGACTAAAATTAATCGCCATATCAATGCAATATTATTATTTTGTAAAAAAAAATTCATAACCTAAATCATGGTCACCGTGTGTCTTTTGACTCATGCTCTATCTATGGGAAAGGACGTACCTAACGTAAGTCGTGTGGTGTAGCCAAATTGTTTAAAACTCCGTCATTGTTCGTTATAACCGCCTCACTTTCTTCGACGTATTTTTGAAGAATTGGGCGTAGATTTTGATGCCATTTGGGAACAAATATGTTAGATGTCCGGTAAACTTAGATACCTAACCAGAAACGAAAACGAAATCTGCAGCCACTTCTACAAAAATGTGGCCAAGAAAGAGATTCGGAAAAACCGATCGAATGACCAAATGGGGAATGGATGAAAATTTTAGAAGTGCCTGATTATTTTTTGATGATAGGAATAACCTTCCTTAGCACCAGAAAAAAGTTGCAGACTTTTCAGCTGCGTCAATTTTTTTTTAAATATAAACAGTTTCCTCACTTGATGGAGACGGATCAAGGAAAGTGTCTCATTCGCCGTCCTAAACCAAAAACGTAAGTGAGGAAACTGTTTATATTTTTCGAAAATAATTGCTGGTGCTAAAGAAAGTTATTCCTATCACCAAAAAAATAATCAGGCACTTCTAAAATGTTCGTCCATTCCCAATTACGTAATTTTTTCTGATAATAATTTGAAATAAAAAATAATTAAATCATTTAATAATTTGAATCAGTTCTACCAGACTGCACAGCAGCCTGTGAAGGTGTATTTGGCACAGCTTGACCACATTTAAGACTTTCAATGCTACTGTAAGCCTTAGCCACAAGAGCCACCTTTCTAAGTTGCTGATCAAACGATAAATATTTCTCATAAGTCATCTGTGGTCTTCATCATCAGTTTCACTTTACCAAAATTGCGATTTCCGAGGGTAAATACACGAGTTTTAATAGAAAATACCGAAACTACTACACGCATGCATATAAAATTGGAGGTTTGCCCTCAATTCCCCTGGAATCCCATGATCAAATCCTGACATGGTGACAGTAGGGTAGGGTCCACCTCAAGAGTATACTCTTTAGATAAAAAAAAAATATTGGAAATCGGTCCACAGTTGACGGAGAAATCGGTAAACATACATTTAAAAAATACATAAAGTAGAACATATAACCTCCTCCTTTTTTGAAGTCGGTTAAAAAGCAGTAATCAGCTTTCATTTTATGACAGTAGTCATGTCGCTAGGACGCATAGTTTCCGAGATATAAGCGAAAAACCGAATAATAGGACTTTCAAACCCCCCAGCTCAAGGGCTACGGGCAAGGACTTTTGATATGTTAACCTTCTAACTAGTCCAAACAAAGTTACGAAGTCAAGAATTGCGTTACATGCAATTCCCTCTATACCTTTTTTAGGGTTCCGTACTCAAAGAGTAAAACGGGACCCTATTACTAAGACTTCGCTGTCAGTCCGACCGTCTGTCTGTCACCAGGCTGTATCTCAAGAACCGTGATAGCTTGAGAGTTAAAATTTTCACAGATTATGTATTTCTGTTGCCGCTATAACAGCAAATACTAAAAACAAAATAAACTAAATATTTTTTTATTGATAATGGTACGGAACCCTTCGTGTGCGAGTCCGACTCGCACTTGGCCGGTTTTGGCCGAAAATTATTTTCCTAACCTAAGTTTAAAGGAACAAGCTGGTGTCGTGTCGTATCAGCGAGTTAAGGAGATGGCGTACGACAGAGAGAAGTGGAAAATACTCCACCGACAAGAGGATAACTCTTAAATTTAAAGAAGAAGAAGAAGTTTAGCTTAACATTTACACAAACAAACACAAACTTGTACCGTTAATGTTTTTCAAGCGGTCACCACGAGACAAGCTAAGCCTAGTGTGGGACCATGGGCTAACTTATGTTGTGTTCTGTTTCTTTTAAATAAAGGGTTTTTTTTTCAGCTCGCCAACGCTGTTGCCTCAGGCAACGCCGCCGCCATCCGCCAAGCCGTCGGCAACTGGATCAGACGCGTGCAGGGCAGCATCGACCTGATCGTCCAACTGGTCAACAACCCCAACTCAGTCCGTTTCTCAGTAAGTAACCCAACGCTGTTGCCTCAGGCAACGCCGCCGCCATCCGCCAAGCCGTCGGCAACTGAGTCAGCCGCGTGCAGACCAGCATCGACCTGATCGTCCAACTGGTCAACAACCCCAGCTCAGTCCGTTACTCAGTAAGTAACCCAACGCTGTTGCCTCAGGCAACGCCGGCGCCATCCGCCAAGCGTCGAAAACTGGGTCGGACGCATGCAGACCAGCATCGACTTGATAGTCCAACTGGTCAACAACCTCAACGCAGTCCAATACTCAGTAAGTAACCCGCAAAAAGGTACATTTAGACTTATCATATAACAATACTAACATTGAAACAGTTGACTCCGCAGTATTTTTAGGATTAACGCTTGACGAAAACTTATTTATATTGACATTGTCTGCACTAAAATAAATAGATTTGTTTATGCACTCAAACGACTAAAAGCAATCGTGTCCTTAAAGACAGCATTAAACGCCTACCATAGTTACGTCTCCTCAGTCTTACGATATGGACTCATAATCTGGGGTAACTCTGGAGAAATTGCAAGAGCATTCAAAGCTCAAAAAAAATGCATAAGGGCATTATGTGGTATTACAGCTAGAGAGTCATGTAAGCCTATTTTTAAAAGGCTCAATATCCTCCCCTTGCCATGCATGTACATAGCGGAAATCTGTTTATTTGTTAAAAGACACAGCCAATTGTTCACCACTATTGCTCAAATAAACCCTGATGCACGAAGTAATCGGTTGAACAAATTATTTGTTACTAAACGAAATTTAGCCATATACCACAATAATGTTGGGGGGACGATGACGAAAATTTATAATAAACTTCCACAAAAATTAATAGACATGCCTCTCACTAAGTTCAGACGAGCAATATTACATTATCTAGGAGAATGTAATTATTATAGCGTCAATGAGTACCTGAATTATACTAGATTATATTAAGGACTATAATGTAAGTAGGAATTGAATTTATTTTAATATAATGTTACTGTCGTAGTGATTGTACCAATTTAATTATTATTAATGTGTGTCTAATAATATTAACAATCTTGACATTGAAGCTTAATAATACTTGACATTGTACTCGTAATTATATAAATTTAAACAAAACCAATTATATATAAATTTGCATGCCTACTTTTATAAGGTATTGACATAATATGGACATTATTTACCATTTACCTCACCATCTTTATACGTACATAATGTTAAGCAAATAAACAAATTTCATTTCATTTCATTTCAAAAAAACCGTGCACAACGTGTACAAACATCACAACATAAGGCAGAACAGTAACTTAACCTTTCGGATGCTAACAGGACTGAAGGATTATAAATTATTCGTTTCCGTCACAAAGTCAATTTTCGATAGCTGATCAACTGCTAACTTATAGGAAAGGTTACAAGAAGAAACTCTCGCCTGCACCTTGTAGAGCAATAAAATTACAAAAATTATAAGTACACAATTATAAGATACTATGTCAAAAAAGGGTTAACCCGTACGTGTACACTACACTGACGTTCAGTGTGCAGTGCAAATACGTTTAAGGATTGGAATTTGTGGGGATTTAACAAATATGTATCTAATTATTTATTTTATATTCATTTGACACACAGGCGTTGTGGAAATCCTTGGAGACGCCTTTGTCCAGCAATGGACGTCTACCGGTTACAATGATGATGATGATGATTGGCTATGTTTTTGATTACAGACTGGACCACGCTCTAACTGCGCTGGTGCCGGCAGAACCTACCAATTCGAAGCAGCCTGGGATGCCATCCTTAACGCTGCTAGCCCATACACTCTCCCGTAAGTACCACATATATTTTAGCAAGCCTTCTTGCCACTTCGGCTAAACACACGAGGCGCAAATTCACCTTCCCGCACACCTCCGAGGTTTGCACCTGACGCGAACGCGGTGACACTATCGTGACTACATCGCAACCTCTGTCCAAGCGGGGTGCTTGAGCTTTCCAGCTGCCGAACTTCGGTTTTGTCAGATAGAAGACCTTCTGTACGTAGGTTCATTTTTTTATGCTGTGACACTTTACCTATCTACGCTAACAAACTTCTTTAAAACAATCGTTTCCTGATGATCTGACAAAATCTCTAACCACCATGCGAGCCCAATTTGCCGAACTGACCATCCCTTTCCCCTATCCTTATACCTCCTGTCTGACTGATCATTCACCTGCCACCTGTTCCAGACTGGTGAACGAGGAGTACTGCGCCGTCAAGCGTCTGTACAACGCCTTCAACAGCCGTAGCAACAACGTTGGAGCCGCCGTCACCGCCTCCTCCGTGCCACAAGTCGTGGCTGTCTTTGTACGCGCTCTGATTCCAGCTGCCAACGTGAGTATTATCTAACGTCTTCGCTAGCCTGAGGGCTTGGCTAAATTGGCGGGATCTTCCTAGGACTTGTGGAAAGCTGTAAAATCTCATTATTGGGTCCTGGGTGTAGATGTGTGGGGCCCACTGAAGTTAGATTTTGATGAGGGCTCAGATGCTTTTGTGGATCTCAAATCATAACCCCTGAGATACGCTTGTGAGTCTACATAGGGTTGGAGCCATGCCTTTAAGATTTTTGCTAGCCAAACTTTGTAAAATTGTCGGGATCTTCATGGGGCTGGTGATGAGCTTTACAATCTCTGATTGCTGCACCTGGTAGACCCATGGATCAGCAATCCAAGCCTTATCAATACACCAGTATGCCAGGCACGCTTAGTTTTCTTTACGGCTTTTTTAGAAAAAGGAGTCGGAGTTTATAAGAATTTTAGTAGTGTAAATGTTACATCATCAATCATCATGTTCTTAGACTTATCCTTCTTTTTACCGGAGTTGGCACCATCACAAGTCACAAAGGACCTAGTTGTTTCGTCTACCATCCGACCTTCACACCCAAACGAAATTAGACCTTATTGTCTACCACATTAACCACATTTTTCTTCCAGTTCCTCCGCGCTGTTGCCTCCGGTGGAAACCCAGCCCAAGCTGCCGCCGTCGCCAAGTCCGCCCTCGTTCAAGCCGCCAGCGCTTAAGGGACCACCCACACAGCCCCAAAACCATACATATAATATCTATATATCACCATGCCAACGGCCATATTATACTTACACCCCAACACACTGAACACATGATATAATATTGAAATATATATTACGCTTAGTGTTTCAGTTGAAATAGAAAGGTTACATATTATGTAAATATACGTTCTTATTATAATACAACTAGAACTGGCTTTCATTTCGGTAAACGATTTTACTTTCTGTTGTTTAATAAAGATGTATCCAATTTTCGGCAAATATGTTGTTTTATTTACTTTAACAAATGATGAACCTTAGATCTGCTTATAAATACTTACTCAGCATGGGTGGATCTGATACGTCATAATCTTTACGACGATCTTTACTTTCCAAAGTACAATCCTGAGCATAGCGAGGCTTTCAAGGCAAGAGACGCCAAACAACTTTGCTGCCGAGCGAAACACACGAAGTAATCATACTAAACTTCTAAATTGACCATAGTCAATTAATTTTGTATCATTTTCAACGAAGCACATTGATTGTGAATGGAATTAATATACCTACACTAGCGTCTTTGGCTTGTGGGTCGCGCTTCTAATAGAAAGGGTCCTAGCTACTAAACTAAAACTTAGGTATAATGATTCAATATTTTGTCAAATAAAAAACATAAGTTGACACCGCATTCAATACCCGATAGCAAAAAAAAACACTTTTGATACTTCAATGCATTATTATAATTAGATCAATACACTGATGTAATTATAATAATGCATTGAAGTATCTAATTTTTGACATAAATACGCATGAACACATCTATAAATAAAATAAATAAGTACAGATAAGATAACGCGAGATTTTTTCCCTAGCCAAAATCTTTACAACTTTGAAATAAGATTAGATTTCATGTGGCCTATGGAAAAGATTTTTTCACTAAACTCTTGAAATAGTAGTTTATGTGACTGTACATAATGAAGGGCATTAAACACGAGTGTTTTAATGCCTAATTATGTACAGTTACATACACTTCTTTATCTATCCACATATCATAAGCCTCCATGATGCATCCAGGAGCCGCATATTATGACCGGCATCGCGGCGTTGTTTTCTGGCAGCTGTCATAGTACTTTTTTTAATTCAGAGACAAACTAGAGTCGGCGCCAACTGTCATATCGTTCGATATCTTACTTAGGTACGTGCGACATTTGTCATATGCAAATTGACAATTCATTTCGAACTAAACGTCATCTCGTCTGATATTAGAATAGAGGTCAAATCAAATTGCTTTGTTTTTCGAGGTGTTCGAAATTTGAATGTAATAATAGCATTGAAATCGATGTTATTATTTAGCAATAATAACATTTTCTCTGTCTCAGTCTGTTTTTATGGTGGTCATAATGTGCGGTTCTGGAACGCATCATGGAGGGTTTATGATATTTGGATAGATAAAGTACTTTATTAAGTACAAGCTGACCGCGCGGCTTCGCCCGCGTATTGCAAAGAATAGGCAAACCCGCGGGATTCATTATAGCCTATAACCATCCAGAAAGTCCATTCTACACGCAGGTGAAAGAGCGTTTGAAGTCGGATGAGCGGTTCCGGAGATTACCCAAAACATACAAACTTATAAACTTACAAAACTACAATCTCACAGACTTTTCTTCTTTATAATATTAGTATAGATATTATGTAAGGTAAATATCTTACTAAGGCGCAGCTGTAGTTAAAAGCGATAATGAGAAATGTAGTGAAACTCATTTCCACTTTCCAGCGCAAGTTTGCTCTAAGTAAATAAATAACTTAAAAACTTAAAGCTTGGAGCTTATTTATCTTAACTTATAAGTAGTGGGTATCCACTGGCGACCTGTTTATTACAAATTCATTTTATAAAGTCTTATGTGTACCTATTCCTGCGCCACCCGCATCCAGCGGACTCCCGCGACCTTTACCAGGTCATCAGTCCACCTTGTGGGGGGGGCCTACCCACGCCTCGCCTTCCGGTACGTGGTCGCCACTCGAGAACCTTCCCACCCCAACGGCCATCGGTTCTCCGTGCAATGTGGGCGCAGGACCGGCCATTTTGGCACTATTTGGGGGAGGCCTATGTCCAGCAGTGGATGTATTTCGGCTGAGATGATGATGATGTGTACCTATTATGATGATAGTGATTTTTGTGCTTCAGGAGGATGCTTGAGGCCGCGTAACGAGTGGGCAGCGGAGAGCGACGAGCGGCACAGTTCATACATTCGACGGACTTCAATGTGTAGAAGATACGACAATAGAGAGATCTCTCGGGGACCGAAGTCCAATGAGAGTTGTTTGGATGTTATATTTATGCAACTGATTTAAGAGACTTCCATAGTGCGATGCAAAATTCGTCAAATTTGACAGGAGTGACGCCACAAATGTATTGGCAGCCACTCGCCGCACGCTGCCCGCTGGCATCCAGACCCTGACCTTAGAGCTGAGAGAGATTGACGGGGTTGTTTATTGTAAAAGATTTCATCAGAGTCGGCAACTTTATGTGCCAGTTTGAAGTAGCCGGATTAATTTATTTTCATCCTAGGAAAGAGTTTGAAGGTATAAATGGCTCGACGATCAATTAGGAAGAACAATGTAAATAGGTATCCATAAAGAATACAACGCACTGGATTTAAGAGTATTGCTGATGTTTCTTCCGAGGTACTATTAATAAATATTAGTAGTTTATGTGACTGTACATAATGAAGGGCATTAAACACGAGTGTGGGTTTATAAAACGAGCGTCAGCGAGTAACGAATCTTTTGGTTTTATAATTTGTTTAGGGTCAATAATTGCCATGTTGTTGATCATGTTAGAAAAACTTAATTTGCTATGTTATATATTTTAAGGGGTATAGGGTATATGCATACATTGGATACTTACCCTTTGTTAGAATTGGAGCTCGAGCCAGTGATGTACTACTTGGTAATGAATACTCGTAAGTCTCGTAACACAACCACATCACACAAGTAAACATGAGAAAAAACATGTTCTTACACATTTTACACTAGCCTTACAGTTTCTTATTAATTATTATTATGCACTATAATTATTTCATTATTATTGTCTCCATATCTTTTTCATTAAGTAACTATTATTATTCATAAATTAGGTATTGGTAGGTTATTTTTATGTTAGTTTTAGTTTTAATTTTAAATCTAGTTTTAATTGTATATTCTATTGTGTTTTTGTAGTAATTTAATATAATTATTATTCATTATTTTAGACAGAAAAAAATATCAGTTTATTTTGATATTTTTTGACTCTGTCACAATCATAACCAATGTCACATTGCTTTAGTACAAATTCTTTGGTTTATATTCTCAGTATGTATATTGTAGTCTTTGGTTTATATCATTGACGTACCATAAAGTAAATACATATACTAAATCATTGGTTTATATTATATGGTTATGCGGTTATAAGAAAGTACTTTGTGTTGCGGTTATATTCTCTTTGACGTGGACTTTTTTCAGTTTTTTACTCGTCCTCCAGCAAGAATAAAGGCAAAGATACATATGCTTGTAAAGCGGAACAGTAGCGCGTGCATACTACTTAACGGCAAGTAGACCTAATTTGCACACAGTGCAATTGCAAACTTTACCTGCAAACTGGCATGCCTGTAGCTGTCGCGTACGTTTAGGTACCCGTTACAAATTAACAGCTTTACTGCTCGTTTGCCACCTATTGTCATGTGTATGCACTAACTGTCATGCCTGTATCTGGCAAACAAGTAGAGAGCACAACATTTGACTTACTGGTATGAGTGGTATGCAAGTAAGGGAGGGGCGCGGGGGTCTGCACAATCTAAAAAACCGGTAAAACCGGGCACGCGCGCCCCGCAAATTCCCGCAAACACACCACGATAAGTAACGTAAGCAAAACGCGGCGGAACATAGACGTCTTAAAGTTATCTTTACATTTTATAGGTACCTACCTACCTATATATTTTTCGTTTTGTTTTTTTATGATTTATCTATTTACATTTTTAGATCAAAATATGAAAATCGACTATTTTGAACAAAATTCATATATGACGTATTTCCGATTGGTCATATTTTTGGAGTGCACGAATTTACATTTTAGCCAATTTTCCAATGTAAAAATAATTATAACAACCTATTTGGCTTCTGTAAGGTGCTAAGTATATTTGAAAAAATAAATATTCAGATCATATATGATAAATTTAGCCAACTAAAAAACCTAAAAATGAGAACACGTAGTGAAAAACTAAGAAACCTGGCATACTTACCACCTTACATTTAACTGACTATAAGAATACATATGGAAAATGTACTTCAGATTTCATGTTACCTTATATACTTAACCAACTACCATCAGACATTTTAATCAAAATACAGGGAACAGAGAATCCAAAAGCATGTAAAAAAGTGCTAAAAAAACATTATATAGACTCTCATAACACCAGCACTGAGGAATAATACTGGTATGGATGAAATGTGATAGATAGCAAACTAATATTAATTAGATATTTCTTACAAATAAGCCTAATTGAGGCTTCAGTAAGAACTAAAGAGTATATAAATATAGTAGAATAAGTTTATAATTTTGAATAAATAAAAGTTAAAAAAAAAAGCGGCCAAGTGCGAGTCGGACTCGCACATGAAGGGTTCCGTTACATAAATTGCTTTTTACGATGACGTATTAAAAAAAAACTCCTTCATAGATCTCGTTCAAACCAATTTTCGTTGGTAGTTTGCATGGTAATGTACATCATATATTTTTTTCAGTTTTATCATTCTCTTATTTTAGAAGTTACAGGGGGGGGGGGGGGGGCACACATTTTACCACTTTGGAAGTGTCTCTCGCCCAAACTATTAAGTTTAGAAAAAAATGATGTTAGAAACCTCAATTTCGTTTTTGAAGACCTATCCATAGATACCCCACACGTATGGGTTTGATGAAAAAAAAAATTAGTTTCAGTTCTGAGTATGGGGACCCCTAAAACTTAATGTTTTTTTTCGATTTTTGTGTGAAAATCTTAATGCAGTTCACAGAATACATCTACTTACCAAGTTTCAACAGTATAGCTCTTATAGTTTCGGAAAAAAGTGGCTGTGACATACGGACGGACAGACAGACAGACGGACGGACGGACATGACGAATCTATAAGGGTTCCGTTTTTTGCCATTTGGCTATGGAACCCTAAAAAAGCATTATTCAGGCTGGACAATTTTCTGAATTCTTCTGAGTTCTGCCGCCAGAGGCAGCACTACCACTAATAGTAAACCAGTATAGGAATATAGGGATTCACACACACATGCATAAAAGATTGTGAAATGAGTGACAAGGATGCTTGCATAGACAATACCGCCAGTGGGAACGAGATACAATGTCAATGCTGCTAGTGTCGCCACCTACGAAGAGTTTTGCGTAATGTTCCCTATTTTCCATTTGTGCTGAATGTAAATCTCCTGTTTTAGAGGCATGTATACCTGCCTTAATGTGACCTGCTGCATAGTCCATGGGATCCATGCGCTGCGCTGTAACCAAACCTCAAAAGAGAATGTAGGGATGTTGTCATTCTGACAGAGTAGTGTCATCTGACAGTAGAGTGAAAGTCAACCACTGTATCATCAACAGTTCTGCATAAAAAAGTTATGAAAATAAATGAGATGAATTTATAAGCGTTCATGTGAATAGTTGAGAGCAATATGGGAACGAGATGGGATCAAAATTATACCATGTCTTATTTTGGTTAGCTTTAATGGTAAGATACACTATGATTCAACGGCACATTGATTTGGTTAAATAGAACCAGAATCCCACTGCCGCGTACATTAAGCTACGCATTTAAGTTTACATTCGGTTGTATTCAAACGAACTCCTGGTTATGGTTGAGAGATTGTTTGCACCGAAGTCTTAAATCTCTCCTGTATAGTTTATGTAAGTTTACAATTCAGATGCGCTATAAACATGAAATGCCCGGCTAAGTACTTCTTATAAGCAGAGCCCGTAATTTTCATGCCGATGACATCAATTTGACGTCACGCTGCATATAGGTGATCAAAAATAGGTTTATTGAAATTATTAATCATTAGTCGTCAACCATTTTAATCATGTACAAATTACTTCAACGGTAATCTATTCATGTGGAATAATTAATAGGTACCTACTTGATACGTGAAACGTAAATTAAGCTATTTGTTTTGTTTTTATAGGAACATACAATTACAATCATAATCTATGCAGCCTGAAGTCATTTTTGCGTCAACGGCATGATAAGTACGGGCCTTGGTGGTAACAATACCATTTAATAAAATGTATGTATAAAAACAAAACAAATAGTTTCATTTACGTTTCACTTATCAAGTTGGTACCTATTAATTGTTCCACGTGTGAATAGATTACTGTTGAAGTAATTTGTACATGATTAAAATTATTGACGACTAATGATTAATAATTTCAATAAACCTATTTGGGATCACCCTATATGCTGCGTGACGTCAAATTGATGTCATCGGCATGAAAGTTACGGGCCCTGCTTATAAGTCTAGAACTAAGAGTATAGATATCTAGTAGCTATAGGTACGTATGCCACCATAAGAATGGAAAGGCTCCTTTATGAAGCTAAATTAAGAGGAATGCCTATCTGCGATTTTCCCATACAAACGCTATCGACTGTTTCCTCCCTGGTTATAGAACCTAGAGCAATGATTTTTTCAAATAAGATCAATATCATCAATATCTATGCCGCTACGTTTTGCTTTTTTGGATATTTTTATTTTAAAGAATCTTACAGCGCCTCGAAAATCGCAAAAACGGCTTTATTGAATTCGCTGCAAAAAAGGCGCAGTATACAAATATGACAACAAATATCCAAAAAATCAAAACGTAGCGGCATAGATTATTTCTTCCTCTTGCAGTTTCCAAAATGTTATAATGATTGGTTGCGTTTTGGAGGAGGATACAGTCGAGAGCGAAACTTCGATTTTTCTGTTTTTTGCGTGGGAATTTTAGTCCGAGCTGCAGTTGTCCTTATCGCACGAATTGGAGGCGGAGGCCGTTTCTAAATATACGTACACAGAAGGAATAGTGATGGGCAACAGTCGTTGACATATTTTGTCGATACGCTAGTGGTGAAAAATTATCGATGACCTGTAGGGAATGTGGTCGCACATTCTCTGCAAAGATAGGCTGAGTCAGTAACCTGAGAGCTCACGAAAGACGCTCCAATTAGCCATATTTCCAGTCGCCGCGGTCGAAATCGGCCAGGATGATGATGATGATAACATAATACAGGCAACCTAGATCACAATGTATGGAAAATGTTGAAAATTATAGTAGTTCTGAAACCTATTGGGATGTGTAGGGAGAAACAGAGTATTAAATTGAATTCACTCACCCCAACAAGTGTCCCAAAACGCGGTTATTACTTATTTTAAGAAAAACCATACAAGATACACAAAAATTGCTCATGATCGAAATGATCCTTGATAAATTAATCATCAATGTCTCATACATACCAAAGCGCTATTACTTGTGGTTTTTGCGCAGTCTGCCACGAATCGTCTATATATTTTATGATTTATGCATTTTTTTTGCTAACAGGTTAGTTTTCTCAAGACTTTCTTACTTAACCGCTTTCCACTTCTTTACAATGAGGAATTATTTATTTAAACACTCCTTCATTTTTAACTGACTTCAAAAAAAGGAGGAGGTTCTCAATTCGATTGTATTTTTTTTAATGTACACCTCAGAACTCCGTCATTTATGAACCGATTCGTACCATTCTTCTTTTAATTGAAAGTATATGCTTCCAGGTTGGTCCCATTGTTTTCAAAACTCCAGTTGAATGATGGGAACCATGAGGAATTGAGGGAATTCCTCAAATATATAAAACATGAGTGTAGTAATTTCGGTGTTTTCTATTATAATTCGTGTATTTACATCCGGAAATCATAAATTTGGTGAAGTGGAAGTGATGATGAAGACCACAGATGCCTTATGGAACTTCTCAATGATGTACTTCAAATTATAATAGTACGTCACAGATTCTGATAGCATTCCGTTGAAATTGCAAACAAAGAAGTGCCAAAGGTGATTCTGAGATCCTTGAGGAATTGACGGAAGTCCTCAAATATTATCGGCCCACATTCAGCGATTTGTTCTTTTTCTGTAATTATCAACGTATTTGCGCTCGGAAATCAGTTCATGTGGTAAATTGGAAAATAAATGTGGAAATGTTCATGTGGCTTGGCGGAGTACTGAATTGAAGTCGGTTAAAACTTTGTTTTTAAAGTAAATTATACGTGTCTATGCTATTTTTAAAATTCTATGTATTCAGCCATTTAGCGAAATACACATCCGAAAAGGTTTCAGAACTACAATATTTTTCCTAATTTTGATACATTGCGATCAAGATTGCCTCCACCAGATGATTTATTTGTGTGACGGCACGAATATTTGTTCCTAAGTCATGGAGGTTTTCTATGTATTTATTTATCTATATAAGTATGTGTATCGTCGTCTAGTACCATAGTACAACCTTTGCTTAGTTTGGGGCTAGGTCAATTTGTGTGTTTGTCCCCAAATATTTATTTATTTATTTAATGCACCATGTTCCAGTGTACACCACATTCTACCGAAGACCCGGACTTCGAGCAGCAAAAAGACCCGGATTTCGAGGTGCATAAAAACTTCGAGCGCCAAAAATATAGGTACCAGCCAGCCATACCGGCGCCACCGCCTCGCTGCAAGAATATCAAACCGACACCTAGAGACATCGTCAGGCGGATCTATGCCATACTGCCATAGTGAGTAGGATCATTTTACCATCTTCATCAGCTCATATACATGCTACTGCCGAGTAGGCTTCCCCTGAACGACAAGTAATCAGCCTTCACCCTGGACCGGTGCTCATAGACGACTTTAATTTTTTTGTTTATTTTCGTAGATATGTAGCTTCCCCACGATTTTTTCAAGAAGCTAGTAAATACCTACGGAATATGAATTCCGTGTCCAAAAATCATTAGAGTCATAGATAGGATTCAAAATTTACGACCGCAAATATATAAGTATTCAATCAATATTCGCGCACCTGAAAAACTCTTGGGTTTAGAGTCTGACCAGCGAGTCGTGACAGTGAAAAATGGCGGCAAATTTAAAAAAAACGCATGCTGGTAACACGAAATGTATGGAGGTGTCATAGGTACTTATAACTGACAGTTTATTTCATAGGTAAAATTGTTGCCATATAAAGCATTTGATAAAAATGCTATTGTCACGACTCGCTGGTCAGACTCTATCATCATCCTATGTCCAATTAGTCCAATTACTAACAGCCAAACTATTTTATATGCCATCATCAGAAACTTGTTTAAAAGATTAGTACATTTTTCCTATATGAGGGGTCCACGGAAAGAAAATGTCTAGTAAATGTCTCAATGTACAGCTCGTTATGAACTATAACGTGACATTAAAATCTCATGTTGGAAAAAAAAGTTCTTTCCGTGGACCCTTTATATAAGTTTGAGTTGTGATTTTCATGTTTAAACTGATTTATAATAACCAATTAATTAATGCAAAGTTTAATCATGGTGCACAAACATTCTGCCATTCCAAACACTGTCGGATATTTTCCTTTCATCCAACTAAAATTAAATTATGAAATTGCATTTCAACTACTTTGTTAGCAAATTTAGCTGATCGTGACGTATAATTTTAACTGAAATAACATTTTGCTGGCCGGGCTGGATGTTTTATTCAAAATTGTTTACATTAATTTTCAATACCAATATTAGTTGCATTACCCTAAACAAAACATTAAATCCAACCTTATACGTATATTTAATGTGAATATTGATACCCTTGGCCGTAAACAAGTTATTGCGCCGCTTACACAACCAGCTTTAGTTAGCAACCACCTCAAGGTCATAGGTATAATGTAGTTTCTTCTAATCATAGATAACTTCTTTTTTTTTACAGAACCTAACAAAACTGTAAGCCATATGCGTTTTAATGGTTAGGCAATATTAAGGCGTTTTTCACAAGAACAAATGCCTAGAGTTAATATTTTATCATCATCATCATCATATCCGCCGGAAGACGTCCACTGCTGGACATAGGCATCCCCCAAAGAGTGCCAAAGTTAATATTTAATTAGACAAAAATAAAATGTTCGTCAATGTTTTGTATTCAAGGCCAATGGCTCACATATGAGTCATGCCTCGACGAGCGATTTCCGCTACAAAGCAAAAAAATACTGCTACGTCCTACGGCGGACTCTATTTGAGATACTGCGTTAGCTAAAGGCCGAAATTTTGTAAGCAGGTTCAATAGGTCAACCTGCTAGAATAGTTGCTGTATTGAAATAAATTAAAATATAATTAAAATAAAAAATAATTACGTATACTATTTTTTTTTCGATTCAGATAGGTACTAAATTTAAAAAATATATGAAGAGAAGACCGTAGTATACCTATTTAACGTGTCGCATATTTAAGTATGGTCATTGCCCTTGGCTCGTCAAAAGTAATTTGATCGTCATTTGTTGCACAGTTTCGACCGGGACCACCAGAACGCGCACTTCCTCCAGAAGTACCGGGCCACCATCAACAAGATGTCGGAGAGCCATGACATGATAGACCGGGAGGCGGCCTTCTACGCGGCCGTGCTAACCCCCATCATGTTCCTACAGCGGTACAGGGACGTGAGGTGCTTGCTTGAACGGGTATGTACCGGCCCGCCATCAACAAAATGTCGGAGAGTCATGACATGATAGACCGGGAGACGGCCTTCTACGCGGCCATGCTAACCCCCATCATGTTCCTACAGCGGTACAGGGACGTGAGGTGCTTGCTTGAACGGGTATGTACCGGGCCACCATCAACTATATGTCGGAGAGCCATGACATGATAGACCGGGAGACGGCCTTCTACGCAGCCGTGCTAACCCCCATCATGTTCCTACAGCGGTACAGGGACGTGAGGTGCTTGATTGAACGGGTATGTACTGGGCCACCATCAACAAGATGTCGGAGAGCCATGACATGATAGACCGGGAGACGGCCTTCTACGCGGCCGTGCTAACCCCCATCATGTTCCTACAGCGGTACAGGGACGTGAGGTGCTTGCTTGAACGGGTATGTACCGGGCCACCATCAACAAGATGTCGGAGAGCCATGACATGATAGACCGGGAGGCGGCCTTCTACGCGGCCGTGCTAACCCCCATCATGTTCCTACAGCGGTACAGGGACGTGAGGTGCTTGCTTGAACGGGTATATACGAACAACTCGCTACACTTACTATTTAATTTCAGCATTATCAGCCGAAAGACGTCCACTGCTGGACATAGACTTTCCCCAAAGAGCGCCACCAGCATCAAGCGGACTCTTGCGACTTTCACGAGATCATCAGTCCACCCTTGTGTGGACCCCCACAAGGGTGGACTGATGATCACACCATTAGTATTCGAATTTGTTCCAACTCGGGTAGCTCAAGATCGAATCGAAAATCGAGTTGACTAAACTCGGTTCAACCGGATGGCGTTTGTGGCAATTGCGGCAACTGCGAGTCCGCGAGTCGGCCAATCGGCGAGTAGAGTCGAGTTAAGCGTATAGGTATTCGTATTCTAGATTCGAGTTGTCTTGACTGTGTACGACGAATCCGCTACGCCATTGCGACGCACGAGTCCTTGATTCGAATTGACTCGTTTAGATTCTAATTAGAGTTATTCGAATCAGGCAGTGGGCGACAAGCGGCAGTTCAAAGAATTGAATTGTCCGTGTTCAATCTACAGTGCTGATAGATGTAAGGATTCGCCGTTTTTAATTTTATTGAACTGAACAACGATGGGAGCCAACATCGCCACGAACATTCTAGCGAACGCTCTAAAGTAAATGCCAGACAAAAAAAATATTTTTCACGATGATGTCAGACTTGACGGTCGCGTAACAAAATTGCTCGGCTCGGCAAAAAGCTCGAAGCAAATTTACTGTCGTTTCGCTAGAATGCTCGTTAAAAGGCTTTTGTGAACTTTTACCTGTTGTAATGTTACATTCGCTATACCCTTTCATATAACATCAGAAAAATCGTGCGTTAATCTTCATACGACTTCCAGGAAACCCATTTTCAAACGCAACAACATTAGTATTGTTGTACCTTTTTGAAAATCACTTAATGGTCGAAATAAGTAAATGAAGTACAATATTTCCCTTTGATATCTTAGATAAACAAAGAGACATTGACGAATATGTCTGTTAAAAATCTAACATTATAGAATAAGGTATAAGTAAATAGAATGTTCATTATATTTAAGTGAATGCTTAAGTGTATCAACACACTTACGCGAACGCGCGAAACAACTTAATAAAATAAAAAATGACTTTCCAAATTCGACCGGTCGGTCGCTGAGCTGCGGAATTGCAAACCGTCCGAGTTGACCGTGAACTGTTCATTTGACATTGTTAACGAGTTAGTAATCTTATAATTATAAAGGTAACCTTGATCTTGACATGAACTTCGCAATTCATAATAATGTCTGGTCATCAATAAGGTATACTTTCGGGTACAGTCAAGGTCATAAATATATGCATGTGAGTGCAAAAATAGCTATGCCACCTTATGCTTTTAACAATTAAAATGAAAAAAGAGCATGCAGTAGTTTTGTTTACCATAAAGATTACAATCCAATGTCTATTGACCTATAGAAGTAATTCATACTGAGTATTTTAATTTAAACTAAACAATACAATTTATTCTTATTATTTACTAAGTCAGTTGATACTTTATTTCTAGTAAAGTCGAGTTCACATATTTTTGATAACTCTGTCCATGCACATATATTCGATTTCGACTGTATAAAAAATCTTATGGCGCTTTGACTTCAGTATCCGAGCGTAAAGTTAAACTTATTCCAGAATATATTCGTGCAATCCACACTGATGACATTATAAAGTACCTACATGTTACACTGAATCATGACGTAATTTAGCGTTGAACAGAAAACTTTATTAAAATACGACTAATTATCGAACTAACTTTAAACATAATTCGTCGGGTGACAAGCAAAACTCACTGAGTAACAAATACCTACCTACTTAAATCGAAGGTCATATCTCGATATCGACTACGTACCGAGATACGAGGTTTTGATGAGCAGTGACAGTTTTGGTAGTGACTTTTGCTTGTCACCCGACGATATACTTAAAAGTGTCTAATTGATATTACCACCACGTCATGAGTCATGACAGGGCTATATCACAAAAAAATTATCAAAGAAATTTGAATTTAGTTATTTAGCAAATAGTTTAGTAGTTGAATTTAGTAGTATGTATGTACGAAAATTTAGTATACAAAAGAATTGCGACTTTAAATGTGTTAGGAAAGGTTGCAGCTTGTAATAGCTAGCCGTACCATGCTATTTCAATCAATTGTAACAGAAAAAAATACCAGCCAAGCGCGAGTCGGACTCGTGCACGAAGGGTGCCGTACCATTATCTATAAAAACGGCAAAAAAATCATGTTTGTTGTATTCCCGAAGCCCCCTTAAATATTTATTTATATTCTGTTTTTTTAGTATTTGTTGTTATAGCGGCAACAGAAATATATCATCTGTGAAAATTTCAACTGTATAACTATCACGGTTGATGAGATTCATCCTGGTGAGAGATAGGCAGATAGACAGACGGACGGACAGCGGTCCCGTTTTACCCACAGAAATATATCTAGATAGAAGGAAAGAGTGTATGTAGTATGTACCTCGCGTGGCGAAACGATGACAATTTGTCATCATTGCTCGCAGCGAACTTCAGTCTGCTCCCGACCGCGGTCTGCGTGCGACGTCAGGTTATAAACACAAAATGGTTTGTTGCGCAATAACCAATTGTTCAAGCGGCTCCAATAAAGTTGGAGCTGTAAATCGAGGTATTTCCTTTTTTCGGTGAGTACTGTTTGTCCTTAAATCTCTGTTATTAATTAATAAGCGATTTATTTTACTATTTTCATCGAACCAGTAGCGGGTGATTGTGTGCCAACACTAGTTTTCCATTGCGGCTTTAATTAAACGATGTAAAAATAAGCTATTCAAACTGTCTAGTCACGTTCAAGATCGATTACTCATTTTTTCTGTCAAAAGTAAGAATAGTGCTGTACCACAGTGCTGGACGAGTACACTGCGATTTTATTACTCGATTAAAATCGACTTTGAAAGCAGAATAAAATAATTACGTTTATATATTATTATTTAGCAGTTCATGAGTTCATAGAAATCGTTTTTTAAGTGTTTAATTGATACCTAATTTGATATCTTTTCGTGTGTAATATTTATATTGTATATTCAACTTTTTAACCGTAATGCATAAATTGACATTGTTTATTTTTGTTTAATAGGTAATTGTCTATTAGTTGTTAAATGACAATCCGTGATTGGAGATACTATTTCCACTTTGTCTATTAACATTTTGAATAATATTATATTTTTATTTCTTATTATTGACGATCGTGATTAGGATTCTTATAATTTTGACAGTGTATGGAAATCTATACTAATTGTAACTATTATCTCGAAATAAATAAATCTAATGTACGTAGTGAAAAGTAAATATTATTAACAAACAGATTATGGTTACTTCGTTATTGTAATTTTATTTCGGTTTTCCGAATGATCCTCTCGTTAAAATTCTGTTGTATTCTGGCCATTGCCTACGGTATCTGGACGCATTTTAGAGGACTTATCATATAGCTCAGCCAATGATTAAAGTGTAGCGTGCGTGAGCAGGGACGTAAACAATCCCTTTAGAAATTGGTGGTTGTGCTTAGAGAGTGGACATAAAGTCCTCGGCGAACTCTTTCCTTCTATACTGTAAAAAAACCCTAAGACCTTTTTAATACTATTTTTCATTTCCTCTGTTGAATCTAATTATCATTTCCTCTGTCGGTTCGTATCGATATTTTGAATCGATACAAAATACACTTACAAGTTATTGCAACTGCCGCGTGCTAATCGATGTCGTGCGGCTTATGTTTCCCGTCACTAAATTACGCTCGTGACGTCAAAGTACCTACGCAAAATGTTACACGCTCGGTTCCCTTACTAATCGATGAGCTTTTTCCTTCTATCTTGATATAGTTCTGTGGTGTGGGTACGGAACTCTAACAAGCATACTCGCCATCCCCTTCTTCTGCCGTGTTCGCCTTTGTACCAACTTAACCTATTCTGTCTGTATGTTTACCAATGTCTTATGTACAATTAAGTATTTACATACATACATACAAGCATAAGAAGTTCAAAAACTGTATCCCGACTACGGAAAACTAACAAGAGTTTTTTTTTTTCATTCTAAAGGCCGCCTATGTCACCCGGAGTCCATCTTCAAAATCTCCATCATCAAAATAGGTTCAATATAAATATGTAGGTTCAATACGCTACGATGAAACATAATACAAACTTATCCTATAGACGCGAATTAAGACACCAAAACGCGCTGCTCTTCCTCTTTCATCTCCGGGCAGGACATTTACTTGCCAATTATGCGGTTGTGGCTGTCGCTCCCGTATCGGCATTACCTACCAGCCACGTACGCAAATGCCACAACTCTAATATGGACGCTGTTTAAATCATCTTTTCGTAGATGTATAAGGCCAATGATGATGATGAGATTGATGAGACTGCTAAAAGCATATTTCGCCTCTGCCGTAGTGGGGCAAAGTAGAGTAGGTACGTTTTGTTTTAAACTGGAACGAAAGAGCGACTCTGTTTTTTTTTTATTTTTTTTTAATTGCACCTTTTATGTATGTATATTTTTTTATTTCCTTACATGATGCATTGTAAAATACTATTGCATTGTATACTCGTGCGGATAGGTAATTCCCAACTCGTGTCGATCAAAAACACTCCCTAAAGGTCCTACCTTCTTTCCGCACTTGTATCATAATAGTTATTTACGTCATACCTGGCCATAAAGTAGGAATTACCGCACGCTACGCGTGCGGATAACCCCACTTCCTGGCCAGATAGAGACGTAAAATTTTGTACTCACCACGGGCGGTAATAAAGAAATCCCCAGAGAATACCTGCGATCTGAGACATTCTTTGTTTAACCGCCCTAGGTAAGTAATGTACTATTACGATACAAGTGCAGAAAATAGGTGAAAATTAATGAAAAATGAAAAATGATTTATTCGAAATCTTAAAAAACTTTACAGATATGCAGGCTGGTGCCTCTTTTTAGGCAATCAAGATGCTGTTCCAGTATAGAATGCTATAAATTCCATTGAAGAGAGATTTTCGACGACTGAACGACCATTCCAATATATACGCTGCACTTCTCTTATTCTCTCGTACATAGTTAGATAAAGATAGCAATCAATTCCTTTCTTTTCCAGTTTGAGCATGCATTAAACGAGTTCCAGTCTTTCGCGCCCACAGAGAAAAGGGCTGCTTTGAAACATCTATTAAACCTGCGCGACCTAACCAACAAGGTAAGAAAAAGTTGAACCACTTGGTTGTCGTAAAGTCATCCGTCAATGGCACAGGAAAATATCGGGAACTACGACCGATCTTTAGATCAAACGTCTTCTACATAGGATGTTCCCGGGAGTTTCCGTTAACTTCGGCATATTACAGAGTACCCTACATTCACAGAAACAAATTAGCATTATTTCTTGCGAAAAAAAAACGAAAAAAATATTTTTTCTGATTTATTTCATGTAGCATTAACGTTTATGGTCTTAAAATGTATGTGAGTCTTGAAACACATGCAATAAAAAATATGTATGTAAAAAATATGTAATATCGAACGAACTCACTTTGTAAACCTTCTTGTAGTGTATAGGAACCTTAAAAAATGTAAAAAGCTGTTATGAAGTCACAGTTAACAGCCATTTACACCGGTTAAATCTGCAAAACTGATAAAATTAAACATTGAATATCTTGATAACAGTAAGAGTTGATTGAGTTTTGATCTAAACTATGCCCCCTTGCAATTAACGGAAATTGTCATTAACACGTTGTATAATACTGTTAAGTGAGTGTGCATCAGAGGTCTGCAAGGTTGCGAGTCGGTGAGCGAGGAAAACCAACAATAGCGTGACTGGCCTCCTATAGGTCTCCCCCTGGGTGGCTGCACCCGTAAGATGTGTTACTGATGGCGGTGCAGTCCAAACAGGGCAAACAAAAAACAACACTATAGGTCCAATTTTCCTCGCTCACCGCTTTGCAACCTTGCTTAGCTCTGGTGGATCACTCTTAAGGTGGTTCGATTGCCATACAAAGCGTTATTTGACATTCGCAGGCTAACGGCGTGATATTTTAAGAAACTTATGTAACAAACTTTCTTCAATTGGCTTCCCATTTGCGCCAAATTCCCCCTTTCCTAGAATAAACTTGTATAAACTAGATTAATTTGAGAAAAATAGTTTTCCCAAAATATCACGTCCCAAACCAATTTCTCAAATTAATCTAGTTTACATACATACATATAATCACGCCTCTTTCCCAGAGGGGTAGGCAGAGATCACGGATCTCCATTTGCTACGATCCTGACAAACCACTTTCGCTTCACTCACTTTCATAACATTTCTCATACATGCTCGTCGGTTTAGGGTACTTTTGACCTGGCCCTTCTGTAAGATTTCTCCAATTTGATCGGAGATTGATTGATTTGATTCATACAAGTTTATTCTAGGAAAGGGGGAATTTGGCGCATATGGGAAGCCAATTTATGAAAGTTTGTTACATAAGTTTCTTAAAATATCACGCTGTTAGCCTGCGAATGTCAAATAACGTTTGGTATGGCAATCGAACCACCTTAAGGCGCCGTAGGTTCAGAGAAGTTAAGCGAACAGAGTTTTTGAAACAATATAATGCGTCGGTTTATAATAATATGGTTTCATACGAATAGTAAGTAATCTTGAGGTTTTTCTGCAGCGATATCAGTGATTCGAAACACGATTAAGCAATTTTCGCTCGATAGAAAACGATCTCGAACATATGTCTAAATAAAATACACATAAAACATTCGTAACAAATTATGTACAAAAGCTAAACATAGAAAAATTGGTTCTAAAAATCGGCAACATCATGTTTGAGGGAACTTAGTGATTACTTTTTTATTTATTTAAACGCACAAAAAATTTAAATTAAAATACGTAATATCCCCGTTTCCGAACACGCACTTCCATCTCGCGCACGCTTATGCTCAGTGAGAGGGAGAGAAGACCATGAACCTACGGCGCGGCGCCTTAACACATTCACTGCCAAGAATCACTACACGCTACGCTCGTAGCCGATCCCGTGTTTCCCCTCGTATGTAGCGGAAACTGGCAGTGAAAGTGTTAAGGTATTTCACATTATGAATCATGTGTGCAGATCCGCCTATTCGTCAGCAGCCAGCCTGTGAAAATGGCCCCGACCCGTACACCCACGCCAGACGTAGTCAACGAAGACATCAGGGACAAGAAAGATGTCCGCTTCTTCAAGGAATTGATCAAAAACCTTGGCTGAATATATTTATGCTTTATTGATTTCTATAGTTTTATTGGAATACATAAGGTAAGGGCTGAGTGCTCGACGCTGTAATAGTATAATTTACTTTGAAAACAAAGATTTAACCGACGAAAAGTCAATCATCCCCTATTTTCTTACCCTTAAGGTTGGTTTTTTTCCAAATTTATATGGGACCAACTTCGGGGTATACCCTTTCCAATAAAAGCATAATTATCAAAATCGAACCACTCTGTAAAAAGTTATGCGTGGTCATACATAAAAAAATAGTAGATTGTTAACCAAGGGTTGAAAGTGACCCATTACACCCGATATATTTCTGGCGCTCGAACGAAGTGAGAGCGCCAATAGTTCGAGGGTAGAATGGGTAATTTCACCTGAGTTAAACACTCTACTTTTCATTTCGACTGTGAGGAAAGTAAAATACTTCACGTATATTTTATAAAACAGTATATTTAGAGTAATCAGTTAAAATGCACATACTGCCAACTTTAGAAAAATGTATCTGATCTCATAGTTTTAATGTAATTTTTTGTATTTGTATAATTCTATAAATAAATGTACGGAATTATATGTATAATATATGAAGTAAATAAATTATTCGATATTATATATACCTAAATAAAATAATTAAAACTAAGTAGGTATATCCAATCTCTTTGCACTGGCCACTTACCACGGCCTACTAGATTATAATCGAATCTAAAGTGGATAATGAAATTAAAGATAAAAAATATAAACAAATGTGTTGCCACTGCAATAAAATCAATCCCAAGAAGTGGAAACTAAAAATTCGTTAAATACGCGAGATAAAAAATAATACGACTAATTTATACGTAAAACAATGCCTGGAAAATATTCGTAAATATTTAAATAAGCAAAATGAAAACGTAATTATTTTATATTCATAAATATGTGCAGTTTATATTTACGCCACTGGCAATGGTTAGGAATTGTAAACCTTTGGTTCGTAATTTAATTAATTAATATACCTGGATGTTCCTATTCCTTATTCTTATTTTTTTAGTAAAACCGAAAAATTTATTCAAGTTCCATTTATACTGAATCGACTTGTCTGATCGTGCGTAAACCGCTAATATCTTTGCCCTGAGCTGAGGCAGCCATTTTCTGAAATCTGAATCGCATTCGTTTTCTGACGTTTGTCGTGATCGAATGTTTTCCTTTCCGCTTCCTAATAAGACATATAATAATGGCACGTCTTGCTTCGATCGCTTGGTGTGGTTCTAGTGGCTGCAGGCAATAGGCTTTTGCTGTATATCGTACCCGGACTATCGTCACCTACTAAGTACCTATTCATACCAACCTACGACATTAAAGTGATCAAAGGAAAATATAAGATTGTTTTAAAAGTAGTGACGATATAGTCATTAGTTAAAACCAAAACCTGGTTGATTTCCCCTGAGACGTCACTTTGAAGTTGACAGTTCTTTGTTTACATTTTTTATCTTTAATTTCATTATCCACTTTAGAGGACCATGCCGAACGAAGCGGTCACTTCGAACACCTACTATGATAAATTAAAGTATGTCAAAACAATGCATTTTATTCATTTTAGACATTACGTTTCTCAGAGACATTTACAGCTTAAGACCTACACAATCGATATTTAAATAGAAAAAGTGAAAGTTATTTTTTCAAAACAACCGGGTTCGATTCCCGAGCTGGGTACAGTTTTTTTTCAAAGGTATGAATGCAGTTTTAATTTTTATCAAAATCGGTGACATGGTTCCTAAGAACAAATCTCCGTATGTCTTATAGTTTCAGACATTCCCATACTGACCGATTTGAATGAGCCACCCTGTATATCATCGCCTCTAGTACCCACAACACAAGCCTTATTGAGCTTACCGTGGGCCTAGGTTGATTTGTGTAAGATTGTCCCGTAATATTTATGAAAAAAAAAAAAAAAGTATAGGAATATAGGGATTCACACACACATGCACAATTGATTGTCGTGTCGCCACCTACGAAGAGTTTTGCGTAATGTTCCCTATTATCGTAGCATTTCAGACTTTTGAAACTGTGCCCCATTTCGTTTCATATTTATAAATAACTAGCTTTTGCCCGCGCGGAACTCGTTTATATCGTAGCTCCATACAAACTTTCACTCCCTTAGGAGGTGATTTCCGGGATAAAAACTATCCTAGGTAAGGACCGGGGGAAGGCCCCGGCACTCAAACTATCACTAGACCAAATTTCATCTAAATCGGTTCAGCGGTTTAAGCGCGAAGACCGAAGAGGTAACAGACAGACAGTACACTTTCGCATTTATAATATTAAGTATGGATATACCAAGATAGGACCAAGATGACGGCCCTTGCGCAGGTTAAAAGGAGCGCAACCATAGATAGCATGCGTGGGGCACGCGTCGACCCATTGCTATAAGTAGTTACGCGCGCCCCAACTCGCCTCATATTTGCCGTGTTGGCCCCAAGGCTGGCACGCGCCATCCGCACCGAGCAAAAGGGCCCAGTAGTGGCCCGGCTTGAAGAAAGTCCATAAAAAAAAAAAAAAAAAAAAAAACTTGCCTCATATAACATTCGAAAATCGACTACTGCGCGGGTTTAGTGCCGGGGATTATATTTACTTCTTAACTCCAATTTTTAATTCAATCCCAACAGTTCTACCTTATTCCCAGTACATAACCGAATTATATGACCAAAGCTCGTAAATTCGCGAAACACGAGTAGGTTAGGTTTTTTCAGATGCCCGAAGGGCGAACCGCCCTGAAAAGGGATTAGCGGTTCTGTCGAATCTTCCAAACTTCGAAGACAATGGCGAAAGGAATATGCCGGTAATGTAACTTAGTTATAGGGGAATAAGGAAAAACATCTACAACAGATATTATGTCACTGTCACTGACTCATTTCAACATTGGCAGTGAATAAGGCAATTTTATTGTTAATGTTGACCACAACGATTACCAGCATTCATATTTCTTCTACAAAATACAGGCTGTTCGGAATAACGACGAAGAAACTTAAGGAGGTGATACACTGGACTATTAGAAGAGTTTGAACCTTATATGTCTTAATCCAATCTGTGATAGTTTTTTTTTTTTAATCGAGTTTATAAAAAGTTTATTAAGTAAGTTCCTTAAGTTCCTACGTCGTTATTCCGAAAAAACTGTAGATGTTAAATACATAATATGTTTATCTGTACAAAATTGTAGGTATTTATTTTACTCACGTAATTAAAGGGATATAGATTCAAACTGTATTTGGGACTTAAAAACAACCAATAAATGCACTACCTGAATGCACCTTGTCATCAACTTAAACGTACTATTAAAAAACATAAAGATAAAGAAAGATAAAGATAAAGATCATTTATTCTTATATAATATTCAATATAAATTTGCCTTAAATCAAACTTATACGAATTTATATATGATCGTCAAGAATACAGATTTCATATTATAATAAATAAAATGACTATATTAACTATTGTAAACCTATGTATCTATTAACTTCAATTTTTTATTTATATCGGATTATTATTATTACAATGGTCTTGTCATCTACTGTCTGATACAGTACCAGACCTAATAATGTACCTACCAGAATTAAATTAGAATTGTATATATATTTTTTTATATTTTCATTTCATTTATATCAATGTCAAACTTAGAATAATCATTAGAGAGGTATTCTTTAATGCTGTATGTATTTATACCTGCAATTTGAATCGCAACACATTGGTAAGTTTGGTCCTGAATAAAAAATCAGAGTTTTATTTCCTCCAACGGTCTACGTCCATACAAGGCATCTATTGAAGAAGTAAATCAATAATACCACCATAATGATAAACATTAACCACACAACACAAATGACTACAATCCAGGTGTCATCGCAGGGATTTTCAAACGAATTAGACCTTTGCAAACAAAACTCTGCCAAGTCCGAGACTTTTTCGGCCATGATCGTGTCTTTTAGGTAGGGTCCGACGCGGCCAGAATTGTAGATCCATGTACTCGCATTGTTGACGAGTTCTCCCGATTTAAATTGATGTATATAAAGTTTAGATTGGTCACATTTGTTTGCGGTATTCATGAAGTCGTATAAGAATCTGAAATAAAAGATAAAACTTACTGCATGCGCACATGAAAGGTCAGGTCAAGAGTACCCTAAAGCGACAAGCATGTATTCAAATTCAAATTGGTAACAAAAAATAATAATAATAACACATAGGTACAA
The DNA here is from genome assembly GCA_963854355.1 of Epinotia brunnichana. Taxonomy (NCBI): domain Eukaryota; kingdom Metazoa; phylum Arthropoda; class Insecta; order Lepidoptera; family Tortricidae; genus Epinotia; species Epinotia brunnichana. The sequence goes on from OY977944.1 coordinate 18,027,196, forward strand.
AAGAAATAATATAAAAAAACACACTTTGTCACGAAATGGGCCCTGCTCAGCATGTTGCTAGCTTTACATCCAGCGCTGGTCTTCCGCAGGGTCCATTCGGTGAGAGCACGATGGGCAACATCGACAGATGCACAATGACATAAAACGACGTTATTAAGATGTATAAAAAGGACACAGACACACTGATACACAGACACACAGAGAGACACAGACACACTGATACACAGACACACAGACACGTCAAACTTATAACACCCCTCTTTTTGCGTGGGGGGTTAAAAATAAATCTAAAACGCCGCACAGTGCGATGAAACCCCGATCTAGGTGGACAATATTTAATCTAGGTGGACAATATTTAATCTAGGTGGACAATATTTAATCTAGGTGGACAATATTATTTACGTCATACCTGGCCATAAAGTAGGAATTACCGCACGCTATGCGTGCGGAAAACCCCACTTCCTGGCCAGATAGAGACGTAAAATGATGTACTCACCACGGGCGGTAATAAAGAAAGCCTCAGAGCGCATATTTATCGCCCTTGCCTTCGGCTCGGGCGTCAAATACCTGCGATCTGAGACATTCTTTGTTTAACCGCCCTAGGTAAGTAATGTACTATTAAGCCTCAAAACCGACTCTAGTAGGTCATATTATGATGTCAAAATAGAAATGAAATGAAAGAAATTACAAAATCACATTAAAATTAAAAACCAGTATAAGCTGACCTATTGGTACTAAGAATTACTACACGCGTGAAGGCCAATTTATATTGGTCATTGTTTTAGGCAGTATAAATGTAGTTTTTGACACACATTTTATATTCATATTACTTTTACAGCACTATGAAGTAAATAAAACAACACTAATAATTGATGCGGTTTATTAGGTAAGTACCTTACTCTGAATCGCTAAAACTAGGAACGAGCTATATTTCTCTTGAAATTTCTTAGTGAATCTGGCGTGACTCTGCTCTAATCAAATTTAATTGAAATATAATCGAAAAGACGGTTATTTTTATCCTTTTTAGCGTGTTTTAACCATTCTTCATAAAACTCCCTCCTAGGTACGGATAGTTCGATTTCTAGAAAAAAGTCAAAGACTCGCATCAGATCGCAGTTTCTAACATGCATCAAACGAAAGAACATTAAAAACTCTATCATTAAAAAAAAATCCAGCCCGGGGGCAAGGGGGGGCATCCTTTTCCTTGTCTATGAAACACGAAACTCATGCAAAAAAATTGGAATTTTTTACGTTAAAGTTAATTTTTATTGGCAAAGGAATATCCATTTTTAACAATTAATATTTTAACGATCCTTGACTAGAAGTAGCACGATCTGATTGATAATTATTATAAAATATTGATAAGCGAAGAGCAGTAAAACGCACGATTTCACTATCGATGACATTGTTTCGGTTCGCTTCGACATTATTTATTAATTTTATGAGGGTAGTAGGACAAAACTATTACTGGAATCATTCCTTCTAGGATGTTGGCTATCGCTATAGCCACCACAGATAATGAAATAGCGTGACCCTTTTTGTCCACCTAGATCGGGGTTTCATCGCACTGTGCACCGTTGACACATCAAACAAGCTTAGAACCATTTCAACAGACAAGACTTTCAATAATTTACTTTAAAAACAAAGTTTAAACCGACTTCAATTCAGTACTTCGCCAAGCCACATAGGTACATGGATATTTCCACATTTCCTTTCCAATTTACCACATGCATTGCTTTCCGAGAGCAAATGCGTTGATTATTACAGAAAAAACCTCAGTCGCTGTCTGTGGGCTGATAATATTTGAGGAGTTCCGTCGATTCCTAAAGAATCTTAGAATTACCTCAACGCAATCATGTCAGAATCTTTGACGAACTTTACATCTTTGAGGAGTCCCATACGTCATCTGTGTCATCATCGTCAAATTGCGATTTCCGAAGGTAAATACACGAATTATAATAGAAAATACCAAAATCACTGCATGCGTGCCTATAAAATATGAGGGTTGCCCTCAATTTCCCTGGGATACCATCATCAGATCCTGATTTGGTGACAATGGGACCACCTCGGAAGTATACTCTTTCGAATAAAAAAAGAATTTTGGAAATCGGTCCACAATTGACGGAAAAATCGGCGAACATACTTACATAAAAAAATATACATACAGTGGAACATATAACCTCCTTTTTTGAAGTCGGTTAAAAAGTTAGTGAGATTAATAGTTTTCTGTAAAATGTAAGTTTATATGTAGGGGTAATCTCCAGAATCAGCCATCTGATTTCCAAAACTTCTTCTCCTGTGTACCTATATAATGGACTTTCTGGATGGGCATAGACTATATTTCACCCCGCTGGTTTGCCTGCGTTATTTGCAATACACAGGCAAAGCCAGAGCAGCTAGTATTTCATAAATATGTACTTACTTATAGTAGTAATCAAGTCGTGTTTTGTTTACGCTTTTTATAGCAGCTGACACGAGAGCCAGGCCTCGCCATACGCTGTTCAGATGAGGTACGTCGGGGTTGATCTTATATTCTGGGACTGCCAGTGGTGATAAAGTCACTGATACCATTTGATGAAACTCCTGAAATAATGTAGAGAAGGTATAAGTGGCCGGATAAACCGGATATATAGAGTTTAGGTGATTACTTGAATGTTCCATGGAATTAGGTCTTGTAAAAAATAGGGTAGATAGAATACATAATAATAAAGCTGTCATACAAATATCGCGTCCTACTACGGCGGAACATAGTAGAAAAAAAATAAAAACCAAAATCTATAAAATCATTAATATCTTTGTAACAAATGCACCCAAAGAGGTCGTAAATGCTTCTAAATGTATGTCTTTGTAGGGTTTGTCCAACACTTTAAACAACAGATATGTTTAATGAATAATTGCCAATAAATAAATGTTTTTCGTAATTCTTAGGTGTCAGAAACAAGATTTTCAAAAATGTATTTCTCAAAAACTACGCATATTAGAAACGCGGGAGTTTTAGTCTCACATTTGTAATGATCTGAACTACAGTAATTTGTAATAAAACAGGTATGTCACTTTTTCGGCTTCTATAAAACACTGTGGATTGCATAAACTACTATTTATCTCGGCAACGAGTTCTCAAATGTCACGGTATTTTAGATTGCGATAAAACTCCGTGACATTTGAGAACTCGTTGCCTAGATTTAATTAGTTATGTGTTGGATAAATTGATGATTTTTACATATTTGCTAGACTAGTGACCAATTTACATAAAAATCTACTAAACAGAAAAAAATATTTAACATACCAATGCCAATCAGATGTATATAGGATACTGAGTATTCAAGGTTCGATTCTAGCTAGGTGGACAACTTTTTATCTGCATATTATGACATTATAGCAAGTTAATTGCTAACCTGTTTACATCAACATTCTCATGTTATACTTATCCACTAGAATTTTAAGAATCTATTGGTGTTCTTAAGACGATGCGCGGGGGGCCATTTCTCCATACAAACGTAATCCCCCGTTTCCTCCCTGGATAATAACAAAAGAGCAAATATTTTGTATTCATACAATATATACTGACCTCTGACATATCCCTATGTTTCGTTTTACCTAATTATATTTTTATTTTAATAATTAGAGACCTTTCAAAACTACGAAATTCGCCGCTTTTCGGCGCCATAAACAAACGCTCAGTAAACTAATTTACAGAATACAAAAGAAAAACCACAGAACAAGTAAATACTATAGAAACGGTAATGGGCGGGGTACGTGTAGCCGATGTTATGAGTGAACACTCATAAAGCTGTCAAACGCAGTCAAAACGCTGATCAGTTGTCTGTTGACCGTATAGGGGGGCACACACACACATATAAGTGACAAAGATGTACCTAAGCAATGACTAGAGTCAATAACACAAGTGGGAACGAGATACAATATCGTGTCTCTTGTCCCTCATCGCAAATAGGCCTTTTTGCTTGTCACCAGAATGTTAAAAATCAACTAAAACTGACGTCATGCATATAACACGATTAAAGTATAGTCCCTGGGCGACTGAGCTCCGCTCGGATGAAAATGGAGAAAATACGGAGAAAACGAATTTTTCCGGACATGAGACCTATCGAGATCGATTTCTCGCCCCCGTAACCACCTATATTCCAAATTTCATCGAAATCGTTAGAGCCGTTTCCGAGAACGTGATTGCAAATATATATACAAATATTGCTCGTTTAATAGTATAGGATAGGATAAATAGAATATGATAGGATAAATAGAATATGAGATGTCGTGTTTGACTCTCTCCATCGCTGTTATATCGATGCTCGCTACGTGGATGTGCTTCGGGAGCTGTACAGCTCGGCAACAATGCAAATTCGGCTCCATAAATTGAGCGCCCCAATTTCAGTCCAGAGGGGAGTGCGACAAGGGGATACCATTTCACCCAAGCTTTTTACGGCTGTTCTAGAGGAAATCATACAAAACGCTTGCATGGGACAAGACCGGTATTAATATCAATGGTGTATTCTTGTCGCACTTGAGATTCGCCGACGACATTGTTTTGTTTGCCGAGACCCTGGATGAGCTCCAAAATATTATCCAAGACCTTTACCATGCTTCCTTGCAGGTAGGTCTCAGGACGAATATGTCCAAGACTAAGGTTATGGCGAGCATTTCCAGTGACTCGAATTCAGCAATAACAGTTGGAAACGAGTCACTGGAGATGGTTGAGCGGTACGTTTATCTTGGTCATATTCTATCCTTTGACAAGGAACATCAAAACAAAGAGATCTCCAGGAGAGTTCAGCTCGGTTGGGCAGCATTCAACAAGTTAGACCACATCCTCAAATCCGTTGACGTTCCACAATGCCTGAAGACTCGTCTCTATAATCAGTGTGTCCTGCCCACCAATGACGTATGGTGCTGAGACATGGACGCTCTCAAAGGAGGCTGTGCATAAAGTACGGGTAGCACAGAGAGCCATGGAGCGCGCCATGCTCGGCATTAAGCTACAAGACCGAGTGACGAATATTGAGATCCGACGTCGCACTAAGTTGCGTGACGTCGGCGAATTCATAACCAAACTCAAATGGAGTTGGGCAGGACATAGTGCCAGGCAGCGACACATGCCGATCGCCTGCCACAGTCACTTTGTTCAATACTGTATCGCCGCAAAAAATTGCAGTGTAACTGCTCGATTTGGATGCGGTGTCACCGTTTGCACAGACAGACACAGCACCGCCGGCACAAGTGAATGTGTCAACCACTCGGTGATCGATTGCTGTGTTTGTACCTACAGTACTCGTCAGTTGAGTGTTAAAGTGGGTTGCGCCAAACCGTCTGTAACTAATCGTAAGTGGTGTTCGTTTAAATCTGAAAGTATGGAAAGTTGGCTGTTGGGGCGGAAAGGTTCTTGAGTGGCGACCACGTACCGGAAGGCGCAGCGTAGGTAGGCCCTTGTGGGGACAAGGTGTACTGATGATCTGGTAAAGGTCGCGGGAGTACGCAGAACCGGTCATTTTGGCACTCTTTGGGGGAGGCCTATGTCCAGCAGTGGACGTCTTTCGGCTAGTATGATGATGATGATGATAATGTATGGAAAGTTTGACAAGTTTCTATGGAGCCCTTATAGTGTTCTATATTTATATAAATCTCCGAGACATGGTTAGAAGTAACTAACAAAACAATTAGATTATACTCTTCTTACCCTTGTACTGGTCACATCTCCAAAAGGCCAGTCCCTCACCAGCCACACATATCGATTTGATGTCATTCCATTCTGCGTCGCGTCGTGTATCAGCTTCTTTGCGTTCTCGCCTTGGATATTCGCTATTATTATAAATGCTTTATTTCTTTTTAAATACTTCATCGCCTGAAAATATGTTAATGAAATAAAATTAAGCTGTTGCTTTGCTGGTCGTCCGGTGACTGTAGGGCTGTGGCTGTAGTTTAAGTTTTATCGATACATATACGTTTTCGAACACGTTTGCGTTTAGTTTCAATTTCTATGGCAACACGTAGTTCCTAATATAAATTAAATATATATGGCAACGTGAACAGCGCCTCTAGTGGTAGGCAAACGCGTTCGAATACGTATTGTATCGATAAAACTTATAATAGAGCCTCTGGATTATTTCCAGGGACGGATTTGCCTATGGTGCAGGGGGGCCTGGCACACGGGCGCCGGGCGCGCTAATGATGCCTTGACCACACGTACCGAGCAAACGGGCGAGACAGTGCCAGTGCTACCTAACTGCGCCGTGGCAACTCAGAATTATACCTAAACTTTGCGCACCCGCAAGGGTACATCCGCCAGTGGGCTGGCGCACGCGCTCACGGCCGGACGCTGCTTACGCGCACAATAAAAGTTATTACCAATTCTTTAAAAATGAGTTCGTTGCGAATAAATTCAGCGCACTGCAGTGTTGTGGGGTGTATGAACAATAAAAAATAGACATTTATCATTTTCACAGACGATGAAACGGATGAAAAGTTAGTAACTTACCTACATTATACTAAGTACCTACTAATTATTTCCATGGCAGGTACAAACTAGTGAGTTTGAACAAAGGCGTAATGTTTTTTTTACGGAACACCTAATACCTATTTCAAATAGTTACGTAATACATTTTTAAGGCCTGCTTGAGTTTTGGTAATTTGGTATACCTACCTACCCCGAGCCGTAGCCGTAAGTTTAGGTACTCCGCCACTGCCATTATGTCCAAATTAATTATTTAGTTGTTTGTATTGATTTCATGTTTATATTTATCCCTGTCTAGCAGCAATTAGTATAATATTTTACTTAGTAAGATTTGCGGGGTGCATGCATTGCACGGCCTAAGAAAGGGCGTAAACATCGTCGTTGCTCTAGGGACTTATAACCTTTTGGAAGGGCTTGGAATGCACTCGCGAGGATGAAACGTAGGTAATCAATATATTTTAAAACAACTTATGCCTAGTGACTAATTCCAAGTTTGCAATGCTACTTTAAAGCCCCTGCTAGACGGTCGCCAACACGCCCCTCCGACGGGGCGACCTTGGTCCGCACCGACCGTGTAGACAGTTGTTTGGAGCAAACTTTCATACTACAGCGGTCGGTGCCGACCAAGGTCGCTCGGTCGGAGTGGCGTGTTGGCGACCGTCTAGCAGGGGCTTTAAACATTTATACAATATGACGTTATTTATATACTTACGTTATAGATAACGAATATAGGTACCTACCTACTAATTTTATTTCGTACTGTCGTCGGGATACACCTACTTTAATGAAGAAACGAAACTTGTTGTGTAGGTATACACAACAAGTTTCGTTTTGTTATACGTGGTAGCTGGTAGATGAATAGGTAGGAGGTACCTACATTTTGACCGTCGTAAAGTATAGACAGGGTGAGAGATACTTGACATTAAAAATTATTTAACATGCTGCGTTGATATGCCTGTACACTCGGCTACAAAAGTCGCACCTTTTCTAAAATTCGTTTCAAGCGATTATTACTACTAAGATACTTACTGTCGATATTAGTATTGTTTGAAAGGTAATAAAACCCCCTAGGCTTTAGTTTTCAAATGATACTAATATCGACAGGGTACAGTAAAGTATCTTAGGAGTAATAATCGCTTGAAACGAATTTTAGGAAAGGGGCGATACTTTTGACGCCGAGTGTATGTAGGTATGTATGTAAGTAACTATGCAGTTCAGATACTGGCAGACACTCTAGAAAAACTTACAAGTCTTTTGAAAAATTAAAATTGAAAAACAATAACAATTAAATGAGGTAACCTAATTAGTGAAGTGCATGGAATGTGTGGTTGTTTTTATTTCACTCAACTATTAATAATAAAATCATTTCTAAGTGGTGTCAACCCTAGCGTCTATTGGCTGGCAAGTGCGGGCAACGACCGGCGCGTTCAAGGTTGCTCCATTGTTAAATTTAGTAGGCATGGAAAGCGGTAGGTATGCGCATTTTTATTCAGAGTCGAGTATCTGTTCGTTAGAACTATTATATAATCTGTGACAGTGCTCTCGGCCGAGTACTCGGTGCGTTACTATAAACTCACTCGCTATGTTATACGCATCGGTTACTCGGCCGAGAGACTGTCTCGCCCGTTTGCTCGGTACGTGTTGTGGTCAAGGCATTTCACTGCGCTCGCGCGCGCTAGGGGGGAGGTCCTAGTGGGTGCTACGGTAATGATTGCACACGGGCGCTACGTGAGCTAGAGTTGCCTCTCATTGTTTCACGTCCAGCGAATTGGCATGGCCATTCCGAGAGCGTATTGGCTTCCCTTATATTTAAACAAATTTGGGGGAGGCCTATGTCCAGCAGTGGACGTCTTTCGGCTGGTATGATGATCAGAGCCCGGATTTGTCACGGCAAAACTATCGTAATCTAGCCAGTGATAGAAAAATTGTTTTATCGATATCGAGTATTATTAGGTATATGAGTATAAAAGTAACATGCCGGTATATTTTTACATTATTGACAATTTATAGTGTGCAATAGGTAATACCTTTTTATATTTTTAAATAAAAAAATAGAAGTGTCTTTTTCTTCCGAAAAGAAGAGCTTCTTCAATAGAACAATTGCAATGTTCGACTGTGTCCATTGCGGAATCTTTCCTTATTCTGAGGGCCTACCGCGAACGTCATTCGAAGTTTTCCCTCTCTGTCGCACTTATGTACGAACTCGTAAGTATGACAGAGAGGGGAGACTTCGAATGCCTTTCGCGGTAGGCCCTCTGGATACTGTTCGTTGCTACGTAAAATGGAGTAGACTTTTACCAGTGATACGCAAATTTGAAGCTGTGCTCGAACGAATAACCAGGATTGATTATGAAAATTTAAGAGAAATATCTGAAAATATTAACCAAACTGAAAATGAATTTTATAAATTTGCTCCCTTGACGTCAAGTGAAGTTGAACGTACATTTAATATACATAAATGGCTTTATAGTGATAAACGAAACTGTTTACTCCCAGAGAATGTTGAAAAACTAATGATTATCTACTCCTATCACTATTACACAAATAAAATGCCATTATGTACTGCTGTGTGTTCTGACGTAAATTACAAAGAAGAAATTTCATCTGTTTCTAATATATAATTTCATACAAACTTCACGTATTTTTTACCCAACTGCCGAAGGAGAGGAGGGTTATGTTTTTCGAGCGTATGTATGTATGTAAGTATGTATGTATGTGTGTATGTCTTATTCTTTGACACGCCCTGTAGCCTAAACCGTTTGACGGATTTCGACATATGAGGTGTCGTTGGATTCCTCATAATCGTGATGGGAGTGACATAGGCTTATATTTGCAAAAAAGCAAGCTAGGTTTTTTGAAAAATCTTTTGATTTTATTTATTAAATATTTATTTTATTTGGTAACGTTTTTTCTTCTACTACACAATTATCGATATCGATAAAATAATGTTTCTACCACTGGCTAGATTACGATAGTGTTTTGTTTTGCCATGAAAAATCCGGGCTCTGATGATGATGATTATAAATAAATTTTAACGGACGTAAGTATACAACCGAGCCTTACCACATTCACTGCCTATAATAGGGATGATGACTAAGATTATTTTACGATGCCATTCAAACCAGTTTTTGGAGAGGAACAAATGTTTTTGTATGGGAGCAACTACAATTAAAGAACATAAATACCCAAAAATTGAGACAAAGATTGACCTCTCTAGCGGCAGCCATAAACGCTTCATACTAATTGTCACACAGGTATGACGTCACACCTGTTATTTGTACTAATCGTTGTATGGAAAATCAAATTGCTGTTTCGCTCGCGATATACTGCGTTTAGATACATAGTTCTAATACAATTTTGTTTCTACACCGTGTATTTTTTGATTTCCGTTAATTTCGACACGATGTTCGGTTCATTAACAGAAGCTACCAGGCCCTAAGTGACAGGATAGAGCATCCGTCCCTGGCTGACACCGTTCGATAGAACGAGACGACACGCTTATCCTATCACTTATCGCGTGATACGTGCTACGGGGCCTGGTATGTTGCTTTTTGTTAAATTCGAAAAAAAAATTTTTTTTAATTTTTCATACAAACTAAATCAATATTACAGTGTGGGAGGGCTCTAACACTTAATCTCAATTAACACAAAGTTAATTTTCACCTACGACAGCACTTGTCAACACATGGCTCAGTGGTAAATAGTTTGCTTATGGAGTGAGGGGTCCCAGGTTCAAATCCCAATAATTCCCTTTTTCGTTTAGCGAAAATTAAAACGTAAATAAAATAAAGGACGCTTCACACTGATTCAGTCATTAAATTGATTTATTGAATATCTGAAAAATAGTAAGAGTTAAGACACTAGTTTCTTAGAGAAATTAGTTCCATTTAACCTGAGGATTCTTCCCTTAAAGTTAACGGAAATCAAAAAAAACACGGTGTATAAAAGCGAAAATATGCATTTTTTTTAATTGTCCAAGAGTAAATTAAAAGCTACCAATAGAATAATTACGTCTATTGGTAGCTTTAAATTTACTCTTGGACAATTCAAAAAAATGCATATTTTTTCTAAACTTTCATTCATATTTTTTATGATTGTTTATGATATTTTTTTATGGTTTTACTATTCATTTAGCAACGCTACGTTACCAATTTTAATTTGAGGCATCATGCCTATTCTGTAGCGCTATGCTCGTACCCGATAACATCGGAAAAACCGTATGTAGAAGAAAGCGCCTACAAGTAGGGCGCCCACTTAGCGGGTTCCTGGCACTAAAAGCGTTAATGTTTTTAAAATCGCGGCATACCTAACCAAACCATTTTCAGAGTCGTATACCATCGATTTGAAAATCACCTCAGGTGACTTGGACTTGAATTATTCGATTACGAGACTTTAAAAATCTAATCGCAGCTTATATAAATGAATAAACGGGAAAAATAGTTGCTTGGAAACAAGTACAGAGTTTTCAGAGAGGGCACAGAATGTGATCATGCTCAAAGTTTAAATGATTGATGTTTAAGTGATAGTTTAAATGATTTCAACTGAGCTGATCTACTTATCTTCAAAACAATGGCATTCATGTTAAACAATACCTATTGTGTGGTAGGCGCGTGTCATGTTTTGAAAAAAAAGTTTAACACCACGTAAAATGTTCATACAGTAATGAACTCTATCGTCCTAGCCAAAGATTTAAAATAAACTAACAAACAATGAAGGAACATGTACTGTTTATACCAGGTTCGCTGTGAGTAGTATTTTATCTATTAGCCCATTCTGAATCTACTGAATATGACGATAGAGTTAATTATTCAATGAACATTTTACGTGGCGATAACCATTTTTTTGGCAAAAAAGGCACGTGCCAAGCACACAATAGGTCTTGTTGGACATGAATGCCATTGTTTTGAAGATAATTCGATCAGCTCAGTTGAAATAATTTAAACTATGTGGTGTTGTGATCCGGGTGTTGAGTAACGTCCGGCTTCCGAAGATGCGTTCTGTTATATTTATCGTATGGCGGTTACACACTGGTACATATATGTATTCGAATCGATGTTGCTGATAGAGGTCCAGTGTGCACTGCGAGGTTCAGAAGGAACAGTGCAGCTGCCGAGTTTGTTGTTCTTTTAGCACCACCCGGAGGTCACGTGTAGGGATTCTAGGGTTATTCCTACGGACGTAGGGGACGGACACACACACTACATGGCAATTGACTCTAGCTATCAACACAACGAATCCTCTAATCTATCTAAAGGGCTGGCAACGCGCTTGTGAGTATTTTGGAGTCGCAAGCGTGGCGTGGGGGCTATCCCACTTACTACCAGGCAGCCAGTCGTATTATTAAAAAAAATTGGGAATGGATGAAAATTTTAGAATCACCCGTTAATTTTTTTTTGGTAATTGGAATAACCTTTCTTAGCACCAGAAAAAGTTGCAGACTTTCCAGCTGCGTCAATTATTTTTGAAAAATATAAACAGTTTCCTCACTCGAGTTTTGGGTTTAGGCCGGCGAATAAGACACTTTTCTTGATACGTCTCATATTACAAAAAATATCTTAAAAATCCGTGGTAAACTAACACTGCATGATATTGACAGCTGCAGGTAGCTATATTTGTCATTGCCTGGGTCGGATATTTAAAATGATTTTTGTAATATGAGACGGATCAAGGAAATTGTTTCATTCGCCGGCCTAAACCCAAAACGTAAGTGAGGAAACTGTTCATATTTTACTCCAGGCAAAATACGGTTTTGAAAAACATTAATTTATAATAGCGTTTTTTTTTCTTTATATCATTTAAACTTTCCATCCGGAAGTATTTATATAGATTTAAAAAAAGAATGGATTGTTTTTTTTAATTATTTATCTTGAATATTATAATGCAAATGTAAATGAACCAAAATAAAGATAAAACCATTTATTCATATTTTTTCTGACTTTTCAGAAGCTAGTTAAGTTATCATTTTATTGATGTCTGAAATTTTGTTGGATTTTGTCACTAAGTAACTATTTAATTGATAATATATCCATTACATAAAAAAAATCTGCTATTATAAATTATTTCCAAATTTGACATATTTTCCATACAAGCTGTCAGTTCAATGCCTGGACTATTTTTAAAAAATAATTGTCGCAGCTATAAAGTCTGCAACTTTTTTCTGGTGCTAAGGAAGATTATGCCTATCACCGAAAAAAAAAACCGGCACTTCTAAAATTTTCATCCGTTCCCCATTGCTCTATAATTAATCTTCGTGTACTCACTTTTGAGAAACTACATTCGGAGCGTGTACACCACTGTCTTTTATACACGATCCCTGTCTCTTTCAGATGCTCAACTAGCTTCATTTCGAACGCTTGACTGTAATACGAATAGTCTGAAACAATAGCTATCCTCTTCCATCCATGTGTCGAGAGATAATGACTGAGGGCGAACTTTAAAGACTGCCAGTGATCACGAAGTGGGAACAGTCCGTTGGGAAACGCGTCGACATCCGGTCTTACTTCTCTTACATCTTGACCTCGATTCTCGTACAAGTGCTTTGGTATCTCCTCGGAACTATCTTGTTCCAAGTAAGGAATGTCGAAGAAGTACATGGGTATATCCGAGGACAAAGGTAAAGGCTTTGGGGCTATAACAGCATCAATGATATTTCCTTTTGCTTCTATCTCATGTCTGCAGCCCTCGACCAAGTGGAACTCGATGTTTAGTTCAGGGAAAGTATCCATAAGCACAAATTGCAAGTATGTGTATTTTAATTTGGTCAGGTGGGTCAGTTGATTATCTGTATTTAGACACAGTAGTACTCGGTTTTCACGATTGATAGGTTGCCTCTCCACCAGTTCAAAGATTAAGTCTTCTGAAAAAGAAATGGTAACGTAAATTCCATGACAGACGAATTGCGACCCTCGTACCGAAGATCAGGGCATCTACTGTAAAGTATTTTTCACCTCACTTGCTCGGAATTTGCCCATTTTATTCTTGAAAAACAGATAGCAAAACTGCATTTTATCCACAAGAGTGCAAAGAATATTTGAAATCCGAACTAGTCATTAGTTATTAGTTACTTTTTAAACATAATAACATGTAACAGACAGTTATTCTTTATTTTTATGTTTTTTGAAATTCTTTTTTATTTTATTTTTTATTTTTGGTTTTTTAATGTATTTTTATTTTTACACCTTTTTATAAATGTTGTTTCTCTTCTTCTAATGTTTTGTTTCTTTAATAATCTTTTTTCTTTTTTTTGGTATTATTTTCTTCTTTATGGTATTTTTTTTCTTTTTAATGTTTTTTTGTCTTTATTTTTGTTTTTTGAAATTCTAATTTCTTTTTTTTTTTTGTCTGTATTATAATGTCTTTTATTTTTTTTATTGATTTTAATGTTTTTTTTAATTTTTTAATGATTTTTATGTTTTTTCTCTTTTTTTAATGTTTTGTTTCTTTTCGTTTTTTTGTGGTTCTTTCTTGAATGTTATTTTTGTTTTTTGTCCTTTTTCTCTTTTTTTACGTTCTTTTCTCTTATTTTAATGTTTTTTGAAACTTTTTTCTTTTTTTTTTCATGTTTTTGTTTCTATTTTATTGCATTATTTTCTTTTGAAAATGTTTTTTTGTGTTTTTCTCTTTTTAATGTATTTTTTTTCTTTTTGAATGATTTTTGAAGTTCTTTTATCTGTTTTGAAATTATTTTACCTTTTTGTAAATGTTTTTCTTTATTTTAATGTTTTTTTTGTTTTTACAATGTTTTGCTCGTCTTCTGTTAATTTTTTTTTCAATTTTGTAATCGTTTTTTTTCTTTTTAAAGTTTTTTTTTTCTCTTTTCTATGTTTTTTCTCTTTTTAATGTTTTTTATAATTAGTTCTTACATTTTTGTTTTTTTTTTCTTTATCTAGTATTTTCCTCGCTTTAGTGAGGTGAAAAGATTTGTGTTACACACGGGTGCAAGTTATTTTGACGTCTCGTGAGTTGCAACACTCGCTACGCTCAGGATTCTATTTTTGAACCACTCGCTTCCCTCAGAATTCTGTTTTTGAACCATAAAATCCATTCGCTAGTTCGTGGTTCAACCCTAGAATCCATTCGCTAGCTCGTGTTTCAATTCCACACTCGCGGTTAAAATACAACTTTGCACCCTTGTATAACAAATAACTAATGATCGCCATCCATATTCTTTGCAATTTTCTTACCCTGGTAAAAGTATAGTATCTATGTTCCTTATTTTGCATTTGACCAGTCCACAAAAAGGGTGTTACACAAAAGCTTTTAGAAACACGTAAAATGTGTTAAGCATTAAAACACCATTCACAAAGTCACTGTTTTAATTTGCGCAAAAATGTGCAGTACTAAATACCTTTAAATTCCTACAAACTTTCACAAGAATAAGAAAGTTTCCATTTTGGAAATTTCCTATACGAAATTTTGAGAAATTACCAAGACTTTCCATTGGGTACTTTCGCAATTTTGGAAATTTTCCGTTGGCACATCATTAGTCGTCTCTAACTATCAACACAACGAATCCTCAAATAAATAAAGGGTCGGCAACGCGCTGATGATTCTTCTGGAATCCGTAGGCAGCACCGTAGGTTCTGACCATCAGACAGACCGTAAGGTCAACTTCCACCGCCGTTGCATAAAAAAAACAAGTATATGTTCCCCACATATTATTTAAAGTCATATGAAGTACCAAATTGATTTGATACCTACCAGGATCATGACTGCCTTCACTGCTCTGAACAACCAAGCACACAACACATAAAATTATAATATTCATTTTGTTATCATAAATGAACTCTATTATAAAAACCATTGTCACAAGAAAAGTCCACATTCGGCCAGAAAAAAACGTGATTTTAAATATAATTATCCATTTTACAAACTCAACACACTTTTGTGTACCTATACGGCGTTTACTGTGTATATTTAATGTTGTGCCATACTGATTCATACTTATTGTTAATAATAGGATAGGAACTTTTCCTGTAAACGTCATTCACAACAGACACAGTAAAGTGGAGTCGAACTTAGTCATCCTTATATGGAAATAAGGTAAAATTAATGAAACATCAAATATCAAAAACAGATATTTATACTCAATATGTACTAAATAAAGGAAGATTACTAGCAATATTAGGGACTATAATATGATCACGGGATCACGGACTATAATATGCTTCTTGCTCAGCACAACTTTCTCGACCGTGTGCCATGCATTTTAACGTGTGGTCATGAGACGTACCTAGGTGTATTGGAATGGGAGCGGGTTTCCGGACTATATGACGATTTATAGTCAACTGCAGATAAAAGTGTAGAAGTTTGTGAGCAGAGCTGTTATTCTGACCGCTCCCCCTCACCTCACCTCAAACTGAACCAGTGTAAACCAGACCTCTGATTACGCTTAGTTACTACGAATCGCGGCGTCAAGATAAACTAGGGGTGACGGTAAGGTAGGTAAAAACTAGTATATGAATAGCATAGCTGTGGGGTCATGTTTCTCTGCAGCCGACTGTACTTATGACAAGAACATGTCAAAAACGTGCTCCTGAAAAGTTTTCTAGCGTTTTAATAAGTTACCATAAAATATAATATATTCGACTCTGTTGCTCCTGTTGTTTCAACTGCCTAACATTTAGATATAATTATCCTGTAATCTTTTCCTGGTAATGTTTAAGTTATTGAACCAGCACGATTTCTGTTAATTTATTTCATAACTAGCTGCCCTAGTGGCTGCGGGCGAGCATCTTACACAAAACACAGCCAAACCCGCGGGATAAAATATAGCTGACATAGGTCTTAAGTCCATAGTTATCACATTATATTTGTCATTACTGTCTATCAAAAAATTCATTCAATTTATAAAATCTATGATCAAGGAGCCATTTGTACAAGATCTTGTTAAATTTACAATTTGGGAAATACTCCAGGCAAAATACGGTTTTGAAAAACATTAATTTATAATAGCGTTTTTTTTCTTTATATCATTTTAAAACATTGATCTATGATGCTTTATTCAAGAATCCAACAAACTTTCCATCCGGAAGTATTTATATAGATTTAAAAAAAGAATGAATTGTTTTTTTTAATTATTTATTTTGAATATTATAGAGCAAATGTAAATGAACCAAAATAAAGATAAAACCATTTATTAATATTTTTCTGACTTTTCAGCTAGCATTATCGTTTTTTTGATGTCTGAAATTTTGTTAGATTTTGTCACTAAGTAACTATTTAATTGATAATATATCCATTACATAAAAAAAATCTGCTATTATAAATTATTTCCAAATTTGACATATTTTCCATACAAGCTGTCAGTTCATTGCCTGGACTAATGTCTTTAATTGTTTGAGGCAATTTATTATAAGTGTTCACGCACATAACACTACAATTTTTCTTGAACCTTGCAGTTTTTTGTTGTTTTTCTACAACAAGACGGTCAGAATCTCTCGTATTGCGTGGATATATATCTCTTGCAGTTTTAAATAAATTACTATGCTTTCTTACTTTGGAGACTTCATAATACAAACACGGGAGCGGTAGTACACCTAATTGAAGAAATAGAGGTTTACAGGGTTTACACGACCGCCGTTCGACAGCTAAACCAGAATCACTAGGTTTGGAATCACTTACCGTAGCTAACGGGGTTCCGACGGCGGGTTAACTCGTGTAGGTACTTTAGCAAACGTTAGAAATAAAAACAAAACAGTCATAACACTTCTATATTCCTTTCGATTAGCATCCAATTTCATTTCAAATCACAAACAAACACAAGACTAAGTACACATAAGTATGCATAATAGCGTCTACACCGTTTGAAGCCCTAAACGAAGGCGTAAATGGTGTCAGCTGAAATGGTGTGGTGTTTGGTGTCTCTGATGTCAATGCTGTTGTGATGGGTACCGTCCGAGTGGGCATGTCGTCTGACCGTCGAACAGTTGAACGCGTCGGTTTTGTGGAGGAACGGCGGCGAGAGTTTTGCTTTTTCAACTTCGTCTGAAAAAAAAGAATAGGGAACCTTCGATACTTAGTTAGTAGGTAGGTATCTATTAGACCAAACTGATGAATATAGGTTTTTATTTAGGTTTGACAGACTAGCAACAGCGAAACAAAATGTATGGGTACACGTATTAATGGCGATACCTAGTTGGTTGATGTATTTATTTATCTATTTTCTCGTTATTGTGTACTTACATTTGTTGACATTGTCTTAATATTATTAAGTAAGTGTATCGTTATTGTTTGTTTAAAATTCTGTTTTTATAATTTTTATCATGTAATAAATAATCTAATCTTTACCTATGCCCGATAGATATTTTCACAGAAACCGTGTTTTGTTTAATCGTACAATAAATAGGTACCGTGGCATAGAAAACTAGTTAGTAGCTAAGCTAAACTGGTTATTTCCGCGGAAGAATTAGTGCGTCTAGTTAACCAGTTATCAAAATATGGGTGGAACAAAGGAAATATCGGCCACACAAGCTTTAGATTTGCCTCCATATCCATTACACGACTGAAGTGTACGAAAAATGTTAAGTGACGTGATAAATATTGAACGTGTAGGCTTGCCAGAGTTTTGCGAGAATATAATGTAATCCATCAGTTTTTATCATATTCATGGACCAAAGTATTTCTTGTACGTGTATTCTTCGCCCGAGGTAGACGAAACTGAACATCTACTTTAAGTAAAATTGTGTAAAGTTTTACGTTGAGCTCCACCGGCCGTAATTGTCGGCCGATGTTAAGCGGGGTCACGCTTTGCATAAAGTCCTCGAGGATGTAGCGCGCGCGCGCAAGGATGGGGTCGACCTGTCGCATGCTCACGGCTATCTCCGTCGGCGACGCGGCGTCTAAGTACTCGTTCAGCTGGAAACAAAAAAATATTGTGTCTCAAGGGTGCAAAATGATATATTTACGTCGGGGACGGTAGGTATATCGATCCTGAGTGTAGCGAAAACGTCTACAGAATACCGAGCACTTTCCACGCTAGTGAAAGGGCCAATCTCCAACCGTTTGAACCGCTCGATTCTTACGTCATTGTCGGCTCAAGATTATTTCAGCAGAGGTAATAAAACATACCGCGGAAACATAAATCAAAACGACTCAACACCGGTATTGACTTCCGACTTCATCAAAAAGTGGACTCAGATATTCGTTTCTTGACAATGACCAGAACGGTTTAAAAACGCTGAATATTCGCCAGGGAAAAAAAAATGTTTATTCTCTTTTTTAAAGGCTAGCTATATGCAATTAGGCCTCTCACAGACTCGCGTGGCCTGGCCGCGGCGGACAATAAAAAACTTGTCATTAGCTGTCAAATTTACTATGGTCCGCCATCGCAGGCCTCGCCAGTGTGATGCAGGCTTTAATTCTGCCAAATCACAGCCAAAAGGAAAGTATCTAAAAGTTCAGTGTTAGAAATATTTACCAGCTTTGTCCCAAATAGTGTGTGAGCGTGCCGATACTTTCATTTGACAGACCACCTAACTCCAGCTTGATACAGAACCGTTAGAGATAGATATTGGTATTGGTAGTACCTTCTCAATGTGTTGTGTGAACTGACTGTTAGAGAGAGAAAGAGACCGTGTCAATTAAAGCTGCGTGTTCCGAGCGGTAGAGAGAGAGAGAGAGAGAGAGAGAGAGAGATAGAGATAGATATAGTTAGTGGCAGAACAGTTGGGTCTGCATTATTGTAGAACCTTTTCTATAGCGCACCACCCGTTCTCCTTGGTGGCCTGACGGTCGGAGGCCAGCACCCACGCCACAGCCAGCACCCTAGGCAGCGTTACGTGTGGCTCGCCCTGCATCAGCTCCGGGGTCCGCACCAGCGAGGACAGGTCCGGCTCGTTGTCCAGCTGCGAGGTCCGCACTAGCAGCTGCGAGCGGATCAGGGTGTGACCGAGGTCTTGGATTAGGTCTTCGTCGCCTTCGAGGTTTCTGAGAGGACGTTAAGTAACGTTGTCATGTGTAAATTGGCGATGAAAGAATGAATAACCATCGGATAGAGTGTTTTAAGTGCTGTAACATTACAAGAATCTCTTCAATGTGAAACAGGGATAGATTTTTGATGATGTACGTTTTTTGGTTGGTAAAGGTCGCGGGAGTCCGCTGGATGCGGGTGGCGCAGGACCGGTCACTTTGGAACTCTTTGGGGGAGGCCTATGTCCAGCAGTGGACGTCTTTCGGCTGATATGATGATGATAATAATGGCGTTTTTTGAGGTCTTGACATTGGCTGCGTTTATGCCGAGCAATAGAACTAGGACTGAGCTGGTAAGGAGATTTTTCAGATGAAGGATTGATCTGGTCTGCTCCCTATCGGACTATGTCTCACTACTCACTACACGTATAAAAGAAAATCGTATTCAACGCATTACGTAATGAGTAACAACAGTAGTTTAAATATGGAGTCCGCCACATGAAAAAGCTTATGCGGTAAACGCTGCAAAGTAAAGGCGACATCAGTCATCCTCATTAATTTGTGCTTAAGTTGTACCTTATTATCACGGAGAACAAGTTTGTATAAACACGGCGTTAATAGTTAGCCGCATTCGATTGAAACTAGTGTGCCGACTACATGAGAAGTATCATAAGATGACGTGCGTTGGCGACGTAAAGACTCGGCCAAAACATTGTGCGCAGGAAGCGGCTAGTGTACACCATAAGTGGAAGTGGCGTATCGCTTGTAAGATAGAGTCAGTTACTCACTTCAGCAGCTCCAACATAAGCCTGGCGACCTTCCCAGCAGCAGGCCTCGAATACTCCATGCACTCAGAGTCCTCCAGTTCTCGAGTAAGCACGGGAACCTCCTTTTCATAGGCATGAGCGTATTCCCTCTGCCGAGAGTCCTCATCGGACAACCAGTCCAGTGTCAAAGCGGAACGATATGCCACGATGCCTTTGACGGTGCTGTAGTTGGCTTCGTGGTAGAAGTCTGAGGCGGAACACTGGAAAGAGACGTATTCTTGTATAAAGACTTAGTGTAGGTCCACAGGCGACAACAATTGTCGTTGCAGCGCGCTCCGTGACTTCAGCGCAGCGTATCAATGCAGATTTCAATGTTTTAATCCGATGATGGAAGCGTTATGAAGTGAAATCGATACCGTGTAGACGAAGCAACTCAGAGCGACTTGCGTGTGAACCCACTGTTAGATTAATTTCATGATACTCCTCAAATTTCTCACTTTCCTCTTATTACGCCTTGAGGAGGCTAGCAGATTCTATTTCGAAAACTCACATGGCATGGAGATAGTGAAATAGCTAAATGGAGTCGTAAACAAATCAAAATAAAAATATCGATATTGATCTCTTGTTCCTTCTTTATTTTTCAAGTCCAGCCAGAGCTACATCATAAAATATCAGAAAACTGGGAGCTAAAACATAACTGTCCGTTTTATATCAAGCAGCGCCATCTGGTGATACCAATGTCAATACTGTCACATTCAAATATAGAACCTTTGTTTATGGTTTTCATGTCTGTCTAAAATATGAATACAGTTTTCTCATTCGGATAGCTTACAATCCGGTGGTTTTATTATAGGTTATGGGCCCAGCACGCTTCCACTGATTAGATCCATAATAGACATGAATTGAAATGAAAAATAAATAAATAGTACATTTCGATGCTAGTGCGGAAAGTATGTCAATACTTCAAGAGCGCCGAGATATCTTGCCACGAGCCGTAGGCGAGTGGTAAGACTCGGGACGAGTGAAGAATGACATTTCCGCACGTGTATCGAACGACGTTTTTTAATACAGTTGCGAAAAAATAAGAAAAACAACAAGTAAGAACTGTATTAAAAAAACATTTTTTAGAAACAACTTCATCATTTTTCAACAATGGTGTTACAGAATTAATAATATAAAATTTTCAAATTCCTTACTTGTTGTTTTTCTTATTTTTTCGCAACTGTATTAAAAAACGTCGTTCGATACACGTGGAAAAGTAAAAAGCACTAGTGCACCAAATACAACTTTGCGCACGATTTGCAGCTACAAAAAGTACCACTTTTTGAGCAACTGTATTAAAAAAGTATTTAATAATAACTCAAAGACAACCTATATATATACAATGTAGTCCTCTTGTTCTAGACAGATACATTAAACAAGATCAAACAACGTCCAAGCGTGACGCCTTTTGATTCAGAACAAAGCATACACAAAATAAAACAGAAGTTCCCTAAAGAATTAAACACGACAAGTTAAGAGTACTTTAAAAATATCATCTTAAAAGCAAAGGCAACACATGATGCCGAACGGCGAACGGAGCTCCTCGAATAATATTACGAGAAACTTTTTCAATTCGTTCTTTGTAAACTGGAATGATGGCACAAACGAGTTTATGAAAAAATCACTCCCGAGTATAATAACGTTACGGAGCCGTGAGACAAATGAATTAAACTTCACTGTTCCTCTCATGATTTAGTTAAAAGGGAGTGTGATATAGAAAGTATTTACTTATTTTATGTAGGTTAAGTACCTACTATTTAGAGTGCATCCTCGTTAACTCTGCAACAAATACTTTGACAACGCCACTCTTTAAATGTCATATTCATACAGTTTGAAAACTAAGGGCGGGTTGTACCAACTTACAATTACTGACCGATCAACGTTAAATATGACGCCGGCAGTTTGTCATACCGTAGAAACTTGTCAAACTTTCCATACATTCAGATTTTAACGGACACCGCTTACGATTACAGAGGGTTTGTACCCACCCTAAGACATCGGTTACACCCTCATTCTGACGTCAGTTCAGTCCATCAGTATGATCTGTCTGTCTTTGTCATTCACAACAGTTACACTATCATTATCTCCTAATTTATTACTCTGGTACCACTACCAAAGCCCTCAAACCAAACTATCAAAGCTGTCAAAGCCCTTGGTATCACTGCGACCATCGCTGATCTATTGTGATCGCCACTTACTACAATTCTTGGTCAAGTCCTGTAAACTCAAAGAATTGCAGGATTTAGTTGATCTCAAGAAATTTGATCTCCTCCGGGCACATGATGTGTTTGCCCAAGAAGGAGTTACGACTGCGCATGAGGCAAGGGCAATCGGTTAGGATGTGTGTAGGCGTCTCCTCTGCTTCAAAGCAGAATCTGCACTGCCTTGTGTCACGCATTCCTATCGTTTGTATGAGCTTATTTAGGCGGCAGTGCCCTGTGAGCACCGTGACCAGCATGCGTAGGCGGTTCCTACTTAGCGCCAAGGCGTCAGAAGACGCCTTTTTGCTAAAGGCTCTAATAAGTGCCTCGGAATGTTTCAGTCCTGGGATAGTTCTCCAGGCTTGAATGGTCTTGTAGAAACAATAGGCTTTTAGAGTGAGCTTGGTTAGGCTTTTGGGGATACCACAGAACGGCTCTGGTCCGCAGTGTGTACCCTTCGCCCCCGCTCGTGCAAGCTCATCAGCTCATTCCCTCGATACCAGCATGCCCTGGATTCTCTCCTAATACAAATGGACTGAACTGACGCCAGAATGAGCGTGTAAGGTTAGTTGGGATCACGCGCAATGAACAGAAAAAACGCTGGTCGCAGGTCGCTTAAGACCAAAGTCGTGGCCAGGGGGTTAGGTGTTGTTTCCAAATAATTTGAGGGCTCACATAGCGTGAACGTTCAGTATCGTTGTAATAAGCCAAAGTGTTTGGCGTTTCTTTTTGTCAGAACTTCACCAAATTTTTATGGGACTAATCCGAGGGTAGGTAACTTAAAAGTAACGAGTTATCGCTAAACATACATAAAAACCGGCCAAGTGCGAGTCGGACTCGTGCACGAAGGGTTCCGTACCATTATCAATAAAAATATTTATTTTATTTTGTTTTTAGTATTTGTTGTTATAGCAACAGAAATACATAATTTGTGAAAATTTCAACTGTGATAGCTAGTCACGGATCTTGAGATACAGCCTGGTGACAGACAGACGGACGGACGGACGGACGGACAGCGAAGTCTTAGTAGGGTCCCGTTTTACTTTTTGAGTAAGTACGGAATCCTAAAAAGCAAACATGTAGACGAACTGAGAACGTCCTTCATTTTATGGACGTCGGTTAAAAACAACACAGAATACAGTAATACTCGTAGAACTTATGTAATATCAGTAGATTCGATTAGATTATTTATTTCATGATAAAAATTACATTACCTATCACTTCGATATCACATTTTGTCCATCTTTTATACCCACATTTATGCTAAAAGTGGCACTGGAACACAAGTTTCATGTGCTCTGCCTACCCCTTTTAGGAACAAAGGCGTGATTGTATGTATGTATGTATGTATGTAAAAATTACATTACAAATTTGCATTCTTACATGTCAAAAAAAACCGGCCAAGTGCGAGTCGGACTCGCGCACGAAGGGTCCCGTACCATTAACTATAAAAAACTAAAAAAAACATCATCTGTGAAAATTTCAACTGGAACTATCACGGTATCAGTGAGATACAGCCTGGTGACAGACAGATGGACGGACGGACGGATAGCGAAGTCTTAGTAATAGGGTCCCGTTTTACTCTTTGAGTACGGAACCCTAAAAATAAGAGTTTTATGAGGATCATCAAAAACAAAGAAAAAGTAAATATAAAATTAAATTAATACAATGTCAACAAATTTACACAATAACGAGTAAATAGAAAAATAAAACAAAATCAAAAGAACACGTATGTCAACCACTAGGTATCATCATTGAATTTACAATATCCTTTCATAAACGCTCCCTCGTCCGAACAACAATTACTTAGGTAGGTAACGGTCTTTTCTCCCAAAAACTTATTTCATTTGTATGTACGCCGAAAAAAATTAACACAAAATAGAATCACAATTAAAAATTATTTCTAATTAAGTCTTTGGTTACCGCTACGTACTCACTAATCAGTCAATGTTATGTACTTACTCCGTAATTCGCATGTATCAGTTGTAAAGTACATTTTAAGATTAATTTAAGTCAATGATATGTCAATGATAATATGTGATAAGTATGTACAGTCAGGGAATGAATAGGTTGACCACCTTAAGATCTGTTTTTGCTTGCTCAGTATAAGTTATCAGTATCTGCTTTATCGACCGAGTGTCAGACACATTCCGTCATAATGAATTTCATTTCACTACATGGCCTACAGATACGTCCACTATGAGAATTGACCTCTTTGAATTTTGGAAAACGAGTTAAAAAAAGAAAAAAAACGTATACAAGAAATAGCAATGATGACATTGGCAGGACCTGTTACTCACATTTATAGTTTTAATAATTTTAAGCGAAGAGGATTTAATCATTCGATTTATCAAACTTGGCACAACGTAATGGCAAGATCAAACTAATAAAATTCGTCTAAGTAAATTTGAACTTTGTTGTCAAACAGTTGAACATAATTTTCAATGCATCACTCTCGTCTGATACACAGTTTAAAAAGGTAGCATGTGCTTGCAACGCGTAAATGATTTGATTTGAAAACTGACCAACCTTTTCATTCCGCCGATGTACTTATGTAAACAAATAAATAAATACGCCGGGAGGAAAGACTCACATTCTTGGACCGTTTTCGAGCGCGACCGCAGACAAATGGCGATCAAAACTGTTCGGGCAGGTGAATAAAATGCCATGAATAAACTTTCCTGAACACAATGGAAATACAACAGGCATTAGAGGAGTAAGCACCCCATTTACATCCTTGACCTGGGTAATGTGCTCACTCTGTCACGGGCTTTCCGGCCTATCTGAGCTTTTTTATTAACTTTTATTGTAGCTTTTCTGTTGAAACATTTTGCTGAGATCAAGTTAGCGTTTCCACTTTAAAATCTGGAGACCTACACCTGACCTGGACCTGTGTGTGTGTGTGTGCGTGGGAGATGCGTAGGTACGTGTAATTTATACTTTTATATTTAAATTAAATTAATTATTCATAGATTAGGCATGTACATGTACATGCCTAATCTATGAACCTGCAGGTACAGTCAGCGTCATATAGTTAGTAGCAGCCAAAGTTGCCAAATATATCGTAAGATCGTAACACATCCTTACTCCTATAGTAATAAAGATGTGTTGCGATATATTTGGCTGATACCAACTATATGGTGCTGACTGTACGGTCGCAGACTTTAATCGTTGAGCCATTTAGAGCTCACTTTATACTGAACACGTCAAAACTTTACTATTAAAAAACCAAAATTAGTTGACACCTAAATGGCTTGGACTGGAAACTTTGGACGCTTATAACTTTGCGATTATTTAACCTCTTGCGTTGCTTTTTTCTCCATTTGACTACACTTTTAATCCTTTTTCGAGAAAATCTAACATTATTGATTATTTTATCTAGTGTCTACACCCCTATTTAATTCCTTGACTGTACCAGTGGCGTGGAGCCCCTATAAATAAGCCGCTTCCCATCGGCTCGCCTAAAATGTCATTTGCATAGTAACAAACATGTTACACGGTACGCGTATTATATACGCGCGGTATACCGTGACAGTTGGCGTCGATTTCTGAGCCAGGATACCTATCTAGACACGCGGCAGCGTGCCAAACCAAATTCAAGCCTAGAACTCGCAACGCCACTAATATTCAAGGCCTCCACACACCGGTCGCGTGCGCAAGTTGTAAATCATTGAAAATAAACTTCAAACACACACCGAACGCGAGCTCGCGGGCCCGCGTTCGGTGTGTGTTCAATGTTTTACAACTTGCGCGGGCCCGCGCACGCGACCGGTGTGTGGAGGCCTTAATTTTGTACACAAACCATTTGGAGCCACATTTTGACCCTAAAAATGTATCAAACATAAGTACGTGAAATTTTATTCTTGAATACAACTGACACTTAAGCCTAAGAAAATGTACGTAGAGTAAAAATTAGAGCCATGCTGTATGAATAAACCTGGTTGTCCACTTCACCGACAAAGCCTTCTTAACTCTTACTGTTATCAAGATATTCAATGTTTAATTTAATCAGTTTTCCAGATTTAACCAGTGTAAATGGCTCTTAACTGTGACGGTCATATCATAACATAACATACTCGTACTACAAGAAGGTTACAAAGTGAAATCGTTCGATATTACAGCAATACCCAAGTAATAAGGCGCGCGGATTAAGCAATAATAGCCTTTCGCTCAACGAATTAAGCGCTTTGACGCGCGCCATATCACTTGGGTCTTGCTGTACATATTTTTTACATACATTTTTTAGGGTTCCGTACTCAAAGAGTAAAACGGGACCCTATTACTAAGACTCCGCTGTCCGTCCGTCCGTCCGTCTGTCTGTCACCAGGCTGTATCTCACTGATACCGTGATAGTTCCAGTTGAAATGTTCACAGATGATGTATTTCTGTTGCCGCTATAACAACAAATACTAAAAACAAAATAAAATAAATATTTTTATTGATAATGGTTAGGAACCCTTCGTGCGCGAGTCCGACTCACACTTGGCCGGTTTTTTTTATTCTATGTGTTTCATGAACCGGCAGGTCAATCACGTAACGCATTGTACGAACGTCGGGTAGGTCTAAATGTCACTTTTTATATGGAAAATTGACAGTTAAATTGTACCGACGCGCGTTCGGAACGTTGACTACCCCTCTCTGGTACAATAAGACAATAACCGTTAATGCTACATTACTTAAATAATTTTGTACAAAAAACAAAAAAAAATCTTTTATTTTTCAAGAAATAATTATGCTTAGTTGTTTCTGTGAATGTACTCTGCAATATGCCGAAGTTAACGGAAATTCACTGGAACACCGTGTACATATCATCACAGTTACTTTTTCATTTCATTGATAGATTTTGGAATTAAACATAAGAAAATGTATAAGTTACAGACTTTAATGGCATTATCATTAAGAACCAATCAACCAATATCAATTAAGGTTATACTTTATAAAGATCTAGATTATCTTATCGTAAATGCGACGATCGAATGCCTCTTCTACTCGACG
Organism: Epinotia brunnichana; assembly: GCA_963854355.1. Lineage (NCBI taxonomy): Eukaryota > Metazoa > Arthropoda > Insecta > Lepidoptera > Tortricidae > Epinotia > Epinotia brunnichana. The sequence continues at coordinate 18,054,573 of OY977944.1, forward strand.
GCAAAATCTAAAGGTTCCTCTACACCAGGGGTCGGCAACATTTTAGCCACCAAGGGACAAGCACGGCCCAAGGGGTAGGGCCCGAGCTGCCAGTTGCTGACCCCTGCTCTACACAATTAGCCATCATGGCCGCAGGACTGGACGCTGTTATCCGATGGAATGAGATGAAAGTAGGTATTTCTCCCTTTAACTCATATTTGCGTCCTATATGATGGGTCATGATAGCCTATTATATAGATTATAGAGCAACCTTAAATTAATAGGTACGGCACGAGAAAAGACGAGAGAGCGGGCGTAACATGTAAAATAGAGCTACCACAATTGACGCAGCGATGCGACGCGAGATTAAAATCTACCTCTTTCTAATTTTCAGTGCGAGTGAGACACGAGACGATCAGTCGCGCGCGGCGCGACTTGACAACAAGTTGTGCTAGACTTCCTGATTCAAATAATTGTCAAGTGATACGTGCCTATAGGTTACCTCAATCCATATAATATAATTATTATAACATTCGATTTTAACTGACAAATTCGTGTATGTAATGTCTCTTCGTTTATCTAGGATATTAAATGGAAATATTGCACTAGTTTTACTTATTTCGATCCGTGCTTTCCAAACATATCAATATATTTTTCTTTGCGTTTCAAATTGGTTTTCCTTAAAATCGCATGACGATTATATTATAGTATAACGCACGTTTTTTTTAATCTTCTATGGAATTGGATAGGGTATAAGTAGTCTTACGTGTGGATAAAGTATTAACGCGTGTGTAATTGGCCATTATGTCATTAACTGGCACAAAGGACTCCAAAGGAAACAATGTTTCGTACAGATTTATAGACAACCGTACAACATTGCCACTTTATCGTTAAATTACTAGCCAAAATAAACCCGAATTGTGTTTGGGATGCTGGTATTGCGCGACTAAGTTACATTGAACGTTCCGTGGTGCTATCGGAAATATTTTACTTCTTTTAAACATATATTGACTTCTCTTTGATAAGCAAGGACCGGAATTCTTCATAGCAAAAATCAAACTGTCAGAGGGAATGACCAAATTGTTTTATCGACAATTCCACTTATCGATGTTACGGAATATTATCGCATATCGACTAATACGATTATTCAGTAACATTCGACCTATATGTCATTTACGTCGCTTGATTGTCATAAGTAATTTCCGTGCCGTGTTACTAAAATGGTTAATCCTAAAAGAAAAACCACTAACAAATGGATAACGAAAGATTCTTCTCTTAGTTAAAAAGAAGATTCATACAAGATATATTGCTCTAAATGTTAGTTTATTCTTAGTATACTTGTTTTACCTTTTCATTGTGCCATATTAAAACTGCAAAATAAAAATAATTTCAGTTTTATTCCTTACCATTATGCTTACATACATTGTATATATCCAAAAGCCTGATTTCATTACTTTGACGACGATGTGTCATTAAGTGACATTTATTTATCGATAGTCGATAAAACAATGTGGTCAAACCCTCTGACAGTTTGATTTTTGCTATGAAGAATTCCGGTCCTTGGTGATAAGGTCCCCAAGCGTCAAAATGAATATACTATTACTCGTACTACAGGCTTACATACCTATTGGGCCTGCACGATTCCGTTTTGTAACTAACTTTTGTAACCAGCTACTGAATGAGAGGTCAATATTCCACATACCACAGGGTGACGTAACTAAAGTGGTCGAGTTTTACGTGAGATAACAGGGTCCAAGGTTAAGGGGTTGAGGTCTAAACAAATTTACATCGTAAAAATGTTTAATGGCCCATCGCGCTGAAATAGGGTGTTAGCGGGAACAACTTTATTACGCGTATAAATTCGCCGAGGCTGTCTTATTTTTTAGTGCAAGCAGTCAATTTTCTTGAAATTTAATTAACGTTTATGAAATTTCTGCTGTAATTATTTTCCTTGGGGCGTAAGAAGCGGAAGTGTGTAAGGTAACTTGGGGTAACAACATGAAACAAATCCCATCTTTAAACTCTGTTTCATTCACGAAGACCCGGCCTAGTCTTAACTACGCGGCTGTGGATAGAACTATCTTAGAACACAAAATAGTACACAATTATAGAAGTAGCGAATATATTCATTTAACTTGTACTGTCAAGGCTTCCCCTCCGTACATAATCGTAAGAATGAGTAGCTTTGTAACTATTTTATTAACTACTTATTACAATTTTAATATCGGAAAAAGACATCATAATAATGGTCATTAGAATGAGAGAATACAATTTTAAAATCATCCTTGTTTTTCCACTGGTAACCATTTCCCTACTTACTGCATTTCTTATTCGGCAAAATAAGAAATTTCGTAATCTTCATTCCAAAATAATGTATTATGTAAGCTTGGTTTTCATAGTTTTTGAAATAACATTTCTAACTAACGATCTCAAAGAATTTTGTTTCATTAATAAAATAATTAGTAGGATTATTCCTAATATATTAGATCCTTAAAAGGTTACACATTTCTGATCGGACGGTCATAAGGTTATTAACATGGGTGCCCTTGTGTTAGTGACTAGTTGAACACTTCGATCACTAAAAATAAAATAATTTAGAATAAATTATTTGAGCGTGTCAAACTGTTATTTAGACACAAGTTGTTTTAGAGCCACAGTTAATTGTTTAGAAATACTAGTCCAGGCAATGAACTGACAACTTGTATGGAAAAAATATCAAATTTGGAAATAATTTATAATAGCAGATTTTTTCTATGTAATGGATATATTATCAATTAAATAGTTACCTAGCGACAAAATCCAACAAAATTTCAGACATCAAAAAAATTATAACTTAACAAGCTTCTGAAAAGTCAGAATAGTTATTTATGATACAAGTGCGGAAAGTAGGTAATTCCCAACGAGTGGCGATGACCAAAAACACGAACTTCAGGGAGTGTTTTTGATCGACACGAGTTGGGAAATACCTATCCGCACGTGTATCATACAGCATTTTACAATGCATCATGCGAGGAAATAAAAAAAAATATGCATAAAAGGTGAAATTTTAATCGTCACGAACTCACGAAATCTCATTCCCGCATAGTGTGCGGGAATATTGTACCGAAATCCATTCCGCACGGGCAGGTGCCGCCCGACGCTGCTCGTGCTGGCATCGACCACCTCCCGTGTTTATGTTGAACCATATAAAGGGGCATATTCAGAGCAAGTGCATTGTAAAAATATTAATAAATGGTTTTATGTTAATTTTGGTTCATTTACATTTGCTCTATAATATTCAAGATAAATAATAATAAAAAAACAATTCATGCTTTATTTAAATTTATAATAATTACTTCCGGATAGAAAGTTTGTTGGATTCTTGCATAAAGCATCTTAGAATAAGGATTTAAAACGAAATAAACAAAAAAAAAGCTATTATAAATAGACCCCGCTATCGGAGGTGCAAATTGGTAGCTGTCAAGTTCTTAGGGATGGGAAAAATATTTATGATATCGATATCGATACTCTTACTTATTCTGTACATTTAGTTTTTTATGTATACCTACCATTTATTAGACTACAATTTAACATGTTTTTTTGGGATCCATGATAATCATTGTCATCAGAAATATAAACCACTATCAGTACAACAAAAATACTATGGTTGCTATTTTACTTTTCTAATGTTTCGAGTTGCAGGGCAGTGCATGAACGCTCTTGAGATAAACCTTTTCGATAGAGATAAAATACTGGGTTTATTGTTGAATAATTATATTCATCGTGGCTACACTAGATTATTGCAGATAATCAAAAAAACTGATTGTTCATTAAGAATACGATAGCCCTTTTGGTGGAAATAAAAGAGAGATTTATTAATTATTTAATTTTTAATTAATTTATGAATGGTTCGTACTATGAAGATTACGATAATTTGTTAGTAATGATGAAAGATTGAAGATTTTTATTTATATGTATATGAAAAATATTGAACAGACAATTTTGTAATTATAAAGCCCTGTTTTATAAAATAAACACGTTTATCTATCCAAATATCATAAACCCTCCATGATGCGTTCAAGAACCGCACATTATGACCACCATTAAACAAACTGTTTTGTTAGAACAAATTTCTTATCTGTGAAAATGTTATTATTGCTAAATAATAACATCGAATTCGACGCTATTATTACATTAAAATTTCGAACACCTCTGAAAAACAAAGCAATTTGATTTGACCTCTATTCTAATATCAGTCGAGATGACGTTTAGTTCGAAATTAATTGTCAATTTGCATACAGATTTGACAAATGTCGCACGTAAGTAAGATATCGAATGATATGACAGTTGGCGCCGACTCTAGTTTGTCTCTGAATTAAAAAAAATACTATGACAGCTGCCAGAAAACAACGCCGCGATGCCGGTCATAATATGCGGCTCCTGAATGCCTCATGGAGTGTACTGTACATAATTAGGCATTAACACACTCGTGTGATGTTCAGTCACATAAACTACTATTAATTAAAGTCTTAGACTCTCATTATGGTAAAGAAAAATTATCGACATATAGCTAGTATTTCAAAATAATTTGTACCCATCCCTAGAACTTGACAGCTACCATTTTGCACCTCCGATAGCGGGGTCTAATTATAAATTAATGTTTTTCAAAACCGTATTTTGTCTGGAGTATACTATAATTTGGTATGTGACATCAAGTGACATGTAAGTAAATTATTTATTGTAGGTGGTACGGTACATTCAGCAGCAAAAATAGCTAAGCGAGTCAAGTGCTCAAAATAACCTCTACACGACTCTAATGTCAAGAGGATAAGGGCTGTACGGATCATTTTGAGCGTGTTCTTTTGCGTCGCTACTTCTGCTGCTGACTGTACATGTAATAGAACTCAACTACAAAACAAAGAATTCCAAAACAGTTAGGACCACCACAGGTATAGTGGACATAAATGAGATAAATAAATCAATATTTAATAAATATTTGCGGACAATCTTACACAAATCTACCTAGTCCCAAACTAAGCAAAGCTTGTACTATGGGTACTAGACGACGATAAACATACTTATATAAAGAAATAAATACCATCATCAAAACATCCATGACTCAGGAACAAATATTCGTGCCCATCACACAAATAAACGCCCTTACCGGTATTCGAAACCAGGACCTCTTGGGGCTTGTGCACAAATCATGCGAGGTTCAATAGGGGTGGGGGGTCAGGAAAAAATCACAACAGATCACGTATGGGGGGGGGGGTACACCGGAGGTAGGTCAGCTTAAGAGGAACCGAACCAGCCTTTTTTTGTGTGGGACTCCGGGGCAGAAGGCCCAGACTACCCACTAAACCCCCAACGGTTGTCCAGCCATTTCACTTACAAGGAGGGTCAAAGGTTCGCTTACGCATGCAACTTTGACCCTTGCGACTAGCCCGCTTTACAGGCCTGGCCAGGAAGAGCGCCCCGGTACAATTTCAAGGCGCTTCCGACCCGTGGACTTTTGGTTTGCTAGGGTCCCCTAACCCTGCAACCTGGTCCACTACGGCGGGGGGAGCAAGTGTGCATAACGCCGACGTGCGCGCCCCGCTCTACGTCTGCGGATATGGGGAGCGGAAGGGTCGTCCTCCCGCGCTCTTTCCGCAGCCTCCTTCTGCGCCATTACGGACTTGCAGAAGGAGGCCATTGCTTCCCATGACCTCTCGCTGTCAAGCATCTTAGATACAATGGTTGGCAGCGAGAGGTCCCCACCCAATACATCGGACAAATTATGCCGCTGCCGCTGCGGCCCCCACGCCGAGCATACCTCCACTGTGTGGCGCACATCGTCTACTGCTGCGCCACACCCGTGGCAGCGGGGAGAACCGAACCAGCCTAACTTGACCTCCGTAAAAGATGCACGGTTTTAAATGTTGAGTGAATTTCCATCCTTTTTAACTTTATCACTATTATCAGTGTCAGCATTCACTTGGAAAGCTCCCGACGCTTGTTTTTTTAATGTGTATGGAGTGCTAGTTAGTTAAGATGACAGAAGTATTTTTTGACAATAAGTAATGTAAATGAAAAAGGTTGAATACCACTGTTTTAGAAAAAATCACAGATCTCGTGCCTTTCACGACCTTCTGGTACATTGAAAATTAATTTAACGAATTAAACAAAACTAAATTTACTCATATTTCACCAACAAAGACATAAACCTGTAACTCAGATGGAGAATGGTTAAATGTTACGTGTTATCTGTGTTTATGTATGGCGTCGAAGGCTGGACCAGAGATCGAACCATAGAGGCAAAAATAAACGCTTTTGAGATGTGGCTCTACCGAAGAATGCTAAAAATTTAATGGAGAGATCGAATAACCAATGTAGAAGTTTTGCAAAGAATGAAGAAAAAGTTGGAACTTTTGGAAACAGTAAAGAAAAGAAAAATCTCATATTTTGGACATATATACCGGAACAACAAATATCAAATTCTAAGGAAAATAATAGAAGGCAAAATAGAGGGCAAAAGAAGTACAGGAAGAAGGAAGCTAACCTGGATGGATAATGTTAAAAGCTGGACTCATATTGATGACGCTGCCAACCTGAGCAGAATGGCACAGGATAGAAATAAGTTCCGAGAGATGGTCGCCGTGGCACAGTAAGAAGAAGAAATTTACTCATGGTCTGTTGCGTTATGAAGCAAATATTATTTTTTAACTTATTTTATTTGTTACTGCGAGTACTGCGACACGTATTTTTTGTAATATTGTTTGTTAGCGACCCTATGCACAATAGAGTCCCATCTTTTTCATGGTATTAACTTATTTTAACAATATACTTACTATTGATTTATGACTACTATCTTTTTGAGACCTTGACAATTATCAAGCAATTTATGAGTCTCTACCGCTTCCTAATCTATTCACAGAGAAGCAATTGTCTTTACAACTTTTTCTTTGCTTTTAAGATTAGTTTGGTTTGACTTTGTACAAATATTTAATTTATTGTCACATTTAGCTTGAGTCAATCAGTAGTCATTAAGATAACTTTTGTTTTTTGCCAAAGCCCGATGCCGACATATATAGGTAGATAACACCATTTGCATTTAACTGACAATTGCATGAAGAAATCTGTATTTCATTATGTGTTTAAATTGTGTTCGCACGTCGACACATATTATAATCACAAATAAATACTGAAACCTCAAATAAACAATCAAATAACAACTCAACGACACGACACTCGTATTGCAGAACAAAACGAGCGCTCGCCCTGTAATTGCGCCACACGTAAGACTCTTACGTGAGATAGAGAGGCTTAATTATATTCTGGTAATAATGTCTTAAATTCATGAAATACAAAACTATTTTATTTTCATCACACTTGCTCGTAAAGGGTGTATTATAGGCAGGTGTATATAGCAGCTATATCCAATATACCTCCCGCGGGAGTTATGGATTTTTATAACTCCCAAGGGAGTTATGAGTTTGTGTTTGATCTGATTGGTTAAAGCAAATCTAGAAAGCCACGCCCCCTCGCCCTCCACTCGCAAATCTGTAAGTGAAGTGAAGTTGTCAATTTCGTCAATTTTTGATTGGTGCGGTTGTATGAAACTTAGATTTTTTAACAAACTTAGTCTTTTGTAGTTATTTATTTCTTATTATCGCCCTTGCATTCCGCTCGGGTGCCAAATATACCTGCGATCTGAGACATCCTTCGTTTAACCGCCCTAGTTAAGTAATGTACTATAACGTCGAACGTACAAATAGTCCAGGCAATGAACTGACAACTTGTATGGAAAAAATGCCAAAATTGGAAATAATTTATAATAGCTGATTTTTTCTTTGTAATGGATATATTATCAATACATACCTAGCGACAAAATCCAACAAAATTTCAGACATCAAAAAATGATAACTTAACTAGCTTTTGAAAAGTCAGAAAAAATATTAAATAATAGTGTACAAGATTGCACAACTTTTTATAGTATTTTTACATTTTTGTATATCGTCTTTGATTTTTATATACTTTTTATTGTCATATTTGACATCATTATACTTTTGTTTTCTTCAACCAAAACCAGTGCCTTTTTATTTCGTCTTGAATAAATGGTTTTATCTTTATTTTGGTTAATTTACATTTGCTCTATAATATTCAAGATAAATAATAAAAAAAAACAATTCATGCTTTATTTAAATACTTCCGGATGGAAAGTTTGTTGGATTCTTGAATAAAGCCTCTTAGAATAATGTTTTAAGATGATATAAAGAAAAACAACTCTATTATAAATTAATGTTTTTCAAAACCGTATTTTGCCTGGAGTAAAATGGGAGCTTAGCGATACCAAAATTTGGTGAAACGAAATCGGTTTATTTTTATATAATACTGTATCAAATCAATTAACCATATCCATTTAGACTTATCATAACTCAAAAAAAACATTCAATGAAATAAAACCTTATAAAATCTTACACTAGATGCATATGTCTCCTATGTAGTAGTAGTATCAAATCAACATAAGAGGACTACGGAGATATTTTTCTATAGAACAAAACATATATATGATATTACTGTTCTACAGGATGATGGGAATGACCCAAGCTGATATATTAGCAAATATAATGCGGGGTATTGACCGGGGAAAAGGCATAAAAACATGGTAATAGAAAAACACAATTACCATTTCAACGGCAGGTGCGGAATAAGCCGTAAAGCGAATTTTAGCGTTAACGCAAGTCTAAGTCTTATCACCAGTATTGGGACTTTTGGAGTAGGCCGGTCTTACGCAAATATTTATTGACGAATTGCTGGGTAAGACATATTGATATGGTTCCCAAAATTATTTCTGAAACATGCTTTTGTTTAGATATCTACAAGTGCTTGAAAAAAAATCGCCTCAAACAATTCCGTTTTTTTTATGTATTTTCTTGCCCTTCTAATAAAAAGATATATTTAATGCTGTGTATCTATGCACCTCTTCTTTACATTGTTTTTCTCCCACTTGCGCATTAAAGTCTCCCATTAGTATGATTAAATTTCTTGATCCTGTTTGAAGAAAATCCATCGAATCTAGAAAAAATGATCCAAGACCTTAATAAAGAAAGTGAAAACGTCGGGCTATCTTTGAACATAAACAAAACTAAGCTTTTAACAAATTCAGATAAATATGAAATTAAAATCAACAATGAACCTGTAGAATATGTAGAGGAATACATATATCGGGGACAGATCATATCACACTCGGATCAAACCACTAAAGAAATTAAAAGGCAAATGGCTGGAAAAGATATTGGTCCCTAAAGGAGGTTATGAAATCCACTGATATGATCCATATCAAGAGAAAGGTCTTTAACACCTGCATCCTCCCGTGCATCACATATGGATGTGAAACCTGGTCTCTTACAAAACATAACAGAAACATGCTAGAATACTGTCAAAGGGTCATGGAACGAAGCTTGATAGGTATTAAGAAGCAAGACAGGAAACGAAACACATTCATAAGAAAGAAAACAAAGGTTATGGACATACTTACCAAGATAGTCCAACAAAAGTGGAGATGGACGGGACACATGCTACGTAGTAACAAAGAAAAGCGGAGCAAAATCATAACAGACTGGTACCCTAGAGATGGAAAAAGAAGTAGAGGAAGACAGAGCAAAAGATGGGAAGATGAGTTAAAACTCACAGCGGGTCCTTACTGGAGAAGAGTCGCATGTGACAGAACACAGTGGAAGATGTAAGAGGAGGCCTATGCCAAGAGGCACACTGAACTCAAGAGATATTCTATAAACGCAGCTATCCCAAACTACAAAAAGAGTTCAGGATACCGGTTGTATCACGTTGTGCGGTCGGAGATGGTCCCCGCCATGTGTATCCGTCGCTTTACATTATTTTTGTTTTAAAAGGCCTCTGTGCTGTTGGCTTCGGCCCCACGCATGCCTTCCAAAAGTCCGGGACCCCATGGGTCCAGGATATGGAAAAAACATACAAATAATAATAATAATAAGCCCGCAGGGCAGCTTGTGGCGAGCTGTTGGGGAGTAACGACCCCACGGACCCGAGTGCTCCTGAAAGTCGGTCAGGGCCTCCGTCTCCGGCGTGTCTTCGTCGGTTGGAGTGGAACCCCAAGGGGGCCCGCAGGTCTCTCAGCTCTGGCTTGCCTTCATTGGCCGTCCAGAGAGGAGTCGTCAGAGCTATATTATGCTCCAGGGGTGGATGTGTTAAAGGGCATAACGCCGCGAGTAACTTCGCTCACCCGGTGTTGCTCCTGGCCATCTTTACGACGACGCTTTCAGGGGCTTATCTAATGAGCGGCTAGTCACCGCCTGCCTCGATAACTTTGTGTACAACAATGTTATGGCAGGTGTCCGGACCTTTTTGCAATAGCCCAGTTTCATAATCCACCCAAATCTCATAACCATAGAACCTGTTCTCTATCCATATATATCCCACAATAACCCTAATGCCCGTTGAAACCGGTTCACGGGTATTTACCGATGTACCCGTGAATGGGTTCTAGCAGGTGTATTACATCACATTAAACTTCGTCTCCAAAGGGCCTCTACGTGTTGGATCTATATCCCCACGCACGCCTTCCAAAGGACCGGGCTTTGTCCCGTGAATTTAAACAGGAGATACATAATAATAATAATAAAATCTATGCACCTTGCGCTGGTGTGGGTGGCTTGCGTCGCACACACAGCCAGCTAAACAAACTTACATACTAGACGCGTGGGGTTCTTTACGTACCTACAACCTATATATAATAATATGTATGTATTCTTGTAACGCACGACACCGGCGCATGATATATCCACTTGTGCATGGTTTTATCTTTAGGTAAATAAATATATCTTTATTTTGATAAGTCATAGATTAAGACCGTGCAAGATGCGAATGTACGTGTAGCTACTGTATATATAAGGCGACTGATTTGATGACCAAAGTTGAAAGTGTTCAGAGATACCACACTTTCATAAACCCTCCGGGGTGTATTCCACACTCCCCTTCCCTCCTACCTAATAAACATCTTATATTGCCAGGCAAGCACTATCACCAACCGCTGCCTGGCAAAATACATATTGCAAGATCAGTTACAGAACCCAAAAAAATTGTATTTATGATAATGCGTAAAAACCCTTTTGATATTCAGTACTTAATTAAAGTTCCAAAGTTCATTGGAAATTTGTACAAAAGTACTAACTTTTGCTTTTGCGTACAAACGCACCTAGCGCTGTAGTAGCCAAACCTAAATATTGCATATGCAACCCGAACTTACCTAATCCCTCGTATAGTTAGGTACGGATGCGTGCCAAAGATTTTAACCCAAGTATTTGTTACATTTCAAAGTCCTCATCTGATTGAACAATTTTGACATCCGCAAACAAGGGGCCAATATACGATTATATACTGATTTAATTAATTTAGTTGTGCTTCAGCCGACCCGAACGCCGCGGAAAATGATTTTAATGGCCCATCTATCAAGATACAGTTTACGATGACCATAAAGGAGGGAGATCGCCATTTTTCATCCACGTCTTTATGCGCGTTATGGAAGGGTTAAGGAAATTAGGCAAATAAGTTGCGTTACGGATAAACAAGTGAAAATCGATTCAACCGTTATTGGAGTTAAAAGCGAGTACCTAATACCTACTTAAATACTAGTGGCTCGGTGAGCTGTAGAACTCACGAGGCCTAGATTCACAATTTTTTTTTAATTTTCAAAACTGAATTGACAAACAAATAACTATATCAAAGATTGATTTTTAGGGTTCCGTACTCAAAGAGTAAAACGGGACCCTATCACTAAGACCGTCCGTCCGTCTGTCTGTCACCAAGCCGTATCTCAAGAACCGTGATAGCTAGAGAGTTGAAATTTTCACATATTATGTATTCCTGTTGCCGCTATAACAACAAATACTAAAAACAAAGTAAAATAATTTATTAAGGGGGGCTCCCATACAACAAACGTGATTTTTTTGCCGTTTTTATAGACGAAACGCGCTACTCGCTTATACCCTGCATACTTAGCTAATATCATATATATCTTTGCTAATATCTAAAAACAAAAGGCCATTGACCATCTGTGTGGATTGTACGAGTAAACCAATTTTAAGAAAGCTCTTCTCTGTTTCTTTCGCGCGCCGCAACCACAATCCAAATACGACTACGCAATTACTGAATACGTAGGTACCATAGAATTATAACGCCTAGAAGGATAGTTTCATACGGCCGATGCGCCAAGCGTGAGGCATAAAATGGATTAATGTAGTTGTGATCAACTCGTATTTACACGCGCCAATACGCACACAAACGCACCAATAGTGTTGCCAATACACATTCCCTGAAAATATATAATTATAATAAAACTACAATATGTAAGTTACGTACGCCCAAGATGAATTTTCTAATTTGTTGACGATGTCATTACCATGGTAACCATAACGCCGCTCTCGCAACATAAAAATATTTGGTCTCCATACAAAGTTTCATCCCCTTTTTTGATGAGATTTGACATAAATTATAGAAGTTTCATCCCCTTTTTTGACGAAATTTGACATAAATTATAGCCTATGTCCTATTACATACTGGTACTACATAAGGTACATTACTGGAAAGTTTCATAAAAAATCGTCCAGTAGTTTTTGAGATTGATTGGAACGTACAGCCATCCATCCAAACTTTCGCATTTATAATATTAGTAGGATAATTTAGGAGTTCCTATGGCCACCTTCCGTCCTCATCATCAGGCCCGCTCGGAAGTACCATAATATTGCATTGTCACCTAATTTAAAACACGTGTACAAAAGTTAAACTCGATTGAACTCTGGGAAGTTAGTCAAAATTGACTTGCAAGATTTGATCTAGATATACTCAAACATACACGGGGAGTCAAGTAAAAGCTTGGTACAAATCAAGTGATTTATCTTCTTTGTATTTTCAACCCTGCCGATTTGTATTTTATGTAAGTATATAGGGTCGTTTCGCCGGTAACGCGACCACCACCGGTTAGCGACCACTCGACGGACTAGGCTGCTTTAATTAAAGATATTAACATTTCTACAAACCCAACAGAAAAATAATAACTTATTAACTATTCTTGAATAGTATCAGAATAAGAATATATACAATTTAAAACCGAAAGCTCAATCCAAAGCAAGAAAAAATAACCTCAATTCACACATTGCTTCCGTGGTGTGTGCAGTGAATCTGTGAAAAAAATAACGCGACAGTTGGCGCGAAAACTTTAGTTACGTCACTTCATTTTATTATTATGCTGAAATTGGTAAATTGATCGTTTAAATGATTTAGCTGTTGTAATTATTTCGTTGAAATTCGGCATATTTAAAAATAGATTTAAATAAAATGGGGTGGTCGCGTACCCAAATACATAATTACCAAAGAAGTCGGATAGCGACCACATCGTTTTCTTTTTCTTTCCTTATGGATTCTTATGCGGCACCCGCGATATTTAGCTTGGCTAGCCAATTGAGTCGGTATTTAAGCCGCGCCAATCCATGCTATGTCCATAGTATATAATAATATATAATTATATATTATATTATATAATAATACACAATTTATATGAGATGGTTATATTATAAATTCGAAAGTGACTATGTCTGTCTGTCTGTTATCTCTTCACGCTTAAACCTATGGACCGATTTTGATGAAATTTGGTATGGAGATAGTTTGAGTCCCGGGAAGAGACATACCTAGGATAGTTTTTATCCCCGAAATAATCCCCTAAGCGGGTGAAAGTTTGTATGGAGCTACGATATAAACGATTTCCACGTGGACGGAGTCGTGGGCAGACGCTAGTGTAAGTAGAATATAATCTAAAAGTTAAATAAAAGCTTGTAAAAAGGTGGCATTTAGATACCTACTATGAATGGCATGTGTGACTGTAATAGCAATATATATAATAGCACCATGGTGTGAGCGAGATGGCGCGCTTTTTTCGATTCTATTCTTCATTGACACAGCAATGTAAAGTAGATTTAGAAGAGTAGCATTAAATAAAATGACATATAATGATGAATTTACTCGAAAAAGGATTAAATGTTATGTCAAATGGAGAAAAAAAAGAACAGGGGATTAAGTAATTACAAAGTTAAAGTATCTAAAGTTTTTAGAGGGGGTAGGTATATTCTATCCCTTTTCCGCAAAACGGACCTTCAGCATATGAAACGATTGTCATTTACTATGCCGCTCGGGGATTGTGACGTCACGATCCACTAGCGTGTTCTCTCTCTAACAAGAAATATTAAAACGGTTGTAGCTTCGTATGTTTGGAGATATATGAATGGGATTTTCGTCACTTAGGCTTATTATTTAGCCTTCTTTTTTTTGGAGTAATAATAAATGGTTAGTCTACACTCCTATTTGTAGTGGTATAAGGGCAGTTAGGTAGGTCAAACTTTGAGAAATAGGTCAATTGTCGAATCCGACTCGTCCGGGTAGCGTTCGGGAAGCTACGCTATGGCTTTTCGTCCAATATTCCGCAGTGTCTCAAGGCGAGAGTCTTTGACCAGTGTGTGTTGCCAGTGATGACGTATGGCACTGAAACGTGGTCGCTTACTATGGGCCTCATAAGAAGGCTCAAAGTCACCCAAAGGGCAATGGATAGGGCTATGCTGGGAGTTTATATGCGTGATCGCATCAGAAATGAGGCTATCCGCATCATAACCAAGGTAGGTAACCGATATAGCCATCCGAATCGCTAAAGTTAAGTGGCAGTGGGCGGGGCATATTGCACGGAGAACCGATGGCCGTTGGGGCGGAAAGGTTCTCGAATGGCGACCACGTACCGGGAGGCGCTGAGTGGATAGACCCCCACAAGGTGGACTGATGACCTAGTAAATATCGCAGGAATCGGCTGGATGCGGGTGGCGCAAAACCGGTCATTGTGGCACTCTTTGGGGGAGGCCTATGTCTAGCAGTGGACGTCTTTCGACTGATATGATGATGATGATGATAAATCGTTCTATTAACTACTTAAACACTATTTGCAAGAGTGGTCGCCAACTAGCTAACAGGTGGTCGCAAACCGACTAAAGCGGTCGCTATCCAGCGAATTCGCTATTTTGAAACCTTTTCCATATTTTCTCCTAATCTATGGATGAAAGTGATATATTTTATTGTAGGTTTCAAAACTTGACTATACTCAGAACCTATACGAATACCATATATTATGTGTGTACATTGAATAGGTATACATTTACTCATCTAAAGTGAGCAACTCGGCTAAGTGGTCGCTAACCGGCGAAACGACCCTATCAGAACAGAATTATGGGTAAATATATCCGTTACATTGGCAACACTACGCTGTCATGCCGCTTATAGAAAATATGCAATTTTGATTACTGTTTTACGTAAAAATACGAGTTAGAGAATAATACTTACGTGTGAAATGTTATCTTAGAATGTTTATCCTTCTTCTCCGATGCATTGTGACACCCTTTCACTGCACAAACCGTCATATTACATTACGTTTACAAATTTATTACATTTATTATTTATTATGTGTATACAATAATTATGTGTTAATCAATGGCCTTATGTTGTGTTGCGTTCCGTGGGTCACGTACGGTGCTGTCTGAAAATCAGCGCTGTAGGTGTCTATCTGACACCTCGGCATAATGCTGAGACAGCGACCTATTCACTGCCGCGAAGTCACACACAATATGTGTTAAATTGGCTACTCCCTTTGTCTCTGTGTGTCTTTTGTGTAGTAAATAAATGTCTTCTTTCTTTCTTTTCTTTCTTTATATTAATGAAAAATGTGGGAGCTATTTACACTTGACACGCGTCCTTGCAACTGACAAGCCGATCGGCGTACTGGGCCATTTATGTCCTACTTTTGGTGGCCTCACCGATGCGCGTGAACTGCGTTTCTATGCGTTATAATTCTATGATAGGTACCTACTTAGTACAAAAATAAACATATTACTAGAGGGCGGAGTACCGGTGGCAAATTTTACACAATAGGTATGGAGTCGTTTTTTTATAATTATTATTTTAGGCTTGAATAATAAAATTATTCATTTACCTAATGTACTTAGTATGGTACCTACTCGTAAATTGGAAGTAAGTACTTAACATTTATTTTCATAAATCGATTTCAGGAATAGTAATGATAATGTTTTGATAAGAAAACATATTATTATGTATTATAGATATTAACAACATATTACATTATATTTGTATGCTCGTAAGATAATTTCTATAAGTTCCTAAAAAATATTATGCAAAATAAATCATTTATTCGTTATTTATTTAATCATAAGAATACTTAGGCGACTCCATACATTTAGTGTGAAATTTGCCACCGGTACTCCACCCTCTACATATTACACGTTGATTGAATTGCGTGAGTGTACCTAATAGCATTTAGGTACCTATATAATAATGCCCTTTATTTTTCTGTTAGGAAAAAAAAGTTTGGCCAAAATTTGCCGCCCCCTAAAATGTGCCGCCCCCTAAAATGTGCCGCCCCCTAAAATGTGCCGCCCCCTAAAATGTGCCGCCCTAGGCTTCAGCCTACCAGCCTGCTGGTAAATCTGCCACTAAACCTACCTATATTCCGACCACCTGTAGATGATGTCATATGATAGCAGCATGACTTTATGATGGTCTTTATGGTTTTATGTATAGGTAATATACCTAAATACATTCATGCCATCTGAATTGTCTAAATATATATTATAATAACTGGCCAAGTGCGAGTTGGACTCGCGCACGAAGGGTTCCGTACCATTATCTATAAAAACGGCAAAAAAATCACGTTTGTTGTATGGGAGCCCCCCTTAAAAACATATTTTATTTTGTTTTTAGTATTTGTTGTTATAGCAGCAACAGAAATACATAATCTGTGAAAATTTTAACTCTCTAGCTATCATAGTTCTTGAGATACAGCCTGGTGACAGACAGACGGACGGACGGACGGACAGCGAAGTCTTAGTAATAGGGTCCCGTTTTACTCTTTGAGTACGGAACCCTAAAAAAGGAACCCTTATGGTGCGACTCTGTCCGTCTGTCCGTCTGTCACAACGTAAAATATCTCAGGAACTACTTAAGCTATCAACTTGAAATTTGGAACAACTGTTAAAAAGGTACACGTGTATGGAAAATGAAAAATTTTAATATACATTTTTATTTTCTGTGTAAATGCCGAATATGAGGGGGTTAAAAATTCAAAGTCTAGTAAATAGATCAAGTGTGGTATCATATAAAAGGGCTTGAATGGCACTTTTTAAAACAGTTTTTATTTTTTTTCACCTCACTAGCTCGGAAAGGCCTTTTTGTATGTTTGTTAACTATTGAGAAAATCGCTTTTTATCCACATGTGAAGAAAGTAGACGTAGAACGTTAAAAGCACTATGACGTAGAACGTTAAATGTTTATTTTTGTTGTTTGTAGGTATATTTTATGACATATTTTTCGTAGAAGATCGATATTTTTTGTTGAAGTTGTTAAAATCATAGCAAATTGTTATCAATGTTTTTCTGATTATTTTGATGCGATTTTGGACCTTAGTGGAAACCGCATAGAGTTACTATAACATTGTCGATCTAACGTAGGTACTAGGTAGCATTGACTTTTCAATTGTAAGTCACCCACCGAAATATATCTAATAGACCGTAAGCCCACTCCCAATACGCCTACGTCTCATGACAACACGATAAAATGCCAGGCACCTTTGATACAGCCAAGTATTTCCAGCCATTTCAGGACTGACGGAATAAGTTTTCTCTCTCTACGATTAAAGGGCTAAATGATGTCACTTGTCTCGTACTGTTGTCACATGACGTAAAATACCTACCCTTATAATTTTGACCGAAAGTGAAGGATTTTTCAAACTTTCGGCCAATTTTAGCTGCGATAATAGTCTGATTCTGGCTCAGCACAACTTTCTTGGCCTGCTGCCATGCATTTTGTGGTGTTGTCATGAGACGTAGGCGTATTTGGAGTGGGCTTACGGTCTATAAGAAGCATACTTAGAATAAAATATGAAAATGTAAATAAGTCTGTCATTTTCCAGTCAGATGTTTTGACAGTTTTGGCAATTTTAGTTTTTCTAAGGAGGTTGGTGACTGGTTCAAATTCTTAATGTCACCAAAAAGAAATAAAAATTTAGGTCAGTGACCTGTCACAGTAAAGTGAGATAGTGTGCGTGAAATGTAGTGCTGTGCGTTACTGGGGAGAATAACGATAACGTTTTGCCGCCTAGCGGTTTTCATTGTGTCGCGTATGTAGTTTCATTTTGAATAAGGAGCCTTAATCTTTTATGTCCAAGCATGCAATATCTGGACTACAATATTTGTATATCAAACGGCAAAACATAGCGAGACCCAGAATTACTGTAACACCCTCAACATATGTTTACAAATAAACGATTTGAATCTTTTGAATCTTCTTTGTTTTTGACAAACATGAATATCATGATATAAATTATCATACTTTTGACATGTACATGCGAATTTATACTGTAATTATTTATCATGATCTTATCTTATGCAGGCAAAATTAAATTACGTTCTAATGACACCAAAACAAAAAAATCGGCGGTATCATTGGACTAAAATACCTACTTAATGATAACTGTGGCTGTCGGCGGGCCGAAACGAAAAACAAGTTTTAAGTGGACAAGATTCACGACATTGTAATCGGCAATTTATACTCCTCGTGTTCAGACGTCCGGGTCCGAATTGTTCGTATACGTATATTTAAATAGTTTTGTTTTGCAATGTTTTGGTTATTAGTGGGGCTATTTGCAGTTGTGCTATTGTTATATTTATACGGAACACGGACTTTCGGCTACTGGGCCAAGAGAGGAGTAAAGCATGATGCCCCCGTCCCGTTCTTCGGCACCGCCAAGCGACAGTTCCTTCAGCAGATCAGCTTCGCTGACATTTACGACGAGATGTACCAGAAGTACCCCAACGAGAGGTTCGTCGGATACTATCTCATGACTACTCCGATGTTGATTCTAAGAGATCCCGAGCTAGTGAAACATGTGTTGGTGTCGGATTTCAACCATTTCTTTTCGAGAAACTTACACCCACTCGACAAGAAGCCTGAACCGATGCTCAACAATCTGTTCTCCTGTGAAGGCGATCTCTGGAAATTTTTGAGGCAAAGAATGACGCCTGCGTTTACGTCTGGGAAGTTAAAGGCGATGTTTCCCCTGATCGTATCGCGGGCTGAGAAGTTGCAGCAAGTCGCTGCTGAGGCGGCCTCGACTGGCTCGGAAGTAGACGTGAGAGATCTCATGGCGCGCTACACCACCGATTTCATCGGCGCTTGCGGCTTTGGGCTCGACACAGACACTCTGAACGATGAGAACTCCATGTTCAGAAAACTTGGCCAACGCATCTTCACCCAGAAAACACGAGACGTGGTTGTTGCGATCCTCAAATATTCACTCCCCAGTTTATTCACAAGCTTCCACTTCTTGCCCCCTGTTGTTGAGAAATTAACCATGCAGTTAGTGAAAGGTATAATGAAGGATCGGGATTACAAGTCTTCAGGCAGGAACGATTTTATAGATTTGCTTCTGGAATTGAAGGAAAAGGGGAAGATGGTGGGCGAGTCTCTGGAGCATAAGAATGCGGATGGCTCGCCAAGAATAACAGAATTGGACTTGGACGACGAGTTGATGGTGGCGCAGGTGTTCGTGTTCTTCGCCGCCGGGTTCGAGACCTCGTCCTCCGCCACCAGCTACATGCTGCATGAGCTCGCTCACCATCCCGAGTACCAGAGAAAGTGTCAGGAGGAAATCGATGCGGTTCTCGCTCGCCATGATGGCAAGTTATCGTATGACGCTGTAAAGGAGATGAAGTACTTGGGCATGTGCTTCAGGTAGGTGAAAAATTAAAATTGCCATTAATGGTGAATAAAAATCTCTAAATTAAAAAAAGAATCAGCCAGTTTGAAACTAAGCTTTGTGCTGTTACGAATGTTCTCAGCATCCCATGAACGGAAAAATATCAATCATTTTTATAGGTAAATTATTATTCTAGCTGTAAGTTAGGATAGTTTATATCCGACTGAGACAATTAATTAATTTTCCGAAATATACGACTTCATTCAATTTTTCATTTATTTTTATTGAAATCAAACGCTGCTACAACTGTCAGCTGTAAGAAACGTCAAAATGGCGGAATTGTTTTGCCTTTCACGTCTTATTAATAGTTTAAGTCCCGTCTACGATAGACCTTTAAGAGACACATGTCAAAAAATAACATAAAAAAATATTCGATTCTGTTATCCTATACTATTAAACGAGCAATATTTGTATATATATTTGTATGCATGTATAGGGCGTCCCACGCCTATACCACATGGAGGGAAAGTACCTTGAATATTGTAGATAGAACATTTTACTAAATGAAGACATTATTTTAATTTAAATAAAAATTTAAACTGCATCCATAGATTTTTTAATAATTATATGGTTGAACCGGGAATCGAACCCGCTACACGAGAAAAAAAAATACTCTGTTGCTTGATCATACCGATCGAAAGGCTACATCATAAAGATTATTTTTTGCTTAATAACATAGTGTCAGAAATAAAAGGAAGGAACGCACAACTTTAACGGGCTATGTCTTTATCATTCTTTGTTCGATTGACAAAATAAAAAATTAGGAAAGTAGCCAATTAGTGTGTTCTACCTACATAATATAATATGTATATAATTTTATGACACCATATTATTTAAAAATATCACAAAGCTAAATTAACCCGACTGTATAGTGTATACTACTTGTAATTATTCCTTCATGAATAATGTAAAGTATTCCAATATTATGTGTGCTTTCTTTCAGTGAAGGGATGAGGGTGTTCCCGTCACTAGGCTACTTGCAACGCAAGTGCGTGAAGCAGTACACGCTACCTGGCACCGACGTGACCATTGACCCCGGGGTCAAGATCGTAGTCCCGGTCAAGTCGCTGCAACTGGACCCGCTATACTTCGATGATCCGGACGAGTTCCGGCCGGACCGGTTCCTCCCGGAAAATGTTGCCAGCATCAATAAACATGTGTATCTGCCGTTTGGAGCCGGACCAAGAGCGTGTATAGGTAAGCTTTCCCAAATAACTTAAAGTAAACTAGACACGGCTAAAAGCCCATAAAATAAATGTATAACGGATTTTTTAAAGATATGAATCAGACCGGAATAACTCAACTGACCCTAACAGATTAAAACTGTAGGTACAGCTAGGTTACCTATCGTAGAGGCAAGGATGAGAATGGTGACACTTATCGAAATAAAGCTAAAGACACGGAACGACACAAATACGGAATACTTAAGTATGTTTACAGATGACTAAAAAACTCCCGTCTATGAATATCACAAACACCTTCGACCTTCACGTTTATTTCTTGTAGCAATTTACATAATTAGGTACTTATCTAATGTTTGTACAAAACATCTTGTTTATTTGGTGATTCGTCAAAAATATTCTTGCTGAATTATTTTTTAATTGCTTTTGTTATTTGTGATGAAAGGGTAAACCATTTCGCTATTGCCCACTTAAGGATTTCAATCACATTGAAACGCAATAAAAAAGAAAATATGATATATACCAACTTTTCATTACTATTTTCTTATGACCCAATAAGTGTTTATTAGGTCATAAGGAAATACTAATGAAAAGTTGGTACATATAAAATTTTCTTTTTTATCATAAATGCCCACAAAAAAATACGCTTGATTTAAATCCGATGATAGGTATAGTAATTAAGTACCTAGGTATAATTTCAAGACTATCGCGTGCCATGATGTTTACGAAGATTAAAAAAAATGTTCTTCTCTTGAATCATCTGAAACTCTTATCGATTATCGAAATTTAACAATATTAAAAGGCGGATACTGCAATTGTATGAAGATTAGTTTTCATTAAATTTGACCAACTTCTGCTGTTCAGATTTTTTTCTTTCCATACAATGAAATAATCCTTACATGAAACAGAGCCGTCCCGCGTCAAAAAAAAAATTGACCAACTTTATAATTTTTTAAGAACAACTCACGCTTGACCAAAAATTTTAATGAGCCAAATTTGTTTACATAAAAAAAACACCTAATGTCTCCTTGGACACTTTTCCTCTATCTCCTTTAGATTCGGATTTCCCCATACTGTCCCATTAAAAAAAAACACTCTGTATACTATCATCATCATCATCATCATCATCATATCAGCCGAAAGACGTCCACTGCTGGACATAGGCCTCCCCCAAAGAGTGCCAAAATGACCGGTCCTGCGCCACCCGCATCCAGCGGACTCCCGCGACCTTTACCAGGTCATCAGTCCACCTTGTGGGGGGCCTACCCACGCCGCGCCTTCCGGTACGCGGTCGCCACTCGAGAACCTTTCCGCCCCAGCGGCCATCGGTTCTACGTGCAATGTGCCCCGCCCACTGCCACTTAAGTTTTGCGATTCGGAGGGCTATATCGGTTACCATGATTCTGCTGCGGATAACCTCATTTCTGATGCGATCACGCAGAGAAACTCCCAACATAGCCCTCTCCATTGCCCCTTGGGTGACTTTGAGCTTTCTTATGAGGCCCATTGTAAGCGACCACGTTTCAGTGCCATATGTCATCAACTCATCACTGGCAACACACACTGGTCAAAGACTCTCGTCTTGAGACACTGCGGAATATGGGACGAAAAGATGTGCTGTAGCTTCCCGAACGCTGCCCAGCCGAGTCGGATTCGACGATTGACCTCTTTCTCAAAGTTGGACCTACCTAACTGGACAGTCTGTCCTAGGTCACAAATCACAAAAGGTTAGGACATAATCGTCTACAACTTCGAGCGTAAAGTGTCCGATTCTAATGGGAGTTGGTACTACATGGGCATTTGACCTGATTTTCGTCTTATCCATGTTCATTCTTAGACCAACTCGCTCGGAAGCTTTACTGAGGTCATCGAGCATCGTACTTAAGTCCTCCATGACTACTATGTCGTCCGCAAACCGAAGGTGAGTGATGTACTCGCCGTTGATGTTGATGCCTAGCCTTCTCCAGTCCAGAGTTTTCAAACATCCTCCAGTGCAGCGGTGAACAGTTTTGGAGAAATAACATCTCCTTGTCAGCTCCCCGCTGCAGCGGAAAAGGTTTCGAGTTCTGGTCCTGGAGTCGGACTGACATAGTGGCGTTCTCGTACAAACACTTCATTACTTCGATATAGCGGTAGTCAACTTGGCACCGCTGGAGAGACTGTAATACAGCCCAGGTTTCGACGGAATCGAAGGCTTTCTCGTAGTCCACAAACGCTAAGCAGAGAGGCAGGTTGTACTCCTCAGTCTTCTGTGTCCTGGCGGAGCGTGTGGATATGGTCTACGGTACTATAGCCTCTTCGGAAACCGGCTTGCTCAGGAGGCTGGAAGTCATCAAGCCTGCGTACGAGACGATTTGTAATGACTCTCGAGAACAGCTTATAGACATGGCTCAGAAGTGTGATGGGTCGGTAGTTCTTCAGCTGGGTGTTGTCACCCTTTTTGAAGAACAGCACCACCACCCCTCCGTTCCATGCCTTTGGCGTTCTCCCTTCCAGTTAGACGGAATCGAACAACTTCTGAAGGGCCGTAAGGACCGGTTTTCCACCCGCCTTCAGGAGTTCGGCTGTTATTCCATCTTCACCGGGTGCCTTGTTGTTCTTGAGCTATTTAAGAGCCATTACAATCTCGTACAGGCTGATGTGTGGGATGTCGTCGGTATAGTGTCGGGTTAGTCTAGCTCTATGGTCTTCCGCCAGACCAACTTCGGGTCTGCGAGTTGACATATAAAGCTGTCCGTAAAAGCGCTCTATTTCACCCAGAATCTCAGGTTTAGAAGAAACGATTCTACCATCTTCAGTCTTTAACTTGGCGAGCTGGCTCTGCCCAATAGACAGATCTCTCGAGAACACTTTAGAGCCCTTATTACGCTGGATGGCCTCTTCAATACGATTCGTATTGAATTGGCGCAGATCGCGCGTAAGGGACTTGGAAATCTGTTTATTGAGCTGCCGGTATAAGGTCGCATCGGCTGAAGATTGTAGGACCATTTCACTCCTTTCCTTCATAAGCTTCTGGGTGGAGCTAGAGAGCCTTTTGGTTCTGTTGGTCCGTTGGGCCTTGAAAAACTTAGACCCAGTGGCACGGACAGCTTCCACAAACCCGTCGTTCAGTTCGTCCACATCGCCACCTAGACAATTGAAACGGTTTTGAAGTTCGAGCTGAAAGCTTTCGTGGTTTTGAATTTGGATTGGTGCAGGACGGAGCGTAGACTTCATCAATCGAGATCGCTCCTGCTTGACGCGTATATTCAATATGCCTCTTACCACACGGTGATCGCTCCCGGTTTTAACCGTATTGATCACAGAGACATCATTGAATATATGCTTCCTCGTCGACATGATGAAGTCAATCTCGTTTTTAGTCACACCATCGGGACTCATCCAGGTCCACTTTCTGTGCTCGCGTTTCTTGAAGAAGGAATTCATCATGTAGAGTCCCTCCTTCTCCAAGAAACCAGCCAGTAAGTAGTTGGCCCCGGTGGTTCCGACTTCCAATTCCAAATTGTCCCACTATCAGCTCTTCACCATCTCTCTTGCCCAGTTTAGCGTTAAAGTCCCCCATGACAACGGTGAAGTAGGTTTTGGAACTATGCATGGCCTTAGATATATCCTCATACATAGCCTCCACCTCGTCGTCGGAGTGTGTCGAGGTCGGTGCGTAAACCTGTATGACCTTCAACGAGTATCTCTCGGATACTCTGAGTATAAGGTACGCCACCCTAGTCGACACACTCTCGATCTTCACCACGTTGTTCACGAGGGACTTGTGGACGATGAACCCGACACCTCCCTGGGACTGTTATATACTATACTATATACTATATTAATATTATAAATGCGAAAGTGTGTCTGTCTGTCTGTCAGTCTGTCTGTTACCTCTTCACGCCAAAACCGGTGAACCGATTTAGATGAAATTTGGTATAGAGATAATTTGGGTCTCGGGGAAGGACATAGGGTAGTTTTTATCCCGGAAATCAAACCCTGAGGGGATTAAATTGGGGGTTGAAATTTGTATGGAGCTACTTAAACCGCTGCACCGATTTGGATGAAATTTGGTATATATATATTTTTTTAATATTACTACAGTGGCAAGAAACTTACGGCCTGCCTGATGTTAAGTTGGTACCGTCGCCTATGGACACTTGTGACTCCAGAAGAATCACAAGTGCGTTGCCGACCCTTTATTCACTTGAAGATTCGCTGTGTTGGCAGATAGAGACATGCAGGCCCCTCACTCCCAACACAGCGCACCCTAGGGAGCTCTGGCGACCTTACTCACCACCAGGAACACAACACCACATACTTCATAGTATATAAATAGTTTGAGTCCCGAAAAGGACATAGGATAGGTTTGATCCTGGAAATCATCCCCTAAGGGGGTAAAATGGGGGGTGAAAATTTGGATGTAGCCCATTTTGATGAAATTTGTTTTAGAGATAATTTAAGTCCTGGGAAAGGACATAGGAAAGTTTTTATCCCGGAAATCATCCCCTAAGGGGGTGAAATTATGGGTGAAAATTCGGATGGAACCCATTTGAATACAATTTGATACAGACATAGTTTGAGTCCTAGGAAAGCACATAGGACAGTTTTAGTTCTGGAAATCACCCCCTAAGGGGGTGAAATGGGGGGTGAAAATTTGGATGTAACCCATTTGGATGAAATTTGGTATAGAGATAGTTTGAGTCCTGAAAAATGACATCAGATAGTTATTATCCCGAAAATCATTCCCTTAGGAGGTGAAATAGGGGTGAAAAATTGGATAAAACCCATGTAGATGAAATTTGGCATAGAGATGGTAGGAGTTCCAAGGAAGGACAATGCATAGTTTTTATCCCGAAAATCATCTCCGGAGGGGGGGAAATTAAGGGTGAATATTTGGATGAAATCCATTTAGATGAAATTTGGTATGGAGATAGTTATAGAGTCCTGAGGAAGGACAAATGATATTTTTTTATGCCGGAAATCATCCCCTAAGCGGGTGAAATGGGGGGTGAAAATCTGGATGAACCCATTTAGATTAAGTTTGGTTTAGAGATAGTTTGAGTCCTGGGAAAGGACACAGGATAATTTTTATTCCGGAAATCGTCCCCTTATAGGGTGAAATGGGGGACGATAATTTTGATGGAACCCATTTAGATGAAATTTGGTTTAGAGACAGTTTGAGTCGTGGGAAAGGACAGAGGGTAGTTTTTATCCCAGAAATTGTCCCCTAAGGGGGTGAAATGGGGGTGAAAATTTGGATATAACCCATTTAGATGAAATTTGGTAAAGAGATAGTTTGAGTCCTGGGAAAGTACATAGGATAGTTTTTATTCTGGTAATAATCCCCTAAGGAGATGAAATAGGGGGTGAAAAATTGTATGGAACCCATTTAGATGAAATTTGGTGTACAGATAGTTTGGCCGCGGAGAAGGACAACGGAAACCTTTGATCACGAAAATAATCCCCTATTTCATCGGGGGTGAAAATTTGGATGGATCCTATTTAGGAAATATAGTATAGAGATAGTCCCGGGAAAGGACAATGCATTGTGCTACCCGAATTTCACCCAGATTAAAAAAGTGAAACAGTGGAAAAGGCAAACGCTACAACACGAAGAACTACTAGAACACTGGCATTGGCCCTTACCAACACAAAGCCGACAAGTATACATAGTGACGAAGAAGGGCTTCATGATCACAATAAGTATCTAACGCTTATAAGTGATAAGGATAAAAATATATTTAGTTTAAAGGCTGAAATAAAATCTATGAAAGAGAACTGCAAAACAATCCAATTAAAATACGACGGAATTAAGTCAACTTATTCCAAATTAAATGAAGAAAACGAAGCTCTCAAAATTCTTGTGAAAGAAAAGGAAGAGGCTTGTAATCAGCTAAAAATCCAACTAGACAGATTCTTACATGAAAATAATGATCTCACATTACAAATAAGTCATATGGAAACGGATAACATTGACATTTTAACGCCACTAAAATCCAAGATTATTAAGCACGAGCAACAAAATATTAATTTGGCGTCCAGAATTGAAGAATTAGAAGAAGAAAATATGGAATTGTTAACGGAAATTAAAAGTATCAGGGAGCTTTCAGGAGACCAAAATATTATAAATGAACAGTCGAGAATTACAACACTAGAAGAATGTAACAAGAAATTAAATAAAGAAGTGAATAGACTAGTACGTCGTCTAAGTAATATTACTACTAATTACCAAAAGCTACAAAGAAACTTCAAGTTATTGAAGAAGAAAGGAAGTACTATCCTGCAAGTGCAGCGCTCTATAAAAATGCTACAAAAAAATTTAGAACAGGTTACCAAAAATTTGGCTAACACAATCAAGAGTGATCCTTCTTCTAGTGGCAAAAACAATAATACACAAACAAAAGAAGACCCGCAGAGCAGCTTGGTGACAATAAAAAATCCTGTACAACGTGTGAGTAATAAATGTGAGGATAATGAAAAGAAAACGAAGCCTAAACTTCTCGTCGTATCGAACCTGCATGGTACAGAACTGGCATTCATACTCAACAAGATTAGGAAAAAGGACTATGACATATGCACTGATGTTATCTACCTGGGCACGACTAAACGAGTACTGATGAATATAGCCCAAAAGACAAAGAATTTTTCAAAACAGGACTCTGTGGTGATCATGACCGGAGGGAGTGACTTAAATTATATATACCCCTAATAACGTTCTTAATTATATAGACGATGCAGTTAAGACTCTTTCACACTGTAATGTTATTGTCTGCAACAATGATTATTCCTTTAATGGATTTATAAATGAAATTAATAATGCATTTCAAAAGCTAATCTGTAAATATAGCCACGTGTTTATTGCATGCATAGGAGAAAATTTGACATACAATGATTATAAAGATGGTTATAAATTAAACAAAAAAGGCAAATATAAAATATGCCTTACAATTAATAAAACACTTAAATTAATTAACGAAAAAATGTATAATAGTCTTACTTTTTTATGAATAATGACATGTCTCAATCACACACAACCAAAATCAAAAATCAAAATCAAAATCAATTATTTATTCTGCAAATAGGCCACAAGGGCACTTTTACATGTCAAATGGTGTTCTACAATATAATATTAATAATCTTACACAATAATCATTTTAAAATTGCAGATTTTAACTAATTAGTACCTAAATGGTTACAAACTAAATGTCACTGAATGAAAACTAGAACAATCCAAAATTGTAAAATATTATCAAATACATTCGATATAAGGTCTGTATCAGAATTAACAATAAGTTTATGATATAATTTAGTACCCCAGAGATGTATAATGTCTCTGAGCATCCAAATACAATTAATAATTATTCTAATGTTCTTATAGAGATGTATACTGTCCCTAAGCGTTAAAAAAAAAAAAAGGATCATTAATGTAATATTGTCAGAGATGTACAGGGTCAATAACAATAAAACGTGTCAAGAACAGAATGATGTCTCTCGTCAAAATAATGATAGTCGAAAACAATGTATTTTTCCTTATGCACCTCAACATAAACAGACTTAGAAACAAATTGTTCAGCTTAGAAGCATATTTAGAATGTGAAGTACAACAGAATCCCCCTGTCATTGCAATTACTGAGACATGGCTTGAAGCTGATGAATCACAATCTATTAAGTTACCAGGTTACTGTGTTGCTGTGGATACAACGCGTGTTCTCTCTAAAGGTGGAGGGACACTTATTTTTGTTAGAAATGACATAGCACAGAATTGTACGCCGCTAGAGACATCTTTGTACTATAAAGAAAAAACTGTGAATTGTGTGGAATTTGTATTTAAATGGATAGGAAAAAAATCTTTGTTATAGTTATATATAGATGTCCACAATCCAACTTTAAGCAGTTCATACACAACTTGGAGCAATTTTTACACAACTTTAATAAACATAACGTCCTTATATGTGGTGATTTTAACATTAATATAGCAGATACTTCATCCCAAAATACAAAACAGTTTCTACAGATCTTACTTGAACACAATCTAAAACCAACAATTATACGACCGACACGGACCACACATGCGACTGCTACAACTATAGACAACATATTCACTGACATTAGCACCCATACTAAATCAATGGTCTTGCCGTGTTCATTCTCTGATCACGACGTACAGCTTATATCACTCAATAGTTTCCTGAGTAACAAAAAATCAAATAAGGTAGTTAGGAAAAGGCGGTACACTAAAGCGGCAAATCAGAAATTCAGAAATGCTCTTGAAATGATCAATTGGCACGAGGCTTTACTCAACTTAGATCATAATCAACAAGTAATAAAATTTTATGAAATCATGTACGATCTTATTAACGAATACTATCCAGTTAAAAGAATAGTTATTAAAAATAATACCTATAAGAAATGGCTTACAAGGGGTATTAAGAAATATTGTAGAAAAAAAAGAAACATGCTTGTTAGCCTTAGACATAAACATGACGATAAATTATACGCTTATTACAAACCATATCAAACAGTACTTAAAAAAACACTCACTACAGCAAAAAGGTTATATACAAAAAAAAACAATTAAGAATGCCAAATGTAAATCGAAAGCAGTATGGAATCTAGTGAACGAAAATACCGGCAAGCCTAAGTTGCTTAAACAATTAAAATGGAAAATAAAAACAGGCGATGAAATAGTGAGAGATCTCAAATGTATATGTAACACTTTTAACAATTTTTTTATTAATATTGGCAGCTCTAATAGATGTCATCCTAATAATGACTTTAGTATATTTCTTAAAAAGAAAAAAGTCGATAATACAAAATCCATGTTTCTGTCACCAATATTCGAACATGAAATCATAACAATAGTAAAAAATCTGAAAAATAGCAATGCATGCGGGCCTGACGAGATACATACTTCCTTAATCAAAAATAATATTGATATTCTATGTATACCATTAACACATATATTTAATGAACACATTAACGCCGGGGTCTTCCCTAGCGTACTTAAGCACGCAAAAGTAATCCCTATTCACAAAAAGGGA
Organism: Epinotia brunnichana; assembly: GCA_963854355.1. NCBI lineage: Eukaryota > Metazoa > Arthropoda > Insecta > Lepidoptera > Tortricidae > Epinotia > Epinotia brunnichana. The sequence goes on from OY977944.1 coordinate 18,084,614, forward strand.
AGTGTTATGGATGTCGGTAATTATAGGCCTATTTCCCTATTGTCTGTCATAGCCAAAGTCTTTGAAAAATGTCTTGCTATAAGAATAGAAAAAAATCTTAATAATCGTAACTACCTGTCAATAAATCAATATGGGTTTCGTAAAAATAGGAATATAGTGTTGGCGGTAACAGGGCTGGTCACTGAAATAATGAATAATCTTAATGATGGTATGAAGTGTGCTGGTATATTCTGTGACCTCAGTAAGGCTTTCGATTGTGTAGACCACAAAACATTATTACATAAATTAGAATATTACGGAATACGCGGCTCTGTACATTCCTTATGATCCTCATATTTATGCAACCGTCAGCAATATGTTGAGTTTAGGCACACAGATGATGCTGGAAACGAAGACTCTGTAAATTACGATGTAAATAATATCAGATGTGGAGTTCCGCAGGGATCTGTTCTCGGACCACTGCTATTTATCATATTTATCAATGATTTACCAGACAATATCTCCTCCGGAACTCCATACCTATATGCCGATGATACCAGCATTATATTTAAAGGTGAAACTTACGATGTACTGAACAATGTCACAAAAGATGGTTGGAACAGTATATGTAACTGGTTTGATGCAAATGGTTTAAGATTGAACTATGAAAAGAGCTTCTACATGACGTATAGGCGTGCTGTTAATTCCGATGACTGTATACTGGAACTACCGATAAGCAAAACGGACTCCATACGCTTCCTTGGTATTGAGCTGGATCCATATCTTAGATGGCACAATCATATTGACTATATTTCAAAAAAACTCGCAAAAGCTTGTTACTCGATAAAATCGATGGCAAAAATTGCAGATGCCAATACACTTAAAATCATTTATTTTTCCTATGTAGAAAGTCTCATTAGGTATGGCATAGAAGTATGGGGCAACAGCACTAGTGTCAATAAAATTCTTCTTATACAAAAAAAGTGTCTTCGATTTATAGAGAGATGTTTCCCCGTTACACATAGACCACTTTTCAAGAAGCATTGTATCAATACGGTTATTGCATTGTATATTTATCAAATATCCATTTATGTCTACAAAAACAAAAGTTCTTACACGACAGTTCACCAAACACAAAGATACGCGTTAAGAAGAAATTCTGATTTGGCACTACCTAAGTTTAACTTCATGCAATACAAAAAAAGTATTAATTATGTAGCTGTTCAGATATACAATCATCTTCCAAACCACATAAAACAGTCGGACAGATTGAGCGTTTTCTCAAACCAACTCAAGACATACTTAGGTCAGAGACCATTTTACAGCCTCAACGAATTTATTGCTAAATTATTGGACTGAATATTATCAACTGTTTTTTTATTTATGTTAATTTGCTACCTGACATGTCTGTTTTGTTGATGTTGTTTTTATAATTTTAAAATGTAACGTGTCTAACATACCTACACACTATGGTTTTATGTTATTTGTAAATAATTGCTAAGTTGCCCAAAGATATTTTATTATTGTATGGTTGTTATGTGACTCTATATTTATATATTATTTTTCTTGTTTTTTGTTCTATGTGTGTGTGTTTTGATGTATACAATTTTTGCATGGTATTTATTGTTTAATAAGGCAAAATAAAGATCAATCAATAGTTTTTATCCCGAAAATCATCTCCTGAGAGGATGAAATGATGGGTGAAGATTTTGATGGAACCCATTTAGATGAAATCTGGTACAGAGACAGATTGAGTCCCGAGGAAGGACAAAGAATAGTTATAATCCCAGAAATCAGCCTTTAAGGGGGGAAAATTGGGGGTAAACATTTGTATGGAGCTACTAATTAGAACAGAATTAAAATTTGGATGGAACCCATTGAGATGAAATTTGGTATAGAGATAGATTTCGTCCCGAAAATGGGTGTGAACATTTGGATGAAACCCATTTAGATGAAATTTGGTTTAGAGATAGTTTGAGTTCCGGGAAAGGACATGCGATTATTTTTATCCCGGTAATCATAAGGGGGTGAAATGGGGGATGATGATTTCTTTGGAGCTACTATACAACCGCTGGACCCGTTTAGATAAAATTTGATATAGAGATAGTTTGAGTCTCGGGGAAGGACATAGTATATTTTTTATACCGGAAATCAATCCCTAAATGGGAAATGGAGGGTGAATAATTGTATCGAGCTACAACATAAACGAGTTCTACGCGGATGGAGTCGCGGGCAGAAGCTAAACTGGAAACTGTAACTTCGGTCAAAAACTACAAAACAAATTACAGTGTTTTTTAAAAATTAATTCCTTAAGGAGGTCAAAGGGGTTGGAAGTATGAATGGGGAACAAGTAATTTTTAAAGTAAGGGAATTCTTCGGTCATATAATTTCGGTTATTTGGTAAGCCATTAATTAGTCAAAACACATAATCCAAGTGCTAGCAGAGAATAGTTGGTTACTTAAGTTAAGTAAGAGCGACCCTTACAGAACCGAACAGCTATCAGAAATAGAAATTAGAATTTCGATGCTCACAGAACCGAAAAGAAGGTAATGTTAGATTGAGACTGCGGATAAATGATCCGTACTCAAAGAGTAAAACGGGACCCTATTACTAAGACTCCGCTGTCCGTCCGTCCGTCCGTCCGTCCGTCCGTCCGTCTGTCTGTCACCAGGCTGTATCTCACTGATACCGTGATAGTTCCAGCTGAAGTTTTCACAGATGATGTATTTCTGTTGCCGATATAACAACAAATACTAAAAACACAGAATAAAATAGTTTTTTTATAGATAATGGTACGGAACCCTTCGTGGGCGAGTCCGACTCGCACTTGGCCGGTTTTATTAATTTAAGATGTTTACTTTGGCTAATCAAAATGATTTATTCTCTAACCGTTAAATGGAAACTGGGGATAGAGATGGAAATTTCTACGTTTTTTGGTATAAGCTCATTTTGCTTTCAAACGTGAAAACTACTGAACGGATTTAGACAAAAATTTTACAGTATTGTACTTATAGTTAAGTAGACATCAAAAAAAAAATTATCCTTATACATTATCCTTATACATTACCTTAAAAAACACAAACTTAAGCAGAAACGTCTGCTGATTATACTTTAAATATGTATATTTGTAAAAACGGACATTTAAATTTTAATTTAATAGCAATTTAAACTAACAAACTCATCGCACTGTTAAACGGATTTTGATGAAATTTGGCGTAGAGATAATTTGACACCCTTGGAAGGATATAGAATAGTTTTTATCTCGGAAATCATCCCTTAAGATGGTAGAAGTTTGTTTGCAAAATTTGTTCTACGCTGACAAAGTCGCGGGCAACGGCTAGTACCTATATATTCTACTTTATATAGGTACCTTGTTACCTATACCTACTGATTATAAGATTACTATGAAGACTAAAATTATTCTGCGAGACAATCAGAAAGATTTGGGTAACATTTTTCACAATAAAACCTCGGAATTAAGATACCTAGTTATGACAGTATAAATAAAACGGATACGGATCAGATAAAGGCAATAAGATCACTTTGATGATTTCTAATGAGAAAAATGTTAACCTTTTACCAGGCGAAGGGATATATTCCTCCCACATCTTAAATCGGTTACCGTAGTCAGGTTTTAACTCCAAACCTCCTACAAAATATTTTGTCAATCCCTGAAAATAGTATTTAATGATCTTCATTCACAACACGCTTCTAAATCGCGTAATATATCTTTGTCAGCCGTTTAAATTCACTTGATCTCTAATTTCAGTAAACTACGGAGAAATTCGAACACTTTCCTTAATTTCTATGAAACAGTAGTACCTCTACATAGGTCGAACAATTTTTTGATATTTTGTAGATTTTGAGTGTTGAAAGGTAATGTAATCGTAATCATTGCTAAATATTCATGCATTATTGTGTATGACCAGAATTAGGATGCGGGTTACATTATCCCATGGCTTTATTAGAGTTTAACTATGCGGGAGCTATTCTTCCCATGGCCCGGTACGTAAGTAATAAAACAGTTTTTGTGTTCAACCTAGAGCAAATTCATGTACTATAAAAATCTCATTTTAAAGACTTTCCCTGAAGAATTTGGAGTTAAACCTTGACTATGATAACCGCTATAAGATGTGGGAGGAATATATCCCTTTGCCTGATCAAGAATATGATAAGATAAAATCGAGTATGACCGTTAATTACTTAGACAGGCGATGGGATAACCGTGACCCACATTTTTATTTCTGGTTTAAAGGAACATCTCCGACTTTCGTACATACATTTTTACAAGGCGTTCAATACGGTTGTAACAGTATATAAAGTACGTATGAAGACACACTAGTTCTTAGGGGCCTGGTAAAGGGTTAATAAGCAATGGGTATGTTGTTTAAGTAAGTTACTTCGATGTAATCCTTAAACGTCTGCTAGACGGTCGCCATGTATGAAATTGTGCTGCAAACAACTGTCTACCTACACGGTCGGTGCGGACCAAGGTCGCTCGGTCGGAGGGGCGTGTTGGCGACCGACACTACAAATTACAATTTTACAAATCGTAACTGGCAACACTGAGGCGCTTGACCAATAACGACTGGCCATGTGCCAGTGCTGCCACTCTAGACTTCTAAAATTCATGTAAGCTTCTTGAAACGGACCACTGATCCTAGGAAACTGACCTAATGGTTTGTTCATCAGGCGAGCGTCTCGGCTACATGCAGTCGCTGGCCGGGCTCGCCGCGCTGCTCAGCCAGTTCTCCGTGGCCCCCAGCAGCAGCACCCGCCGCAAGCCCCTCATCGACACCACCGTCATGGCCGTGCAGAGCGTCAAGGGAGGCCTGCCGCTCGCACTCAGCGCCAGGAAGAAGACCCAATGAGCCCAACCAATGTAAAATAGTCCCCCGAGCCTTTAAGCTGCTTCTTTGCGACCCAAACTGCACAGGCAGACCAACTTTAAGAGGACAGGCCGATGCTTGGATTCCTTGTGTGAGCGTATTGATAAGTTTGTTCAAGAAAGTTACCACAAATTTGAATCAGCATGAGCACAAATCAATCAAAATATTCGACACTCCAGTGGATACCAAATTTAATGTGATGTCTCTCAATGAACGCGGTTTAAGAAGCATCAATAAGTAACGCATGAATTAAACCTTAAACTAACCGTTATTGTTTTTAATTTAATGAGACCAACAAAACAACACTATCATGGAGCTATCCATAAGTTCTGGTAAATTTTATCACAACTGCTTCCGATTAAACTTAAAACTTTATCTATCTAGTCCCGAAGACATCTAGTATCTAGTACAGGCGTTATCCTAGTCAGCTCTCCATGCAAACATAGTTTAGTTCTCATTTTATAGTGGCATGCTGTCATAACATGAAACTTTTTGAACACAATAGGATCCGCCATATCTTGGTCGGAAACTATGTAGTTTCTGTTTCTATGAATTATAATTACCCATGGATGCAATATCTGAAATAAATTGCTATTATTATTATATAAATATAATAATAATAGCAATGATGCCCCGGACCTTTGGGAGGCGTGCGTGGGGCTAGGTACCTACAAAATACCAACTGAGCCAACACGTAGAGGCCCTTTTGACAATTTAATGAAATGCAAGGAGTACACCGAACGGATTCTGTCCCTGCCCGTGTCATGGGACGCACACAGAGACAGCACCCGCTGGGGTGTATAGGGACTATTGCTGGTTGATGGAATCTAAAGAAAACGGGTTATTGGGTGAAAATGATGGACTAGTGGCTGGGCTATTGGGTGAAACATCGGACGCCTGCCTAATAAACTGTCTCATTTTTTATCTCTGGTGACGGTGACTCGCCAACTGCTAGATGGGCCCCTATTAATAGCGACATTAAAAAATGGCCTAAGGGCAACACCAGTCAGAGAGGCTGGGGGGGTAGAGAGGTGGCACTGGACTTTAAACATATAGCCAACTCGCCACTTATGTGTCCACATCTACCCTCGAGCAACAGCTCTTGCGACTCCACTTTGGACAGCCAGTTAAGGCAAGCCAGAGGTGGGGGGGCCTGTCCAACCAACCACCCGATCGGCTCAGCCTGACCACAGGACACCCCCAGGAGCACTCAGGTACGTAGGGTCGCTACTCCCTAACAGCCCGCCACAAGCTGCCTTACGTTGACTGATTGCACCAGAAATCTGGTGGGCGATGGGGCCGTCATATCCCTACGCCAATGCTATTATTATTACTAGAACTTCATGGGGTGCGACTCCACATACACTGCATAATACGGCACTTGCACTCAGCTTCCCGGCTGCGGAAGCATAGGGCACTCTCAGTCAGGAGCAACATGTTGATTCGTAGGTTTGCAAGGTGAGCCACCGACGTAAAAATTACCCTTTTTAAGGCGTTCTGCCAATCATTTTACACCTGCAGCCTATGGATCAACTATACGCAAAAGGCTTACAGTGCCCTACGCGTCCACTATAATAATGGCTTTGGGATGTTGTTGGGGCTGCCGCGCCATTGCAGTGCATCAGGGATGTTTTGCGAAGCGCACACGGATGGGTTTCACGCCATAATGCGTAAGCGGGTCGCGTCCCTGATGAGGCGCCTGCGCGGCAGCCCGAACAGCCTCCTGACTCCTGGATGGTCCCTTCCTGTTCCATTGGGATAGGTTGCATAGGCCATCCAAATGCTAATTGTAATTGTAATAAAATACCTACTAACATAGTCATCACTGTTACTAACAAATTATGGAAATAATACTTCCGAATTAAATTATCAAATAAATATGCATGGCCCCGTATGGAAAAACTCTGCACACGCGAGCCAGGTTGACATAGCCCTCAATGAAACTTATTACCGGATGCCTGAAGCCTACCAAATGCGATCACCTGTACCAAATGAGTGGAATTGCACCGCCACCTGTGCGCAGATATGTAGCTTTTGCCGTGGAACGCAACAAACTACTTTACGACCCCCGACACCCAATGCATGCGCACGTTCCTGTACCAAGTAGACTAAAGTCCCGTAAGAGTTTCGTTACTAACGCAACCATCCAACACCAAACGCCCCAAGAGGCTCGCCTTAAGGCATGGAAGTCGCAACTCCCCGAAGCTTTACTACTAATCACACCTGAAGAACGCCTGCCCCCTGGTGCTAAAGAAAAATGGGTCACGTGGAAGGCTCTAAATAGGCTGAGGACGGGAGTTGGTCGCTCTAAAGATAACCTCCTGAAATGGGGAATCAGATCCGAGGAGAACGATGCATTCTGCGAGTGTGGCACCATCCAAACTACGCAACACATGATGCAGTGTTCATTGTGTCCGGCTACGTGCACTGCGGAAGACCTCTTAAAAGCTACACCCCGAGGGATAGAGGTGGGAAAATATTGGCAAAATAAAATATAGCTTAAATTATTTGATCCCTTCACACGAAGAAGAAGAAGTATGGAAATATAATAGAGAAAAAATTAAGTGATTAAATAAAATAAAAAATAAATAAATGTTTGCGGACAAACTTACACAAATCAACCTAGTCCCAAACTAAGCAAAGCTTGTACTATTTAATTAGAGGCTTTGTATGAAAAACATTCTACTCACTCAATTTTTTTTCTTGAAACAAACTAGTTTCCGACCTAGATATGGTGGATCCCATTTTATATACAAACATTCATGTTATTCTAGCTTGTCGTTTTCAAATGCCAACCAAACGATGATCATATCAGCCGAAAGATGTACACTGCTCGACATAGGCCTCCCCCAAAGAGTGCCATAATGTCCGGTTCTGCATCACCACCGCATAATATACTTTTGAATGAAATTTAATGTCTTCAAATTCCAAAGAGATTATGGCTAAAGCCACGTCTTTCAAATAAAAATAATAATCGAAATTGGTAAAAAAAAATATCGCTGATAAACAAACATACTAGTTGCGTGTTATTAGTACCTACCAAATTGCAGATGGCGCAGTACAACGGTGATACTCTACTATGAGCTGTGGGTCGTGACACTCGTGACGTGACGGGCATGGTGTATGAACGTTTGCACGGAACCCTCGGTGCGCGAGACAGACTCGCACTTGACCGGTTTTTTTGTTTGATTTGTCTGGAATATTATAGAGCAAATGTAAATGAACCAAAATAAAAACATTTATTAATACTTTTCTGACTTTCCAGAAGCTAAGTAGTTAAGATATAATTTTTTTGATGTCTAAAATATTGTTAGATTTTGTCTATAGGTAGTTAGTTGCCACATGTAAAGATGTTAAAACTAAATCATCTTCTTACTCATTCACAGTTCTTTAGTCACGGTATTACGCTGGGAATAATGAATCGTCAGTATAAGTACTGTTCGAATACAATAACATGGATACCGTTGTAAACAAAGACAACATACAAGAAACAACCGGAAACACTCAGAATAAAATCATTAAGTTTGGAAATACAGTTGCCCTCTTGATATTCATATTCATATTCATTTAATATTCATTTAATCATTGCCTTGTGTGTACAAAAGATCTTATAGCTACATATTGGTATGTCTCAACACAATCCTGTAAGCGCACTGCAATACAGTAAGTAGTTCAAAATTTAAACTATACTTAGACAATTATTTCAGTTGCGATTTCTTAATACTAGTCATTATTATTGCGATTTAAATATTCATTTACTGTGTAATAAGCATTTGCCACTAAATATTTTTTTAAAGTATTAATAAATTTATTGTTATTAGGCTCATTCTTGATATGATCAGGTAGCTTATTATAGATCTTTATTAACATGGGGTAAGGTCCTTTTTGGTGTAACGCTAGCTTTGATGTTGTTTGTAATAATAAGTTATTTTTTGAACGGGATTCATAACGGCAGGGTACGTCTCCAATTTTAGAATAGAAATCTGGGTGTGCTTTAACAAATTTACACGATTCTAGGATATATATGCCAGGTAAGGTTAATATTTTAAGGTCTCTAAAATACGGCTTGCAGCTATCGGTCTGTTTTATGTTTGTTATTATGCGGATACATTTTTTCTGTAGGATGAGTAGGTCTTGCACCGAAGTACTATTTCCCCATAATATTACGCCATAACTAAGCCACGAGTGTGCAAAGGCATAATACGCCGTTAAAGCGGTTTGTAAATTAGTGGTCTTTTTCAGCTGCCTTAATGCATAAATAAATTGGCTAAGTTTAGTTTTTATTTTGCTGATGTGATCTTTCCAATTTATATGGGAGTCGATTGTGATACCAAGAAGCGGAAACGAGGGTACGCATTCTAATTTATATCTGTCAAACGTAAAATTTATGTCTAATTCCGTTTTTTGAAAGGGCATGAACTGCATGATTTTTGTCTTGGTAAAATGTATATCTAAATTGTGGTCTTTCATCCAATTGAGTATACTTGTTATCGTTTGATATAATGTTTTATTAAGATTTTTATTATTTTTACACGAAAGTAACACTGAGAAATCATCTGCAAACATTACGCACGATTCGTTTATTGATTTTGGTAGGTCGTTTACATATATAATAAACAGCAAGCATCCGATCACGCTCCCCTGTGGGATGGAGTCGGACACAGGTTGGATATCTGACCTGACTGTACCGATTTCTCTTGACTGTTCATTTACATACTCAATTTCAACATGTTGTTTGATACTGTGGACGACGCGTGGCGCCGACGTGGTCGATGTGCGACAGGCCTGGGTTTGACCTTCGCGACCTCACAGTCACCTAACAAGGGGCGTTTAAAAACCGCGGCGGGCGAACCGCGCGTTTCAACCGCGGCGGGTGAACCGCGGCGGTTGAACCGCTCAGCGTGTTTTTAAACGGCCGTAACGCGCTCTGATAGCGCAGGTGCTCTAGGGGAGCACTAATCCCGCAGACTGAGCTGCACTGTTGAAGGATGGGGTGTGGGTGACGATAAAATAATACTTGGCGAAAAATAAATGAAACGGTATAATAAAATAATGAGACACAAACTACTGGTTAAACTTTCCCTATCACAATTTCCTACTTCCTATCACAATTTCCCTACTTCTTCCTTTCTTCTTCTTCCTAGGAGCTCCCACTGGTGGGGCTGAGCGAACACAATTCTATCCGGCGATTATAGCCTCTTTTATACCCCTAAGGCATTAAAAGTGGTGGGGATATAATTTTGAAGACCTCGCCCACTTTTACTATGGAAAAGCTAGTTTTTACGTTTTCCTGGTTTTCAGGGAAACCTTAAGGGTTTTTACATATTTTCCTTCAAAAGAACTATTTCTGAGCTATACATTACAATATCTACTAGTTTTCCTGCTTTTCCCGTTTAAATTGGGAAAGTCGATATTTACGTAAAATTACCAACTTTGGTAACATGAAATGGCTTTGCCAGGCCCTAGTGGCTTTAATTAACATTAATTATCAAAAGTGATTATACATACGTAAGGGCATTTATCGTACCTTCCTAACGATACCTCAATTGCTTTCGTACCTCATCTGGTTACGAAGCTATGGCCGGGTGAGACCGTCAATTTTCACATTTTCCTTAACGTGGTAGCGTAAGTTTGACTTTTGCTCCCGTCTTTTTAGCCAATCAGAGAAATCAACCTGAACCTTGACCATTATTGCACCATAATAAGCAATAATCTCTATGCATACGTTGTGTACATTTTTATTTCACATTTTATGTAACTCTAGTTACCGATGTCCCTTGTTGACGGACTAGATCTGGATATAGTCTCAAGTTGGTTTCTTTACAAATAATTTGGCTATCTCTCCCTCATTTATCAGGGGCTCTCCCCCTATCGATCTTTATGAAATAATTACTGGAGGTACCTGGTACCTTTATCTTTACTTTAAGCTATTTTCTTCGTCTGTACCTATTGTACTTAGGTCCTAAATAAATCACGCGCTTCTTATATGAGCCGTTTGCTTTAGGAGCTTAATCTGGGCACAATTGCCGTCCTTATGTGAAGGAATTATAGTTACACGTCCTTTCCCTTCGTGACCCGTAGGCCTTATCGTTCACATACTATACAACACCCTTTCTCTTCGTGACCCGTAGGTCCTACATTTCACAAACTACATTCTGTCGCCCACAATGCCCCCGCCGGTATGTATCGCAGATACATACTGGGTTGCAAGGGTAAGCGACAGACTACATTAAAGTCTTACGACATGATTCGTCATCAAATACACTTTTAATCACTTTCACTATCATGTTCATTCACTGTCTTTACTACTTACTTTTCTTTACTACCACCAGCCGCCGCTGCGGTTTGGTGGTGGATTCCGTACGGGTTGGGGGGGCGCATTTTCCTTGTCGCTGCCTGCCCCTCGTACCGGAATAGACACTTTCACTCTCATTGTCTCCTTTCTTCGTTCTCTTGCCTTTCTGCAGGCTGCTTCTACCAAAGCGACGGGCGGGCGTGCAATGACCAGTCTCCTCGCTGTCTCGTGCTTGTGGTCCTGAAGCGCAGCAGTGCTCGGTGCTGCTGGTGTAGTGGTGGCCGCTGCGACCGGCGGGTGGGCGAGGCGACTCCTGCGCCATTCCGCCCACTCTACTCTTCTGCTAGAAGAATTGGGGGTCATCTCTGTGGTGACCGTGGTGCTCCCGGGCTCCGGGACTACACCTGACCTCTTCGCTCCGGCGGTCGATATTTCGGAGGCGGCTGCGACATTGGCGCCTCTCGGTGTTGTAACTGTTGTAACATGGTAGGCCACGGCTTCTTCCATAGCCGTGGTTGATGACACGGCGGATTCTGAATTTCTTGACGGCTTTGTAGGTGCAGACTCACTCGCTGTCGCTGCGCGTGCTGCGTACCTCGGTACCGGCCCTTGAAACGGGACACACGGTACATCTGCTGGTTTTAGACCTCGCGGGTCTACGAACCTTTCTTCTTCTAGAACTTTCTCGAAGTTCTCCATTAATTTCTTCTTTATAACTTTCAACCTTCTACGCCAACTGGCTTTCAATTTTTCTACCTCCTGTTCCAACTTCTCTCTCTGACTAGAGATTTCTTCTATCTCCTTCTGGAGCTGTTCCGCCGTGTCTTCCTCCAGATCCCTCGGTGGTGCTCGCTCTGGTGTCGGGGCCCGGCAGTGGGCTCCGAAGATGTTGAGGGATCTGAAGGTCGTTTTGTTCGATGAGTTGCTGTCGCTCTGCTTGGCTAGGGCTTCGTGATGACGGAGCCCTGATGGTGGGACGCTGCAACCAGCGGCCTCTAGGCGTCCTCGCTTAGAGTTCTTCCCCCTGCGGGTCCTCTTTTCAGACCGAGTGGAATCGCGGTCGAGCCTGGCACCCCGACCAGCGACCTGCGATTTCCAAAAATGCGACTCCATGTCGCGTACCTGCAGCTAAACCTGTCTTTCCCAACCCTCAACTGACAAGGTACCGTAAATTCGGCTAACGTTCCGTCAGCGACGTACGCGCCTCTCGGATTAAATCCGGATCGAAGAACCCTATCGACCGTCAATGACCTGACGTTGCCTTTTTGTGGAGGCGGACTTGCAACTAACGAATTTAAACTTTAAAAAAACTGATTCTATATACTTTTTAAAAAAAACTGAATTTAAACTTTCTAAGCACTTTGAACTACTTGTAGACTTCTTGAGGCACTGTTGAGACTAGTAGGAGCTTCTAACTGGAGTCGAGCGAACACAATTCTATCCGGCGATTATAGCCTCTTTTATACCCCTAAGGCATTAAAAGTGGTGGGGATATAATTTTGAAGACCTCGCCCACTTTTACTATGGAAAAGCTAGTTTTTACGTTTTCCTGGTTTTCAGGGAAACCTTAAGGGTTTTTACATATTTTCCTTCAAAAGAACTATTTCTGAGCTATACATTACAATATCTACTAGTTTTCCTGCTTTTCCCGTTTAAATTGGGAAAGTCGATATTTACGTAAAATTACCAACTTTGGTAACATGAAATGGCTTTGCCAGGCCCTAGTGGCTTTAATTAACATTAATTATCAAAAGTGATTATACATACGTAAGGGCATTTATCGTACCTTCCTAACGATACCTCAATTGCTTTCGTACCTCATCTGGTTACGAAGCTATGGCCGGGTGAGACCGTCAATTTTCACATTTTCCTTAACGTGGTAGCGTAAGTTTGACTTTTGCTCCCGTCTTTTTAGCCAATCAGAGAAATCAACCTGAACCTTGACCATTATTGCACCATAATAAGCAATAATCTCTATGCATACGTTGTGTACATTTTTATTTCACATTTTATGTAACTCTAGTTACCGATGTCCCTTGTTGACGGACTAGATCTGGATATAGTCTCAAGTTGGTTTCTTTACAAATAATTTGGCTATCTCTCCCTCATTTATCAGGGGCTCTCCCCCTATCGATCTTTATGAAATAATTACTGGAGGTACCTGGTACCTTTATCTTTACTTTAAGCTATTTTCTTCGTCTGTACCTATTGTACTTAGGTCCTAAATAAATCACGCGCTTCTTATATGAGCCGTTTGCTTTAGGAGCTTAATCTGGGCACAATTGCCGTCCTTATGTGAAGGAATTATAGTTACACGTCCTTTCCCTTCGTGACCCGTAGGCCTTATCGTTCACATACTATACAACACCCTTTCTCTTCGTGACCCGTAGGTCCTACATTTCACAAACTACATTCTGTCGCCCACAGATACTGAGTCGCAATTTCAATACTATATTTTATATATTATGGCAGGCATCTTAATGTTTAAATATTAACATTTCTTTCAATTTCTGTGATAATTAAAGCTCTTGACAGACTCATCATTTTGGTAATTTAATGTCACCGATGACATTTATCAGTGGCATTTGTAGAAGTTTTAATACTTAGGGAGTCGGAGGAGGTTTATATATGACATTTCAGTGTCAACGAAGTTGCTTGCAATTTGATGCGATACGGTTCTAAGTATGCTCATCATTTTCATGGGCCGACTGTACAAGGGAAGTCAAGCTGACACACTTTCCTATAAGCCTATTGTACGTCTTTTTACACGTGCAGTCTATGGATGAGGCAAACAAAGCGAGCCTACAATGCGTTACGTGTGCAATTCAACAATATCTTCAGGATGCTGTTCAAGCTGCCTCGTCACTGCAGTGCGTCAGGCATGTTTGCTGAAGCGCACACTGATGGCTTCCATGCCATCATACGCAAGAGGGTAGCCTCGCTGCTGAGACGAGTGCGAGGAAGTGAGAATAGCATTCTGAGGATATTGGAAGGACGTTGGGATTGCCCTATGTTAGGGCACTGGGTTGGCATTGTGACGGGGAGGGTAAAATAACTCTGAGTTTTGCCCTAAACGATACAGTGCCTGTCAGCGTACAAATCATACTTTTCTTTTTTGCCTACTAACACTTAGCTTTTAAATTATTTTATGTACTAACAAACTTATGGATTCTTTGAGTCTGAAATAAATGATTTTTATTTTTATTTTTCATTTCATTATAAAGTAAATTGATCAAATGTATCTTTGGACATATGTAAGCCGTCTTTGTCAGGGCCGCTTTATTTATTCTCTGATACATTTTAGACAGGTCTGATTAATTAATACTAAATAGTTGTTAAAAATACTTTAAAACCTTTTACTCGAAACTGCCGAAACACTTCCATGACGTCTTCCCAGGAATCGTCAAAAATGAAGCTGTTGACATGTCTGAACATAAATCTTAAACATCTTTCCCGAAAATTGTTTATGCAGGGGCAGAAAGTTGGCACTGTATTATAAAGAAAGCATTTTGATTCAACTTATCTTTAAAAAACACGATGTAGGTACATAAGTATGTAATAATACTAATAATGCAGGTATACATTTTTTGTTACCATAATTAGCATTTGCCTTACGCAGAGTAATTATTTCCATCTTCGCACTGAATAGGGTAGACACCAAATAAAATAACCAATAATTATGAATTATCTCGAAATAGTATTTTTCACAATCGTGTTATAATACAGAGCTTTTTAGTCGAGTACCGTGTTTAGTCCACGAAGCTTGCTGAGTGGCCTAAGTAAGGTACGAGATTAAAAAGCTTGATTATAACACTATTTTTGTGAACAATACTTTTTGTACGAGTTCATTAAAATTAATTTTCTACGAGTCAACTGAACTAATTAAACAAACTCGATACTGTTGAAACGAAGTGCAGCCTATTGCTCGTACGCTCGTTGATATCTTAAAAGACATCAACGAGCGTACGACATCAACGAGTAAACTCAATAATTAACGCGATTCTATTGGTCCAATTTATTACAGTTCGGTAAAGCAGCCACGTGATTGGTCGAATTTATTTTAGTTCTATTTTCAATTTTTTTTCGGTTGTCTAGAGCGTATCGAAACAGTTATTTCGGTTGTTTTGGAAGTAACAGACTATTCAACGATGAAAAGAGTGACGTTGCAGTATTCTCTATGAAATCTTAATACACATATTTTAATCGTCGAGTACAAAAAAGGATTAATAATATTGTCAAATGGAAAAAAAGTAAAGCAGGGGCTTAAATAATCACAAATTTATAAGTGTCCAAAGATTTAAGAGGGGGCATATTCTGTCCCTTTTCCGCAAAACGCACTTTCACATGAAACGATTGTCATTTACTATGACGCTCGTGGATCATGACGTCATGATCCCCTAGCGTTTTCTGTATCTAACAAGCAATATTAAAACGGTTGTAGCTTCGTAATTTTTCGAGATATCAGAATGGGATTTTCGTAACTAGGCATATTTTTTTGACTTCTTTCTTTTGGAGTAATAATACAATTTGAGTCTATATTGCCTCGTAAACGGTCGATAATATTTAATTATCTTTTTTTAACTGCTTAATACGAATGTCACATGCTGTACACAATATTTCCCTGACATTTTCATCATAATAGAGCTCGGGGTAGTTCTTAATCCACTTATTAATCGTTTTAATTAGGGTTCCGTACTCAAAGAGTAAAACGGGACCCTATTACTAAGAATCCGTTGTCCGTCTGTCTGTCTGTCCGTCTGTCACCAGGCTGTATCTCAACAACAGTGATAGTTTGACAGCTGAAATTTTCACAGATGATGTATTTCTGTTGCCGCTATAACAACAAATACAAAAAACCAGAATAAATATATTTTTTTTCTTTTACAATCTTACACAAATTGGCTTAGTCCCAAACTAAGCAAAGCTTGTACTATGGGTACTAGAAGACGACAAACATACTTATATAGGATAAATAAATACTTAAATACATAGAAAACATCCATGACTCCGGAACAAATATTTGTGCTCATCACACAAATAAATGCCCTTACTAGGATTCAAAACCGGGACCTCCGGCTTCGTAGGCAGGGTCACTAGGCTACAGGAGGCTCCCATACAACAAACGTGATTTTTTTGCCGTTTTTATAGATAATGGTACTTTATGGTACGAAACCCTTCGTGCGCGAATCCGAATCGCACTTGGCCGGTTTTTTTTCACCATATTTAATATACTAGTAAGTAAATATTTTTACTAATTTAAATTGTTACAACAAAACTGTTTCAAGAATGCCGCTTCGACACAACCATGACAGATATGCAACTAAAAAGGTCAAATGTTAAATTACGATAATATCCACTTTAGATAATCATACACATTATAACTCTATAAAGTCTTGTTCTATTTCCATATCTGTTTTTGCGATGACCTGTCCGAGCTGTGCGCATTACTTACACATGTCTAATTTGTAATCGGCAATTTATACTCCTCGTGTTCAGACGTCCGGGTCCGAATTGTTGTGTTTTGCAATGTTTTGGTTATTAGTGGGGCTATTTGCAGTTGTGCTATTGTTATATTTATACGGAACACGGACTTTCGGCTACTGGGCCAAGAGAGGAGTAAAGCATGATGCCCCCATCCCGTTCTTCGGCACCGCCAAGCGGCAGTTCCTTCAGCAGATCAGTTACGCTGACATTTACGACGAGATGTACCAGAAGTACCCGAACGAGAGATTCGTCGGATACTATCTCATGACTACTCCGATGTTGATTCTAAGAGATCCCGAGCTGGTGAAACATGTGTTGGTTTCGGATTTCAACTATTTCTTTTCGAGAAACTTACATCCGCTTGACAAGAAGCCTGAACCGATGCTCAACAATCTGTTCTCCTGTGAAGGCGATCTCTGGAAATTGTTAAGACAAATAATGACGCCTGCGTTTACGTCTGGGAAGATAAAAGCGATGTTTCCCCTGATCGTGTCGCGGGCTGAGAAGTTGCAGCGAGTCGCTGCTGAGGCGGCGTCGACTGGCTCGGAAGTAGACGTGAGAGATCTCATGGCACGCTACACCACCGACTTTATCGGCGCTTGCGGCTTTGGGCTCGACACGGACACTCTCAACGATGAGAACTCCATGTTCAGAAAACTTGGCCAACGCATCTTCACCCAGAAAACAAGAGACGTGGTTGTTGCCATCCTCAAATATTCGTTCCCCAGTTTGTTCACAAGCTTCCACTTCACTCCCCCTGTTGTTGAGAACTTGACCATGCAGTTAGTGAAAAGTATAATGAAGGATCGGGATTACAAGTCTTCAGGCAGGAACGATTTTATAGATTTGCTTCTGGAATTGAAGGAAAAGGGGAAGATGGTGGGCGAGTCTCTGGAGCATAAGAATGCGGATGGCTCGCCAAGCATAACAGAATTGGACTTGAACGACGAGTTGATCGTGGCGCAGGTGTTCGTGTTCTTCGCCGCCGGGTTCGAGACCTCGTCCTCCGCCACCAGCTACATGCTGCATGAGCTCGCTCACCATCCCGAGTACCAGAGAAAGTGTCAGGAGGAAATCGATGCGGTGCTCGCTCGCCATGATGGCAAGTTATCGTATGATGCTATAAAGGAGATGAAGTACTTGGACATGTGTTTCAGGTAGGTGGACAAATACTTATCAGCCATTACTTGCATTAATTGTGTTGAAAATGAAGACCTTTTCCAAATCAGGAATAAGTTAAATAAATCAAGACTTTGCTGTAATTTGTTTCATAATGGTCTCTATATGTTATTATTATTAAACCTCGATTAGAATAGGATTGGAAGTGAGTTTTGCCATATAAATACGTCAAAGTTTATGACCTGACAGCTTTTCCATTCCCAAACTCATCCCGATCGAATAAAACTTGTGTAACCTATGTATATTATTTTATGACAGGTGGATATAGACAAATATAACGTAGCTAAATTAACATGACTGTATACTACTCGTTTGATGAGTTTACAGTCATCTAAAATTATTCCTTCATGAATAATGTAAAGTATTACAATGTTACGTGTGTTTTCAGTGAAAGCATGAGAGTGTTCCCCTCTCTGGGCTACTTGCAACGCAAGTGTGTGAAGCGGTACACGCTACCCGGCACCGAAGTGACCATAGACCCAGGGGTCAAGATCGTAGTCCCGGTCAAGTCGCTGCAACTAGACCCGCTGTACTTTGAAGATCCGGATGAGTTCCGGCCGAACCGGTTCCTCCCGGGAAATGTTGCCAGCATCAATAAACATGTCTATCTGCCGTTTGGGGCCGGACCAAGAGCGTGTATAGGTGAGTTTATCCCAAATTACGAGTAACTTCCCAATCATACGGATCCTTTAAAGGCTCAGAAATTTGTAATCAGACCGGAATAAATGAAAATAAATAAATAAAATAAATATTGTAGAACGGTAGAGGGGGGTCACAAGGTAAAACAGCCGATTACACTCTTATGACCTTTATTTATACTACCAGAGAGTACCTTGGGCTACTTGAACTTGCGAAGTTAATACCAGCCGAGTGGTTCCTAGCTAGGTAGAATCCCACAGGGTTAGGTATCATATGCTTGCACTAATACACTAGGTCGCTTCAACAGGAGGTGAGGTCGACTAGCGTGCTCAGTAACAGCTGCGATAAAAGAATAAGTTGCATTGGTGCGCCGGCGAGGGTCTATAAACCACGGGAAACAACCGATAGTGCCATGTAACTCGCCGTCAGCGCCATCTATCGGCGCATAGCGTAAGTTGCATGCGTGCGCTCGTGAGGTATTGCGTTTCTTGGTGTTACACACTCCCCCTCTGTCCATGAGGTCGTCCCGACGAGTAGGACAGGTTCTCTATTGCTTTATTTTACAAGGTCTCCCACGGGGCCTAACCCCTGCTGCTGCGTGCTAACGGTAAAAAGCAAGCTATTGCTTGGCAACTGTTTGTTTTCTTGGCCTTCCTCTTTTCCGAATCGGAAGCGTTGGCTCTGGAACACTTGCATCGGTTGCTCGGTATTGGGTTAGGGTTGACGCATGGTAGATCCCAACAGGAGTTTTGGAATAATTGCGTTCTGCGCTGGTCAGTAGTCGGCTTGCATACTCTACAGGATGCTCAGAGTCACCCTCCCCCTGGACCAGAACTGCTCCGATTGCGTATCCGCTAGCGTCGGTCTTGATTGTGTATGGTTTAGTATCGTGAAGCAAGTCATCAATCCTTGGCATCGGGTATGCGTCGAATGTAGTTACCGCATTAAGTTGCCGATAATCTACGCATACTCTTGTGCTAACGTCCTTCTTGGGTACCATCACGACGGGAGCGGCCCACGGAGACGAGCAGGGTTCAATCACCTTTTCTTCTAACATCTTTGCTACCTCTTTTTTAAGTATCTCACTCTTCATGGGAGATAGACGATATGGTGGTACCGCGATTGGCTGGTTGTCTCTAGTCTCGATTCGATGCTCAAAGCCTCTTACGGGTTCTCCGTTGGGTACGAATACGCTTTGATTTCTGTCTAACATATCCTCAAGAACTGCGACGTCCACTGATGAAATCGATGTAGATGGGAAAAGAACCCTATCAAGGTCATCCATATCACCCTCCTCGTCGTAATCTTCCAGGGTGCGTCTTGCGTCCTCGTACAGTGCGTTGAGTATTGGAGAATAGTTCCCAGGGTAGTTGGGGTGGGGCCTCTTCTTAGGTGGCGGTGGTACATCCAACTTGATGAGAGGACCGTACGGGCGCGCTGTGTTGCTCTCCTCAGGTAGGGATGGTGACATTGACAGTGACAGGTCATCATCGGGGGTAACAGCAGCCACCGCTACATTATCTCGAAATCGGACGAAACTCTCTTCGTATAGCTCGTATACTTGAGTAGGGTTGTCAAGGAAGTTCCAGGTGCACTGTGCCAAGCTAATATCTATGTGTGCGTCCTGGATAAAGCCTACTCCAAGGAGTGTTCGGTCCTTGCGAGACTCTGGGAGGACCAGCAGGGTAGTCCACACAGTGCGATCACAAACTTTGATAGGTGCCCGAGTGATTAACACATTTTGACGTCTGCGGACGCCATCTGCAAGGGTTACTCCAACACCACATTCATTGAAAACATAGCCCTTCTTACGCAGTTTACAATATAAGGAATAGGAGGCGATGGATGATTTGGCGCACGTGTCCAGGTAAGCTACGCCAGCAACTCCTGCGATCTCTACGAAAATTATCGGCCTATCCCTAGCATCAATAGTCGTGTCCGTCGAACAAAAGCCAACTTCAGCTTGCGGGCGCTGTGATTTATTCGCGTGGCATGTAGCACAGTTGCTCCTTACCACGCCAGGGGTACCACAACCAACACAACATTTGAACTTAGGTCCCGAAGATCCCTGTGCCGCTTCCTCCCACTTCGAAACTTGGGTGTCGGTCTTGGGGCGTTCCTTGGCCTCGTTATCCTTGCGAATCTTCCGACAGTCTTCCGTTGAGTGCCCGAAGTTTCTACAGTACCGGCATTTCGTTTTTTTATTGAACTGAGGCCGGGTATCTTGTTTAGGGTCCGCTGACTTTAGTTCGGTCGCCTTGCTGGTGTCCTTTTCTTTTAAAAGTAACTCCGCCGCTTTAGCTGACTTCAGGAGCTCTTTGAAATCCTTGATATCTTTTCGCGCAACCTTGTCCCTGATTTCTAGGCGCAGCAATCCATATATTAGGTCTAGTTGCTGAAGTTCGGTATGCATGTGTGACGCACTTGGCAGCTGTGAGAAAAGCATCCGCTTGCGTCGCACAAAATCCTCGGTCGTAGTCCCTTTGGTTTGTTTCTCTTGGGTGATGTCATGGTAGGTTTGGTAAGGTTCACGCACAGGTGCGAAGTTCTCGTGTATGCGTGACTCAAATTCAGACCAAGTCGTCACATCGTTTTTCACGCCGAGCCACCATACCCCAGCTTCGCCTTTGAGTAAAATCGGCAATTCACTTAACGCCGTGACGTCACCGATGTCCGCTGAACGCTTGAAAATGTTTACTGCCGACAGGAATGCCTCGACAACCTCCGCATCCTTTTCACCGCTATAGGTATATTTGCAGGTGATGAAAGATCCCTTGGTCGGTTGTGACGCAGCAGGCATACGTTCAAGAAGCTGCGCGAACTGTTCTGCTGACAGCATTCTGGTAGGTTTCCTTCTGATCTTGATAGTAGTGTCCAGATCGAGTAACAAACGTTGGGCTTTTTGTGCCTGAAACCTCTTTTCCGCTCATCAAAATAGGTCTCGGGTCGTCTAGTGATGTCGTGGCGTGTAGCTCGTAGCGTGTGACGTCACGAAACTCGTAGCGCGTAGCACAGTACGTCACGACGACAGGCCGCACGGGTGGGCGCCAGTTGTAGAACGGTAGAGGGGGGTCACAAGGTAAAACAGCCGATTACACACTTATGACCTTTATTTATACTACCAGAGAGTACATTGGGCTACTTGAACTTGCGAAGTTAATACCAGCCGAGTGGTTCCTAGCTAGGTAGAATCCCACAGGATTAGGTATCATATGCTTGCACTAATACACTAGGTCGCTTCAACAGGAGGTGAGGCCGACTAGCGTGCTCAGTAACAGCTGCGATAAAAGAATAAGTTGCATTGGTACGCCGGCGAGGGTCTATAAACCACGGGAAACAACCGATAGTGCCATGTAACTCGCCGTCAGCGCCATCTATCGGCGCATAGCGTAAGTTGCATGCGTGCGCTCGTGAGGTATTGCGTTTCTTGGTGTTACAATATTTAAATATTTGGGGACAATCTTACACACTACACGACACTATACCGATGACATCCCGGACATCAGCCTGTACGAGATCAGAATGGCTCTGAAACAGCTTAAAAACAGCAAGGCACCCGGTGAAGACGGAATTACAGCCGAACTCCTGAAGGCGGGTGGAAAACCGATCCTTACGGCCCTTCAGAAGTTGTTCGACACCGTCTTACTGGAAGGGAGAACGCCAAAGGCGTGGAACATAGGTGAGGTGGTGCTGTTCTTCAAAAAGGGTGACAACACCCTGCTGAAGAACTACCGACCCATCTCACTTCTGAGCCATGTCTATAAGCTGTTTTCAAGAGTCATTACGAATCGTCTCGCACGCAGGCTTGATGACTTCCAGCCTCCCGAACAAGCCGGTTTCCGAAGAGGCTTTAGTACCGTAGACCACATCTACACGCTCAGCCATATTATACAGAAGACTGAGGAGTATAACCTGCCCCTCTGTTTAGCGTTCGTGGACTACGAGAAAGCCTTCGATTCGGTCGAAACCTGGGCTGTATTACAGTCTCTCCAGCGGTGCCAAAGTAGACTGCCGCTATATCGAAGTACTGAAGTGTTTGTACGAGAACGCCACTATGTCAGTCCGACTTCAGGATCAGAGCTCGAAGCCTATTCCGCTGCAGCGGGGTGTCAGACAAGGGGGTGTTATTTCCCCAAAACTGTTGCTGCACTGGAGGACGTTTTCAAGACTCTGGACTGGAGAAGGTTAGGCATCAACATCAACGGCGAGTACATCACTCACCTTCGGTTTGCTGATGATATAGTAGTTTTGGCTGAGACCATGGAGGACTTGAGTGCTATGCTCGATGACCTCAGTAAAGCTTCCGAGCGAGTTGGTCTAAGGATGAACATGGATAAGACGAAGATCATGTCAAATGTCCATGTAGTAACAACTCCCATTTCAATCGGACACTTTACGCTCGAAGTTGTAGACGATTATGTATACCTAGGACAGACTGTCCAGTTAGGTAGGTCCAACTTTGAGAAAGAGGTCAATCGTCGAATTCGACTCGGCTGGGCAGCATTCGGGAAGCTACGGCACATGTTTTCGTCCAATATTCCGCAGTGTCTCAAGACGAGAGTCTTTGACCAGTGTGTGTTCCCAGTGATGAGATATGGCACGGAAACGTGGTCGCTTACTATGGGCCTCATAAGAAGGCTCAAAGTCATTCAAAGGGCAATGGAGAGGGCTATGCTGGGAGTTTCTCTGCGCGATCGCATCAGAAATGAGGCTATCCGTAGCAGAACCAAGGTAACCGATATAGCCCTCCGAATTGCTAAACTTAAGTGGCAGTGGGCGGGGCACATTGCACGTAGAACCGATGGCCGTTGGGGCAGAAAGGTTCTCGAGTGGCGACCACGTACCGGAAGGCGCGGCGTGGGTAGGCCCCCCGCAAGGTGGACTGATGACCTGGTAAATGTCGCGGGAGTCCGCTGGATGCGGGTGGCGCAGGACCGGCCATTGTGGCACTCTTTGGGGGAGGCCTATGTCCAGCAGTGGACGTCTTTCGGCTGATATGATGATGATGATGAATCTTACACAAATCGACCAAATCCCAAACTAAGCAAAGCTTGTAATATGGGTACTAGACGAAGATAAACATACTTATATAGAAAAATAAATACTTAAATACATAGAAAACATCAATGACTCAGGAACAAATATTCATGCTCATCACACAAATAAATGCCCTTACCGGGATTCGAACCCAGGACCTCTTGCTTTGTAGGCAGGGTCACTACCAACTAGGCTAAAGCGGTCGTCAAACCCAAACAAAAAAAAATAACTCAAATGAAACTAACAGATTATAGTAGGTACTTGTCGTAAAGACTACGATGAGAATGGTGACATCAATTTAAAATTATAATTACCCACTTTGAACCGTTGGAAAAGTATGACTTGGTGATTTTTTAGAATAAGCCTGGTACAAATGGTTGAATTGGTTTTTTTTAGGGTTCCGTACTCAAAGAGTAAAACGGGACCCTAGTACTAAGACTCCGCTGTCCGTCCGTCCGTCCGTCCGTCTGTCTGTCACCAGGCTGTATCTCACTGATACCGTGATAGTTCCAGCTGAAATTTTCACAAATGATGTATTTCTGTTGCCGCTATAACAACAAATACTAAAAACACATAATAAAATAGTTTTTTTTATAGATAATGGTACGGAACCCTTCGTGCGAGAGTCCAACTCGCACTTGGCCGGTTTTTTATTAATGTTTTCTCGTTGGTATGGCGGGGTCTAGGTCACATCGGAGAAGTATGGCATTACGCTACCGCCTACTTCTTTTTTAATCGTTTATCGGAAAATACAAGAATGTTTGTGTAACAAATCGTTTAGACTTTCGTAATTTAAACGACACGTTCGATTAACGCCCTCGCGTTTGGGCCGCCGGTACCAGCGCTATGACCATCATTGTCCTTTTCTTCATTACGTAATTAGACACCTGAAGGGTCGCCATACCTGGTACAAATCCTTTACAAATGTGTGTCAGTATCTCCCGGTCTATTACATAAATACATATTTATATATGCATATACACCTACATTCATATACAATAACTAAATATCAAAGAAACATTATAATTTACAGTCGAAAACAAGCATCACACACAAATTAGAAATGAACAGCTACGGAAGAGAAAAATGGTACTCCTTTAGTCTAGTTTTAAAAATGGGAAGAGACTTAGAAGCAGTTACGCTGCTAAATAAAATGTATATGTTTAAATCTGTTTGACATATATAGGTATTTAATATAAGAACACATGTGCCATTTATTATTGTAATTGTTTTCCTGTTTTATTTTTTTGTACGCCGCAAGGTAGAACATAGAGGACTCTCAACCTAATTTAAGATCTACAATGTATACATACCTATGTTTCACAAAATAAATTACTTACTTACTTACTTAGCACGTTTAATTTCAATAGGCAAAGAATTCTACAATCGAACAGCTCGGAAAGTAAATGAATTGCTATACAATTTTTAGCTCGATGAGGGAAAACTGAGAAGCAACTTCTGAGCAGACCTTGCAGAAGAAATAAATATAAAACGCTCCTTGAGGTAGCGAGGAGTTGCAGGGTTAAAAAGATTTCCACATAGGAAGCCACTTGAGCTGAGAACGGAAACTGGATACGTGGTCATATTTGCGTAACCCAAATATAAACCTGATACATAAGTTTTGCATACGCTCAAGCTTGTGAGTTGTTCCTCAGAGAAATCAATATAGGAAACGCCAGCAAATCTAAAATAGGAAGGAGTAGCGATTGAGAGCAAGCACAACTTTGGTAGCAATGGGAAGGAAATTACGACGCCTTCTCAAAGAACCTACAGCAGCAAACATCTTCCTGCTAACCTCATTCATCTGCAGCACCCACTAAAAACTGCGGTCCAAAATAACGCCAAGGATCTTGAGAGAGTACGGGATCAATACGCCATAAAATAAAATCGGTGCGAGATTGATATAACTAGTAAACTCTAGAAATCATATTCGCGCTACCAATGATGATAGACTAGGTATTTGCTGGGTTAACATTGAGACCATAATTACTACTCCAGTCTGAAATGCGTACCAGATCGAAATTCGTTGCTGAGATGACTAATGGCAGATCGCTAACCTGACCCTGGGCTTCAAACTTGACGTCCCACCATTTTTTTGTTTTAATTTACACAATTAGGTACCCTACCTAGGTACCTAATGTTGGTACAAAACATCTTGTTAATTTGGTGATTCATCAAAAATATTGAACTTCTTGCTGAATCATTTTTCAATTGTTTTTTAGGGTTCCGTACCCAAAGGGTAAAACGGGACCCTATTACTAAGACTCCGCTGTCCGTCCGTCTGTCACCAGGCTGTATCTCATGAACTGTGATAGTTAGACAGTTGAAATTTTCACAGATGATGTAGGTGATGTAGTTTCATGTGCTCTGCTTACCCCTTTTAGGGATAAAGGCGTGATTGTATGTATGTATGTAGGTATTTTTGTTGCCGCTATAACAACAAATACTTAAAAACAAAATAAAAATAAATATTTAAGGGGGCTCCCATACAACGAACACCCTTTGTGCGCGAGTCCGACTCGCACTTGGCCGGTATTTATTATTCTTTGTGTATAAGTATATCAAAAATTATCAAAATAAAGCGGGGTCGTGAATGTATTGTGTATGAAAATTTGTACGGTACCCTCGGTGCGCGAGACAGACTCGCACTTAACCGGTTCTTTTTGTAATGTTACGATTGACCGTCATGCATGACAAATATACTGTCAATTCGGTTACACCAGAACAGTGTTCGTTGTTAATTCGATTAAACCGGAATAGCTATAATTCCGACTTTACAAGCTACACTTAAGGTTCACCAGGGTTGTACGAGGTTGCGAGGCGGTGAGCTATGAAAAAACCCAACAATACTGATCAAGGGACCAGTGCCAGTTCTATCGAACTGATCAGTGCCAGTGCTATCTAAAATTGACTCTGTGACAGAGACGTAAAATTTATAATTTTTCTGCATTGTCATTGTCAAAGCTTCCGAAAGATTAACCTCGGATGAAGTTGTTAGGTTTAGGTAACGGTCTGGACGCAAGCGTAAACGTAATACAATAATTCTAATGGTTTGTTCATCAGGCGAGCGTCTCGGCTACATGCAGTCGCTGGCCGGGCTCGCCGCGCTGCTCAGCCAGTTCTCCGTGGCCCCTAGCAGCAGCACCCGCCGCAAGCCCCTCATCGACACCACCGTCATGGTTGTGCAGAGCGTCAAGGGAGGCCTGCCGCTTGCACTCAGCGCCAGGAAGAAGACCCAATGAGCCCAAAAACTAATGATAATGATCCTATATATCATGGAAACTATTTTTTCTACTCCTGTACCGTTATCTGTCATTTATATAGGTTGTAGTTCAAATACAATGACACCAATAATACGTCGTCGAAAAACTCTATGCTCTATGGCCCATAAACGCACTGTTTAGCGTACTTTTATGGTTCATACATTTTTCATTAAAGAACTATTTACCTTTTTTGAAATCGGCCGCTATATTAATAGTGGTGTGCCAACTTCATTAACAAATATTTCGAAATAAAAGTATTTATTTATGATTTAACTTTTGTATATTATAAATTACTAGCTACCCGCGCGGCTCCGCCGCGTATACAAAGAATCTAGGCGGAGCGAAGATATAAAATATAGCACATACTTAATCCTGTAGGGCCATTCTACATATCCCTTATATTCCCCCCGAGATCCCTTATAAGTTCGCCTTTGTACCTACTTTAATCTTACATACTTAAGTATCATGTTTATGTTTTAACCTGTTTTGTGTACAATAAAGTGCTTACATACATACATATAACCTACCTACTGAACAAAGGGTTTTTAGAATAGGATGAGTATAGTTTCTGAGATTACCCCCAACATACAAACTTACATTTTACAGACATTACACCTGTTTATTATTAGTATCGGCACATGCAATTTATAGGTACCGTGAATTGGGGTTACTTTCATTCCTTGGTTTACATTGATCAAAACTTCTCTTCATGTTTAAACTCTAATTTATACGATTTCTGAACGCATCGTTTGGTTTTTTTTACTTCCAATCGTAACGTATCTTTGAACGTCACTTTCAGTGTGTCTTTACCAGTCGTGGGATCGGGCACGCCGATCGATGAAAAAAAATTTAAATACGTGCGTACTTATTTTACGGACTTTTAATAGCTTGTTTAACTTCTAAGGTAAAACTTTCAGTATAGTAAATACATTAATTTTATCTAGTTCACTAAATCAGGCATGCTATAACATCAAATACTGTTGCAAATCACTACTTTGACGGCCATTTGCTTTTTAGATATTTGTAGCATGGGGTGTCATTGATCACTTCTGAGGGTTTACTTTGATCACTGATACCCTCATCATCATCATATCAGCCGAAAGACGTGCATTGCTGGACATAGGCCTTCCCCAGAGAGTGCCACAATGAGCGGTCCTGCGCCACCCGCATCCAGCGGACTCCCACGACCTTTACCAGGTCATCAGTCCACCTTGTGGGGGGCCTACCCATGCTGCGCCTTCCTGTACGTGGTCGCCACTCGAGAACCTTTCCGCCCCAACGGCCATCGGTTCTACGTGCAATGTGCAATGTTATCCTTATGTGAATGATAGCCTTATTTAATATAAAATGAATACCCTTTTTAGGGTTCCGTAGCCAAATGGCAAAAAACGGAACCCTTATAAATTCGTCATGTCCGTCTGTCTGTCTGTCCGTCCGTATGTCACAGCCATTTTTTTCCGAAACCATAAGAGCTATACTGTTGAAACTTGGTATGTAGATGTATTTTGTGAACCGCATTAAGATTTTTACACAAAAATCGAAAAAAACAAGTTTTAGGGGTCCCCAAACACAAAACTGAAACTCAAAAAAATTTTTTTCATCAAACCCATACGTGTGGGGTATCATTGGATAGGTCTTCAAAAATTATATTAAGGTTTCTAAGACCATTTTTTTCTAAACTGAATAGTTTGCGCGAGAGACACTTCCAAAGTGGTAAAATGTGTGTCCCCCCCCCCCTGTAACTTCTAAAATAAGAGAATGATAAAACTCAAAAAAATATATGATGTACATTACCATGCAAACTTCCACCGAAAATTGGTTTGAACGAGATCTGGTAAGTAGTTTTTTTTTTAATACGTCATAAATCGTAAACTGCAATTTATTTGACGACCGCTTTAGCCTAGTTGGTAGTGACCCTGCCTACGAAGCAAGAGGTCCTGGGTTCGAATCCCGGTAAGGGCATTTATTTGTGTGATGAGCACGAATATTTGTTCCTGAGTCATGAATGTTTTCTATGTATTTAAGTATTTATTTCTCTATATAAGTATCTATATCGTCGTCTAGTACCCATAGTACAAGCTTTGCTTAGTTTGGGACTAGGTTGATTTGTGTAATAATATTGTCCGCAAATATTTATTATATTTATTTATTTATTTAACGGAACCCTTCATGTGCGAGTCCGACTCGCACTTGGCCGCTTTTTTTTCTTTGTCAAAGTAACCCCAAAGGCACATCATCATCATCATCATACATTTAAGAGCCAGGCTCTTGTCGGTGGAGTAATCGCCATTCTGTTCTTCTTTCTGCCACTGTTTTGAGCTCCTGATACGACATTACATTAACTTTCTCTTTAGCTTGGTCCATAAACGCACATAAGGCACATAAACCTTTATAAATCCTAAGCCTCTGAACGGATTTTTTTTATGTTCTAGTGTTTTTAGGGTTCCGTACTCACACAGAATAAAATGGTTTTTTTTATATGGTACGGAACCCTTCGTGCGCGAGTCCAACTCGCACTTGGCCGGTTTTTTTCCTTATTGCTGTCACTATCATAATCCGTTAAAAATAAGGGGGGTTTTAAAGTAACCCCGATGTGAGTATAAAGTTGATCACAGACTTAATATTTTTTTTCTGAGAGATACATTAATAATCTTTTTTTTGTCGGTGCAATCGATAGAGGACCAAAAACTGATATTTGCATTTTTTTCCTTATTTTTTTGGATTAACGTTTAGGGAGGTACCTACAGACGTTTTAATTCTGAAATTGATCAAATTAAGTAACCCCATTTCACGGTACCGCTAAATGGGTGATTCTACGAGCGTTCCAACCGCCGTCAGTCCGCTGCCCGCATTATTGTCAATGTACCGGCAAACTGGCATGGCATCTTCAGGTATTTGTAACAAGTCCAGGACTACTACCAATTTATTGGGAAAGGGGATTCAAATCTGCAAGAACTTTGACAATAACGCGAGCAGCGGACTGACGGCGGTTGGAACGCTCGTAGAATCACCCAAATAGTAAAATATCTACTAATTTATGTTTTCCAGTATTAAGTCATATCGTTTTGACAAATTACAATTTAGTCCCTGGGCGACCGAGCTCTGCTCGGGTGAAAATGGAGAAAATACGGAGAAAACTAATTTTCCCGGACATGAGACCTATCTAGATCGATATCTCGCCCCCGTAAGACCCTATATTCCAAATTTAATCGAAATCGTTAGAGCCGTTTCCGAGAACGTGATTGCAAATATATATATGTACAAGTATTGCTCGTTTAATTACAAAAATTTATATAACCAACCTCCTACCTGTAATCAAAATATAATTATCTGAACCTGAAATAATTTAGATGGTATTCAAGTCAGGTCAACAAAGTCACCAATGGGAGTCCCCGGCCATCCGAGAAGAAAATTTTGTAATCGAGTTTCATTTTCTACATCTTTATACTGAAAATTAGGCGGAACCTATCGGTGCCTATACGGCATTGTACTAAGTAAGGTTAACAAAGCCGTCTATGAGGTCCACGACAATGAATGGATTCAATTAAACCTCATCCTTCTCCCAACATCTGGAATATGGGAAAATAAGTTTGTATATAAACTTTTCTGAAGTAAAAAAGAACATGGCAAGTAATACTGACGTCTCTGTCAATAAAAAAAACAGATTTGACACAATACGTCTGTCAGTTTATGTAAATAAATAATATTTACAAAAAGCCGTTTACTTTCTATTTTTCTTACTATTCTTATTGTTGTATCCATATGTGGCCGACTCAACATTTATAATTTTTCATACTGAAGAACTTAGTACAGATTTGAGTTTAATTCTTGTTTATCATTTTACATTGTCATCTCGAGTCATAACAAAAGTTACGCCACGTGACGTCACGCAGCCAAAGTCACGTGGTCAACGCACAGTAGTTTCTTTAAATTTATATTTTAGTAACTTACCGATAAAAAATAAAAGACCTTATTGCAAATCTGCAGCATAAGACGAATCCAGTGACATATCATTTATCAAAATCGGACCATAACTGTAGATCTGATGGCATGTACAAAAATCGGGCTCGCGTAATAATAATATAGATTTACTAAAATAATAATAAATCATTATCTATTGTGTGTTATTCTTGGTATTATTTATGAAAATAAACAGTTTGAATTCGGTCCGGGTCCGGATTTGGTTTGGTTCGGATGGCAAGTGCAAACAAATTACAAAACAAACCATAAAAAAGAGGTGTCACATTTCCGATTTCTCACCAAAATACAGTTCAAAATGAAAAGACGAAAGATAATAAACTATTAGTCCTAAACTATTAAGATTTTATTCGTGTTTGTGAAGACAATAGTGTACGTTCCTTTTAAAATGGTCGAAGAAATTAATAACTGCACTCCTGAAGAAATTGCGTGAAAAGCAAAAGAACACATAGAAATCTTACTGCCTGAAAAGTCTGTAGTCTGCTATTTATTTAAAATTTGTCGTAGAAAAAGTATTGTATGCAACGGTGTATAACTGGTCTAAAAACGCTAGTGGCGTCTTTAATTGCGATGCTCGCCAAGGCTCGCATCGCAACCCTGTACTCGCGTTTTAAGACCCTTCTTATACAACAGTTTCATGAAATACTATTAAGCACGTGTAATTATTTGTTGGTAAAACTTGAATAAATAAAAAAAATAACTAGTATTAGGAGTATTTAGTAACATAATTTTATTGGTATCAGCGTAATTCGTCCCATTCGTTTTTCGTTCATTTCTTATGTCCGTCTCATTCTGTGTTCGTCACTCATTCTTTATTCGTCTCGATCGCTATATGTCCCTATCGTTTTAAGTCCAATGATGTAGCCTGTCTCTTTCTTAATAAGTCTTTTTCGTTTTTCGTCACGGTCTTCCTAGGACTATGTCTTTGTTTGTGTCTCTCGTTTTTGGTATCATTCGCACTTTATCTTTAGTCACTTTTGTTATTCGTCTCACTCTTTTTTTGTCTTTAGTGGTAACTCGTTCCGTTCTTTTTTGGGCACGTTCGCTAATCGTCCGGTACTACGTAGGTCTTAGTTGCTATTCATATCTCCTCCGGATCGGAATTGATAAACAAATTGAAGTTTAGGGGACATATACAGAACGGAAAAAAAATGAGGGCCCTGAAGGGTCTGGGACTTAGATACTTCAGATAGCAAATTAGATAAACATTATTTCATTTGAAAAAATAACTGCATTCATAGATTTAGAGTCAGACCTCGTTAGCATTTCCAAGCAAATGAACTGTCTTCAGAATTCAAAGTGTTATTTTAAATGTCAAACTACTATGAAATTACATGAAATTATGACGATCACTAGGTCAATAAGATATAATAAAATAATTAAGATTGACGGAAAAAGATAGTTACAAATAGCGACCGAGACGCAAAACGAATCTAACGAACTTAGAATTAGACTGAAAATGAATGAGACTAATCACGAATAAGTGAATGAGACCAAAATCGAAAGGGAATAATTAAAAATGAGTCAAAGGAAGACCGTGATACTGGATATGTTCAAGCGCAGAGGCATTAACTAACTAACTACAACCTGCGCAGTAATAGACACCACAACAGACTGATCGCCGAATCACACAGACTTGCCAAGTCAGAGCGATCCGCGTATTATGTGGGGCCCTCTATTTACAATCGCCTGCCAGACTCTGTAAGTCTGTAACAGATGCAACTTCCATCGCAGCATTCAATGTTAGGCTGAAAAAGTGGTTGACGCAGGAGTCATTCTATTCATATGAAGAATTCTTTAGTTTACCAATAATTATTTAAAGGTATAAAATTATAGTGCGACATATTGTATGTTGTTCATCAATATTTGTATATTGTTAGATAATTTAAAAATAAAATTTAAGATAATTGACATATAATAAGAAATATTGTAATCAATCATATATTGAAATACTATTGAAAGCCATATACCTTGTATACATATATACCTTGACTTGTAACAATTGTTATTAAAATTAATTATGTTGAAGCTATGTCCAACACGCTAGCAGCAGCAATGTAAACCTGAGCCGTCGATTACGTACACAAAAGTGCGACATTAGGTACGAATAGGCCGACGCTACGCATATCCATTAAATGCTTTGCCGGCACTCTTGGTTGGGTACTTATGTCTCCGTACCTACACATGTTATATTTATTGCACGGCTCTTTTTATAAAAGAAAAACATATTGTACTTACGGTTATCCATAACACGACGAAGACCAGATACCGCGTCATTGCGATATCGAAGAGAAATATCTTGAAAAACTAGGTATTTTGAACATTGTAAATGTGATGAAGAAAACTGTCAGCCTGTGCTAGATGACGGCTGGATCAATGTCAATTAATTATTTCCTAATGAACGAAAGAGGATGTTATATGTACCTACAGACTGATTTGCCACTACTACTCTATATGTATTGATATGATATGACAAACATACTTATGTAAATGTTTTTTTTTGACATGACGCACCATGAATTTTCAAAATGTTTTTAAATGTGTACGTAGTTGACAATGATAATTGTGGCTTATTAAGTAATTTTTTTGATAGTGGCAAAAAAATTAAGCGAAAAGAAAAACATTTTTTTTTTATCCAAGTTCAAGGATATGAATGTCTGTAAAAATATGCATTATGAACCCCATTTTATGTTCCTTAATTCTGAATTCATTTGGTTACTCTCGCTTGATTGGTTTGGCTAAAATAACACTTTAAAAATTAACTTGATTTTTTGACATTATCGTGAATAAGTCTGAAACAAAAGAAGATCGAAGGCTGATATTACGCATACAGTGTTCTTAGGTCCTGCCACTACTGCACGTCAAATTACAACCAAATCCCTTCAGGGGGCCACTCTTGTTAGCTTAGCCTGCTAGACCCTTTTCTTTGGACTTTTTCGATACGGTGTCGATATGATGTTTATAAAACGGACTTCAGATTACACATCCGAAGTCTAGAATAGATCTAACGAATAATATACTAACGAATAAATTTAACGAAAAGGATTTTAAGGGTGATATTAAAAAATAAAGAGAAAACAGCACTGGTCCGATGTGGGACCCTTGGGGGACACCAGATCGGATTTTGAGGTAATTGGAGCAGTAGCCCTTCATACAAACCGCTTGGCTGCGATTTCCAATATATGATATAGGTTATAGGTTATAGGTACGTGGGCTGGGTTTCCGCAACTCGACGTCATAAATGCGCCTATTTTGCGTAGGGGTTTTGGCACTACTGTTATTCGTGCCAACCCAGTTCCACCAGGAAGCCTAGCAGCTTGCCGACGGCCTCCGGTAGTGACCCCGGTGTTCCGAGGTGTTTTGCCCTGTATTCCGCCACTCCAGGACATGTCAGGATGACGTGGGCGGCTGTCTCGTCCTCTTCCATGCAAGCTCTGCAGAGAGGACTGTCTGTAACACCTAGAGTAAAAAGGTGTTTGTTTAGTAGTGCATGACCAGTTATAGCTCCTGTCAGAAGACGGAGTGCCGGCCTCTTTAGCTGCTTTAGCTTCCTTGACAATCCGGGGTCGATTGTCGGGAGGGCCTCCCTGGTTTGCCTGCAGGGTCCTAGGGTGTTCCAATGTTTTTGGTGTTCTACCTTGGTGTTTAGTCGCAGTGTGCTCCGCAGCCATGCAGAGGGTAGAGGAATTGTGGGTTCCGATCCTACAGCTCTTGACTCTATGATTCGATCCACCTTAATAAACTACCGTGTACGCCGAGCCCATAGGGCTTGGTAAGCAAGAGAACATGACTGATTTTGTCAAAAGCTTTAGAGAAGTCGGTGTACACGACGTCAACCTGGCCACTAATGTCCATTACTTGAAGCAGATGATCAGTAAAAGTTAATAAATTCGTTTCCACACTACGAGATCTTATAAAACCATGCTGATTCTCAGCTATGTGATGACGCACAACATATGCTAATTGGTGAGAGACCATTTTTTCTAATAATTTACCAAAAATGCACAGTTTAGATATAGGTTAGGTCTGTATTGTGTTATGAATTATTTATGTGCATTTTTAGGAATTGGTGTAACCAGGGCATTTTTCCAAATACTTGGGAAGACACCCGTCTTTATAGATAGTTTAAAAATGCTTGATATGGGTCTCAAGAGCTCATCAGCACATCGAGATACCAACACTAGGTGAATGCCATCAGATCCTGCCCCCTTGTTAATATTGACATTGCAAAGTTCTTTTAGAATCATATCATCTGTGAAGGTTACGGTATTTATATCGATTTTTGAACCAGAAAACGAGCTAGTTGAATTGTAGTTATCACAATTGGCTGCGAAGGGGGTCACAAAAATTAATTGAAAATGTTTATTAAATATATCACAAATTTCATCTCCATTAGTGAAGGTTTTATTGCCGTATAACATTTTACTGGGATAACTAGCTCTGTTTTTTTTGGATTTAACGTATGACCAGAAATGTTTTGGGTGGTCAGCAATTCTTAATTCCGCCTTTGTATTGAAGGAGCACGGAAAAGAAAAGCACGTCGCGCGGACGGTACGGTAGTTTGAATTTTCTGAAAGTATCCTATGAAATGCAGTTACGCATTCATCTTCGATATAGTCATTTCCCAGTATATACGAAAACCGAGCCATTATAATGTCCTTCTGTGGTCCTCGTCGTTTTATTTAGGTAGGATTTTTAGAAGGCTGGTTAGTAGGCCTATGTCCAGCAGTGGACGTCTTTCGGCTGATATGATGATGATGATGATAATGATGGTTAGTTGGTGGTATCGAGTTCAGGATTTTTGCAGCAACTATACGATTCACCACTACGGCTCGGTATTCCAATTGAAATCAAATAAAGAACCTCGTACTT
Source organism: Epinotia brunnichana (assembly GCA_963854355.1). NCBI lineage: Eukaryota > Metazoa > Arthropoda > Insecta > Lepidoptera > Tortricidae > Epinotia > Epinotia brunnichana. The sequence goes on from OY977944.1 coordinate 18,120,230, forward strand.
TGATGCGATTTTATTTCTAAATTTTAACTAAATAGAGTCAACAATATGTAGAACTGCTAAAATATAGAAAACTAAAAGGTGTGCAGTGTTGAAATCTGAAGCCATAATACAAAGTATTATTTGTGTGTTTTAGTAACACAAATAAGAAAATTCAATACGAGTTATTTTTTAAGTTATTTCATTTAATTACAGAATACAAAATATTCATCGATATCGATGTGTGTTGTGTAATAATAATAAGGACCGTACCGGAAAGAAAGTAGACAACTTTAGGCATCTCTAAAAACTGGTAAGTACAAAAATCGGCATATTTTTTTTTAAATAACGAACTATATCCTTTTCTTTTAATTGCAACAAAAAGCAATTACTACTTTTGTCAAACTGTCAACATGGGGCGAATTAGCTTACACGTTCGTAAAAATATTTTGGACGATTGGTGCAAAATAAAAGGTATGACGATTAGAAAACTGGTTAAAAAGTACGAGTTGAGTTCCGCGGGCGTGCACAAGATAATAAATAAATTTGGTGACTTCTGTACTCTCCAAGATTTGCCTAAATCTGGAAGAAAACCGGGGACAGCCGACTTGACATGAGAAAAGAAAGTCGTAAGAATGTTTAAACAAAATCCCTTTCAACTCGAGATGCGGCAAAAAGAGCCAAAAATGTCTTCGCGCTATGATACAAAGAATCAAACTAAGATGCAACCTAAAGACCTAAACTAACCTAACCAAAACGAGATGAAAATCAAACAATAGCTGTCAGAAAACTGGCAAGGAAATTATACGACCGTATATTGACCAAGAAAAATCAGTGCATTATAATGGATGACGAGACCTATTGCAAATTGGACTTTAAAGCCTTACCAGGATCTCAATTTATTACGGTGCCGGCTTATAGAAGGTTACTCGGAAACATAAGGCCATCAACATCGAGAAATTTGGCAAAAAGTATTAGTGTGGCAAGCGATTTATCAATGCGGTATGCGATCGCAATACTTCTTTACTACAGGGACTTTGAACGCTACGGTATACAGTGACGAGTGCTTACAGCTTACAGAAAAGATTACTACCACTAATAAAGAATCACAGGAGTAGCACTTTATTTTGGCCATACTTGGCTTCTTGTCATTACTCTAAAAAGTCTAAAACAACGAAGGAATGGTATAAAGCCGATAAGGTAGAAGTAGTGGATAAGGAGATAATTCCTCCCAATTGCCCAGAAGTTCACCCAATTGAGCGATATTGGTCTATCATGAAACGACACCTCTAAAAAAACGCAAAGCTGTTACCTCAGTTGAAAACTTTAAAAAAAAGGTGAACAGGGCATTATCAAATGTGTCAAAAGTGATCGTCCAGAATTGAATGAGACACATCAAAAAGAAAGTTAGGTTGCAGGCAAAATACACGACGAATTCATTCAAAACAGTTCTTTATAAAGACCTTATTTTTCAGTTTCTTTTTGTTTCATTATCAGTTTTCACACAGAAAAAAAACAATACCATTTTGAAGTTGTCTACTTTCTTTCCGGTACGGTCCTTAAAAATGTAAAATGACGAACTATTTGAACTAGTGCTAGAGTAAATGAGTATTTTCTGTTATCGTACCCACTCAGCACTCTGGACACAATCACATCAGCATTCATAAGTATTGCACACTTCAAAGATTCCTTTACTGTGGCCTAGCTTGTACGTGCATATCTGTATAATGGGATTCAGGAATTAATAAGTTTGTGTAGTCACTTTAAATTTGTCGAATCTGCAGGCGATAACCTTAGACCAAGAAAAAAGATAGACAGAGCAATACGAACAACCTAGTGAAGCCGGTTTTCAACCAAGCCAAATAAGTTTAGCACATGCTCACGCGCACTTAATACAAACATAATTTACTTTAAAAACAAAGTTTAAACCGACTTCAATTCAGTACTTCGCCAAGCCACATAGGTACATGAACATTTCCTTTCCAATTTACCACATACAGTGCTTTCCGAGAGCAAATGCGTTGATTATTACAGAAAAAACCCAAGTCGCTTTCTGTGGGCTAATAATATTTGAGGAGTTCCGTCGATTTCTAAAGGATCTGAGAATTACCACTTCATGAGTTGCTACTTCAACGGAATCATGTCAGAATCGTTGAAGAACTACATCTTTGAGGAGATCCATAAGTAATTTGTGGTCTTCAGTATCAATTCCACTTCACCAAAATTGCGATTTCCGAATTATATTAGAAAATACCAAAATCACTACATGCGTGCCTTTAAAATTTGAGGGTTGCCCTCAATTTCCCTAGGATCCCATCATCAGATCCTGATTTGGTTACAATGGGACTACCTCGGAAGTATACTCTTTCGAATAAAAAAAGAATTTTGGAAATCGGTCCACAATTGACGGAGAAATCGGCGAACATAAATAAAGAAAAAAAAACATGCAGTGGAACATATAACCTCCTCCTTTTTTGAAGTCGGTTAAAATTTGCAGAAAACTCTGAATATGGGAACATAGGTAGTGCTAAATAATGTGATACTGTTGACGCCTCTATTTGGTTTATTAATCTTAGGATTCTTAGGTCTACCCATGTATCAGCTTTAAATATGGAACACTAAAAATAAAATGTTAATAAAGTACGCAGACACGGAAATATAAACTACTAGCTGTTGCCCGCGACTTCGTCCGCGTATAACATGTACTCGTCTAAATGTTTGTTTAAGTAATGAATAAAAAAAACACCCCTATTTAACCCCTATAAGGGGGGAATTTCCAAAAATCCCTTCTTATCCGTTGCCTACGTTGTAAAAGGTAGTTTTGGTGTAAATTTCAACTCTCTAGCCTCAGTAGTTTCGGCTGTGCGTTGATGAGTGAGTGAGAGAGTGAGTCAGTCAGGACATAGGCATTTATATTTTTGTTCCCATAAATATAATTAGTACCTATACGTTTTGCTGTCAATCCGTACAGTTATTTTTCCTGTCGGTATCTATTTCTTTACATGACTCATCTTTAATATATAGATTACTCTTTCCGCTTGTCTTCCAAATAGGGGAGTAGACTCAAAATTTATTATTACTTCAAAAGAAAGAAGAAACGAAAAACCCATTTAAATATCTCAAAAAATTACGAAACTACAACCGTTTTCATATCGCTTGTTAGAGTAAGAAAACAATTGGGGACCGTCACGTCAAGATCGTCGAGCGTCATAGTAATGGTCGCACCACACTTGGGGGTTCGTTTTCGCGTTGCGTCGTTGCCTCTCTTTCATTTGCCGTAGGAAAGAAAAAGATGCAACACGAATATTTGGGCGTTTGCCCCCAAGTGTTGTGCGATCATAAAAAACAATTGTTTCATATGAAAGTGCGTTTTGCGGAAAAGGGACAGAACATACCCCCTCTGAAAACTTTGGGCACGTCTTTTAACTTAGTGATTACTGATGCACTGGCTAGAGAGGGTTCAGAGTCAAGAGCTGTAGGACCGGAACCCACAATTCCTCTACCCTCTGCATGGCTGCGGAGCACACTGCGACTAATAATAAAATCTTTATTTCGGAATACAAAAGACTCCATAGTTGTTAGTAACATAAAAAACATACAAATTATATAAAACTATGTTAGTTTAAGTACAATACAAGGTAACTTAATTAAATTAAATACAAATACAAATTAAATACAAATTAAAATACTTTTTAGTCGGGGTTTAGGGCTACCCCTTTAATAAGTCCAACCCAATGTATGAGGATTGCGCTGTCGAACCTGTTGGCAAACACACTTAGAATGCTGTTGGCGCTCCGTCTAACTCGCCCCAGCAGGGACACGATCTTTTTGCGCATGATTGCTGGGAAACCGTCCGTCCGTGCTTCGCAAAACATGCCAGACGCACTGCACCTGCTGGGCAAGCCCAACAGCATTTTAAATATGTTGTTATACTGCACTCTCAATGCATTATATGCTCGCTTCGTATATCTCACCCACAGGCTGCTCGAGTAAAATGATTGACAATAAGCTCTGAAGAGTGTCACCTTAACATCACTGGAGCACCGAGCAAACCTGCGGGTCAGCATATTTCCACGAACTGCCAAAGCTCTGCGTTCTCGTTCTATATCTTGGTCGTCCCTGAGATAATTGGTAATAATGTGACCAAGATATTTAAATTTGTCGACAACTTCGAAGGGCATGCCATCCAGCTTAATAGGCGGTGTGTGGTACGGCTTGATTTTCCCTGCCTTGAAAACCATGACCTCGTTTTTAGTGGTGTTATATACGAGGCCATGAGACTTGGCATACTCCTCACAAGTGCTCAACAGCTTTGAAAGCGCGCTGACAGTCGGCGCCAGCAGGACCATGTCATCGGCGTAGCTGATGTTATTGGCAGAAGTGCCATCAATGTAACATCCCACATGGTCGCTGCTGAGGCCCACTATCAGCTCGTTCACATATAAATTGAACAATTTGGGAGACGTTAACCCACCCTGCCTTACACCACACTCGAGTCTATATTCACTCGAAAGCGAATCGGCCCATCTCACTTGATTCGACTGATTGGAATACCAATAATTGAGTATTCCAATACACTCTCTGGGCATGCCTGTTTTCCCTAGTTTCTGCCATAGCAAGTCGTAGTTTACACGATCAAAGGCCTTTGATAGGTCGAGGAAACAGGCATACACAGGAGTGCTCCTAGCCGTGTAGTACTCGACGGTATGCTTCAGACTTAATATTGCGCTCTCTGTGGACAGCCCAGCCCTAAAGCCGAACTGAGCGTCATGGATATTGAGATGTTTCTCAAGAAGTGAGTCTAAACACCAAGGTAGAACACGAAAAACATTGGAACACCCTAGGAACCTGCAGGCAAACCAGGGAGGCCCTCCCGACAATCAACCCCGGATTGTCAAGGAAGCTAAAACAGCTAAAGAGGCCGGCACTCCGTCTTCTGACAGGAGCTATAACTGGTCATGCACTACTAAACAAACACCTTTTTACTTTAGGTGTTACAGACAGTCCTCTCTGCAGAGCCTGCATGGAAGAGGACGAGACAGCCGCCCACGTCATCCTGACATGTCCTGGAGTGGCGGAATACAGGGCAAAACACCTCGGAACACCGGGGTCACTACCGGAGGCCGTCGGCAACATAAAGGGTCTGCTAGGCTTCCTGGTGGAACTGGGTTGGCACGAATAACAGTAGTGCCAAAACCCCTACGCAAAATAGGCGCATTTATGACGTCGAGTTGCGGAAACCCAGCCCGCGTACAACCTATAACCTATAACTTAGTGATTACCTATATAACCTCTTGCGTTGTTTTTTCTCCATTTGACTTCATTTTAAATCCTTTTTCGAGAAAGACTATCCGTTATCATTCTCCGGGATTCAAACGGGTTCCATACAAATTTTCACCCCCAAATTCATCCCCTTAGGGGTGGATTTCCGGGATAAAAACTATCCTATGTTCTTTTCCAGGATTTAAACTATGTCTAATACAAATTTCATCAAAATTGGTTACATCCAAATTTTCACCCCCTCATTTCACTCCCTCATTTTACCCCCTTTGGGGATGATTTCCGGGATTAAACCTATTCTATTCCTTTCCCGGGACTCAAACTATTTATATACCAAATTTCATCCAAATCGATGCAGCTGTTTAAGTAGCTCTATACAAATTTTCACCCCCAATTTCATCCCTTTATGGGTAGATTTCCGGGATAAAAACTACCCTATGTCCTTTCCAAGGATTTAAACTATCTCTACACCAAATTTCATCAAAATTGGTTACCTCCAAATTTTCACATCCTCATTTCACCCCAAGGGGATGATTTTCGGGATCAAACCTATCATATGTCCTTTCCTAGGATTTAAACTATCTCTAAACCAAATTTAATCAAAATTGGTTTACTCCAAATTTTCACCCCCTCATTTCACCCCCTTAGGGGATGATTTCCGGGATCAAACATATCCTATGTCCTTTCCTAGAATTTAAACTATCTCTAAACCAAATTTCATCAAAATTGGTTAACTCCAAATTTTCACCCCCTCATTTCACCCCGATAAGGAATGATTTCCGGGATCAAACCTACCATATGTCCATTCCCGGGAACCAAACTATTCATATACCAAATTTCATCCAAATCGGTGCAGAAGTTTAAGTAGCTCCATACAAATTTTCACCCCCAATTTCTCCCCCTTAGGGGTAGATTTCCGGGATAAAAACTACCCTATGTCCTTCTCCGGGACTCAAACTATCTCTTTACCAAATTTCATCTAAATCGGTTCAGCGGTTTAGGCGTGCAGAGGTAACAGACAGACAGACACACTTTCGCATTTATAATATTAGTATGGATTCACAATATATCTCTCGACTAACCACACACGCCTAGCATATATTGACTCCCAGATCAACAACAACAACTACGCGTAATCGAAGGTCAGACTTTAACTGGATCGTGGGTTATCTATCTATCTATCTATATTATTATTACGCGAGCCCGATTTTTGTACATGCCATCAGATCTACAGTTATGGTCCGATTTTGATAAATGATATGTCACTGGATTCGTCTCATGCTGTAGATTTGCAATAAGGTCTTCGTTTTTTCATTTTTATCGGTAAGTTACTAAAATATAAATTTAAAGAAACTACTGTGCGTTGACCACGTGACTTTGGCTGCGTGACGTCACGTGGCGTAACTTCTGTTTTGACTCGAGATGACAATGTAAAATTATAAACAAGAATTAAACTCAAACCTGTACTAAGTTCTTCAGCATGAAAAATTATAAATGTTGAGTCGGCCACATATGGATACAACACTAAGAAAAGTAAGAAAAATAGAAAGTAAACGGCCTTTTGTAAATATTGTTTATATACATAAACTGTCGTATTGTGTCAGATGTGGTTTTTTTTTATTGACAGAGATGTCAGTATTACTTGCGATGTTCTTTTTTACTTCAGAAAAGTTTATATACAAACTTATTTTCCCATATTCGAGATGTTGGGAGAAGAATGAGGTTTAATTAAATCCATTCATTGTCGTGGACCTCATAGACGGCTTTGTTAACCTTACTTAGTACAATGCCATATAGGCGCCGATAGGTTCCGCCTAATTTCCAGTATAAAGATGTAGAAAACGAAACTCGATTACAAAATTTTCTTTTCGGATGGCCGGGGACTCCCATTGGTGACTTTGTTGACCTGACTTGCCATCTAAATTATTTCAGGTTCAGATAATTATATTTTGATTACAGGTAGAAGGTTGGTTATATAATTTTTGTAATTAAACGAGCAATACTTGTACATATATATATTTGCAATCACGTTCTCGGAAACAGCTCTAACGATTTCGGTTAAATTTGGAATACAGGGGTTTACGGGGGCGAGATATCGATCGAGAAGGTCATTAATCGCCAGCTACTAAACTTTCTCGAGTGCAACACACTCCTGTCGCCTAATCAGTTCGGGTTTAGGAAAAACCGTTCTACAGAACAGGCAGTCGATATGCTCGTCAGTGGTATAGTAGAATGTGTTGATAGAGGAGAGAAGTGCGTGGGAGTGTTTTTGGACCTTGCTAAGGCCTTCGACACGGTCTCTATACCCATTGTTTTAGGTAAACTAGAACGACTCGGGCTGAGGGGATTGGTACTTGACTGGTTCAAATCCTATCTCCAGGGCCGCAAACAGTGTGTCCGTGTTGGCGACTATTGTAGTGAGTTCTGCAATATTGATTTCGGAGTACCGCAAGGAAGCGTTCTAGGGCCAACCTTATTTCTAGTGTACATTAACGGTCTCTGTAATCTTCAATTGAACAAAACTTCCATTGTGTCTTTTGCGGACGATACAGCAATCGTGGTTAGGGGCGGAGACTGGGCAGAAGTACAAAGACAAGCCGAAATCAGCATGGCGATTGTCACAGGCTGGTTGGATGCAAATAAACTAACATTAAATGTTAGTAAAACAAAATACTTATGCTTTTCTATTAATGCTAGGGGCCAGCCAAGTGATGACTTTTCCATGCGAGTGGGTGTACAGAATGATGGGAGTAGTTCTACGGCAAGCAGTGCTAGTATCCTTGAACGAACACTATTAAATATCTTGGCGTGCTGCTAGACGCGCACCTAACTTGGCGTCAGCACATTGAATCCCTAAAGTCTCGCGCTCGGAAACTCATGTTTGTGTTTAGGCATCTGAGACACGTTGCGTATCCCGAGCTATTAAAATCAGTGTATTTCGCGCTCGGGGAATCTATACTAGGGTATTGTAACTCAGTATGGGGTGGAGCAGCAAAGACCATCCTTATCAGCTTGGAAAGGGCGCAGCGATCTCTTTTAAAAGTCGCATTCCGAAAACCATTCCGGTACCGCACTAAAGACCTCTACATGGAAGCGAATGTCCTGACGGTCCGACAGCTGTTCCTTAGAAAGCTCATGCTTGCATACGGCAAAAGACACGACAAAAACTTTGATGCAGACACAAGACGACGGCAACGCTGGAAAACGCCCAAGTATACATCCAGATTTGCCCAGCGTTTCAGCCAATTTATCTCCCCTCTTGTCCTAAAGACCTTCTGCAAATTTTATACAGCCCGTCGCCCCCCTAGTAGAAGCACTCTAACCAAATGGCTGCTGCAACACGACTACAGTGAGACTGAACTGCTCTTAACTGTTCTCTGTTAACAATAACAATTTAAAGCTATATTATATTTTTAATCTCACGAGTAATCAATTGTTTATTTATTTATTTACTTACTTATACCTTCACTTCAAAATACTCATGATCACACACGCACTCTCAGACTCTCACACACACTCACGCTCACACATTACACTGACAGAACTAAAATTATTGTAGCTTTGTAATTTGTAAAACATGTATTCTATACTTGTCTGTTATTTAACATCGTATGCTTGCTGTTCTACTGGGTCCCGTAACACAGGGAATACTAGCTCGGGACCCAATGACTTTGTATCCTAGTGTATCATGTTTTTGTCGAATAAATATTTCTATATTTCTATAGATAGGTCTCATGTCCGGGAAAATTCGTTTTCTCCGTATTTTCTCCATTTTCACCCGAGCGGAGCTCGGTAGCCCAGGGACTAAATTGTAATTTGTCAAAGCGATATGACTTAATACTGGAAAACATAAATTAGTAGATATTAAACTATTTAGCGGTACCGTGAAATGGGGTTAATTTGATCAATTTCAGAATTAAAACGTCTGTAGGTACCTCCCTAAACGTTAATCCAAAAAAATAAGGAAAAAAATGCAAATATCGGTTTTTGGTCTTCTATCGATTGCACCGACAAAAAAAAGATTATTAATGTATCTCTTAGAAAAAAAATATTAAGTCTGTGATCAACTTTATACTCACATCGGGATAACTTTAAAACCCCCCTTATTTTTAACGGATTATGATAGTGACAGCCATAATGAAAAAAATCGGCCAAGTGCGAGTCGGACTCGCGCACGAAGGGTTCCGTATCTATAAAAAAACTATTTTATTCTGTGTTTTGTCTGTGAATATTTCAGCTGGAACTATCAAGGTATCAGTGAGATACAGCCTGGTGACAGACAGACGGACGGACGGACAGCGGAGTCTTAGTGATAGGGTCCCATTTTACTCTTTGAGTACGGAACCTTAAAAACACTAGAACATAAAAAAAAATCCGTTCAGAGGCTTAGGATTTACAAAGGTTTATGTGCCTTTGGGGTTACTTTGACAAAGAAAAAAAAGGGTATTTATTTTATATTAAATAAGGCTATCTATCATTCACATAAGGATAACATTGCACATTGCACGTAGAACCGATGGCCGTTGGGGCGGAAAGGTTCTTGAGTGGCGACCACGTACCGGAAGGCGCAGCATGGGTAGGCCCCCCACAAGGTGGACTGATGACCTGGTAAAGGTCGTGGGAGTCCGCTGGATGCGGGTGGCGCAGGACAGCTCATTGTGGCACTATCTGGGGAAGGCCTATGTCCAGCAATGCACGTCTTCCGGCTAATATGATGATGATGATGATGAGGGTATCAGTGATCAAAGTAAACCCTCAGAAGTGATCAACGACACCCCATACTACAATTATCTAATAAAGCAAATGGCCGTCAAGGTTGTCATTTGCAACAGTACCGTCAACTGGGGTTACTTTGATTCGCGGGGCGACTTTGATCAAATAGGTTTTTCTCCGAAATCATTGTTTTTACTTGTGGGTGAACTGTGGCAGTGAATATATTAGTTATCTATCTTGCTGTATACTCGATTAAATCTTCTTCATTTCAAATAGTTTTGCTTTTATACTACATTCTAAATGATTAAAGTAGCCCCATTTTTTCCTAAAGTCCCCAGTCTACCGGTATTTGATGTTATAGCCAGATACATGCCTGATTTAGTGAACTAGATAAAATTAATGTATTTATTTACTATACTGAAAGTTTTACCTTAGAAGTTATACCAGCTATTAAAAGTCCGTAAAATGAGTACGCACGTATTTTAATTTTTTTTTCATCGATCGGCGTGCCCGATCCCACGACTGGTAAAGACACACTGAAAGTGACGTTCAATGCTTCCAATCGTAAAAAAGACCAAACGATGCGTTCAGAAATCGTATAAATTAGAGTTTAAACATGAAGAGAAGTTTTGATCAATGTAAACCCAGGAATTAAAGTAACCCCAATTCACGGTACCTATAAATAGCATGTGCCGATACTAATAATTCAATTCAATTCATTTATTACTCAGATAACGAGATCCATTATTTGTTAGTAGTATCCTTAGAACGACTATGTTAGTACTTAATATATCAAAAATAAATAAAATCATTAATGTGTTAGTTCAAGTAACTTAAAAACTTATGTTAGTAGGTATAAAATTTACATAACATGGAGTTGGTCCCAGTGCTGCATTATGGGACAGTCCAGCCTATTTGCTATTATTGCTAGGCGGCTGTTGGGGCTGTCCCTTACACGGCGCTTCATGCCGGCGACCCGTTTTCGCAAGATTGCGTGGAAACCGTCTACACGTGTCACGGCAAACATTCCCGAAGCGCTACAGTGTCTAGGAAGACCCAACAGCAACCTAAGCGTATTATTATACTGAACGCGCAAGACGTTGATTGCCCGTTGAGTGTAGCTGACCAACATAATAAACAGGTGTAATGTCTGTAAAATGTAAGTTTGTATGTTGGGGGTAATCTCAGAAACTATAAATAATATATTCTAAAAACCCTTTGTTCAGTAGGTAGGTTATATTTATGTATGTATGTAAGCACTTTATTGTACACAAAACAGGTTAAAACATAAACATGATACTTATGTAAGATTAAAGTAGGTACAAAGGCGAACTTATCCCTATAAGGGATCTCGGGGGGAATATAAGGGATATGTAGAATGGCCCTACAGGATTAAGTATGTGCTATATTTTATATCTTTGCTCCGCCTAGATTCTTTATATACGCGGCGGAGCCGCGCGGGTAGCTAGTTGATGTAAACACCAGGCCTGCACTGTTTAATTACTTGACTTCGTGTATTTTTCGGTTTCGGCCGGAACAGATCGGAAACAGGAAACAATACGAAATACAATGCAGTGTTTTCATTATATCAATATGCATTTATCAGACTGCGAAAGGCAATGTACGTCGCCTGGCACGGCTATACAGAAGAACCAGCGTAAAATGAGACACTATACCGATTTTATTTACTTTCATTTGTAAATAAAAATTACTTAAACTATTTAAGCTAGCGTCATGATGATAATTTTCCCGCCATCTCCACACAATTTAAGTTATGCAAGTTTATTTCCAAGTCTTAGTTGGATATAATTTATAAAATAGAGCTGTTTAAAGCACTCTATGAAAAAAAAGTTACTTTGGTTATATTTTACACAAGAAAGAGTTAAGGATGACTCACGCTAGAACGGGCCGTGTCCGCCCCGGGGCGTTTTCTAAGAAAAACGACGGCGTTTTTGTGCGGCCGAGGCATACCCAAGCCCGGCCCAGCCACGACCGAGGCTCGGAAGCGGCTCCGTGTCGGCACGGCCCGGCCGTGGCTCGGCCGGACTTGGGTATGGCTCGGCCGCTCAAAAACGCCGTCGTTTTTCTTAGAAAACGCCCCGGGGCGGACACGGCCCGTTCTAGCGTGAGTCATCCTTTATCGTAAAAAGAACTCAAAATTTGTATACCATCTCAAAATTTCATGAGCATTCGAATGACACCCCACACGTTCCTTACAATCCAAAAAAAAATGCTCAACCCATTATTACCCCCAAAACTACCCCCAAAATTGGGTTGTACACCTTTTTGACTTCATTTATGTAATAAGGCCGTATATTTCTATATCTATACCAAATTTCAACTTCCTATGACATACGGTCTTCGAGAAATCTAGCTGTAACAGACGGACAGCATGCGGCAGTGATCGCATAAGTGTTCCGTTGGACCAACTTTGGTACGGAACACTAAAAAACGGCGGTATCATTGGACTAAAATACCTACTTAATGATAACTGTGGCTGTCGGCGGGCCGAAACGAAAAACAAGTTTTAAGTGGACAAGATTCACGACATTGTAATCGGCAATTTATACTCCTCGTGTTCAGACGTCCGGGTCCGAATTGTTCGTATACGTATATTTAAATAGTTTTGTTTTGCAATGTTTTGGTTATTAGTGGGGCTATTTGCAGTTGTGCTATTGTTATATTTATACGGAACACGGACTTTCGGCTACTGGGCCAAGAGAGGAGTAAAGCATGATGCCCCCGTCCCGTTCTTCGGCACCGCCAAGCGGCAGTTCCTTCAGCAGATCAGTTTCGCTGACATTTACGACGAGATGTACCAGAAGTACCCCAACGAGAGGTTCGTCGGATACTATCTCATGACTACTCCGATGTTGATTCTAAGAGATCCCGAGCTGGTGAAACATGTGTTGGTTTCGGATTTCAACTATTTCTTTTCGAGAAACTTACATCCGCTTGACAAGAAGCCTGAACCGATGCTCAACAATCTGTTCTCCTGTGAAGGCGATCTCTGGAAATTGTTAAGACAAAGAATGACACCGGCGTTTACGTCTGGGAAGTTAAAGGCGATGTTTCCCCTGATCGTGTCACGGGCTGAGAAGTTGCAGCGAGTCGCTGCTGAGGCGGCGTCGACTGGCTTGGAAGTAGACGTGAGAGATCTCATGGCACGCTACACCACCGACTTCATCGGCGCTTGCGGCTTTGGGCTCGACACGGACACTCTCAACGATGAGAACTCCATGTTCAGAAAACTTGGCCAACGCATCTTCACCCAGAAAACAAGAGACGTGGTTGTTGCCATCCTCAAATATTCGTTCCCCAGTTTGTTCACAAGCTTCCACTTCACTCCCCCTGTTGTTGAGAACTTGACCATGCAGTTAGTGAAAAGTATAATGGAGGGTCGGGATTACAAGTATTCAGGCAGAAGCGATTTTATTGATTTGCTTCTGGATTTGAAGGAAAAAGGGAAGATGATCGGCGAGTCTCTGGAGCATAAGAATGCGGATGGATCGCCAAAAATAACAGAATTGGACTTGGACGACGAGTTGATCGTGGCGCAGGTGTTCGTGTTCTTCGCCGCCGGGTTCGAGACCTCGTCCTCCGCCACCAGCTACATGCTGCATGAGCTCGCTCACCATCCCGAGTACCAGAGAAAGTGTCAGGAGGAAATCGATGCGGTGCTCGCTCGCCATGATGGCAAGTTATCGTATGACGCTATAAAGGAGATGAAGTACTTGGGCATGTGTTTCAGGTAGGTGAACAAATACTTATTGCCATTAATGGTAAATATTATTATATTTGCGTATTTATGTTGAAAATGAAGTCGCTAAGACCTTTCCCAAAGAATGTGTACCTCCACAATTAATTAACAAGACAATTGGGTACATTCCTGGGTAATAAAAATATAATTTTATTTAGTGCGTCAGTTAGATTATGAAAAAATATTGGACTCGTATTTTTTAACCCCCGGCGGAAAAAGAGGGGTGTATAAGTTTGAAGAGTATGTGTGTCTGTCTGTCTGTGTGTCGGTGTGTGTGTGTGTGTGTCTGTCTGTGGCATCGTAGCTCCTAAACGAATGGGCCGATTGGAATGCGGTTTTTTTTTATCCTAAAGCTGACGTGATCGAGAAGGTTCTTAGCTACGTTTCAACAAAATTCCCGACGCAAAAGAGGGGTGTTATAAGTTTTATGTGTCTGTGTGTGTGTGTGTGTGTGTATGTGTCGGATTTTTTGTCCAAAGGCTGACTTTCTTGATCGAGATAGTTCTTAGCTACGTTTCAACAAAATCGGTTTAGCCGTTTTTGACATATTGAACTTTGAAATAAAAATGTCGGGGGTTTTTCAACTTCTCTAAGTTGTAAATTATTATAGGATGTAAAAGAGTCTGGATCCTGGCGGCTCTTCTTCTGCCGCGTCTCTCCTCGCGGTTGGGTCTGCCGAGCACTGTTATTACCACGTCCGCCCGATGCACCACCCCGCTCCAGCCGCTCGAGCCGCCTGCTGATCTTAGCTATCTCTGACAATACTCCGTCTTCCGCCGCTGGTTGGTGGCCCGACGACACTTCTGCTAAGCTGGCTGAAGAATCTGTAGCCTCTGCAATTTTGTCCTCTATTAGATAAGCCTATTTTTAAGGTCCGTTATCTCACTTCCTGCTAGGCCTTCAGTGCCTGGGGCAACACACCATTAACCAACCCATAGCATGCGGATAATTGCATCCGGAAATTTTCCTCCGCTTTTGCCTCATGAGCTGAGAGGTCTTTTGATCCCCGAGCTCCATCTCATGCAGCAGCCTTCTGTGCCTTTTCTCTTCGGTTTCCTGAAATACTGCCAATAACCGCTCTTTTAAGGCGTCGTATTTACCCGTGTCTGGTGGCGCAAGTAAGATGTCACTAGCTGCCTGGATTGTAGACCTCCCCAGCTTGGTAACCACTATGGTTAAATCTTTGCACGTCTCCCACATGTTGTGGCTCTAGGATAGCTTCTAATTGCGCATACCAAAGGTTGGGCTGATCAGCCCAGAAATCCGGTATTCTAGTGGACAGCGACACCACTGCCAGTTCTCATATACTGCTTGCGGAATCACATTTTGCCGGTTGCATTGTAGGCTGTGCCGTGGACTGTGCCGGGGGTTGTGGGGGCCTGAGCCCCCGCAGGCGTTTGTCCGTACATTTCTCAGCGTTATGATGACGCTGTATGCCTATAAGCTCTTCCTGCGTGGTACCCCACAGGAAGGAGTAGTCCCGTTTCACCAAAAAAAATGTTCACTTGGCAAACTGTTCACTTGCAATGTTCACAGGAGTCACCAGATTTAGGGACACTCGTTGGATCCGAAAGTTCCATCTTTATTGTTTACTAGCGACCCGCCCCGGCTTCGCACGGATTTATATGTATGCAAATAATAATAACATGCATGTATTAAACATATAAACCTTCCTCTTGAATCACTCTATCTATTTAAAAAAACCGCATCAAAATCCGTTGCGTAGTTTTAAAGATCTAAGCATAGGGACAGACAGACAGACGGCGGGAAGCGACTTTGTTTTATACTATGTAGGTAGTGATTTACCATATAGCGTCTAGATGGGTAAGGGACTACTGGCGAGCCCGCCTGCCTAACTAACATTATATCGATAAATGTTAGCTATGCATAAATGTGTTGCTACAGCTACGTTTCAACAAAATCGGTTCAGCAGTGTTTAAGATAGAAAAAATTGAAACGAAAAAGTCGGGGTTTTTCACCTTTCTAAGTTGTTAATTATTATTTTGTCAATCAAACACAAATGATGAAGATATAACCCGTTGAAGTAGCCAATTAGTTAAAAGACACAAGCAATTAGTGTGTATATGTATATCCATATGGGTATATCCACGAAAAATTGTAGGTACATTTGATTTTTTTGCTTGGCCCATTTTTGGTTTAATTTAGCGATATGGTTATATTGGTTATTCGACAATAAAGAAATCTGTGAGATATTGTATGGAATAGAATACATGTGCTAATTTATGCAATTTTATGGAATTTTGAGCTCTCTTACATTTTTATATATTTTTATTTATTTTCTCATTGACACTTACTTTCACTCCCATACTAAAATTATTGGTCCAACTACCACTCTTGCAGCAAAAACTGTCAATCACTTACGTAATGGAATCGCTATCCCGTTTTTAGGGTTCCATACCCTATTACTAAGACTCCTAAAATAGACCCTATTACTAAGACTCCGCTGTCCGTCTGTCTGTCTGTCTGTCCGTCTGTCACCAGGCTGTATCTCATGAACCGTGATAGTTAGACAGTTGAAATTTTCATAGATGATGTATTTCTGTTGCCGCTATAACAACAAATACTAAAAAACAGGATTAAATAAATATTTAAGGGGGCTCCCATACAACAAACGTGATTTTTTGCCATTTTTATAGATAATGGTACGGAACCCTTCGTGCGCGAGACTGACTCGCACTTGGCCGGTTTTTTAAGTTAACATAAAGTGATATTTAATCCACATGTTTATGAAAAGCTTTTATGAAATACAGTTTTCATTCATTTTTAATATTTATTTTGAAAACGTGTCCAAATTTTGATGTTATGTGTAACGTCATGAAAGTAACGCTTATTACTCCTGCAACAACTGAATATCCTCCTACCGGTAAATATGTTTTTTTCGGGCAACAGTGGCAACACCATTCAACATGATGGCAACATAGAAAAAAAAGAGCACCCATATTTGCTGAGTGAAATGATGTTTTGTGTCAACGACAGTTTTGTGACTCGAAAGAAATATTTTTTTGTGTTTAAACTACTTACCGTAGAATCACAAATTTGTTCTATTATACGTGATATGCCGATTTACAATTCAATAACAGAATTAAAGTGATTCGCAGTCCATTGCTATTCGCAATTGAGTGCTATCTTTTTTTAAAGTTATGTTTTGCCAATTTTTTGTCATGAATGTAACAGTGTATATAATGTAATATTTGTTGTTATCTATGACTGATACCCAAGGTTGGTATTATATTATCTGTGGTCTGTCACCGAAAAACAAAATGCCTTAATGCATGTGTCTTACATATTAATAAAGCTTTCGTATATAAAATGGTGTTTATGTGGACCTCAAGCGATGCCTAAAATCTAATACAACAACAGCAGAGCGTGGTTGATCAGTTCAACTAAAAATATGGCAAGCAATACGTGTATGTTTCCAAAATTGTCTGACGGAGTCGGTTTCTCGAATTGGAAGTTTAGAGTGAAGATTTTGCTTGAAGAAAGAGGTTTGGACGATACATTAGCACCAGGAAAGACGTGCAAAAAGGAGGATGACGCAAAAGCGCGGTCAGTAATAGTTCAGTGTTTGTCAGACAGATTTTTAGAATACGTAAAGAAATGCTCGACTGCGGCCGAGATGATCGAACAACTCGATAAAATATTTGAAAGAAAAAGCGTGTTCAACAAGCTATATCTTAGAAAAAGATTACTAGCATTAAAATGTTTGACAACTGACAAATTGCAGGATCATTTCCTAAAATTTGACACAATGATCGCTGAACTAGAAGCTTCAGGAACAAAAATCGACGAAAGTGACAAGATATGTCATCTGTTGCTAACTCTACCCTGTGAATACGAAACAGTAATAACAACATTGGAAACTATGAGTGACAACAAGGAATTGGACATAGAGTTCATTAAGTCACGATTATTGGACGCGGAATTGAAATTAAAGGGAGAAGAAAATAAACAGATTGTACACAAAATGGAATCTAGTTTTATATCCTGCTACAAATGTGGACAACAGGGACATATATCTTATGAGTGTAAAAACAATGAGAGACAGAATAACATGCAAAGCCGAGGTAGAAGTCGTAGCAGAGGCAGGTCCAGAGGCCGGTATTTTAGAGGCAGAAGTATTAGAGGAACGTCAGTGAGCTATGCAGAACAAGTTCATGATCAAGAGTCTACATTTATTGCATTATCTGCGCAAAATGATACACAGCAAGGAGATAGTTCAATTATATTTGTTGTAGACTCGGGTGCAACTCATAATTTTATAAAATCTGAGTATGAGGAAATAATGGAGGATGTTAAAAGCTTAAAGGTGCCCATATACATCAAAGTTGCAAATGGAGAAAAATTAATAGCCCAAAAGGAAGGAATTTTGAGGTTAGAATGTCAAAATAACCCAGTTAAGATTGAAGGTTTAATTGTTGAACGACACACACAATTTGCTTTCTGTGAGTAAACTGCAGGAGAGAGGACACACTGTGGTATTTAAAAATGGTCAATTAAAAATACACACATCAACGAAGACCTACTTTGGAGAACGGTGTGGAAAACTACATGTTCTTAAATTGTCGAGAAAACAGAAAATGGAGAATTGTGAGTACACAAATAATGATGACAGAGCATGGCACATCAGATTAGGTCATCTCAACAGAAAAGGTTTAGCTATAATGAAGTTACCATATAACAATGATATGTGTGATACATGTATGAAAAATAAAAGTACTAGATTACCTTTTCAACCTGTACAACAGGCACAAGCTCACAAAATAGGAGACTTGATACATTCTGACGTGTCAGGACCTACAAGAACACAGACAAAAGAAGGCTACAGGTATTTCCAGACAATAATAGATGATTTCTCACATTTTACCCAGACTTATTTAATGAAAAATAAATCTGAGGCAGCTGATAACCTGGTGAAGTATATAAAAGAAGTCGAGCTGGAAAAGGAAGTCAAAATTAAGAGAATACGCTGCGACAATGGCGGGGAATACTCATCAAACTCTTTTAAATACTATTGTCAAGATAAAGGCATACAAATTGAGTACACTTTACCATACAGCCCAGCTATGAACGGAAAAAGCGAGCGCATGAATCGCTCAATATATGACAAGGCCAGAACTATACTTGACGAGTCAAACTTACCAAGACACTTATGGGGCCATGCAGTGCTGACAGCAACATATTTACTTAATCGGTGCCCATCAAAAGCAATTCATTTTAAGATCCCTGCTATATTATTTGGAAGAGAATTTAAGCTAAATAAGCTGAAAACTTTTGGATGTCAAGCCTGGATGATGGTAATACCTAAAGGAGACAAATTTGATTCAAGAGCAAAAGAAGTAAGAATGATAGGATATGGGAGAACTGGTTATAAAGTATGGGACCCTGAGACAGATGATGTTATTTTTACAAGAGATGTAAGATTCAATGAGAATAATATAAAATATAAGAATAAAATAAATGAACCAGAAGAAGTGGAAATCCAGATTGAACAAAAGGAGGAACCTAGAGAGAAAAAAGATGGAAGGATTGGAAAAGATGATAAGGAAGATGATAAAGCAAGAGAAGAAAATGATAATGCGAGAGAAGAAACTGAAAACATAGAAGAAAGGAGAACAACAAGAGGAAGAATTATAAAGACACCACAACATCTACACGAATATGAATTAAATGAAGCATACTGTCTATTGAATGATGAAGAGGAACCACAGAGCTATGAAGAAGCTATCAGTGACGGATGGATAGATGCCGTCAACACAGAACTAGAAGCATTAAAGAAAATGAATACCTGGACTGTGACAAATTTACCAAATGATAAAAAAGCTATTGATACAAAATGGATATTTAAGACAAAAGATAATGGCTTGAAAAAGGCTCGATTAGTAGCAAGAGGTTTCCAAATACGAGAACCAGAAGACTTTGGTAAAAACTATGCTCCAGTTGCAAGGACTTCAACTGTACGAACACTATTAGCGTACGCAGTTCAAAATAATTATAATATAAGACAGCTGGATGTTCCCACAGCTTTCCTTAATGGGATGTTGGACTCGGAAGTGTACATAAAAGCACCTCAAGGAGTACAAATAGAAGAAGGAAAAGTGTTGAAACTAATTAGAGCATTATATGGCTTAAAAGAAAGTCCAAAGTGTTGGAATCAAAGATTCAATGATTATATTGAAACGCAAGGATTTAAAAGATCACTACATGATTTTTGTTTATACACCAGTGAAGAAAACAAAGTGTGGATGGTAATATATGTAGATGACATTATTCTAACAGGAGATGATGGAAATATGAACAAAGTGATACTGGATTTAAAAGAAGAATTTCGAGTAAAAGACTTTGGCTCTCCAAAGACATTCTTAGGAATGGAAATAGATAGAAACAGAGATCATTTGAAAATTACACAGAAGAACCAGATACATAAAATGCTTGAAAAATTCAAAATGACTGACTGTAAGAGTACAACTACACCAATGCAGAAAGACTATCAGCATGATGTCAAAGAAGATGTAGTTCAAGATGTCCCATATAGACAACTGATTGGTGGACTCATGTTCATGGCGACTGTTACCCGACCAGATATCGCATATGCAGTCTCATATCTCAGCCAATATTTAGATAAACCAACCAGAAGTCTATGGACTCAAGCCAAGCGAGTATTAAGATATTTAAAAGGCACAGATAATACAGGACTGATATATGAACGGACGGAGAACAACTCTTTAGAAACTTATTCAGATGCAGACTGGGCCGGAAATCACACAGATAGAAAAAGTGTATCCGGGTCTGTTACCCTGTACAATGGATGTCTTGTATCATGGTTTTCCAGAAAACAGACATGCGTGGCGCTTTCGACTGTCGAAGCGGAATATGTTGCAGCGGCTGCTAGTGCGTGTGACTTGCTATATATAAAAGGACTATTCAGTGATTTGAGTGAACTCAGCAGTGACATGCATTGTGTACTTTACATGGACAATAAAGGTGCTATACAATTATCTAAATCTTTCGAGAATAGTAAGCGTGCTAAGCACATTGATATAAAGAACCATTTCATAAAAGATCTAATCGTTAAGAAAGAGATAATTGTCGAGTACATTTCTACTAATGAAAATGTATCTGATTTGTTAACTAAAAGCTTATCTTGTGAAAAGCTTCGTTTGATGAAAAACAATTTAAATATTAATTAATGGTTAATGTCTGTATTCGTTTTGTCTTTTGTCAATTAATTTGCAAAGTAGGCAATAATCGATTGATTCACTTTATTTTGTTTAGTTAAAAGTTTTCAATCGAGGCGGGGTGTTGTTATCTATGACTGATACCCAAGGTTGGTATTATATTATCTGTGGTCTGTCACCGAAAAACAAAATGCCTTAATGCATGTGTCTTACATATTAATAAAGCTTTCGTATATAAAATGGTGTTTATGTGGACCTCAAGCGATGCCTAAAATCTAATACAACAACAATATTCAGTCATGATGACAACAAATACATGAACATGTGTTATGATGTCATGAAACTCATGAATATAACGGTACAATTTTTCGCGGACATATCCATATGTTTACAGGGCGTCCCAAGACTATGTGACATGAAGGGAAATATCGTAGGTACGATATTTTGCTGTAAGAAGACTTTACGTTATTTTTAAAAGTTAGTAATACCTACTGCATTCAAGGATTTTCTAAAAATTACTTACTTTGTCTGGGAATCGAATCGACTTAAATGTGAAATTAAAATCCCGTATTTTTATGATGCCAATCGAAAGAATATGGACAAAAAATAATTATTACGATGCCTTGTATTATTTTATGACAGGTGGATATTATTTAAAAATATCACGTATCTAAATTAACCTGACTGTGTAGTGTTATACTACTTGTAGTCATCGAGAATTATTCCTTCAAATATTATGTGTGTTTTCAGTGAAGGCATGAGAGTGTTCCCGTCACTAGGATACTTGCAACGCAAGTGCGTGAAGCAGTACACGCTACCCGGCACCGACGTGACCATTGACCCCGGAGTCAAGATCGTAGTCCCGGTCAAGTCGCTGCAACTGGACCCGCTATACTTTGATGATCCGGACGAGTTCCGGCCGGACCGGTTCCTCCCGGAAAATGTTGCCAGCATCAATAAACATGTGTATCTGCCGTTTGGAGCCGGACCAAGAGCGTGTATAGGTGAGTTTTCCCAATTAACTTCCCATAAAATAAATGTATAACGGATTCTTTAAAGATAGGAATCAGACCGGAATAACTCAACTGAAACTAACAGATTAAAACTGTAGGTACAGCTAGGTTACCTATCGTAGAGGCAAGGATGAGAATAGTGACACTTATCGAAATAAAGCTAAAGACACGGAACGACACAAATACGGAATACTTAAGTATGTTTACAGATGACTAAAAAACTCCCGTCTATGAATATCACAAACACCTTCGACCTTGACGTTTATTTCTTGTAGCAATTTACATAATTTTAGGTACTTATCTCATGTTTGTACAAAACATCTTGTTTATTTGGTGATGCGTCAAAATATTCTTGCTGAATCATTTTTAATTGCTTTTTTTCTTTGTTATGATATATCATACTCTATAGGGTAAACCATCACTCTCTCCAAAACCTTCGACAGTGCGGTTAGTACGGAGATTGGTCTGTAATTATTAAAATTGGTGCGATCACCGCTTTTATATATTGGATGGATGATCGCTTTTTTAAAGGCGCTTGGGAATGTCCCGGTTCTGATCGAAGTGTTACAGATATGAGCAATTGCGAAAACTAGCGACGGGAGCGAATTTTTGACAATTTTTGCCGATATACCGTCCCAGCCGGTGGCACATTCACTACGTAGTTTTCTAATAATTCTACCAATATCCAACTCACCGACCTCAAATATAGCAAGTGAGTTACTTTGAGACAAGGAAGGTCGGTGCATGGAGTGCGTCAGGGGACTCAGCAGGGATCGGAAACCGGTATTGTTTGTATGGGAACGAAAACGGTTCTTTTTCGTTCTTTTGATAATAATTTCATTTCTAATTGGGCAATCTAATAATACGCACTCGTTACCTCAAAACACAACTGAGACCTACATGTGAAGTATAAAATAGTTCGAGATTTGTGGTAAACCGAGGTTTTAGCAATTAACCGGTTCCGATCCCTGCAGGGGAGTGCCCAACCCGATATTAGTGGCTAGTGTTTCACCAATTTTAGCGAAGAACTTGTTCATGGAGTTGGTTGTTTCTCTAGGTGAGCTTGACGAGTGAAGTAAGTCGTTGGGGGATGAAGGGGTGCGTCTTGTATGGGTGATTGTTTTAATGACATTCCAGGTTGCCTTAGGGTTATTTTTACTTTTTTTGAGCTCGTTACGCTCGTACTCTGTTTTCAGTTTTTTAAGTAGTTTATTGCAAAAATTTCGATATCTAGCGTAGGTCACTTTTAAAGTGTGGTTGTCAGGTGACTTTTTAGCATTTTTATGAAGTCGGTCTCTGTTTCTGATGCAGCGTAAGAGGCCGGGGATGATCCATGGCTTGATCGTTCTGTCTTTTTTAGGGATTCTGATAATTTTTGTGTGTTTTTTGATAATAGAGGATAGTATAGCTATAAGTCTGTCAGTCGCAGTATTGGCGTCAGTTGCTGATAAGATGGGAGAAAAGTCAGTCGAGTCAACCTCTTCACGAATAGCAATATAGTCAATTCTAGTACGTGTGTCATTTGCTTTGGGATTTTGTGCAGTAGTTTCGATACTTAGCATGACAGGCGCGTGGTTAGTTATAAAGGATTCAATAACTATGGCGGTGGCAAGCGCATCAGTTCTAAGGAACACGTGATCAAGGCAGTTGTTGTGTCTAGTTGGATAAAGGTGTGCAGGTAGAAGACCATGTAATGCCATGAAATTAAGATATTCAGAAGAGCGACCATCAGTATTGTTTGGTTTAATATCTATGTTTAGATCTCCAATTACGGTTATATTTTTGTAGGAAGTAAGAGACGATAATACATTGTTTAAACTGTTTAGGAATTTGTCTAGGCATCTTATGGAGGGAGATCGGTAGACAGCTATTATGGCCATACCACAGTTAGTTGTGCAGACAAGACTGTTCGCATCCACGAACTCGGGCTCATAAACTTGACACTGTATGTGGCTTTTAGTATATACAACTATGCCATCATTTTGGTTGGCATTATTAGTAGTACAGAAGGAATGATAGCCATTTATGCGAGGGATTACTGAATACTTGCTTAGCCAGCACTCTGTGAGTACGATCACGTCATATTTAATTTTTAACATTTGTAATAATACTTTAAATTCATCTAAGTTTTTATGTATACTCCGAATATTCATATGTATAATATTCAACAGGTTCCTAAACTGATTTAAATGGTGAAGGCAAAGGTCAGGGTTGCATACATAAGAGTTTGAGACGTTAAATGAGTCTATTTCAGATGCGGTGATGTCAATATCGGACATTGTTGGTGTAGATGTATTTAGTGCTTAGTGTTAATCACATTGAAACGCAACAAAAAAGAAAATATGATAGGTAGGTAACAACTTTTCATTACTATTTTCTTATGTCCTAATAAACACTACTAGAGAGTATCGACAGTTTTTAATTAAAACTTACATAACATAGGAAATAATGCAACGAAATTAAAATCATGTAAAAACTACAGTCATTGCCCATAGCCTACAGTAATTGCCAACATCACAGTCCAGTACCTAATACCTTAAAATCATACATCAAAGTGTCTGACGTAAGTCGTCTGAATTAACTTTAAACATAAATAAACATTAAAAACAAAACATAAAAAATCTAAAACATCTTCTTTATTTCGAGGAAACCCTTTTCTTGCCGAGTTTATTATCCAATCCTCTAGATGACTTTCTTCAGAAACAGTTAATACATCACCATCCCGACAACTGCCACCCGACAATGAAAATTCCACGTACAATATGCTGTAAGTACAAAAACCACCTTAACCTGCCGACGCATCCATGTAAGTAAGTCGAATTGTCATTGTCAGGCGACAACTGTCGATTTGGTTTGGATCGATTTGTGCCCGGGATTTTTAATGTAGTACAGAGGCCGTATAGCATGGATGGCTTTATCACACGATATGTGACATGATAGAGCATCCGTCCCTGGCTGACACCGTTCGATAGGACGAGACGACGCTCTTATCTTGTCACTTATCGCGTGATAAAGCCATCCATGCTACGGGGTGGACTGGAACTCGGAAAACTGTATTTTTCAGCAATTTGCCGTTTTGACGTGTTGTGATAACTTTAACAATTTAGATATGAATGCACAAGGATTGTGAAAGAATTTAAGCATTTTAACAACAATATACGTGATGTTGGCAACACTTTGATCAATTATCTACCATGACAGCTATTGCCCGTGCAATAACTATAGACATTACCAAATGGCAATTACTAAAACAATGGTGGGCAATAACTAAAAATGTTGGCAACACTTTGATCAATTATCTACCATAACAGCTATTGCCCGTGCAATAACTATAGACATTACCAACTGGCAATTACTAAAACAATGGTGGGCAATAACTAAAAATATTCAAATTTTGGTTCAGTGATTGGCTGATTGCCCTCAGCCCCTCAGCTAAAATGACCATTAGGATTCAAAATTTAATACAGATTTACATTAAAAGCGATGTAAATACTTTTAATTTTATCACATTCATGCAATAAAAACTGAATAATAAGTAACCAAAACGCAAAAATAACTTTGAAGAAAGTAGTTAAGAAAGTAGTTCTTAAGAAAACTGTTAAAATGTTTACCTGTTTGAGTAACACTTTCACCCATTTGGACAAAAATCCGCCGTTACTGTTTTTGGGGTTCCGTAGCCAAAATGGCATAAACGGAACCCTTACATAGTTTCGTCATGTCCGTCTGTCCGTCTGTCTGTCCGTATGTCACAGGCATTTTACTCGAAAACTATATGTTGTATTAATGAAATTTGAAGTATAGGTGTATTTTGTTGGCCGCTATTTACTTATGTAATTAAATTATTTAATTTTTTTTTTCTACGGGGGAACTGCAACTGCAAGTCAAAAAAAAATATTTCACATAAGACCATATATGGCACATCAATCGATAGGTATGTCTTTCAAAATAACTATAAGGTTACTCAGCACTTTTTTTGATTATGTAAATATGCTCGAAGATAATCGCTACGAAAGACACAAAAATTGACTTTTTTTAACTCTCGAACAGTGGAAGTGAAAATTTTGAATAAAATCATGGACATAGTGCTTATTAAATACTTTCACGGAAAATTATTTTGAACAAGATCGGTTCAAAGGTTTTTGAGTAATTGCTGAAAAACTGTTTTCCCTATAGAAAACGACGTAAGTGCCGTTAGATTTGTATGACGATACGACCTTTTTAATATAAGATATGTCATTCACTGATCCGCATAATTACAAGCATACTGATTATCAACGGCGTATTTCGATTACAATATATAAATCCATATCCATACTTAATATCATATTATAAATGGAAAGTAACTCTGTATGTCTGTTGTACCTTTTCAATGAAATTAGGTATGGACTATGGAGGTAGTTTTGAGAGCCTGAGAAGGACATAGGATAGTTTTTTTCATCGTGGAAGTCATCCCTTAAAGGTATGAAAAGAAAGAGGTATTATAGAAGTGTAGTGGTACCTAGGCACGGAACCCTTCGTTGTGCGTGGTCCGACACGCACTTGGCCGCTTTTTTAGAGTGTTGACAGTTGTCAATTTTAAATCTACTAAAAATCACATTACAGCACCATCTAGGGAATTCTAATCCAATTAGAACGATCCAAAGCTAACTTTCGACAGTGTTTTCAGGGTTCCGTAGCCAAATAGAAAAAAACGGAACCCTTATTATTATTATTTTTTTTTTTATTTATTGAACTCGAAAAAATACTTATAAGCTTATGGATTCGTCATGTCTCTCTGCCCGTCCGTACATAATATATGATAGTATAAAACGGATACGGATCAGATGAAGGCAATAAGATCACTTTGATGATTTCTAATAAGAAAAAGGTTAATAAGCAATGGTGTAGGGTCAACTGTCCAACATTGAAACTTTGGTGCACAGTGAAACACATCAATATTTCCAAAACCTGATGTTGCTAGATAGTCCTGTATAGCACATTAGAACGACCTGAGGAAACCCTTGTTACACGCTCTGTATGTGGACGCGACATGTGGAAGGAAAAGTCACAACAAACAATTTTCTAAATTTGACACATGACAAATTATAGAATTTGATTTCGTATTTTTTTAATATCCCATTGCCTTTTGTACATCCCAAAGCGTCTATGAAGCTGTATGTTGATAAAAATGCTTTACTTTTGGTGGCATTTTTCATTCATCAATCAAATATAATCAATCAAAATAAAACCTAGTTTGTTCACAATGACACAGCAAACAATGAAACAATGGGTGTGCAACAATGACACAGCGATGTAGAACATTTTATAAAATACATACATACATATAATCACGCCTCTTTCCCAGAGGGGTAGGCAGAGATCACAGATCTCCATTTGCTACGATCCTGACAAACCACTTTCGCTTCACTCACTTTCATAACATTTCTCATACATGCTCGTCGGTTTAGGGTACTTTTGACCTGGCCTTTCTGTAAGATTTCTTCAATTTGATCGGAGAAAGTTCGCCTAGGTCTTCCCCTTCCAACTTGCCCTTCCACTCCTTTTATATACACTCTCTTCGTTAATCTTCTTTCATCCATCCTCTCTACATGCCCAAACCACCTTAACATACCCTTCTCAATGTTCGTGACTATATCTCCATCCATTCCACACTTATCTCTTATCACACTGTTTCTGACTCTATCACTCAATTTCACTCCACACATACTTCACAACGCTCTCATTTCTACTGCATTCACTCGACTTTGATGTCTTTTTTGCCACACCCAACTTTCGCTACCATACATAAGTGTGGGCACCAACACTCCCCTATGCACAGCCACGCGTGCTTTTTGCGATATTTTCTGGCTGCCCATAAAGGCATTCAGTTGATTCAGTGCCCCATTCACTCGATTCCCTGCATTCACTCTCCTTTCAATATGTTTCTCATGCTTTCCGTCTCCAGTAAATAGTGTCCCCAAATACACAAACTCTTTTACTTGTTCCAGTCTTTCTTCACCAATCATTATGTCGCAGTCTGTCATAATTTCATCTTTTTCAAATACCATCACTTTCGTCTTACTTACATTCATCTTCATCCCTTTCCATTCAAAAGATTCATTCATCTTCGTTACCATCATTTGTAACTCCTCAGCAGACGACGCAAGTAGTACAAGGTCGTCAGCATATAGGAGACATTTGACGCGTAACCCTTCCATTCTCAAACCACATTCATCACCTTTCAGATCCTGCAGACAGCTGTCCATGAATAGATTAAACAGCCACGGAGACGCTACACATCCTTGTCTAACACCCTTTTCGATGTTAAACCAGTCAGTATATGACCCGTTTATTCTCACGCAAGCACTGGAATCCTTATATAAAATGACCCATTAATAACAACTATGCAAAACTCGATTAAATGCAAACAAATTTCGATACTAATAACACTTTTTCAGTGTAGATTAATCCTGTTTCATTGTAGAAATTCAGGTGTTTAATTGAATACATGTATGGACGCACTGAAACTAAACTCATTTTTCTTATAAATTATTTTTATACAGTAACTGTAAAAGTAACGTATTCTTTTTTTAGTAGGACGTGATAACGAATAAAATTGCCTATCTTAGTGCAAAATATCAGACATAACTTTAAAAACGTCAGAGATATGATGCTTTAAAATGTTGGTGTTTCATTGATGGACAAGTTACCCTATGTTGTTTAAGTAAGTTACTCTATCGTGATCGTTAGTAACGTCCTCTCACGAAGCTACAATTTACAATAGTTAGTTAGTGAGTTTTGTTTTTTTTTTGTTTTTTTTTGCTTCTTACAATCCTTGGAAACTGACCAAATGGTTTGTTTGTTCATCAGGCGAGCGTCTCGGCTACATGCAGTCGCTGGCCGGGCTCGCCGCGCTGCTCAGCCAGTTCTCCGTGGCCCCCAGCAGCAGCACCCGCCGCAAGCCCCTCATCGACACCACCGTCATGGCCGTGCAGAGCGTCAAGGGAGGCCTGCCGCTCGCACTCAGCGCCAGGAAGAAGACACAATGAACCCAATCAGTAATGAAATGACAATGACCCTAGGTTAATTGGACAGCGATTCAATAAAGAAGACGATGTAATTTTGACGTTTGATCTCAGTTAAGTCCTTTTTAGGGTTCCGTAGTCAAATGGCAAAAAACGGAACCCTTATAGGTTCGTCATGTCTGTCTGTCTGTTTGTCCGTCCGTATGTCACAGCCACTTTTTCTGAAACTATAAGAGCTATACTGTTGAAACTTGGTAAGTAGATGTATTCAGTGAACCGCATTAAGATTTTTACACAAAAATCGAAAAAAAACATTAAGTCTTAGGGGTTCCTCATACACAGAACTGAAACTCAAAAATTTTTTTTTCATTAAACCCATACGTGTTGGGTATATCTATGGATAGGTCTTCAAAAATGATATTAAGGTTTCTAATATTATTTTTTCTAAACTGAATAGTTTACGCGAAAGACACTTCCAAAGTGGTAAAATGTGTCCCCCCCCTGTAACTTCTAAAATAAGAGAATGATAAAATAAAAAAAAATATATGATGTACATTACCATGCAAACTTCCACAGAAAATTGGTTTGAACGAGATCTAGTAAGTAGTTTTTTTTTAATACGTCATAAATCGTAAACCGCAATTTATTTTACGGAATCCTTCATGTGCGAGTCCGACTCGCACTTGGCCGCTTTTTTTCTAGAATGGTTTTATTTATTTAGGCAAGGTAACAAAATGTAAATTATTATATACATATTTAGCATAGTTCTATGAAAATCATATTAAATTTACATTTCTATAGCAACCAAGCACAAATAATTTACTTTAAAAACAAAGTTTTAACCGACTTCAAGTTTGCCTATAAAATTTGAATAAATCCCTCGATTTCTCCAGGATCTCATCATCAGAACTGGATTCTGGTGGTGGTGTGAAGTATATGCTTTCTAACAGAGAAAGAATTTTTCAAATCAGTTCATAAATTACCAAGATATCGCGTAACAAACACACAAAAAAAAACAGACGAGTTGAGAAGGAAAAGGAGGATTCCTTTTTTGATGTCGGTTAAATACTAGCTAATAACAAATCGAAATGAGATAATTGTGCAAGAGTTTAACTTATTGTAATTAACTTAAACTAACTTAAGTACATATGTAGTGAGATCACACAGTACATTAATGAGATCATGTAATAAACATATCTAACTATGGGACAATTTCGCAACACAAGTCTTAAAATTATTGAAACTTAAATGTAATATATCAACATCATTACAGATACTATTGTAGGATGTACACATACGACGGTTTAATCGGGCAATTTCGTTATAATTACGTATCTATTAAAATGATATAAGTACGGAAGGTACACTTTACGGTTGCCATCACGGATTACAATGGATGGAGTTTTTAATGAGATTGGTGTTGAAGTTCACCTCACAAAAGAATAAAAAAAAAAAACATGTACCTACAGTCTAAAAGTGATGAACCTTTTTATTCCTCGACAATACCTAAACATACAAATCGACAATAAGTGTATAGAGTCTGGCAAACGAAAGTTGAACCCACTAGATTCAATAACGCGGCAACACTAACTTGCCGCGTAATTGAACCTAGTGGGTTCAACTTTCGTTTGCCAGACTCTACTTACCATCACGTTTTCAACATAGGTACCACACATTTTAAACTTATTCAATTCTCGATTCGCTGATCTTCATAGTAGAAATAGCTATAATTAATGCAATTCAATAAGTTAGTATATACCTATATTCCAGACACATAAATATTTAAATAACTAAATAAACTGTATAAAACCTAAACCTATACGCGGCGGGAGGTTTGGTTGCATTGACCACACTTTACAACTATTATATAATCAGTACAAAGAGGTATGGACTTAAAGCTGATCCCTGGTGCAAGCCTACCGTTACACTGAACCTGTCTGTGGTGCCAGCCGCTGACCGGACGCGTGTACAACATCTGTCATACATAGACCGAATTAGCTTACTCGATCGTATGCCTTTTCGAGGTCAACAAACACCATATGCAGGTTTTTTTGTGCATTTCTGTACAGTCGCCATCACATACATCGAAGCAAACAAGCACGTCACAAACATCGGAACACACCTCTATTTTCAAGGCATTAGGGTGCATGTGCCGATATTTTTGAACACCTATAGTGTACCTATGTATGTGATGGCGACTGTACTGATTATGGACGCTCTGTCGTCGGATATACAGGAAGAAGCACCGTGGTGTATGCTCTTCGCGGATGATATTGTTCTTGTCGGTGAAGACGCATCCGAGGTACAGAGCAGACTGGAGAAGTGGCGACAAAAACTGGAGAATGTTGGCCTGAGGATCAGTAGGTCCAAAACAGAGCATATGTTTTGTGATTTCGGCGGTCTCTCCAGTTTGACAGGCATAAAGCTAGACGGCGTTACGCTCCCAGTCTGTACCTCGGTTCGCATGTACAATGTGATGGTGAAATCGACCGTGATGTCAAAAACCGAATTAGCGCTGGGTGGATGAAATGGCGACAGATCTCCGGAACAATATGCGATGGCAGAATGCCTCCTAGGCTAAAGGGCAAAATCTATAAGACCATTGTGAGACCTGTCGTCATGTATGGATCAGAATGTTGGGCCTTAAAGGTGACGGATGAAAAGAGATTGCATGTTACGGAGATGAGAATGTTAAGATGATGATGTTGGTGTGACGAGGATGGACCGAATAAGAAATGTGTATGTAAGGGGAAGCCTGAAAGTAGCACCCTATCGCGGATAAATTGAGAGCCAATCGCCTTGCATGGTATGGGCACGTAATGCGGAGGGATGAAAGCCATGTGACCAAAAGAGTATTAGGTATGAATGTGGATGGATGTAAACGACGAGGCAGGCCAAGGAAAAGGTGGATGGACTGTGTGAGAGACGATATGAAGAGAAAAGAAGTGAGTGATGAGATGACAGCTGACAGAGAAGTATGGAAGAAAAAGACATGCTGCGCCGACCCCAAGTAAATGGGATTAAGACAAGGAAATTATGATGATATAATCTGTGGTGGTAGGTAGATTGTATTATTGGAGAGCAAGTAAGTAGGTATAAGTATGTATATACTGACTGAATCCTGAGCATATTTAGGGATTCAAGTAACTCCATCCGATGTGTAAAATTAAATAATTTTCATACCGCGTATAATACAGTCGATATTGTTCAGCCTCGAAATTTCGGGGAGTTTGATGAAATTTGGTATGAATGTTCGTTAGAAGCCCTGTTTTCGTCTCCCAAAAGTCCCCGGGTCAGGACCTTGTAGAACGGCCGCTATCTTGGGAAATGTACTCCATTCGTAAGAAATTCAGGTTTTGTTCAAAAACTACGTACTCTATGAAAACGTAGTCTAAAGCAACATTAAAGCTGAATAAATTCTGCATAAGCCTTTTTAGTACACAACCTTGACGAGAAAACGTGTCTTCGTGGAGAAAAATGCATCCACATGTGAGATTTTCCCTCAATGTCCTTCCAGGGAAGATTCTCCGAAATTAGAGCTCGAGAGAATTTCAAATGCACTTTGATTTACTCAATAGGATATGAACTACATTAATAATAACATTTTACCCGACTACGGCTAAATCCAAAAGAATGGGTTCAATTTCTCGTTAAGTAGTATGATAGTTTGCTACCACCTCCAGGCCCCGTAGCATGGATGGCGTTATCACGCGATAAGTGATAGGATAAGCGCGTCGTCTCGTTCTATCGAACGATGTCAGCCAGGGACGGATGCTCTATCCTGTCACTTATCGCGTGAAAAGGGCATCCATGCTACGGGGCCAGGTCAAGATGCTTGATGAATTCCAAAAAATGAGGTGGTGTTAGATTTATCTTAATGCTGACAACGTGTTGGCGCATATCGAGTTTTAAAAAAAACAATATGGCGGGCTCGAGTGGAGACCAAATCTAAACTCACAACATTGCTTCTAGCACTTAATTTATCGGGTGGATTTCAATAAACATGACATCAGTAGATGGGTCTGTAACACGCCAGATTTAACATTATTGATGCGGGGCGTATTACTGAAACTTCATAATGTGATGGTCAAGACATATTTTGGGGCGAAAATGGGGCAAAATGCAAGTGACAGTAGTCAAGTTCACTACACAAACTCACCAAAACCTCTGTTTACATGTCTTAAAATTTGAGCTTTAGGGACCATAGGGGTCAACCGCTATCTTAAAAAAAAACTTAATTTTTATAACTTTGAATTTTCTGTGTAATTAAAAAAGGTTTCATTAAAGTCAATAGACTTTAATGAAACCTTATTTAATTTTACGCCAAAAAGTACTACATCACTTTGGTGATAAAGTAAAGACTCACTGAGAAGATTTGGTTCAGAACTTGGATGTTAGTGCATTATAGCCTACTACTGTAGTTTATATAAACAGGAGTTTTCCTTAAAGTGATGTTGTACTTTTTTGTGTAAAATTAAATAAGGTTTCATTTTGTCATATATGGCATGCCCATAAAGTCAATAATTTTCAAGGAAAATGCAAAATGAAGTATACATTTCAAGATAGCGGTTAACCCATATGGTCCCTAAAGTTGAAATTTTAAGACATGTAAACAGAGTTTTCGGTGAGTGTGTGTAGTGAACTTGACTACTACTGTCACTTGCATTTTGCCCTAAAATATGTTTTGGCCATCACATTATGAAGTTTCAGAAATACGTCCCGCATCAATAATGTTAAATGTATAGTGTATAGCACCGGCGTGTTACAGACCCATCTACTGATGGCATGTTTATTGAAATCCACCCGATAAATTAAGTGCTAGAAGCAAAGTTGTGAGTTTAGATATGGTCTCCACTCGAGCCCGCCATATTGTTTTTTTTTAAACTCGATATGCGCCAACACGTTGTCAGCATTAAGAGAAATCTAACACCACCTCATTTTTTGGAATTCATCAAGCATCTTGACAAACAACAACAAATCTTGGTAGCATACTATCATACTACTTAACGAGAAATTGAACCCATTACCATTCTTTTGGGTTTAGCCGTAGTCGGGTAAAATTTTATTATTAATGTAGTTCATATCCTATTGTGTAAATCAAAGTGCATTTGAAATTCTCTCGAGCTCCAAATTCGGAGAATCTTCCCTGGAAGGACATTGAGGGAAAATCTCACATGTGGATGCATTTTTCTCCAGGAAGACACGTTTTCTCGTCAAGGTTGTGTAAGTACTAAAGGCTTATGCAGAATTTATTCAGCTTTAATGTTGCTTTAGACTACGTTTTCATAGAGTACGTAGTTTTTGAACAAAACCTGAATTTCTTACGAATGGAGT
The DNA here is from genome assembly GCA_963854355.1 of Epinotia brunnichana. NCBI lineage: Eukaryota > Metazoa > Arthropoda > Insecta > Lepidoptera > Tortricidae > Epinotia > Epinotia brunnichana. Next base: position 18,154,506 of record OY977944.1, read on the forward strand.
ACATTTCCCAAGATAGCGGCCGTTCTACAAGGTCCTGACCCGGGGACTTTTGGGAGACGAAAACAGGGCTTCCAACGAACATTCGTATCAAATTTCATCAAACTCCCCGAAATTTCGAGGTTGAACAATATCGACTGTATTTACTACAGTAAATAAAGAAAAACACTACTGTAAATTTAAGTTTTTATGTTTAATTAAGTCATCCCAGACAACTGTCAAACTTTCCATGTACAATCAGATTTTAACGGACGTAAGTAAGTTACGATAACCGACGGTCACGAACAACCGGCCCTCAATTGGTATAAACCAGATTAATTTGAGAAATTGGTTTGGGACGTGATATTTTGGAAAAACGATTATTCTCAAATTAATCTAGTTTATACAAGTTTATTCTAGGAAAAGAGGAATTTGGCGCAAATCGGAAGCCAATTTATGAAAGTTTGTTACATAAGTGTCTTAAGATATCACGCCGTTAGCCTGCGAATGTCAAATAACGCTTTGTATGGCAATCGAACCACCTTAACAGCATTCTAAATACCGGAGACCGGAGCTACACTTCTCGGTGACCATCAAAGATTACAAAGGAGAGTTCTTGTTCTATCATGCCCTTTCTTTTAAAGGTAAAATTTTTACTCATATGGAATTGGTACAAAGTCGCAAACAGAAGCCGTTTATATTGGCGTATAAATTACCACGCTCTTACGCACAAGAACACTTTATTAAGTCATCGCATGTCCGCCGTGTGGGATCAAGTGTCAAGTGAGGTTTCCATAAACTACTGAACCCCAGAAAACTCGAAGGCAATTGCCCGGTCCATATCGAAAACCTCAAAAGTTGGGCCCATCCGCCCGGAACAAAGTACTGACCCTAATCTCAGGCGCGGCTAGTTTATGATGCGAAAAATTAAACTGCCGACGTGAGCTCCGCTATTCTGTAACATGTTTTAAGCTCACCTCAACGCTCACCCACAAATCCTTGACGCCGCGATTCTTAGTAACCAAGCGTAGGTTGGGGTCTAATTTCGGTAGGCGTGACGGGTGGGGTGAGGTGCATGAGCGCGTAAAGAATAACAGCCGAGGTGAGTTTCGGGTATACATAGCGAAATGTTGAGCTATTAGATCACCTACTTACATGACGAAAATGTTTATTATGTTGTACACTTACAATAATTACGCCTAGAAACGCAGTTCACGCGCAACGGTGAGGCCACCAAAACTCGGCCATAAATGGCCCAGTACGCCGTTACATAGTTACATTACATTAGTTACATTACAGACATACATAGTTACATATTGAGGTAGGTAAGGTAGGTACATACATTGCACGATTTGGTTGTACCTTACCTACCTAACTATGTAACTATGTATGTCTGTAATGTATATACTGAACAAATATGCAGGTAAAAATATATGTAAAAATATTTGATCAGTAGAAGAAAAATGTACATAGTTGACATCTTCTATTCAGCCCGTATCCACCCACTGTTGAGTATAGGCCTCTTCTTTATTACGCCACTCTCCCCGATCCTGTGCTTATCTCATCCACTGTTTGGTTCCTGTTCGGCAGATATCATCGGTCCATCGGGCTGGTGGTATGACCGCTGACCGTTTCGATGACCTTGGCCACCATTCAGTAACCCGTTTTGTCCATTGACATCTTATTTACACATAATAGAAACCATTGTTGTCTAGTTCATTTTTAGGTATATATTCGTTGTGTCCGGGGTTTATAATATTTAATTTATGTGTTGTTATTATACAAGCTAGGTACCTAAATAGTATTTAAAATGTTTCATAAAAAAAAAACTAAATTGTCCCGTTAAGAAATCAGTCCATTGTTCGCTTAGGGTTAAAAACAAATATTCAGATCATCACAATTGTAAGATTTCGTCATGTAGTTAGATGGATATATTTTCACGCGAAATAAGGGCTACACAACGTCGAGTTGCGGAAACCTAGCTCGCGAATACCTGTAGATAGTTATAACAATAACATAAGTGATGTCAATATAGAGTAGCTAAGCTTTGTAAAAAATAACCTTACCTATACAATACTAAGGTTTTCGATGAAGTTGCAATCTACGTTAGATACTTAATCGACATTTTACATCGTGAGCACAAACGTGAAAGATACATAAGTAGATGCAAATTAAGTACTCCCATACAACCAACGTGATTTTTTTTCAGTTTTTATAAATAATGGTACGGAACCCTTCGTGCGCGAGTTCGACTCGCACTTGGCCGGTTTTATTTAATATGTACTAAACGGGGACAGCGATGACAATCATAATGATACACTAACTTTTAGGGTTCAGAGACTGAAAGTAAAAGGTTGTTTATCTAAAATAATCATTTATTAATGAAAACTTTGTATAAAATAACGCTTACACTAAAATTGGATATCTATCACTCGCACATTTTCACAGTACATTTAATAATTTATAAACTCGTATAAGCAACAGTTTGGTGAGATAGATTGTGTATATAATATATTTTACGTCATACCTGGCCATAAAGTAGGAATTACCGCACGCCATGCGTGCGGAAAACCCCACTTCCTGGCCAGATAGAGACGTAAAATTTTGTACTTACCACGGGCGGTAATAAAGAAAGCCTCAGAGCGCATATTTATCGCGATTGCCTTCGGCTCGGGCGTCAAATACCTGCGACCTGAGACATTCTTTGCTTAACCGCCCTAGGTAAGTAATGTACTATTGTAATGCCCAGATGTTATGAGACATTATTGCTTGGGAAAAGATTGCATACTTGCAAAATGGACCGTTATAAGATAAACTTTCTTTCCAAAAATATAACTTACAATTATTAATATTGTTTCACATAATTATTACGCGTGTAAAAAGTTAGATAAGTTCATAAATAATATTTACAGTTGGTTGGGGCCGAGCTACGGGCGACCGACACCTGGGCTCTTAAATATGTAATTATGAAATATTTACATAATATTGTACTGTGATAAAAAGACTGGCAGTAATAACGATCAATAAGGATCGTTTCAAATTGTTGCGTTTCATTATGTCATATTACAGGCTTACTTATCATCTTATGTAGGCTTCAAGAAGCGGTGATATCATTATACAGTAAAACAACTGGTCCACAGAAAATTGGGAACCTACATTACACAATGTTAATACAATAAACGTGTTGGCAAAGTCAAATCATAATGTCATTGTCATCAAGTAAAACATCATGGTCATTTAATTGAGATTGTTCATAAACTTCATACCAAACACGTAATAGGATATATTTCAATGAAAACTATTCTCACTAGTATTCAGAAAAAAAAGAGCAACTGCAAGTTAATTACATGTCTGAGTTTCAACCATAAGTGCAGGTTGCATCTCACAAATTGAACGAATCGTTTCACTTTAAAAATATTGCCGATGTCAGTCGTAAATTACAATTTCAGACGCACTAGAACTGACGGACGCTCGCTGTTGAGATGATTGCAAAGTGCTCCAATGGGGAATGGATGAAAATTTTAGAAGTGCCTGATTATTTTTTTGGTGATAGGAAACCTTCCTTAGTACCAGAAAAAAGTTGCAGACTTTTCAGCTTATTTTTGAGAAATATAAACAGTTTCCTCACTTACGTTTTGGGTTTAGGACGGCGAATGAGACACTTTCCTTGATCCATTTCATATTACTTTTTTTTGTATATCTGACCCTGGCAATGACAAATATAGCTGCACCAGCTGTCAATATCATTGCCAGTGTCAGTTTACCACGGATATTTAAGGATATTTTTGTAATATGAGACGGATCAAGCAAAGTGTCTTATTCACCGTCCTAAACCCAAATCGTAAGTGAGGAAAGTGTTTAAATTTTTCAAAAATAATTGACGCAGCTGAAAAATCTGCAATTTTTTCTGGTGGTAAGGAAGGTTATTTTCCTATCACCAAAAAAATAATCAGGCACTTCTAAAATTTTCATCCATTTCTAATTTGCTGAGTTCGGAATACTTTAGTCCTACTTAAACGATTCCACTGACTGAACACTTATGATATATACATATTATGATGGTTACTGGACTATATACATACTATCGCGTAGACAAATCTGAAGTAGAAGTTTACATGCCGTTGTAGGCGGGGCCGCCGCCGCCCTCCGGTACCACCCAGTTTATGTTCTGGGAAGGGTCTTTGATGTCGCATGTCTTACCTGAAATATAATACTTTCCTCATGTTAAAATGTTTAATTATAACAACAAAGTGTTGCTTTATGAATAGTAAACCAAAAAATTAAACGTAAATATAAAAAAAAATCGATTTGTTTTATTTATCGTCCAACAGAAAATAAATTATTAAATAACAACCATCATACTCCCCCAGATCAGCTAGCATGATAGTTTTTTTTAAATTTATGGTTACGTTTTACGGCCCAAATGAACTAAAACATACGTAAAACATGACCATAAAACCTATATTGCTACCTGTCCTTCCGAACATGCGTTAGAACAATTTAACTGTCATTTTTCCATATAAAAAGTGACATTTAGATCTACCTAACGTTCGTACAATGCGTTACGTGATTGACCAGCAGGCCTAGTAGCATGATACGTTTCATTCTTATGTTTTACGTGACGTTTCAGTACATTTTTGCCGTAAAAAGTGACGATAAAATCTATCGTGCTAACCGGGCAGAAGTACCTAGTTAAAGTAATAATCGTGATGCTTACAATGTATACAGTTCTGTGCGTTGATCTGTAGTCTTTGTCCATCGCCCGTTTCCATTGGTACATATTCGTAAACACCTGGAATAATATAAACACAGTAAGTACCTAATACTAATATTGATAATTTACTTTGAAAACAAAGTTTTAACCGACTTCAAACCAGTACCCAAATTGCTTCAAGTTTGCCTATAAAATTTTAAGAGTTCCCTCGATTTCTCCAGGATCCCATAATCAGAACTGGATTTTGGTGACAACGGGAACAATCTGGAAATATATGCTTTCAAACAAAGAAATATGTTTTTTCAAATCGGTTTATAAATTACCGAGATATTGCGTAACAAACACACAAAAAAATACAGTGGAATTGAAAACCTCCTTTTTTTGAAGTTGGTTGAAAATACAAATGTGTGTTCGTGTATTGGATGATTTCGGGGTCATCAAAAACAGCTGTTCCATACTCTCAATTAACTCACAGGTAATGTATGGAATAACTGTTTTAACAAGCTTTTATTTACTTTCACCTGTCCCGTTGTCTGTCTGTCTGTCTGTAATCAAATCTTGCAAGTTAAATTTGACCCACTTCCCGGTTTCCGATTGAGCTGAAATTTTGCGTGCATATGTATATCGCATGACAATGCAATATTATGATGACATGGAGCTGATCTGATGCTGGAGCTGGAAGGTGGCCATAGGAACTCCGCAATAAAACAACACAACGCCATCGAGTTTGGGCTCGTTAGAATCGTCTCAATGAGTAGTTGATGACGGTATACAGAAAAGTACAGTCAGTGATAGAAGCTTGTACCAAAAATGAATTTTTTGACAGAAACTTTTTTTTGCGATTTCGTGGTCGGTCCCATTGGAAAAGTTGTTTAGTGTGACCATCTTATTGTTATGTGGTGATTCCGGATCATGACCCCGATATAGTAAGTGACCCGGTATAGTAAGCCAGGTTATGTTACCTGCAGGACAGAATCTGGCCTCGGGGCCGTCGAAGACCGCCAGGTTGTTCCTGACGGGAGCGGAGTCGTCCTTGAGTGTGAGGTGCGGCGGCTGGTCGCCCTCGTGATTAGTTATGTTACCTGCAGGACAGAATCTGGCCTCGGGGCCGTCGAAGACCGCCAGGTTGTTCCTGACGGGCACGGAGTCGTCCTTGAGTGTGAGGTGCGGCGGCTGGTCGCCCTCGTGATTAGTTATGTTACCTGCAGGACAGAATCTGGCCTCGGGGCCGTCGAAGACCGCCAGGTTGTTCCTGACGGGCACGGAGTCGTCCTTGAGTGTGAGGTGCGGCGGCTGGTCGCCCTCGTGATTAGTTATGTTACCTGCAGGACAGAATCTGGCCTCGGGGCCGTCGAAGACCGCCAGGTTGTTCCTGACGGGCACGGAGTCGTCCTTGAGTGTGAGGTGCGGCGGCTGGTCGCCCTCGTGATTAGTTATGTTACCTGCAGGACAGAATCTGGCCTCGGGGCCGTCGAAGACCGCCAGGTTGTTCCTGACGGGCACGGAGTCGTCCTTGAGTGTGAGGTGCGGCGGCTGGTCGCCCTCGTGATTAGTTATGTTACCTGCAGGACAGAATCTGGCCTCGGGGCCGTCGAAGACCGCCAGGTTGTTCCTGACGGGCACGGAGTCGTCCTTGAGTGTGAGGTGCGGCGGCTGGTCGCCCTCGTGATTAGTTATGTTACCTGCAGGACAGAATCTGGCCTCGGGGCCGTCGAAGACCGCCAGGTTGTTCCTGACGGGCACGGAGTCGTCCTTGAGTGTGAGGTGCGGCGGCTGGTCGCCCTCGTGATTAGTTATGTTACCTGCAGGACAGAATCTGGCCTCGGGGCCGTCGAAGACCGCCAGGTTGTTCCTGACGGGCACGGAGTCGTCCTTGAGTGTGAGGTGCGGCGGCTGGTCGCCCTCGTGATTAGTTATGTTACCTGCAGGACAGAATCTGGCCTCGGGGCCGTCGAAGACCGCCAGGTTGTTCCTGACGGGCACGGAGTCGTCCTTGAGTGTGAGGTGCGGCGGCTGGTCGCCCTCGTGATTAGTTATGTTACCTGCAGGACAGAATCTGGCCTCGGGGCCGTCGAAGACCGCCAGGTTGTTCCTGACGGGCACGGAGTCGTCCTTGAGTGTGAGGTGCGGCGGCTGGTCGCCCTCGTGATTAGTTATGTTACCTGCAGGACAGAATCTGGCCTCGGGGCCGTCGAAGACCGCCAGGTTGTTCCTGACGGGCACGGAGTCGTCCTTGAGTGTGAGGTGCGGCGGCTGGTCGCCCTCGTGATTAGTTATGTTACCTGCAGGACAGAATCTGGCCTCGGGGCCGTCGAAGACCGCCAGGTTGTTCCTGACGGGCACGGAGTCGTCCTTGAGTGTGAGGTGCGGCGGCTGGTCGCCCTCGTGATTAGTTATGTTACCTGCAGGACAGAATCTGGCCTCGGGGCCGTCGAAGACCGCCAGGTTGTTCCTGACGGGCACGGAGTCGTCCTTGAGTGTGAGGTGCGGCGGCTGGTCGCCCTCGTGATTAGTTATGTTACCTGCAGGACAGAATCTGGCCTCGGGGCCGTCGAAGACCGCCAGGTTGTTCCTGACGGGCACGGAGTCGTCCTTGAGTGTGAGGTGCGGCGGCTGGTCGCCCTCGTGATTAGTTATGTTACCTGCAGGACAGAATCTGGCCTCGGGGCCGTCGAAGACCGCCAGGTTGTTCCTGACGGGCACGGAGTCGTCCTTGAGTGTGAGGTGCGGCGGCTGGTCGCCCTCGTGATTAGTTATGTTACCTGCAGGACAGAATCTGGCCTCGGGGCCGTCGAAGACCGCCAGGTTGTTCCTGACGGGCACGGAGTCGTCCTTGAGTGTGAGGTGCGGCGGCTGGTCGCCCTCGTGATTAGTTATGTTACCTGCAGGACAGAATCTGGCCTCGGGGCCGTCGAAGACCGCCAGGTTGTTCCTGACGGGCACGGAGTCGTCCTTGAGTGTGAGGTGCGGCGGCTGGTCGCCCTCGTGATTAGTTATGTTACCTGCAGGACAGAATCTGGCCTCGGGGCCGTCGAAGACCGCCAGGTTGTTCCTGACGGGCACGGAGTCGTCCTTGAGTGTGAGGTGCGGCGGCTGGTCGCCCTCGTGATTAGTTATGTTACCTGCAGGACAGAATCTGGCCTCGGGGCCGTCGAAGACCGCCAGGTTGTTCCTGACGGGCACGGAGTCGTCCTTGAGTGTGAGGTGCGGCGGCTGGTCGCCCTCGTGATTAGTGCCTGTAACAAAACAGATATACAGTATGTGACAATAGGGAACATGCATCTTTTTATTTTATTACGATACTCAAAAATATAATCCAGAGGAATATCAACTGTAGCGTATATACGTAGTATTACGTAGAGATATCATACAAAAGAAAAAAAACCGGCCAAGTGCGAGTTGGACTCGCGCACGAAGGGTTCCGTACCATTATCTATAAAAACGGCAAAAGATCACGTTTGTTGTATGGGAGCCCCCCTTGAAAAAATATTTTATTTTGTTTTTAGTATTTGTTGTTATAGCGGCAACAGAAATACATAATCTGTGTAAATTTCAACTCTGTAGCTTCTTCTTCAGTTGGACTCGACTCGCACTTAGCCGGTGTTTATTTTAAAAGCGCAGACTTTTTTGTATAAATATTAGTACGGCAAAAATAATTAGTGTTATAAGTTATAACCGTCCGCGAGGATATTACGGTTTTCGTTTTACTTTCTGAGAAAATTAAATTTTTCACATACTCGCTCGCTCCAGACAATTGTTTTTAGAAAAAATTATGTGTCTTTATTTAGGGGGCCAAATTGTCCCAAAATAATGTTGTGGTGTGACAATGACTAGAAGAAGCCCTTCCCCGAAAAAAAAACTGGCCTTAAATATTCTATTTCTATGGAGAGTTGATTTTCAGCCCATAGTGCAGCGCTCTTTAAAAACGCAATCTGCATAGGCCCTAAAACTCATGTCTGGCTACAAGGATCATCATCATCACATCAGCCGAAAGAAGTCCACTGCTGGACATAGGCCACCCCCAAAGAGTGCCAAAATGGTCCTGCGCTACCCGCATCCAGCGGCCTCCCGCGACCTTTACCAGGTCATAAGTCCACCTTATGGGGGCCTACCCACGCCGCACCTTCCGGTACGTGGTCGCCACTCGAGAACCTTTCCGCCCCAACGGCCATCGGTTATACGTGCAACAAGGATATCACATGCAATTTGTTCCAGTGATACAGAAATTATAGATTATACCTGTCAACGAAACGGAGGAGAGCAGGTCGAATGTGATGACTCCGTCAGGCTTGGGGTACTCTATGGGCTGGCATTCCTTCGCAGGCTTAAGCTTCGCGTGATCCGCACCTGGAATAACATTATCAAGATTATTCTTTTATTTATTAGCAAAGTATACATATCGCTTACAGACTAGGCCAACACGCGATATGTACAACAATAAGAGATTAAGATTAACACAAAAAACATAAAACCGGCCAAGTGCGAGTCAGACTCGCGCACGAAGGGTTCCGTACCATTATCTATAAAAAGCTATTTTATTCTGTTTTTTTAGTATTTGTTGTTATAGCGGCAACAGAAATACATCATCTGTGAAAATTTCAGCTGGAGTATCAGTGAGATACAGCCTGGTGACAGACAGACGGACGGACGGACGGACGGACAGCGGAGTATCAGTAATAGGGTCCCGTTTTACTCTTTGAGTACGGAACCCTAAAAACATCAATAAAACTACAAAGTCACAATATACAAATATTTAAGAAAAACATAATTGTCTGCTTGCGGCTCTTGTAAACTCAAGAGTGCAATTAAATAAGTCTATCGTGATTTTTTTCATAGTTTTCAATTACATGCAATTTTTTACAAGCTTTATATTAACTTGCACTGTTCGTATGTAAATATGTAAGTATGTAAGTTGTCCGTCAAAATTTGCAATCCATTTTCAGTCACTTCCCGTTATCCAATTGAGCTGAAATTTTGCAAGCATATGTATATCGCATGACAATGCAATATTATGATGACTTGGAGCTGATCTGATGCTGGAGCTAGAAGGTGGTCATAGGAACTCCGCAATGAAATGACGCAACCCCATCGAGCTTGGGCTCGTTAGAATCGTCTCAATGAGTAGTTGATGGTGGTATGCAGAAAAGTACAGTCGGCAGTAAAAGCTTGTACCAAAAATGAAATTTTTGACAGAAACTTTTTATATTTAACGTATTGATTGATGTGTCACATGATGACCTACAATAATATATATTTTTGGACTTCGAGATACATGTATGGATTGACCCCTAAAAATTTGTTTTTGTCATTTGATTGACTCAACTATGTAGCGGCTAACAAAATACACCTACACTCCAAATTGCATTCAAAATATTTAAATACATCAGTTATTTTTTCAAATACAATTTAATAGACAGACAGACGGACATGACGAAAGTATAAGATTTCAGTTTTTGGCATTTTGGCTACGGATACGGAACCCTAATAATAAAGAGAAAGAGTAGCCAATTTTTAAATTCATGAAGCAATTGATTTGGTGGTTACCTCCGTGACTGAGGGTCCAGGGTTCAGCGCCGCGCAGGACCGTGGAGAACCCGGAGTATATCAGCCCTCCGTACAGACCTAGCTTTGTGTGGAACGAGGGCCGGACATTGCGTACTTGCTGTAATCAGTAAATCATTATTAAAAAAAAACGTTGTTATATTGTAAGTTAAAACCACACGGTATATCCTTTAAGATCACCTGACTCGATCACCCAGGTGATCGTATTGGACGAATATGGCCTATGAGATCACCTAGGTGATCCTATTGTACGCCATATCCAGCACGATCCCCTGGGTGATTTTAGTGGACAGAATATAACCCAGGGGATCGTGATAGACATACGGTCCAGCACGATCACCTGGGTGATCTTACTGGATAAGTTCGTCCACTAGAATCACTTCTAAAATAATATAATTTTCTGGGGTATCTGAATGCCACATTACAATTAAGTGCACGTTTCCGAACGCTACCTGTGTGGCTATATAAGGAAAGACAAGATGGCGTCTCGCTCTCTTTCCCATCACGAAGACTCAAGAACATAAAGTAAAAAACCTAATGTAACAAGTTTTATAATAAACGCGTGTATCCCTCACGTCAATCGTTTCATTAAAAACATCCAACATTACATGGCGCAGTCGAAGAAGAACCAATCGTACAAGTAAGAAGAACAAATATAGTCGAACACAACTATAAAAATGGCCGGTGTTGAGTACCGCATGCCGGCACCGCTAAATATGGAAGCCCTGGAAGACCTGTACCCGGCGTGGCTCAGGTTCAGGCAATCGTTCGCGATTTTCCTATCGGCGGCCGGATTGAGCAAGATATCAGAAGCCAGAAAAGGTTCCATTCTCCTCAATTGCATTGGACAGCCTGCGCAGGAGCTGTACTTTAACACGCTAAAGCTAAACTGCAAGAAAGAAGATGACGAATCAAAACTCGACGAGGTAATCACGGCCTTCGAGGAATACTTCAAACCCAAAAGTAATGAGGTAATAAGCACATGGCAGTTCAACAAAAGAATTCAAGAAGACGGCGAGAATTTCGACACATACTACACAGAGTTAATAAAAATTGTCAAGAATTGCAATTTCACTGATCAAGACAGGATGCTCCGGGACAGAATAGTTGTGGGCATCAGGGACCAGCGAGTGCAGCAGAGGCTCCTAGAGATTAGGGACCTGACCTTGGAGCGCGCGGTGGAAATTTCCAGATCCGCGGAGCTGTCTCGGGAGCATGCAAGATTGCTGACCAAATCACCGATTCCAGTCGCAGTAGAGGCCATCCAAGGAAAGGTGTCACTGCAGCCTAAGAAGCCATCGCTGCAGCAATCGCCTAAAGCTAAGTATTACAATAGCAACAACTTTTCTCTGCCTCCTCGCAGAACATATTTATGTAAAAAATGTAACACTGAACATGGGCAACGACAATGCCCAGCCTATGGCAAACAATGTGAGCATTGTAAACTTTTTAATCACTATAAAGTGGGTTGCAAATTTATCAACCAAGTAGAATGCATTGATAATAGAGAGGACACGGAAGGAATATGACTAGTAAAACTATGTCATTCAATAAATGAGTGCACCCGGGAATGGACAGAATCACTACTAGTGAATAATAATAGTAAAATAAGTTTTAAGTGTGACACTGGTGCACAAGTAAATGTCTTGTCCTTAAAAGAGCTTAAAAAAGTTGTCGATGATGATAACAATATTAAACTAACTGAGACAACAATAGTTTTAGAAGTATTTGGGGGTGCACGCATTATTCCTGAAGGGAAAATTAACCTGAAACTCTCTCATAATGATGTTTGTTACAATACAGAGTTTATAATAATAAAACAAAATGTAAAAGCTATTCTGGGCTTAAGCTCGTTACTGGAACTAAAACTTTTGAATACAGTTAATGACATCAAGTGTAATAAGACTAATAATAACAATAAAAATGCCATTATTAACAAATACCATGAACTTTTTCAGGGTGTGGGCAGGTTTGAAAAGCCATTGGAGCTGCACACTCAACCAGGGGTCGAGCCAGTGGTGAGGCCACCACGCAGAGTACCTAACGCGCTCAAGGCACGGTTGGCTGAGAAGTTGAAGTCGTTGGAGGAACGCCAAATAATCACCAGGGTCGATCATCCTAAAAGTTTTGTGAGTAATCTTGTGATAATAGAGAAAAAAGATAAATCTTTAAGAATTTGCCTTGATCCTAAGGATCTTAATAATGTATTAGTAAGAGAATATCACATAATACCAACGCTTGAGGAAATTATTCCGAAGTTGTCTAATAAGAATTTTTTTTCTGTACTTGATCTGTCCGAAGGCTTTTACAATATAGTCCTAGATGAAAAATCCAGTGATCTATGTACATTTAATAGTCCGATGGGCTGCTATAAATTTAATAGGCTCCCGTTCGGAGTCTCAGTAGCCTCAGAGATCTTCCAAAAATATAATGAAAGAGCCTTCGGGGACATCCCTGGCGTGATAATATATTGTGATGACTTACTCATATGTGCTGAAACGGAAGTGGAGCATGATGCGATTTTAACAAAAGTTTTCGAGCGAGCAAAGCAACATAATGTTCGCTTTAATAAAAATAAATTCCAATATAAACTCAATAAAGTAAAGTACTATGGGCATATTTTTTCCAATGAGGGAATGAGAATTGATCCCGAAAGGGTGATAGCCATTAATAATATTAAAAGCCCGAGCAATAAAAAAGAATTACAAATATTCTTAGGCATGGTAAACTACTTGCGTAAATTTATTCCTAACTTAGCTAAAATCGCATCACCTCTACAATTACTGTTAAAGAAAAATGTTGGTTGGCTATGGACCACTGTACATGAAAATTCCTTTAATACCATAAAACAGGTCATAACTAAGGCACCTGTGTTACAAAATTTCAATGTAAAGGAACCGGTAGTCATTCAATGTGATGCAAGTAAGGATGGTCTTGGTTGCTGCTTACTACAAAATGGTAAACCTGTAAGCTTTGCCTCTCGGAGCTTAACTCCATCGGAGCAAAATTTTTCTCAAATAGAAAAAGAATTGCTCAGCGTTGTTTGGGCTACAAAGAAATTCCACTATTATATCTATGGCCAAAAATGTACCATATTGAATGACCATAAGCCACTTGAAACATTGCTTAAAAAACACATACATGAGGTGCCATCTCCTAGGCTTCAAAGACTGAAACTAAAACTACTAAAATATGAAATAAATTTTAAAAACCTTAAAGGAAAATTCATGTATATCGCAGATCTGTTATCTCGAGCATACATAAAGTGTACTGATGTAGATGAGTCATATATGTTTGATGTTATTCATTGTGTTGGCCTTGCAAACTATATCCAATGTACTGATGAACAAAAACAAACAATTATATCAGAAACAAGTAAAGATGATGAGTTGTCCCAGCTAATAGATTATACTAAAAATGGTTGGCCAGAAAATTTAAAGCAAATATGTGATAATGTGCAGTATTACTATAAATTTAGAGCAGATATTACAACTGATGAAAACTTACTGTTTTTAAGTCATAGGCTCATTATACCTAAAGCACTAAGATTAAATATAATTAAAAAGTTACATGAAGGGCATCTAGGTATGACCAAAATGAAGCAAAAGGCCAGAGAGATATATTATTGGCCTAAGATAGATGACCATATAGAAAAATTTGTAAGGCAATGTATTATATGTCAAACTTATCAAAACAACAATACTAAGGAACCATTATTACCACATAACATTCCGGACTTGCCTTTTTCAAAACTGGGCATAGACATTATGGATTTCAAAAGTAAAAGCTATCTTGTTGTGTATGATTATTTCTCTAAATGGCTCGATTTTAAATTGATAAATAATAAAAGTTCCAAGAGCATAATTAACACTCTTATAGATATTTTCTGCATATTTGGCATACCCAAAGAAATTGTATCTGATCTCATACCATTTGACTCAAGAGAATGTAAGGAATTTGCTACCAATTGGGATTTTAAATTTACATATAGTAGTCCTCGCTACGCTCAGTCAAATGGCATGTCTGAACGGGCAGTCCAGATAGCTAAGAAGATCCTGATTAAATGTAACGAAGATAAATCAGACTTTAGATTGGCTTTATTGCAATATAGATCTTCGCCAGTTTGTGGGACCAATTTCTCACCCGCTGAATTATTAATGAACAGAAAATTAAAAACCAAGTTACCTGTAACCTATAACTATCTGAAGCCCAAACTGAATAATAATGTTAAGACTGAATTGAATAAGACAGTAGCTAGAAATATTAAGAACTACAATAGTAACACTAAATATAAACAAGACTTTGTGATCGGCCAACATATATGGTTTAAGAAAGGTGTAAAGGTGAATAAATGGCTACAGGGTAAAATTGTTAAGAACAATGGCCTAAGATCTTATGATGTATTAGATAATAATAACGTTAGGTACACTAGGACCTCCTATCATATTCGACCCTGGTGACTTGGTGATTCTTCAAGGATCTCTGCTATTGGATGAGTGTGTAGCTTTAGTGTCTGCTGCATGATATGTTACACTGTCATAACATATCATTCCTGCTTAAAGATATATTTAATACCTACTTAACATTGTAATATTTGTAATGTAGATCTTATTTTGTTTCTGCTTGAAGGAGATAAAGTAATCGTCCTTTTTGTATTCCTATTCAGGTGGCAAACTTGTTTTTGTATTAAAAAAGAAGAAGGGAAAGAATATATATATATAATATATATTTTTTTTTTAAAAGGGGAGTTGTAGTATATTGGTATCTGAATGCCACATTACAATTAAGTGCACGTTTCCGAACGCTACCTGTGTGGCTATATAAGGAAAGACAAGATGGCGTCTCGCTCTCTTTCCCATCACGAAGACTCAAGAACATAAAGTAAAAAACCTAATGTAACAAGTTTTATAATAAACGCGTGTATCCCTCACGTCAATCGTTTCATTAAAAAACATCCAACATTACAATATCTGTCGACTACAATCACCCAGGGGATGCTGGATATGGCGTACAATAGGATGGATCACCTGGGTGATCTCATAGGCCATTGGGTGATTAGGTCAGGTAATCTTAAAGGATATACCGAAACCCACGGCTTTTTTTCATATTTTTTTTATTATTGAATCATAAAGTACACACAGTAAGCACACGCATATACACAGAGTTTTATACAATGGAGAGGGCTATGTTGGGAGTTTCTCTGCGTGATCGCATCAGAAATGAGGCTTTCCACAGCAAAACTAAGGTAACCGATATAGCCCTCCGAATCGCTAAACTTAAGTGGCAGTGGGCGGGGCACATTGCACGTAGAACCGATGGCCGTTGGAGCGGAAAGGTTCTCGAGTGGCGATCACGTACCGGAAGGCGTGGCGTGGTGAGGCCTCCCACAAGGTGGACTGATGACGTTAAGCTCGCGGGAGTCCGCTGGATGCGGGTGGCGCAGGACCGGTCACTTTGGAACTCTTTGGGGGAAGCCTATGTCCAGCAGTGGACGTCTTTCGGCTGATATGATGATGATGATGATTCGAAGTAACAGGCGTATTCCAACAAGCCCACTCACCCGCTCATTGAAAGACATTCAACGCTGTTTCAACGAACGAAAGAGTGCGTACGTCCCAGAAAAGCCGTGGAAGCCATTCGCCCCGTGCAACTCCATACATAATCCATACATAATGCTATACTGTGTGCGTTATGGTATATTTATTTTTAAAAGACCTTGTATGATAGAGCAAATACCTCCTAACACGAGTTTTTAACTTAAAAGGAGGATTCAACACTTCTGTATTAAAATATAAGTAAAATAATTAATAATTTTGTTTTATTTAATTTTTTTACGGATCGACCACCGGCCACTGATTGGTTAGGGTGGGTTACACCAGACCGTATCTAATGCTTACGATGGGAGGAGGGGCTTTTGCCTCAGCAGTGAGGGCAGCTGCGGCTGTTGCCGAGGGGCGTCGTGGTGAAATGTTCGCGATCCCATGACGCCCCTACTACACGGCAGAGAGGGCATACCTTGGTGGTTTTAGACGGTAGTCCGGGGGGTTCCCGGGAGCCCGTCATACCCATCCTAGTTCCTCGTCTAGGTGGGATGCATAAAGGCATTTCCCCAAGCAAAAAAAAAAAAAAAAAAAAAAGTTTATGTGACTGTACATAATGAAGGGCATTAAACACGAGCCGAAGGCGACTTTCATAATAACATCACACGAGTGTTTTATGCCTAATTATGTACAGTTACATACACTGCTTTATCTATCCACATACCATAAGCCTCCATGATGCATTCAGGAGCCACATATTAAGACCGGCATCGCGGCGTTGTTTTCTGGCAGCTGTCATAGTTTTTTTTTTAATCCAGAGACAAACTAGAGCCAGAGGCTCTAGTATATTTTTTATCGATACAAAACGTTTTCGAACGCGTTTGCGTTTAGTTTCAATTTGTATGGCAACGCGAACAGCGCCTCTGGTGGTAACTATTAGGAACTACGGGTTGCCATACAAATTGAAACTAAACGCAAACGCGTTCGAAAACGTATATGTATCGTTAAAAGTTATACTAGAGCTTCAGCTCTAACTATCATATCGTTCGATATCTTACTTACGTGCGACATTTGTCAAATTTGTATGCAACTTGTCAATTCATTTCGAACTAAACGTCATCTCAACTGATATTAGAATAGAGGTCAAATCAAATTTGTTTGTTTCGCAGAGATGTTCGAAATTTAAATGAAATAATATTATCGAAATCGATGTTATTATTTAGCAATAATAACATTTTCACAGATAAGAAATTTGTTCTAACAAAACAGTCTATTTTTATGGTGGTCATAATGTGCGGTTCTTGAACGCATCATGGAGGGTTTATGATATTTGGATAGCTAAAAATTTGAATGTATGGAAAATTGACAAGTTTGTATGGAGTGACAACTGCCGGCGCCATATTTAACGTTGATCGGTCTGTAATCGTAAGTTGGTGCAACACGCCCTTAATGTTGGCATCGTACCTTAAGCTCCTTGTAGACGAAGGACTGTTTGAGCTTGTCCTCGTATGCGGTGGGCACAGCGCCCTTATCGTGGGAGGCCTCGCCCGATATTATGAGATCCATCGCCGCCTCAGCGGCTAGCATGCCTGGGAAATTAATGTCATAGGTCATTCAGCGTACATTCACCGCCATAAATATATGATGGAACAAAGGGTAATAAATAATATCTGATGACAACTCTATTCCTAGAGCCGTAAGAGCGTGTCAAATATTTTTGCGGCCTTTTATTTAATTTAATTTGTTTATTTCGAACCACATATAGTTCATATACAATCATTAAAATAAAGTACACATTAAAAATAAAATAAGACATTAAAATAAGACAATACAATTATTAGCTACAACATGTAAACAGTTCCAGTGCTCCACCATCGGGCATTCCAGCCATCAACAATGGTGTTCAGGAGGCTGTTGTCGCTGCCTCGCACACGGCGCATCAGAGAGGCAACTCGTTTTCGAATTATAGCATGAAAACTATCAACTCTAGCCTCTGCAAACATTCCTGATGCGCTGCAAAAGCGAGGCAGCCCCAACAACCTCCTGAAACCATTATTGTACTGGACGCCTAAGGCATTGAGAGCTCTCTGCGTGCACTTGGTCCACAAGCTAGCCTTTCATTCATCACATATTGATGCCGGTGCCCTTGTGCCATACCCCACAATACTTTACAACAGCACAACTCAACAAAATTATTGTATTGTAGGCACTATATCTTATCATATAATTTATATTCCAATTTTACCATAACAAATAATGTCGCATAACATTACACACAACATTGTCACATGACATAATAATGTCATACATAAATTTGTAAATCCTAAAACAGGCATCAGAAAATGTGCCCAAAAAGGGTTTATAATACTTTTCTCAAAAATTGAAAAAGCTTGCAAAGCGAACATAACCTATGGATGAATGTCTGAAATAAATTGCTATTTAATTTAATTTAATTTATTACTCGCTACAATGGAAGGTAAAGTGTATAGTTTAAGGCCAGATCAAAATTAAAAAACATTGCAGGCCGCCTGGAATGTTACATATAAATTCCTTAATTTGTCGAGTACGTAACTTTTTAAAAAGTAGAAACTGGCATATAAAAGACGGCACAGGTCGTATTCAGCCAAATCAACTTGTATTTTTCTGTTGCAAAAGCGATATTTTTGTATGAGTCTCAAATAGTTTGCGTTTTTCGGTGAAAAAATACACTTCTGTTAAAAAATAGTACATTACTTACCCAGGGTGGTTAAACAAAGAATGTCTCAGATCGCAGGTATTTGACGCCCGAGCCGAAGGCAAGGGCGATAAATATGCGCTCTGAGGCTTTCTTTATTACCGCCCGTGGTGAGTACAAAATTTTACGTCTCTATCTGGCCAGGAAGTGGGGTTTTACGCACGCGTAGCGTGCGGTAATTCCTACTTTATGGCCAGGTATGACGTAAAATATATTATAACGTTTAATTTTATGTAATTTGCGGTATCCTCAATTTGTATTTAATAATAAAGCCTTTTAGCCTAAATTTAGTCTTTTTTATTCCTCCATTTTTGAGAAAAGCACTATTTTAGCCTCAGCCGGAATGGCAATGGGGAATGGATGAAAATTTTAGAAGTGCCTGATTTTTTTTTTCGGTGTTAGGAATAACCTTCTTTAACACCAGAAAAAAATTGCAGACTTTTCAGGTGCGTCAATTATTTTTGAAAAATATAAACAGTTTCCTCACATACGTTTTGGGTTTAGGACGGCGAATGAGACATTTTCCTAGATTCGTCTCATATTACAAAAAATATCTTAAAAATCCGTGGTGAACTGACACTGGCAATGATATTGACAGCTGCAGCCAGCTATATCTGTCATTTCCAGGGTCAGATATTCATAATATTTTTTGTAATATGAGACGAATCAAGGAAAGTTTCTCATTCGCCGTCCTAAACCCAAAACGTAAGTGAGGAAACTGTTTATATTTTTCAAAAACAATTGATGCACCTGAAAAGTCTGCAATTTTTTTCTGGTGTCAAGGAAGGTTATTCCTAACACCAAAAAAAAAATCAGGCACTTCTAAAATTTTCATCCATTCCCCATTGCCATTCCGGCTGAGGCTAAAATAGTGCTTTTCTCAAAAATGGAGGAATAAAAAAGACTAAATTTAGGCTAAAAGGCTTTATTATTAAATACAAATTGAGGATACCGCAAATTACATAAAATTAAACGTTATAATATTTTTTTTTTAACAGAAGTGTATTTTTTCACCGAAAAACGCAAACTATTTGAGACTCATACAAAAATATCCCCATTGCAGGCTTCGTATTATAAATTACAAATACTCACCCTGCGACACGAGTTGGGAATTACCTATCCGCACGTGTA
This sequence comes from Epinotia brunnichana, assembly GCA_963854355.1. Lineage (NCBI taxonomy): Eukaryota > Metazoa > Arthropoda > Insecta > Lepidoptera > Tortricidae > Epinotia > Epinotia brunnichana. The sequence goes on from OY977944.1 coordinate 18,174,163, forward strand.
TCATACAACACTTTACAATGCATCATGCGAGGAAATAAAAAAATATGCATAAAAGGTGAAATTTTAATCGTCACGATATCTCATTATCGCACAGTATGCGGAAATTTTGGCCTGAAATCCATGTGCCGGCATAGACTACTTCCCGTGTTTATGTTGAACCATATAAAGGGGCACATTCAGAGCATGTGCATTGTAAAGTACTATTTTTAAATTATTCGTATTTGTTTAGATGCTAAAGATAAACTCACCACTCTTCATAGCATTATGCGTGCCCTTGATCCTGGGCATGTTGAGGTACCCGGCCGTGTCGCCGACCAGGCAGCCTCCGGGGAACACCGGGACCGGCATGCACTGCCACCCGCCCTCGACTAGGGCTCGTGCGCCGTACGCTATCCGGGAACCGCCTGGAAGAGATGGATGGAATCAGAAATACCTAAGCAAGGGGCAGGTTTCAAACAGGTCGCTTAAGACCTTTCCAACCTGCGCTCCAATTTAAAACAATAGGACATTAGACAACAGTGAAAATAAATAGTTTTTTTAATTAGCAACAGATAAATAAAAATATATATATATATTTACTAATAAATATATATATATATATATATATATATTTACTAATAAATATATATATGTTTGCTATTTTAAGTTTTTTAAATTCATAACAACTAACAATAAGGACGTTGTTTGATTGTTACGTCACAATAACCAAGTAATCCCTATAAATTCCATACTAACGTAGCGTTATTGACGTATCATAAAAAGAAGCTGATTTGACTTGTGTCAAATACCGTATTGCATTAGGTGCACGGGGGCACGTGGACTGATGTACCGATTACTCCGACTTGCGCTTAAGTATTTTTTTTTTAATATGTTTTAATAGATAAATAAATATTTGTGGACAATCTTACACAAATCGACCTAGTCCCAAACTAAGCAAAGCTTATACTATGGGTACTAGACGACGATATACTCGTACATACTTATATAGATAAATAAATACTTAAATACATAGAAAACAACCATGACTCGGGAACAAAATATTCATGCTCATCACACAAATAAATGCCCTTACCGGGATTCGAACCCGGGACCTCCGGCTTCGTAGGCAGGGTCACTACCAACTAGGCTACAGAGGTCGTCAAAAGTTTACTGTATTGAAGCGTGTCTGTGTGAGTGTTTGTACAAATAAATACAAATACAAATAACAAAACTGCGGCGAATCGCCCTCTTGTACTTAGTGGCAGATGTAAGTAGGGGTTAGCGTAGTCGAGGCCGACTACGAAGCCCGCGGCGACCAAAGGGGAGTCGCCCTCGGGAACTTAGTGGTAGATGTACCTTTGAACAGCGGTTTCATCTATATATACCCCTATGGGTACAGCTTAAACCGTTGCAACTCCTTGAAGGGGCTAAAGTTAGATGGCGTAGTACTAAGCCTGCGGCAACTAAGGGGGCTTCGCCCTCGGGAACTTAAAGGTAAGAGTACCTTTTTTAACAGTGGCTTCACATAGGGGTGCAGCTTGAACCGTTGGAACTCCTTGAAGGGGCTGAAGTTAGTTGGCGTAGTACTAAGCCCGCGGCGACTAAGAGGGCTTCGCTCTCGGGAACTTAAAGGTAGGTGTACCTTCGAACAGTGGCTTCACATAGGGATACAGCTTAAACCGTTGGAACTCCTTGAAAGGGCTAAAGTTAGTTGGCGTAGTACTAAGCCCGCGGCGACTAAGAGGGCTTCGCTCTCGGGAACTTAAAGGTAGGTGTACCTTCGAACAGTGGCTTCACATAGGGATACAGCTTAAACCGTTGGAACTCCTTGAAAGGGCTAAAGTTAGTTGGCGTAGTACTAAGCCCGCGGCGACTAAGAGGGCTTCGCTCTCGGGAACTTAAAGGTAGGTGAACCTTCGAACAGTGGCTTCACATAGGGGTACAGCTTAAACCGTTGGAACTCCTTGAAAGGGCTAAAGTTAGTTGGCGTAGTACTAAGCCCGCGGCGACTAGGGGGGCCTCGCTCTCGGGAACTTAAAGGTAAGAGTACCTTTTTTAACAGTGGCTTCACATAGGGGTGCAGCTTGAACCGTTGGAACTCCTTGAAGGGGCTGAAGTTAGTTGGCGTAGTACTAAGCCCGCGGCGACTAAGAGGGCTTCGCTCTCGGGAACTTAAAGGTAGGTGTACCTTCGAACAGTGGCTTCACATAGGGATACAGCTTAAACCGTTGGAACTCCTTGAAAGGGCTAAAGTTAGTTGGCGTAGTACTAAGCCCGCGGCGACTAAGAGGGCTTCGCTCTCGGGAACTTAAAGGTAGGTGTACCTTCGAACAGTGGCTTCACATAGGGGTACAGCTTAAACCGTTGGAACTCCTTGAAAGGGCTAAAGTTAGTTGGCGTAGTACTAAGCCCGCGGCGACTAGGGGGGCCTCGCCCTCGGGAACTTAAAGGTAGATATACCTTCGAACAGTGCTTTCACATGGGAGAGCAGCTTGAACCGTTGGAACTCCTTGAAGTGCCTAAAGTAAGTTGGCGTAGCTAGCGGCGACTAAGGGAGCTTCGCCCTCGCGAACTTAAAGGTAAATGTACCTTCGAACAGTGGCTTCACATCCCTATGTGAAGCCACTGCAGCTTGAACCGTTGGAACTCCTTAAGGGGGTGAAGTTAGTTGGCGTAGTACTAAGCCCGCGGCGACTAAGGGGGCGTCGCCCTCGGGAACTTAAAGGTAGGTGTACCTTTAAACAGTGACTTCACATAAGGATGCAGCTTAAATTGTTGGAACTCCTTGAAAGGGCTGAGGTAAGTTGACACAGTCGAACCAACCACCAGGCGGTGACTAGCGGGGCTACGCCCTCGCGAACTTGAAAGTAGTAGATGTAGGTACCTTCAAACAGCGGCTTCACATAGGGGTGCAGCTTAAACCGTTGGAACTCCTTGAAGGGGCTGAGGTAGGGGTTAGCGTAGTCCAGGCCGACTACGAAGCCCGCGGCGACCAAAGGGGATTCGCCCTCGGGAACTTGGAGGTGGTATATAAAGGAGCCTCCGTATGTGTTCTTGTCTAGAGGCCAACCAATCGTGTGCTCTACTAATCCTGGCTTGTGGTTCTGCGAATTAAAGTTTAGGTTAGGTCAGGTATTTGAGAACATTGAAAATAAATTATCAACCAATGAACACAACTTATTTATAAGGTTTATAAATAATGAAAGTTTAAAAAAGCGGCCAAGTGCGAGTCGGACTCACACATGAAGGGTTCCATGAAATAAATTGCTGTTTACGATTTATGACGTATTCAAAAAAAACTACTTATTAGATCTCGTTCAAACCAATTTTCGGTGGAAGTTTACATGGTAATGTACATCATATATTTTTTTTAGTTTTATCATTCTCTTATTTTAGAAGTTACAGGGGGGCACACATTTTACCGGGGGGGGGGGGGGGGCACATTTTACCGGGGGGGGGGGCACACATTTTACCACTTTGGAAGTGTCTCTCGCGCAATATATTCAGTTTAGAAAAAAATGATGTTAGAAACCTCAATATCATTTTTGAAGACCTATCGATAGATACCCCACGATAGGGTTTGATGAAAAAAAAAATTTTGAGTTTCAGTTCTGAGTATGGGGACCCCTAAAACTAAATGTTTTTTTTCGATTTTTGTGTGAAAATCTTAACGCGGTTCACAGAATACATCTACTTACGAAGTTTCAACAGTATAGCTCTTATAGTTTCGGAAAAAAGTGGCTGTGACATACGGACGGACAGACAGACAGACAGACGGACGGACATGACGAATCTATAAGGGTTCCGTTTTTGCCATTTGGCTACGGAACCCTAAAAATAGGCACTGACTATACAAAATTGTGACGTCATTAGTATGTAAAGACTGTATTTCCCTAACCACTTCATATTAAGGTGGTTCGATTGCCATACAAAACGTTATTTGACATTCGCAGGCCAACGGCGTGATATTTTAAGAAACTTATGTAACAAACATTCATAAATTGGCTTCCCATTTGCGCCAAATTCCCCCTTTCCTAGAATAAACTTGTATAAACTAGTTTAATTTGAGAAATTGGTTTGTCACGTGATAATTTGGGAAAACTAGTTTTCTCAAATTAATCTAGTTTATACAAGTTTATTCTAGGAAAGGGGGAATTTGGCGCAAATGGGAAGCCAATTGATAGAAGTCTGATACATTAGTTTCTTAAAATATCACGCCGTTAGCCTGCGAATGTCAAATAACGCTTTGTATGGCAATCGAACCACCTTAACAGGAGCGATTCTGCCGTTTTATTTTAATAGTTGCCGGTTTAGCAAAATAACGTTTTAGATGTATATACATACTGGAAACAACTTTGCTATATAAAGACTTCGTTCTAAAAAAAAATAAAAAAATTTGACAGCAATTGCTGCACATCTTCTTCAATTGTCCCAGGTTCAGTTACTCTCTGTACGACGTATTGCCAAAAAACATCCCACGTCCTACAAATTTATATTCTCTTCTCTGTTCTATGGACTCTCCCATAACTGCCATTCTTTTAAAATACATCCAAATTCACAACATAAGACTTTAACATCCTTCTATTCACTGTGCGTGTATTTTATTTTCTACTTATATTTTATTCGACAGTTTCATATATATATATATATATATATATACCTTTTTTTTTCCTCCATATCCGTCATGTTGGCATGATAACACTCTGTCATCCACTTTCCCGCCTTTTTTTCATAACGTTTGTAAATGTCATGTGATTGTCTGTGATGTCCATAATTTTTATTTGTTTTAGGTTTGGATCCTTCCCACAAAGACCGTCAAAATTCTACCGAACATTCTCTTCGCGTGTAAATATGTCAACAACAGTCAACACCGCTAAACTGATATTGGCAAATCCACCTTGCTAACACAGCAAGGAGTAAAAGCAATCATAAAAAAAAAAAAAAAAGAAAAAAAAAAAAAGTTCTATGCTTTAGCTTGGGCCGAAAATCGTTCGTATTTCCGTTCGCTGTCACGCTGATCGCCTGTCACGCTGTCCGGTTATTATTTTCTAAAGGTCGCGACTTCACAACCGATTCTTGAGAACAATTTAAAAAGACCGGCCAAGTGCGAGTCGGACTCGCGCACGAAGAGTTCCGTACCATTATCTATAAAAACGGCAAAAAATCACGTTTGCTGTATGGGAGCCTCCTGTAGCCTAGTTGGTACTTGGTTGGTAGTCGGTACTTGGCCTACGAAGCCGGAGGTCCCGGGTTTGAATCCTGGTAAGTGAGTCATGGATGTTTTCTATATATTTAAGTATTTATTTATCTATATGTATAAGTATGTTTATCGTCGTCTAGTACCGATAGTACAAGCTTTGCTTAGTTTGGGACTAAGCCGATTTGTATAAGATTGCAAAAGACAAAAAAAAGAAAAAAAAAAAAAACATTTATTCTGGTGAAAATTTCAGCTGACAAACTATCATTGTTGTTGAGATACAGCCTGGTGACAGACAGACAGACAGACGGACAGCGGAGTCTTAGTAATAGGGTCCCGTTTTACTCTTTGAGAACGGAACCCTAAAAAAGAAAAACTGGTTCGCGAGTTACAGAGCCTCTAGTTTTACATTTTAGGACATTTCTATAGACTGCAAATATAAATTATTGTCTACATTAATGGTTTAAAATGATGTTTTCATCACACTTGCTCATAAATGGTGTTATTCCTTGCCTGTATACAGAAGGACAATGGCCTAAATTGTTCCCGCGGGAAATAATGGTCCCAAGGGAAATAATGAGCTTGTGTGTGATCTGATTGGTTAAGCAAATCTGGACGGCAAGAATTCTGCTCTGTGATTGGTTGGAAAAAAATCGAGCAAGCCGAGCCCTGCAAGAACCACATGCTCCATGCTCTGTGATTGGTTGAAATATTGAAGCTCCGCCCTCCACTCGCACTGATCCAGAAGTGAAGTTGTCAATTTCGTCAACATTTGATTGATGCGCTTGTATAAAACATAGGTTTTTCTGTCTTTTGTGGTTATTTATTTCCTCGCAAATATGATGAAAAACATTGTGTATAACACGGGCGTAAGAACATTGCAAACTTGAGTCATCAAAAGCCCTCCGCCTTACGGCGTCGGGCTCCTGATAGACTCTCGTTTGCAATATTCCTCATACGCCCCTTGTTAAACAATGTACTATTACCTCAGGTGTGACTTCCCACAACTCTTTCAGGCCTATCCCATATGACTGCGGTTCGCTGTTTTCTCGCAAATTATACTGCTTCGACACCATCTTCGTTAGATGTCCGTGACAACCTGCAGAAACAATAATCGAATAAACTAATAGTTATTATTTTACAACAGTGTTTTTAACCGATAACGCGATCCCCTTAGAATGAATATACAATTCGTTGTACCTATGCTTTAATTTTATTTTTTGACTTTTATGATTATTTATTATTTTTACAATTATGATTAAAATATTGACATGTAATATGAAATATTATGAATAAATATGATTATGATTATGATTATGAATGGAAAAATATTTCGCAACCCCCAACCTCCACCGTTCCAACATAATATCAACTTACATTCAAGTAACTGCGACCCCCTTCCAGTGACCAGGGGGTCGCAACAAACGGGTGAAAAAACACCGTTTTAGAATATAATAAATTTATTTTGGAACACATAAGGCTTAGATCTAAAGCTTTCAGTGCTGCGCGGGAAGAAAAGCGAATAGTTCGGCACTGAAAACAGTTTTCAAGTCGATACGAGTATAAGCGCTTTTTCATCACACTTGCTCATAAATGGTGTTATTCCTTGCCTGTATACAGAAGGACAATGGCCTAAATTGTTCCCGCGGGAAATAATGGTCCCTAGGGAAGTAATGAGCTTGTGTGTGATCTGATTGGTTAAGAGGGCGCTCGTTTTTTGGTCAGGAATAAGCGAGAATGACGGATTTTTGACGTTGTAATTCTAAGAAACGGAGAGCTTTTTCTAGATCCTGATTACTTATTTGCATAGGTAAACTCCTCATATTGGTCCTAGCCGCCTCCAATTTACGAAGAACTGAATACTTTAACCGAAAATACCCGATTACCGACAGTAGTTTTCTGAAGAGAGCGCAGAGTCATAAGTTTGAGCCCCTAATACTCCATGATGTTATATGAGAACCTACTTGTTTTTTTCTATTTTCACTAGCGTAATATGTTGCCATTGCGCCTAGCCGCCTCGAATTTTCCTTATTCTGCACGTATATATATGTAAACTGTTCTCAATTACACCATATTTGTCAACAAAATCGTACTGAAAACTCAAGGATTTTCTCATTATTGTTGAATAATTTTTGTATTGAATCTTACACAACATTAAAGCTCATGCTTGTACCAACAAGATCCAGTCCAAAAAATATAACTTTTGTCAAAATTTATATTTATAAATAATTATTCAAAACTAGTATAAATTTACCGTCGCGCGGGAATATATCTCAGTACCGGCTGAATAGCCCTCCGAGACAGACGTGTAGTGTGTTTATTTGTGGCTATTCACCAAGCTAACCGGCCACTCTTCAGATAAAATAATATTATTTTGATCTCCGACTAGGCATAGTTGTTACCAACCTCGGGGTCAAACTATACTGGGGATACATTCGTGAGGCTAATCGAGACAAGTTATGAATTGCATAGCTGCCATATATGACGTAGTGTAGCGAAAAGGCTTAAACCCACCGGATACGTAACATTTAAAATTGAACCTTCTACCTAAAACAAAAGTCATACATTTCAATGGTGATGTCTTGTGGGTTGGATCCTTTTGTCTAAACTACGCGTTCTATAGTCAATTATTATTGTACGAGTGATCGTGATACTTGATAGATTTAATTTATTTACTTGTTACTATCAGTCCACCTTGTTAGTATGTATGTATGTATGGGAGTTTGGGTGAAATCTTCAAATTAGGTACAATTGCGTATCTTCGGTGACATAATATCATAGAGCTGGTCTGATGATGGAGTCGGAAGGTGGCCATAGCAACTCCTAAACTCAACAAGATAAAGCCATCGAATTTGGGCTCATTTATTTGGTCATGGCACGGCAAGACTTTGGTGCTGGATGATTTCCAGAGTCTGATGATGGAGCTATAAGGTGGTCATGGAACTCCTAAACTAAACTAGATAAACCCATCTAGTTTGAGCTCATCTGTTTTGTCTTGGTAAACACTTTGGTGATGGATGATTTCCAGGATCTGATGATGGAAGGTGGTCATGGGAACTCCTAAACTAAAATAGATAGACCTATCTTGTTTGGGTTTGTGTGATTTGTCTGTACAAGTACCCACGAACCAGCGACATCATATGCAGGGTTATTGAAAATAACAAGATGAATAAAAAACTTTTTAAAAAACAAGCTTATATGGCGTTTGTTAAGTACAGCACGATCCTACCTTGCATTTAGTAATTATTTTCGTTTATATATAATAATAACACACACCGGGGGTTTACACTGGAAAGGAAGATTTTACGTGGTTTTATTACATTTCCGAGTCATCATCATCATCATATCAGCCGAAAGACGTTCACTGCTGGACATACGCCTCCCCCAAAGAGTGCCACAATGGCCGGTCCTGCGCCACCCTCATCCAGCGGACTCCCGCGACCTTTACCAGGTCATCAGTCCACCTTGCGGGGGGCCTACCCACGCTGTGCCTTCCGGTACGTGGTTGCCACTCGAGAACCTTTCCGCCCCAACGGCCATCGGTTCTACGTGCAATGTGCCCCGCCCACTGCCACTTAAGTTAAGCAATTCGGAGGGCTTTATCAGTTACCTTGGTTCTGCTGCGGATAGCCTCATTTCTGATGCGATCGCGCAGATAAACTTCCAGCATAGCATAGCATAGCCTCAAAGTCACTCAAAGGGCAATGGAGAGCCATTGCCCTTTGAGTGACTTTGAGCCTTCTTATGAGGCCTTTAGTAAGCGACCACGTTTCCGTGCCATATGTCATCACTGGCAACACACACTGGTCAAAGACTCTCGTCTTGAGACACTGCGGAATATTGGACGAAAAGATGTGCCGTAACTTCCCGAATGCTGCCCAGCCGAGTCGGATTCGACGATTGACCTTCCCTTCGACATTTCCGAGTATCACTCTTTATTTCGAAATAAATGTTTAAAAAACCGGCCAAGTGCGAGTCGGACTCGCGCACGAAGGGTACCGTACTACCGTACCATTATCTATATCTTTAAACGGCAAAAAATTTGTTGTATAGGAACCCCCTGTAGCCTAGTTAGTAACTTGGTAGTGACTCTGCCTACGAAGCTGGAGGTCCCGGGTTTGAATCCCGGTAAGGGCATTTATTTGTGTGATGAGCACAAATATTTGTTCCTGAGTCATGGATGTTTTCTATGTATTTAAGTATTTATTTATCTATGTAAGTATGTTTATCGTTGTCTAGTACCCATAGTACAAGCTTTGCTTAGTTTGGGGCAAGGTCGATTTGTGTAAGATTGTAAAAGAAAAAGAAACAGATAAAAACTAAAATAAAAATAAAATTATGTATTCTGTTTTTTAGTATTTTTTGTTATAAATAGCGACAACAGAAATACATCACATTTCAAATCTCTATCTATCACGGTTCATGAGATACATCCTGGTGACAGACGGACAGACAGACGGACAGCGGAGTCTTAGTAATAGGTTTTTACTCTTTGAGTACGGAATCCTACAAAATGACATAGGTTTTAGGCTCAGAACATAAAAAAAGGGAGAAGTGCCGTACTGCTTAATTTCAACCAAAACCGATGTCCCCAGTTTTCTCCCACCGCAGCGCCCACAGGCACACACATTGAACCGTGTAAAAACAAAGACTCGGGCGTTGCCAGTGAGTCCACGGCAACATGCAAACAAGGGCTGTGATTGGCTTAAACGCACTACACTAGGGGGGCGACAAACGTTAAAATTATGTTTTATCGACATTGATATTAAAATTAATATTATGTTAAGATATTGATGGGTAACAACTTCAACGACATGGTAAGTTTATGTGGTGGTATTTAAACTTCTAGCTACAAGTTTAAATAACACGGGTTGTTAACTTACCATAAATCGCAAAAGTAAAAAATATTGACGAATACCTACAGAGTAACATAAACGGCTTTTTATAAGTTCGTGTTCACATACATTTAAAACTCTGGTCACATCGATATTTTTGACCTGTACCAGGCCGATCCGACTCGCATTTTGGCGCGAAATAATATGTCCATTACTCATATTACGAGATTTAAGGCTAAGGGCGAGTATCCACCAAAGATGTGCGAAGATGTGTTACCATACATTTTACACCTAGGTTTCAAGCAAGCGAGGTGTCAAATATTCGAAAAGTGTACGGCTCTTATTAAGTGGTTGGAAACATTTTTCTTGAAAATGTTACGAACACATTAACTCTTCTCTGTACAGGAAACCAGTTAGGACCTCTGCCAGTAGCATCTATCCATTTCTTAGTACCTACTCGGATTCTTTGGAAAACTGTAATAAGAAACCGAGATTTCTTCTTCAATTATCACATTTCAAATGAAAGTAAAAAAATACTCATTTAAAATAAATTATTGGTAATAATATCACATTTTAAGTTGTTCTGGAGCCATTTGCAACTAAATTATATACTTGTATATACAATTTTAATATGTCTATTTACCGTTCATACTGCAACTTAGTGAAAATCTTATTAGTAGGTACCGTAAACATTTTGTGCCTTTTAATCTTATTAGTATGTTATTAGTTACCTTTAAGATAGGCACCCAACCAAAACACGTAATGAAATAAAATAAAACAGCGAAAGTAGTCGAAATAAAATAACTAGTATGATATCGTACTTCTATTTTATCGATTACGCGTAAATTGTAACTGCACTTTGGCACCGCTCTAGTTTGCGACGCCAAGCAGCGGCCGTACCACTAAAAAATTCAAGCATCGTCCATATCCATAGTGGTTTAATACATTGCGCCGTGGTTTACTGTATTGAACGTTCAATGTACAACGCAAAGAACAAAAATATGCTTTTTCGTTCGATATGTTAGTTCGATCCCGAGAAATGATGCGGCGTTGCGTTTATTTGTTAAAATATTAGTTTTTACTGACTTAAGTGAAAATACTAATACTAACATGTGGTGCGTGACTCCACCATTCATGTAGGTTTTAGTTTCATTCCTATTTTTGCATGTAACCACGCTACGTTTCGGCATTTTGAGTGAACGTGGAAGAACATTTCAGATTCACGGCGAATTGCGACTAACATGCGGTGGGCAGTGACATGCCCATTTGGCCATGTCGCACCGACACGCGCCAAGCCCCCGTTTCATATCTTTTCCTTTTTATGATCTGAGGTTTTAGGCTTTTGAATAAAGTCACGCATTAATTAATTGTATTCTAGATAAAAAGCTGTGTTTGTATAATTTATAATTTTCAGTTCCTTTGGTAAGTAACGGACATTAGCAATTTCTATGAAGGGCAGTTTTTTTTTACTGTCCATAACAAAAAAAAAAAATTCTTCAAGAAATGAATACGTAAGTACCCAGTAATTTCCTAGTGGTGGGTCTACTGGTATAATTTCATTACATAACTATATATAAATAAGACTCAGATAACATGCAAACTATTAATATCCGTAAAACAAATTATTATTCTTATTACTGACAACTTTAAAACTCGTTAGTTTATTTTATACTAATAAAACGAAACTAAATATTATACTTTGTCATATCATAGTATTTTAATACAAATAGAAAACCTGTGCTCAAAAATCAAATACTTACTTTATTCAAGTTATCTAACTTCACTAACATGATGTTCTAGAACATCATGTTAGCGAAGTAATACTTACCATTTTTTAGTGCAAGTATCAATATCGGTCACGGAGTTAATTCAAACGGTGCGCTATACAGCTATTTGCATCGGCAAGCTCCGCGGTTAGTTCTATCCCGATCGCACTTACATATAGCTAGAAAGGGACGGCACCCGCGGCTGGTGCGATCGCGCTGTGCATGTGGGTGTTAGGTACGTTTGTGTGGGTGGTAGTAGTATTTACACACACAAACGCACTACGCGTGTCAAAATACCGAATTCTGAGCGAGCGCTTTTTTGTAGAGCACTCTTAAGCAAATCTGGACGGGAAGAATTCTGCTCTGTGATTGGTTGGAAAAAAATCGAGCAGGCCGAGCCCTGCAAGAACCACATGCTCCATGGTCTGTGATTGGTTACTACTAATACTCGTATATCCATACTTCCATACTAATATTATAAATGCGAAAGTAACTCTGTATGTCTGTCTGTAACCTTTTAACGCTTAAACTGCTGAACCGATTGAGACGGAATTTGGTATGGAGATAGTTTGAATTCCGGGGAAGGATATAGGATAGTTTACCCAGAGGGCAACGTAGCGTTACGAGTGAAGTATGGCAGTATGTGGGTTAACTAAAATAACAGCCACTAAGTCTTTTCAAATGAAAATACACTCAAGAGCAAAAGTTTCGGGTCACCCTAAATTAAATAACCGCAATATTAGGTTTTTTTTAATATTTTACACTAGTCTTATTTACATAATATACTATTCTTCGTAATACCCAAATGTATTAGCAATTTCCGGGATCCTATCATAAAAATATCGACACTCAAATATAACGATTTTTGCGATATCTCGCTCCGTTAACGTTGTTTTTTTCATGGGTTTTTACGAGTCCGATTTAAACCTGGTAACGTGATTTTTTTTACTTTTATTTCTGCAGTTTAGATGTAAAATTTAATAAAGGTCATGACAGGATTAAATAACTATACAACCTTGCATTATTTTAGTGCACTTTTTTTTTTGATAAGCCTATGTGCGGTGTCCTGTGCCCTAAACTAGGTAAACCTGTCTTATAGGGAACAGGGGAGTTCTAATGATCAATATGAGATCGCTGCTACTTACATTGGTTCTAAATGTAAACATACCTTCGGCAAATATGGTGATCTTCGAGTGGAACTCCATACCCCGTTCGAACATGTCCTTAGGGCTTCCGTCCTTAGCGATACCAACGTCGCCCGTGGCTACTCCCTTCAGGGAACCGTCGTCACGGTATATCAGATCGGCGGCCGCGCATCCTGGCCATACCTTGTATTAAAAAAAACAAGTTAAACTTTAACTTGGTAGAATAAAAACATCGCGGTTCTAGCCTCGGTTGCGCTGTCGAGCTAAAATTTTGTTCTTGAAATAAATGGAAAAAGGTGACATAGAATTGTGTGCATTTAGAGATAATGTATGTAATGTGGTAATGTTCAGTGCCTCTTACTTTGCAACCAACATCTATGTAATTTAATCTATCTGATTACGAATGAAATAAATGAATATTTATGAATATGTTGCTAAGTATAGGGGGCGATTTCTAAACCATCGCCCTTTAAAGATACACGTGTATTAAATCACGAGAGAAAGATGCTCTTCAAGAATAAGTCATTCTTGAACCTGTTCACACCTGCTATTATTCAGAAAATAGTAATTGTTGGCCTCATATTATTATGAGGAATTAAAATTTTCCTCATAGAATGTGTGAAAAGCAGTACGTGCCACTGCCACTCGGTAGCAAAATGACACTTGAAACTCTCGCTACGCTCAAGATTCTACTTTTTTTTCACTCAGGATGCAATATACCGCCCTCGCAATAATTATATCATTTCGCTCCCTTGAGATACACTACTGTTATCACTTTAAAAAAAGCAGGCTCGCTATATACTCGTAGTTGTACAGCTCACAGAACCTAGCGGCTGGTGGTGTGTGAAACTAGTGTTTTACGTGTGTTGACTTGTCACTAGCTTCCGCCCGCGACTTCATCTGCCCGGGACTAAAACTATCCTATATTATAATCATGATAACATTACTTGAAGCAAAGCAATAAATGAATATGAATAATCCAGCCTATAAACTATCTTCGAGCAAAATTTCATCCAAATCGGTTGAGCCGTTTAAGCGTGATTGAGTAACAAACACTAAACATCCAAACATCTAAACATTCAATCTTATCTTATCTATCTAGGTGAGGGCCCTTTCGGATGCACTTCGACCCAGTGGGATCTTTTGTGCATTTGCCCTCTCCTTTATACCTGCTTCCAGGCTCTAAACATTCAAACTTTCGCATGTATAATAGTACATTATTGCCGTGGCCGGGAAGGAGGCAATTGCAGGCTGAGTATCTTGTTTAAACGGACGAGCTTGCGAGTCCGTTTAATTATAATACGAAGCCTGCAATTGCCATTCCGGCTGAGGCTAATATAGTGCTTTTCTCAAAAATGGGGGAATAAAAAAGACTAAATTGAAATCAAGCGTTATTATTAAATAAAAATTGAGGATACTACAAATTTCATAAAATTAAACGTCATAATTTTTTTTTTAAACAGAATCGCAAGTGTATTTTTCCACCGAAAAACGCAATCTTTTTATGACACATGCAAAAATGTCGCGTTTGCAACAGAAAAATACGACTTGATTTGGCTGAATACGACCTGTGCCGTCTTTTATATGCCAGTTTCTACTTTTTAAAAAGTTTGGTTCTCGACAAATAAAGGAATTCATATGTAACATTCCAGGCGGCCTGCAATGTTTTTTATTTTTTAATTTTGATCTGGCCTTAAACTATACACTTTACCTTCCAATATGTAGCGAGTTATGTCCACTTTGCGGGCCATTTTTGAGAAAAAAGTATTCCAGTAAAGTAAGATTACGAGTTACCTCTGCGCCGGCCGCCTCAGCCTGCTCCGACATCCACCTGACGAGATGTCCCAATCTCACCACGTAGTTGCCATGGTTGTAAATAGGCATGCCTGAAAAATGCGTTTTTTTATTGCAAGTGCCACTGAGCCTGTATAAAAGTTCTTTTATATTATTATTACTATTATAAATCCTCTCTTAGGTCTTCGTGAATCTTTACTTGTTTACTTCCTGTTGTTTCATATTCATATATATTTATTGCAAAACCATGGTTACATAAGGTGGTAGAAATCTTAAGTGCTAAGTACGTGGGAACCCTGTGAGGGCGTAGCAATTTCTTATGGCTAAAGTTAAGCTATACATGCACCATTTCCTTAGAGTAAGTACCTATACTTTAATTACCTACTTAGTACTTTTATATGTTTTTAATTATTATATTGTTTGCCTCTGTTTAGTGCTTATATTCGCTGTGTTCTATAATGTTATGTAATTGAGGTATGCAACAAAGAGTATTTGAATTTTAACCTCTTCGCATTTTAGCTATTAAACCAATTTTAACAAAATTTTGGCAAGGTGCTAAATGGGCATAAAAATCCATTAATTTCTATAGTTGAAATTATTGAATGCAGCCCACTTTTAGTAATACTGTCATTGGAATTTAATGGATGGAGGAAAATACTCCACCGACAAAAGGATCTCTTAAATTTAAAGAAAACCATGGACGGTAGATTTGCTTTTTGAACGGACTACTTTGTTGCAATTCGCTAACTTAAATAATGAGATTATACTAGCAGACATTTAAACGGACTGATTTTGGCTGAGACACGGACAGACTACTTGGATTTCCACCATTTTGTCGTATGCTCTATATTACAATATTACATGCGTACCTGGTAGAACAGGAATAGGTATCCTCCCACCCTTGGTCAAATACCCAAACTTGTCGGCATTGACGACCGTGTCCATAGGGGCTCCTTTCTCCTTCCAGTCGGGGATGAGCTCGTTCAGGGCTATGGGGTCCACACAGGCTCCTGAGAGGATGTGGCCGCCAGCCTCAGCTGCCTTTTCGAGTAGAGTCACACGCACTTCCTGTAATCATTCATTTATGCAACAACAACCACTATAGTTTAGTTGGTAGTCTACGAAACGGTCTGAAGTTCGAAATGCTTGAATGCTGGTAAGGACATTCATTTGTGTGATGAGCACGAATATTTGTCCATGGGTCTTGGATGTTTTCTATTTATTTATGTGAGTGTAGATATATATTATTTAATTATATGAGATCTTTTACTCCTTAAGAATACACTGTTAAAATTATTTGGAATCATACCAGGGCAGTGTATAATAATACTATAGAAAAAAATTCAAATATATATTTTGCCATTTACAGTACAGTACAGTCAGCATCAGAAGTGGTAACTAAGCAAAATAACACCCTCAAAGTGACATACACAGATCCTTATTCCCTTGACATTAGAGTTTGTGTGTAGATTATTTTGAGCACAAGGACCGCTTAGCAACTTCAGCTGCCGACTGTACACACAGAAGTCTAAACTCTTGACATGCTGTCAAGAATAAACGCCAAAACTAACTCAAAAGTAATTTTTGGCCAAAACTATACCTATTTCAATGATAGTATTTTTGTTTAAATATTAACTTACAGCTCCCTTTTCCTCTGCAATCTGGCGGGCTCTGATGGCCGCCGCCATGCCGGCGGGACCACCTCCGATGATCAGGATGTCTGTCTCCTCCGCAATACGCTCCATGCTTATGTCTGCAAAACAATTTACATAAGCCTTGTCAGGCGGGTGAAACAATTTATTATGTTTTACTATACTTAAATTACTGTTTTACCCCGTGTAAATACAGTATTACATGCTTAGTTACAATTTCTCAATACTCCCATATATCACACCATTGCTATAAATTTAGTCAGATAGGGTGGCACTTAGCCAGTAACATATGCCACATAAACACATGTTTTTATATTTTTATCAAGGCCTTCCTTGACCTTGCCCAACAAATAGGACAGAACCATTATATACAAATATAAATGAATGTTTGCATATTTCACAAATTGAGGAAATTATTTAGCAATATAAACATTGAATGATCTAATTATTACATGAGTTAACCCTGGTTATCTCAACATAAATACCTTTCCATCTCGGGTCCTTATCTCTAGGATGTATCGTGTAGTGCGTTGTTATTTTCGGATATACGTCAGAATAAAGCCTTCTAGCAGCATTTGTTAGCCTCCCCACTGAAAAATTATCATAAAATATTTTTCAACACACCTGCTCGTAAAGTAGGTCTTATTACAGCGTATTTACACTGATAATGCAGAATATTACCCATGCCGTGCCTTTTACATTACATTATCGCACTAGTGCCTTTTCATTACATATCTTTTTAAATATTAGCAAAATAATGCAGAATATTACCCATGCCGTGACTTTTACATTACATTATCGCACTAGTGCCTTTTCATTACATATCTTTTAACATATTCATTTTTTTTCTTTTTTTTTTTCCTTGCAAATGTGTTGAAAAACGTCGTATGAAACACGTGAGCATTGGTCATTACACTTCTCGTCTCCATTAAGCCTTCGCCTTCGGCTCAGGCTTAAAAACCGACTCGAGTGTAATGACCAACTTAGCACACTTGTATCATAATGTACTAAACTAAAACAAATGAAGACCAATCAAAACAAATAAAGTGAACTTTGAACTTTTGTTTCTGACACTATATTGCGTAACACATCTTTGGAACCACTTATCACAAGTGTAATAGAATCATTTTTAAATGAAGTTAAAGTAGTATTATTCATTATCACTGAAATAATTCACAAAATACGAAAACTTCACAAACAGCTGATACGCAACGTCACTGGGAAACAACTTTTTAACTGCTTGGTATATTAACTGTAACACTTAAAATTATTAAAACATTATTTAATTGCATGTTTAACACCGTTTCTAACTTAATATCATGGATAATTTAATTTAAAAAGTATTTATTTACCCTGACGAGCCGAACTAACAATTGCCGCCGCCATGTTTTACAGCATGCGTGCGTTCCGATACTGCTCAACTTCGGTTTGTTTTGCCAATCATTGTTGTCGACGTTGTCGTGTCGTACCGTTCCGTTCGGATTCGGAGAAACGTTTTTATATTTTAAACACATGATAATAATTTATTAAGTGGAAGATAATTGCAATATTTTATATTATGAATGATATTAATGCTTGTTATAAAAAAGAATACATTTTAATTAGTATGATCTAATGGATTAACGTAAAATGAAACTCATATATCCGCCTCATATAAGTCCCCGCTACACGTACGAAATTGTCCGACTGCAAATTTCGTACGTGCGGATAAGTGCCGAAATGGGATGAGAGTACATACAAACTTTCCCTCCTTAAATATTAGTATAAGTAGATTTCAGCAATCTCCCAAAGCTGCTCTAGACGTTTTCTGCAAGGTAGGTATGCTGCAAAAAGAGAGTGAGGTAGGTAGATTTAGGACATTCCTTTTATATCCCTATCCCGCTTTATCTTATTGATTGCACGACCGTTTGGTTACGAATGTTTCAGAATTTAAAAGCGCAGAAAATCCATCACACGTAAGTTTGCGTTAGTGAAGTTAGACTCTAATCGCCTCCCGCACACCCGTCGAACCCCTCTGACACCTTTGCGACTCTACTATATATATAGTAGCTAACATCACAGACGCAAATTTATGTGGCGCGTACGGTTGGTAGGTACATTATCGAAGTACCTACTCATTACAGAAATGACAATGACTATGTCTTAGGTACAATACAATATACTAACATAAAACGTCAATTCTAGGTACTTAACTATATTAATCATCAAGTAAATTAATTAGTAGGTAGGTAGTAGGTATACAACTAGGTAATTCCACTCAACTAAAAATCAAACAACTAATCGTAAGCTAAGAAGTATTTATTAAAAAAACTTAAAACAAAAATTAGTACAAGACGATTTAGCGTATACACATTCTTCCCAGCAGCCTACTTCACGGGTTTCATCTGCCACAGACCGTCGTTCAGATAGTGGCAGTTCTCTATGCCAACGCCTTTGTTCACTTTAGCACTGAAACAAAAAATAAAACGATTATTTAGTACATGCCATAATACGAGTACTATAAGGCTCTCACAGACTGGCGCGGCATGGCCGCGGCGGACAATATTAAACTTGTCATTAGGCGTCATATTTACTATGGTCCGCCACCGCAGGCCGCGCCAGTATGATGCAGGCCTTAAAGCCCCTGCTAGACGGTCGCTAACACACCACTCCGACCGAGCGACCTTGGTAGGCACCGACCGCTGTAGTATGAAATTTAGCTCCAAATAACTGTCTACACGGTCGGTGCGGAGTGCGGACCAAGGTCGCCCGGCCGTAAACCCTTCGGCCCATGGCATAACAACTCTTGTTTAACAAGCGGAAACCACTTTTAAACTGCTTTCATTGTGCCTTCGCTAGTCACCTAGCGTGTGCAGTGCGATTCGTTACACTTCGCTACTCGCTAACGTCTAGGCGCTAAGCAAGTCAGTGCGTTGCTAGTGCTAGTCGTAGCATTAGCAATGGGCTGGTCTACTCATTTCTTAACTCACATGTCACCAGTGGAAACCCTTGGGCCCATTGGGAACTCTTGTTTAACAAGCGGAAACCTCTTTTCAACTGCTTTCATTGTGCCTTCGCTAGTCACCTAGCGTGTGCAGTGCGATTAAGAAACTTATAAAACGTTCGTTTCACTTCGCTACTCGCTAAAAGTCTAGGCGCTAAGCAAGTCTGTGCGTTGCTAGTGCTAGTTATAGCACTAGCAATGGGCAGGTCTACTCATTTCTTAATCCACACCTACCTGCAGCATTCCATGTAGTGTTCATTTATGTAACAACAACCTCCTTCATATGTAGTCCTTCAACGCTCCGTATGTAGCCCATGTAACTATAAGCCACTACTTGCGATCTAGGTATGTGGTGTTGTGTTCCTGGTAGGAAGGTCGCTAGGGCTCCCGAGGATTTGTGGAGGATGTATACACACAGCAAATCCGCGGATCGCGCCCTTGTCCCTTGTCCACGGGGGACATGCGCGCGCCCGGGGACGTCAGCCCGGGACACATGATGGTCGCCCCGCTGAGCACGAAGCGGATCGCCCCCTTGTCCCTTGTCCACGGGGGACATGCGCGCGCCCGGGGACGTCAGCCCGGGACACATGATGGTCGCCCCGCTGAGCACGAAGCGGATCGCCCCCTTGTCCCTTGTCCACGGGGGACATGCGCGCGCCCGGGGACGTCAGCCCGGGACACATGATGGTCGCCCCGCTGAGCACGAAGCGGATCGCCCCCTTGTCCCTTGTCCACGGGGGACATGCGCGCGCCCGGGGACGTCAGCCCGGGACACATGATGGTCGCCCCGCTGAGCACGAAGCGGATCGCCCCCTTGTCCCTTGTCCACGGGGGACATGCGCGCGCCCGGGGACGTCAGCCCGGGACACATGATGGTCGCCCCGCTGAGCACGAAGCGGATCGCGCCCTTGTCCCTTGTCCACGGGGGACATGCGCGCGCCCGGGGACGTCAGCCCGGGACACATGATGGTCGCCCCGCTGAGCACGAAGCGGATCGCGCCCTTGTCCCTTGTCCACGGGGGACATGCGCGCGCCCGGGGACGTCAGCCCGGGACACATGATGGTCGCCCCGCTGAGCACGAAGCGGATCGCGCCCTTGTCCCTTGTCCACGGGGGACATGCGCGCGCCCGGGGACGTCAGCCCGGGACACATGATGGTCGCCCCGCTGAGCACGAAGCGGATCGCCCCCTTGTCCCTTGTCCACGGGGGACATGCGCGCGCCCGGGGACGTCAGCCCGGGACACATGATGGTCGCCCCGCTGAGCACGAAGCGGATCGCCCCCTTGTCCCTTGTCCACGGGGGACATGCGCGCGCCCGGGGACGTCAGCCCGGGACACATGATGGTCGCCCCGCTGAGCACGAAGCGGATCGCGCCCTTGTCCCTTGTCCACGGGGGACATGCGCGCGCCCGGGGACGTCAGCCCGGGACACATGATGGTCGCCCCGCTGAGCACGAAGCGGATCGCCCCCTTGTCCCTTGTCCACGGGGGACATGCGCGCGCCCGGGGACGTCAGCCCGGGACACATGATGGTCGCCCCGCTGAGCACGAAGCGGATCGCCCCCTTGTCCCTTGTCCACGGGGGACATGCGCGCGCCCGGGGACGTCAGCCCGGGACACATGATGTTGGCCCCGCTGAGCACGAAGCGGATCGCCCCCTTGTCCACTTGTTGCAATGGCAGGCCTTCCTGCCAATGTGCTCCTTGCACTGGTAGGGCAGGGCGTCCCTACACTGCCGCCGCCCTTTTATATGAGCGTGCACAACTGCACATCGCTCTTGCGCATAAGACGTTTTGCACCTCCTACCGTATACCGCGTACTTTGGGGCCCATTGCATAACACTTATAAGAAAAATGTATGTCGACCTTACATTGCGACATTCCTTGTAATTTGTAGGGCACCTAAGGCGCTCCTTCATATGAGCGCGCTTTACAAGCCTGCTGCAGACCTTATAGTGTCCATCATTCGAACGTGGTGTGTTCTTGGTAGTGAGTAAGGTCGTTAGAGAGACGACCGCGACTGCCTGTCTCTTGTCCACTGCTTTCATTAAGAAGAGGCTTCCACATGCACTGAGCTGGTCTACTCATTGCTTAACTCACATGTCACCAGTGGAGTGCGAGGTGATCCCGACGGCCAGCGCGTGCTCCTTGCCCTCCGCCATCACCGCGACGACCTGTCCCTTGTCCACGGGGGACATGCGCGCGCCCGGGGACGTCAGCCCGGGACACATGATGTTGGCCCCGCTGAGCACGAAGCGGATCGCGCCCTTGTCCACTTGTTGCAATGGCAGGAAGATGGGGTCTGGAAGTCGGAAAGAAAAACAGTTTAAGAAGTGTATTAGCCATGGGTATGCATAATGAATTGTAAGTTGTATTAGAAGCGAAAGTCTCTTGCTCATAAAATACGTACTGGACTGCCTTGACTAACATTTATTTTATTGACGCACACGGGTGCGTTATTTCCCTCTTCCTTTCTTTTTAGTGTTTATCTTCAATGTATATAATAGTAAACACTCGAGAAAAATCTCGAAGGTGTACGGTTTGAAACAATGTCACGCACTCACACAGTATTTGTAAAAGCTTGTACCTCGTAAAGCCCAAGCTATTTGTAGGACGATTGTAACTATTTTTATTTATTTTTAATTTCATTGCATGTAAAGCGCTACCTTGGCCGGAACTAGTGATTGCATCATCGTATACCTATCCGGCCTCGCTATGCTCGTCCGTCTATATCTACTTAACAATCCCTATTTATTTTCCAGGCATCTGCAGTAATGTACAGTCGGCCTCATAAGTAGCTGAACACATAAGTACCTTGTCGTTTTCACTCATTTGACAACTTCATATTGCAGTTTAACATGACGTTTATTGCGACACGGTACAAAAGTTGTTAAGCCCGTTGTGAGGCTGACCGTAGTACTACTATTAAAAGGTCTCACATTTATGCAACAGCCGCAAAGTCGGCATCCATGGCCCCTCGCGATGTCTGAAAAAGAGCAGCTCCCCAGCGCTGTTCACCATTATCTCGATGTGGTCGTGACTGGAAATAAATAATAACATCTATATAATTCACTGGCTTATTAGTTATTACCGAGAACGCAGGCGGAGCTGAGGGGTAAAATATATCATATGTCCGTTCTGAAGGACATACTCATGAAAGTTTTTTTTTAATTGCATGATTAGGTAAAGTTAAAGCAATGACGCGTAGTTGCAGTATCCATGAGGCAACCGGATGGACTTTGGATACTCCAACCAAGCCTCGTTGTCCTGAATCACCGTGATACCCATTACATACAAAGCTATACTCACAAACTTTATCTCTATATCATTTTAGTAATGAAGTATAGAAGCTGGTAATCTATACTTCTGCATGATTAAGAGTATTTTGCAAATCAAGAAAATATGCATCGTTTCTTAATATAGCCTAACCTATCACGCCATTCTGCCCACCGCTCAGAAGGACTGTCCCAAGGATGTGTAAAGCAATTAACAGCTGCAGTCACATGTCTGATGTTTTCTTTGACTCGGTCGTGAAATTTAAAATAAGCCTTATTGGCTTTGCAATAATAATAAAGTTGGAGACATCCATTTTCTATAAGAGTGACGCGCAGAAAATTGTTAAAAAAGTTTTAAATTATTTAGTTACGTCGCAATAATAAGTTAAGTAAAAACCTCAGAGCATAGAATACTAGAGAGAGGACAAGCCGCCGGCGGCCGTGTCGCAGCTGTATGCTCAATGGGCATACACTGCCATACTGTGCACGCGTGCTGATCGCAGAGAATATTACGTTTTTTCCCAAAACGCCTGATATGATGCGCGTTTATTGTCAAATAAGTGTGTGTGTTTTAGATGTGTGCGTGCTTTATCTTGTCAATTACTTGGGCGTTGTGTGGGTTAATGTACTTGCGACAGGCTCACTCTATACAAATCGGCCGCCATGTCCGATCTCCTTATATTCATACATCTGTGGTAAAAACTGTGTATAATTTTGATAAGTTAATGTTAAGACTTTTTGATATACTTAATGCATGCGGTGTTTACCTTTAAGTGATTGTTACACTTAGCAAGTAGTTATGATAATTGGATTACTGTAAACTTCAGTGTAAACAATTGTTGGTGAACCAAAATAAATAAATAAAATAAAAAATAAAATAAAATTATGATGTACGTATACATATTTATGTACAATCCGACCGTCCAACACCAGTAAAAAAGAATAGCTTTGTCCTAAAGTCTCAACTTATTTAACTGATATGATAAACAGTGATCTCTCTGTATTTTCAGGCAAAAAAGATTAAAATTTGTCGGTTATCTTGTGTTTATGGGTCATACAGATAAAAAAAACATAAGTCTTTCCTGTGGTTAACAGTTAACAACTTTTTATCACGTAGATATATAGATAGATGTAGGTACCTATAGTATGGGATGCAACACCGTTTATGATGTTTAGAACTCTAACCAACAATTAAGATTTATCGCTTTTCAGTTTGGCCATTTCCAGGAAAGACGAAAACCTAAATCTCTGTATCACCCATATTTTATGTGAGACGACGGTAAGTATAGATGCGTGTAAGGGACTTTCATATTATCAGGATGGCCGAGTGTAAGGTTTGATTTATTAAATTTTGCCTTATAACAATAATGTACGATGTGCCATTATCATTTGACAATCCTGGAGGCTTTAGGTATCCTTCTTGGCCAACAATGGGTCGATGTAGTTTTCGAGGACAGTCCCAGCATCACTGAACCCTGACCTCTACACCGAGGACCTTAGCCACTGCTCAGTATGTTTTTTACGATTAATCCTGGAACCGAGGACTTAAGCTACTGCCAGATATGTTCTTACCATTTGACAATCCTGAAGGTGTCTTTTTTGGGCAACACCTGGTCGATGTAGTTCTCGAGGTGAGGGTACAGTTCCAGCAGGCGAGCCCTGATACCCTTCTGCACCGACGACTTTAGCTGCTGTGTGCCGGATATACTCTCCTTTTCGTCGAACCTGGAACCGATAATGCTAACATCAAGGGAGGTATTTCTTGGATACATTTTGCCGACTAACGAATAAGAATAACTGGGCATTTTCATTAAAACATGAATTAGTAGACGAATAACGTCCGATGCATACGTTTCGTCACAAAACTGACAGTTTAGACATGATTGAGGAGGATTGAGTGAGGAGTTTTATTTAAAGTGGTAGGTTAAGATTAACTTAAAATTGCTTATAAAATGAAATTGCCTCGTGTTTAGTGTTATCAGACGTTCCGCGCGACCTAAGGAGTAAAGGAGCCATCGCCGAGGTCAAGGGTAGATCAGACACTCACGATTTGCATTCCAAATTGTTGGTGGGCAAAGGAAGTTAAATAAAAACAAAGTTGCAAAGCGCAATTGCACTTTATATCCGAATGAGCCCTTGATGTCCAATTTTATAAAATTCAGAAGCACTTCCATCTCAAATATATACATTTTCAAATGCTACACCATATTTCCTTTTTTAAGTTAGTAGGTAAATGGTTTTTTTTACGGTAAACCACAGAAAACTTGCTGATCTAGGAGGAAAATGTTTGCACTTGGCTGCGGGGCGTAAAATGTTCCCTAATCAAATTGTAATCTACAACGCAGTATTTAATGACTCTTTTCATATCCATTACACATTTAGGTATATTATTTTAGTAGTATTTAAAATGTATGATGTTCTCGTTTACTGTAGTAAGCCCGAGTTCAAGGTTTCTAGTTCCTACAGAAAGGACAAAATGATTCAATGAAGAGTACTAGTACCTAAATTTTTAAAGGAAGATAGTCTCATATAGGTTTTATTTCGTTTAATTTAAAAACAAATGGAAATTCAAAACTATCCGAACGCTTATTTTAACAAGATAGTAATCAGGGTTGAGAAAAAGAAAATCCCAACTTTTCTAAATTTGAAGATATTTTAATAGTACATTACATCAGAGGCCGGGAAAACACTCGCTACGCTCGGCCGTCTATACCTACTTGGCCGGAAATCCGTTTTCACGCCGAGGCATGTATACTTAGTGCTTTTCTCAAACATGCAATGAAATAAATAAATAAAAATCCTCAAATCAAACTAATTTTCATGGCTGAATGCCGTGATGCTGTGCTACAAATAGTGGAATGAAAATTAAAAACTTACTTTGCAGGGTTTTAAAGCTTCCTAGGTCTGTAAAGTTGTATGAAATCCCATTTCAGGCCGCCTCGAGATGCTGCGCCCGAAAAAGGATACTTCCGAGTCTATTATAAGGAACGTAAAGAGAATATTTCATTGCATGTTTGAGAAAAGTTTCATTTACCTACAGCTACAACAAAAACGAGCCCTGACAAAAACAGAATATCAGCAATGGAGCATTTAATGCTACTTGCTCAATAATAAAATATATAATATCGTAAGGAATATAACGAGCTAATATAATTCAAAACAATTTAATTTACATACTAATTAATATTCATTGGAAATCCTAGGACCAGCAGTCCAAGTGCTTTAAGAATTTAATGCTGAAACGGTGGTTTTTCAATTAAAAAGATGATAAAATTTAGTATTCTGACTATAATAAATTAGAATATGGATGACCTACGTTAATTACCTGAGGGATAATGAACTTTCGAAAGTATTCTCAACCTAAACTTAATAGGTAGATACTTATAATTATCTAATTGGCAAATTTATTGATAGTAAAACCATGGATATTCTTTATTTAGTGTTCTTTATTTAGTTACGACATTCTTGCACCTTTAAAAAGGATTTATGGTAGCGACTAGCGACACCCCCGCTCCCGATCACACTTGACTTAAGGCGAGGTGTGCCCAGCGGCGCTACCACGAAAATCGAAACTAAGTTGCTGTGCTAATGAGCATCTCTGTCACTCGAGTAGTATAAGAGCGATAGAGACGGAGATAGGTACCTGAACTTCGAGGTTCGATTTTCGCGGTTGTAGCTCAGGCCGATTTGTGGTTTTTGCGATTCGAATTTATATCGTGCGTACTTTCTGTAATCGTGTAACCATTTATCATCACACACTGCCACCGCATCTAGCTGCGGCGTGCGGACCGACGGTTCCCAAAGTATTGCATGCCAATTGCCAATATCTACCTCAGTTTGTAAACAAAATCCGCACGGTAGGTACCACTAGGTCAGGCAACGAATGCTCAAAAAAAGTATTGAGGGAAATGCTTGGAACACAATTTTTGACTTCGTAACTTTGTTTGGACTAGTTAAGAGATGAACATATCAAAAGTCCTGGCCCGTAGCCCTTGAGCCGGGGCTTAAAGGTCCCATTTTTCGGTGTTTCGCTTATATCTCGGAAACTATGCGACATGACTACTTATACAAAATAAAAGCTGATTAAGTAAATCTGCTACAAATTTTATTCCGTCAAGTTTTTCGATAGCTTGTATAGTTTTCGAGATATCCAATCGTGAGAGTCTGTAGTTTTGGAAAACAACAACTACCTTCTTTGTCTTTGACGGCTATTCCTCATCAACCTCAAGCACGAAAGTAGCAGACCATCGATGGCGCTATCGACTCAGCAAGTTTGTTGACATACATTTCATCGAAAGACACTGAGATAAACGTCAAACAAGAAGATTTTGACGACCGCTTTAGCCTAGTTGGTAGTGACCCTGCCTACGAAGCAAGAGGTCTTGGGTTCGAATCCCGGTAAGGGCATTTATTTGTGTGATGAGCATGAATATTTGTTCCTGAGTCGTGGATGTTTTCTATGTATTTAAGTATATATTTCTCTATATAAGTATCTATATCGCCGTCTAGTACCCATAGTACAAGCTTTGCTTAGTTTGGGACTAGGTCGATTTGTGTAAGATTGTCCGCAAATATTTATTATTTCCTTTATTTCATTTCGTTCTTAGATTAGGTTTTTACAATATTCATATAAAAAGTAAAATATAAAACTCATCATCATTTCCTTGCCCTTATCCCATTTACTTGGGGTCGGCGCAGCATGTCTTTTTCTTCCATACTTCTCTGTCAGCCGTCATATCATCATTCACTTCTTTTCTCTTCATATCGTCTCTCACACAGTCCATCCACCTTTTTCTTGGCCTACCTCGTCTTTTACATCCATCCACATTCATACCTAATACTCTTTTGGTCACATGACTTTCATCCCTCCGCATTACGTGCCCATACCACGCAAGGCGATAAGGCGATATACAGATAAAACTATACATACAAAACATAAAATCATTATAAAAACCTAACCTAGGGTGCCGCCGGCAGCGAGGCGGGGCCTAAGCCACCGGTGGTCAGGGCGACAGAGACAGGAACCTCCTGACTATCCGCGCAGTATCCAGGAGTACCGCCTTCTGTATCTGGCCCTTGATCCAGCCATCTAGCGAGAGTCTCTTGAGGTGATGGTCGAGACTCTTATTATTATTATTATTATTTTGTTTGACGTTTATATTAGTGTCTACTTTCGTGCTTGAGCTTCAGTGGGATGAGGTGGCAAAGTATGATCAACCTATAATAACCGCTCGGCCACGACTTCGGTCTTAAGCGACCTGCGACCAGCGTTTTATCTGTTCATTGCGCGTGATCCCAACTAACCACAGTGCGTTGCGCGTCTCGACCGCGCAATGAACAGACAAAACGCTGGTCGCATGTCGCTGAAGACCAAAGTCGTGGCCAAGGCGTTAGTAGTTATGCTTATTGATGTTCCGAATCTGAGCGCATTTCACGTTTTGTGTAATTTAACTGTGCTATTCAGCGCAATATGAAGTAAAACACGCACTTTTCTAGTAGTACGAACTACGAATCTTTACGTCAAGCGTTAGCAAGACGCCTGGTTCAATGTCGTATTACACTTACTTTCCAAAAAGGCTTTACTCGATCAAGTAAGTTCTGCGATAATCAATCTTATTCTAAACGGCTGAAGGTTTAATTTACAAGTAGCTGTGAGTAAGTAATATGCCATTTTGAAATGGGAGTTGGTTATTTACGCCCCGGTTGGGTCACGTCACGTGTTTTATATTATCACCAGTCTCGTGTCGGTATAGATATAGCAATACGCTGTATCGACCAATAATACACCTTATTAATGTGCAATAAGATTCACAACTGTTCTGTAAGCCGTGTTGTCGATAGTAAACGACATTAACATTACATTATCGCTTCTACTTTTCTACAAATAAGTTTTAAAATTGTAAGATTGATATGCTTTTGAGGGAGTATGGCTGACTCTACATTAATAAATAATAAACACAGTATTGCGCGAGTTCGGTGCAAGTGCCATTGGGTAGATACTTACTACTTTTTTTACACCGGTTTTCATGGGTTTCCTAGCAAATAATTGATTTAGTTTTAGTCTTTCTATAGGTAGGTACCTAAGTCTTAGTTACGTTGCTCTACCCTCGCAAGGTTCACGTTGAGACTGTTATAATGGGGAATTGGATGAAAGAGTGCCTGATTTTTTTTTGGTGATAGGAATAACCTTTCTTAGCACCAGAAAAAAATGCAGACTTTTCAGCTGCGTCAATCATTTTTGAAAATCACGAACAGTTTCGTCACTTTCGTTTTGGGTTTAGGACGGCGAATAAGACAATTTGCTTGATCCGTCTCATATTGCAAAAAAAATATCTTAAAAATCCGTGGTTAACTGACACTGGCAATAATATTGACATTTGTAGCAGCTATATATTTGTCATTGCCAGGGTCAGATTTTTTTTTTTTTTTATATTTATGAAACCGATCAAGGAAAGTGTCTCATTCGCCGTCCTAAACTCAAAACGTAAGTGAGGAAACTGTTTATACGTATTTGTCAAAAATAATTGACGCAGCAGAAAAGTCTGCAACTTTTTTCTGGTGCTAAGGAAGCTTATTCCTATCACCAAAAAAATAATCAGTCAATTCTAAAATTGTCATCTATTCCCCATTGTGGTTTAAAGACCGCTTGTAAACATAAAACGCAATAAACCATTTTAGTTTTGAGTGAGTTTGAGTACTTAACATGCATCGGGAGTTTTTCCTGAAATGTCAGCGTAGTGAATTTTCTTTTCACACGTCTTCTCTATCACTATTTTAATTTTCTACGAAACTTTTTTTCACAGTCGCTTTTCCCCGCTAGTAGGTGCTTTTCTTTTTCTTTTTCTAATCCTAAATTCTATACCTGCCAACCTAATAGGGCGAAACAGATTTTGCAAAGAAAAATCTTGCGATATGGTGCAAGGTAAAGTAGGTACCTACCTATCTATACATACCTACAGTCTGCAGCATCATATAGTTAGTAACAGCCAAATTAGCCAACTATTCCGGTACACGTCTTTATAATATTATTGTAAGAGTAAGGGTGTGTAACGATATATTTGGCTACTTTGGTTGCTACTAAATATACGATGCTGACTTTACCTACTTATTTTATTTTTCTATAGTTATTACCAATCACGTAAATCGGCCCCTTCCTCATTAAGCGACACGGAAAGGTCACATAAAGGGCACTCGCGCTGCATTTTATATTCTAAAAGGCATTTGTCATAATGGCCTTTGGATTCACAGTAAGTAGACCAAAACAAAACAGTATAGGTACATAGATGTACAAGAAGAATGGAATGCTTTTTCTACAGTCAAGAATACTAGAGAGAGGACAAGCCGCCGGCGGCTGTGTCGCAGCTGTATGCTCAATGGGCATACACTGCCATACTGTGCACGCGTGCTGATCGCAGAGAATATTACGTTTTTTCCCAAAATGCCTGATATGATGCGCGTTTATTGTCAAATAAGCGTGTAGGTATACAAGTGTGTGTGTTTTAGATGTGTGCGTGCTTTGTCTTGTCAATTACTTGGGCGTTGTGTGGGTTAATGTACTTGCGACAGGCTCACTCTATACAAATCGGCCGCCATGTCCGATCTCCTTATATTCATACATCTGTGGTCAAGAAGCATGGATGGAATTTATTTAATCGTATGGCACAGGTACATTATTTGGCCTTTGAGTTTGTCACTTTTTAGTACCACCCAGGGGACACATGCAGGGTTGTGGCAGGTAGCTCCTGCGGACGCAAGTGACAGTTGTCCCCCCTTTGTCAAGTGAGTGGGCAACTCGACTGTTAGAGGTTCTTAAGCCGCCCGAAGGCCTCTAACTCGGCTTAACGACTACTATCATAGACAGCATCCGGGATCAACTGCTTAGCGTGCCTTCCAAAGCACGGAAGCGCTCATTTATAGTAACCACTCAAACAGGCGGTCACCCATCCAAGGCCTGACCGCTGCCGTCTTTGCTTTACCTGCGTTATCGTTTCCGATTCGCAGGCGCCGCAGGGCTATGAACGCTTCAATTGGATGGAATTTAGAACCATTTTCAACATTTTTTCTCTGTGATAAAATCGGATGTACAGATCAATCAATCAATTTTTGAGCAATATGACTCCAAGGCCTTAATGATTTCGCCTCTTCTTCTTTTTTGCCTCGCCTTTTCCCGTTACACGGGGTCGGCTTTCTTTATCATGCGGCGCCATGTAGTCCGCTGGATGGTATCCTCTTCTTTAAGCCATTCTTTAAATGATTTCGCCAATGTCGATTTTTGATAAGACACGGCCAGTATAATAATAATACCATAAAAAACATTCCATGTAAAAAATAGGCAAAGTCTCGAAACTCTTCCACAGTAAAATGTGGTGAGATATTTCGTAGAGCCAAGTCAGGCATTCTTATTAATTTTTATTTGCTTGCTAAATAAAATTCTGCAACATGGGAATCACACAACTTTACTGCATTTACTGATTTTTGATTTTTGCATAGGTACCTAAAACTATCTAAGTGTGATTGCCGACTCACAAAATTTTATTTAGCAAGCAAATAAAGATTAATAAGAATGCCTGACTTGGCTCTACGAAATATCTCACCACATTTTACTGTGGAAGAGTTTCGAGACTTGGCCTATTTTTTACATGGAATGTTTTTTATGGGATTATATTCTACTGGCCGTGTCTTGCTATTTTTACAAGATTTTCTTTTATCACCTATTGTTGTTGATAAGACATCCGTCACTCTCGCACTCGAGTTCTTGTCACTCTTGTCAGAACGTGACGGACGTCTTATCGCCAGCGATAAGTGATAAAATGGCAACCATGCTACGTCCGCTGTACAGATATTATTGGCGCTTGCTTTGTACAGTAACCACCAGTGGCGGCGTGTGAAAAATTTCGATGGGCAACCCGGCACAAAAAGAGTTTAGAGTATATAGTATACTATATACTCTAAAAAAAAACAGGCTTTTTAGGCAAGCCGGTGGGAATCGGCTTGTATGGACGCTCCGCCACTGGTAACCACTAATCAGCAATAATATCTGCTACAAGAAAGCGCGCATAAATATATGATATGAATCTATTTCTAGAGCCGTAAGGACGTGTCAGATATTTTTACCGCATTTCTTATGGCAGATAATTAATGCTGGTGACTGGTACAAATATTGTTTTTGCTGACTACGTGTCAGAGAAAACGAATAACAACAATTACGAGAATTATACGTAGCAACGTAATTCTGCCAAGTAAGCACATGTCATCCGTCTTCGCACTTAACTAAAATACTTAACATAAATTAAATTTGATTAGGTATACATATATTATACATATGTATCAGACTGAAAAAAGATAAAACACTTATATTGTGTAAACAGACCCTGAACTAAATCGATTGTTTCGCCCACGTCAAGTGACAATTAGGCAGTAAACATATAACATTAGATATAATACAATACGATAGGTACGACAGAAAGAGTTATTGCTTTGATCAAAGGTCAAGCCAACATGGGTTTTCTCCCATTTGTAAGTGTTTATAAGATAAATAAATTACCAATAACTGTCTAGCCAATAATGATGGCGTTTATGTCCTACAAAAAGCATTATTAGTCCCTTACTAGCAAGTACAATAGACGGCAAACTTCGTGCGCAAATGAGGGGAAGTGGGGGGGCAGCTTGCACGTACAATTCGCCTTTGCGCAGGCAAGGTCATTTGCGCACGAAGTTTGCCGTCTACTGTATGTAAAAACGCATTGTGCTAGCTAGGTCGCCAATTTTGTATGCTGATGCTGTTATTAGGAATACTTTGACAATGCTGTCGCGCACAGCGCGATTCGCCATACAACAATCGGTATGTATCAGCCATTAGTAATGTCAAACTATACACTTAACTTGGTCACGGGAAAATTATAACGTTAATTTAACTTGATTGCAATAATTAACAACTTAGAAAAGTTGAAAAACCCCCTAAATTTCCATTTCAAAGTTCATATCTCAAAACCGGCTGAACTAATTTTGTCGAAACGTAGTCACCATCTCGATCACATTAAAATCGGTCCACTCGTTTAGGAGCTACGATGCCACAGACAGATACATAGACACATACCTAGATACATCAAACTTATAACACCCCTCTTTTTGCGTTGGGGGTTAAAAATACCTTATAAAATGCCATTTCTACATATGTTTGGTAAGCAAACAATTCTCGTCGGGCAGCCAGTAATATGTAAGTATGTAGACTATTTCATTTACCCTAGTAGGCACGAATAACAAGAGTTTAACTTATCGTATAATTCTGTCGAAACAAGAGTTTATAATTATTTTTAAGTAAGTAATAGGATATAAAGATATTTACTCTATCTGAAACGTTCGTTTCACAGAATGTACTTTTAACACATTCTGTGAAACGAACGCAAGCACTTTTAGTGCTCAAAATAAATATTACGTAGTTTTTAGAAAGAAAGAAAGAAAGTGTTTATTAGTGACAATTGTGTACACAAACACATATAGGTATACACATTTGTCACGAAATGGTCACAACACAACTCAGCGTAAATCGTAATGCTTCCGTTGTGGTAATTTGGTATTTGGTGAAAGGGCGCAATGACACGGTTTTAGGACGTACTCGTTGGTAAGTACTATAATAATGAAGCTCATCATATCATGTCGATCATACAGCCAAAACGTGTCTGTAAAACAAGCGATCAGCACCATTAAATTAGCAGAATAAAACGTTTTCGAGAACAAATAACTGAAAAGCGTAAATTGTCTCCAAGTCTGTAATATTCATCTTTCAACTACATCACAATCGGTCAAAAGTATACCGTACTGCGCTGAAAATAAAGAAAGTTGAACCGCAAAACGGTTATAATGACGCTGTGAAAATAATGGAAAATGTGTCGTATTCCATTCACAATAAGGAAAAACAATGTGAACAGTGGATCCTTATCGACATTCCAAACTCCAAACTAGGACACGTAGAATAGTCCAGGCAATGAACTGACAGCTTGTATGGAAAATATGTCAAATTTGGAAATCTATATTATTATTACGCGAGCCCGATTTTTGTACTTGCCATCAGATCTACAGTTATAGATTTTGATAAATGATATGTCACTGGATAAATCTCATGCTGCAGATTTGCAATAAGGTCTTCGTTTTTTCATTTTTAATCGGTAAGTTACTAAAATATAAATTTAAACAAACTACTGTGCATTGAACACGTGACTTTGGCTGCGTGACGTCACGTGGCGTAACTTCTGTTTTGACTCAAGATGACAATGTAAAATTATAAACAAGAATTAAACTCAAACCTGTACTACGTTCTTCAGCATGAAAAATTATAAATGTTGAGTCGGCCACATATGGATACAACACTAAGAAAAGTAAGAAAAATAGAAAGTAAACGGCTTTTTGTAAATATTATTTATTTACATAAACTGACAGACGTATTGTGTCAAATGTGGTTTTTTTTATTGACAGAGAGTATTACTTGCCATGTTCGTTTTTACTTCAGAAAAGTTTATATAAAAACTTATTTTCCCATATTCGAGATGTTGGGAGAAGAATGAGGTTTAATTAAATCCATTCATTGTCGTGGACCTCATAGACGGCTTTGTTAACCTTACTTAGTACAATGCCGTATAGGCGCCGATAGGTTTCGCCTAATTTCCAGTATAAAAATGTAGAAATATTTTATTCCGTATTTTCTCCATTTTCACCCGAGCAGAGCTCGGTCGCCCAGGGACTAAATTGTAATTTGTCAAAACGATATGACTTAATACTGGAGAACATAAATTAGTAGATATAAAACTATTTAGCGGTACCGTGAAATGGGGTTAATTTGATCAATTTCAGAATTAAAACGTCTGTAGGTACCTCCCTAAACGTTAATCCAAAAAAATAAGGAAACAAATTCAAATATCGGTTTTTGGTCCTCTTTCGATTGCACCGACAAAAAAAAAGATTATTAATGTATCTCTTAGAAAAAAAATACTAAGTCTGTGATCAACTTTATACTTACATCGGGGTTACTTTAAAACCCCCCCTTATTTTTAACGGATTATGATAGTGACAGCAATAAGGAAAAAAGCCGGCCAAGTGCGAGTCGAACTCGCGCACGAAGGGTTCCGTACCATTATCTATAAAAAAAACTATTTTATTCTGTGTTTTTAGTATTTGTTGTTATAGCGGCAACAGAAATACATCGTCTGTGAAAATTTCAGCTGGAACTATCACGGTATCAGTGAGATACAGCCTGGTGACAGACAGACAGACGGACGGACGGACGGACGGACGGACAGCGGAGTCTTAGTAATAGGGTCCCATTTTACTCTTTGAGTACGGAACCCTAAAAACACTAGAACATAAAAAAATAAAGGTTTATGTGCCTTTGGGGTTACTTTGACAAAGAAAAAAGAGGGTATTTATTTTATATTAAATAAGGCTATCATTCACATAAGGATAACATTGCACATTGCACGTAGAACCGATGGCCGTTGGGGCGGAAAGGTTCTCAAGTGGCGACCACGTACCGGAAGGCGCAGCACGGGTAGGCCCCCCACAAGGTGGACTGATGACCTGGGAGTCCGCTGGATGCGGGTGGCGCAGGACCGCTCATTGTGGCACTCCCTGGGGAAGGCCTATGTCCAGCAATGCACGTCTTTCGGCTGATATGATGATGATGATGATGAGGGTAGCAGTGATCAAAGTAAACCCTCAGAAGTGATCAACGACACCCCATGCTACAATTATCTAATAAAACAAATGGCCGTCAAGGTTGTGATTTGCAACAGTATTTGATGTTATAGCCAGATACATGCCTGATTTAGTGAACTAGATAAAATTAATGTATTTACTATACTGAAAGTTTTACCTTAGAAGTTATACAAGCTATTAAAAGTCCGTAAAATGAGTACGCACGTATTTTAATTTTTTTTCATCGATCGGCGTGCCCGATCCCACGACTGGTAAAGACACACTGAAAGTGACGTTCAATGCTTCCAATCGTAAAAAAAACCAAACGATGCGTTCAGAAATCGTATAAATCAGAGTTTAAACATGAAGAGAAGTTTTGATCAATGTAAACCCAGGAATTAAAGTAACCCCAATTCACGGTACCTATAAATAGCATGTGCCGATACTAATAATAAACAGGTGTAATGTCTGTAAAATGTAAGTTTGTATATTGGGGGTAATCTCAGAAACTATACCCATCCTATTCTAAACACCCTTTGTTCAGTAGGTAGGTTATATGTATGTATGTAAGCACTTTATTCAATTTCAATTCAATTCAATTATTTTATTTCAGGCATAGAACCCATATAGTGTTAGTCGTACAAATGTGTGCTTATGAATCTAAGTTACTTTATTGTACACAAAACAGGTTAAAACATAAACATGACACTTATGTAAGATGAAAGTAGGTACAAAGGCGAAGTTATCCCTATAAGGGATCTCGGGGGGAATATAATGGATATGTAGAATGGCCCTACAGGATTAAGTATGTGCTATATTTTATATCTTCGCTCCCCCTAGATCCTTTGTATACGCGGCGGAGCCGCGCGGGTAGCTAGTAATTTATAATAGCAGATTTTTTTTATGTAATGGATATATTATCAATTAAATAGTTACTTAGTGACAAAATCCAACAAAATTTCAGACATCAAAAAAATTATAACTAGCTTCTGAAAAGTCAGAATAAATATTAAGAGTGCTCTTCAAAAAAGCGCTCGCTCAGAATTCGGTATTTTGACACGCGTAGTGCGTTTGTGTGTGTAAATACTACTACCACCCACACAAACGTACCTAACCCCCACATGCACAGCGAGATCGCACCAGCCGCGGGTGCCGTCCCTTTCTAGCTATATGTAAGTGCGATCGGGATAGAACTAACCGCGGAGCTTGCCGATGCAAATATCTGTATAGCGCACCGTTGGAATTCACTCCGTGACCGATATTGATACTTGCACTAAAAAGTGGTAAGTATTACTTCGCTAACATAGCGAAGTTAGATAACTTGAATAAAGTAAGTATTTGATTTTTGAGCACAAGTTTTCTATTTGTATTAAAATACTATGATATGACAAAGTATATTTAGTTTCGTTTTTTTAGTATAAAATAAACTAACGAGTTTTAAAGTTGTCAGTAATAAGAATAATAATTTGTTTTACGGATATTAATAGTTTGCATGTTATCTGAGTCTTATTTATAAATAGTAATGTAGTGAAATTATACCAGTAGACCCACTACTAGGAAATTACTGGGTACTTACGTATTCATTTCTTGAAGAAATTTTTTTTTGTTATGGACAGTAAAAAAAAACTGCCCTTCATAGAAATTGCTATGTCCGTTTCTTACCAAAGGAACTGAAAATTATAAATTATACAAACACAGCTTTTTATCTAGAATACAATTAATTAATGCGTGATTTTATTCAAAAGCCTAAAACCTCAGATGATAAAAAGGAATAGATATGAAACGGGGGGCTTGGCGCGTGTCGGTGCGACATGGCCAAATGGGCATGTCACTGCCCACCGCATGTTAGTCGCAATTTGCCGTGAATCTGAAATGTTTTTCCACGTTTACTCAAAATGCCGAATTGTAGCGTGGTTACATGCAAAAATAGGAATGAAACTAAAACCTACATGAATGGTGGAGTCACGCACCACATGTGAGTATTAGTATTTTCACTTAAGTCAGTTAAAACTAATATTTTAATAAATAAACGCAACGCCGCATCATTTCTCGGGATCGAACTAACATATCGAACGAAAAAGCACATTTTTGTTCTATGCGTTGTACATTGAACGTTCAATTCAGTAAACCACGGCGCAATGTATTAAACCGCTATGGATATGGACGATGCTTGATTTTTTTAGTGGTACGGCCGCTGCTTGGCGTCGCAAACTAGAGCGGTGCCAAAGTGCAGTTACAATTTACGCGTAATCGATAAAATAGAAGTACGATATCATACTAGTTATTTTATTTCGACTACTTTCGCTGTTTTATTTTATTTAATTACTTGTTTTGGTTGGGTGCCTATCTTAAAGGTAACTAATAACATACTAATAAGATTAAAAGGCACAAAATGTTTACGGTACCTACTAATAAGATTTTCACTAAGTTGCAGTATGAACGGTAAATAGACATATTAAAATTGTATGTACAAGTATATAATTTAGTTGCAAATGGCTTCAGAACAACTTTAAATGTGATATTATTACCAATAATTTATTTTAAATGAGTATTTTTTACTTTCATTTGAAATGTGATGATTGAAGAAGAAATCTCGGTTTCTTATTACAGTTTTCCAAAGAATCCGAGTAGGTACTAAAAAAAGGGATAGATGCTACTGGCAGAGGTCCTAACTGGTTTCCTGTACAGAGAAGAGTTAATGTGTTCGTAACATTTTCAAGAAAAATGTTTCCAACCACTTAATAAGAGCCGTACACTTTTCGAATATTTGACACCTCGCTTGCTTGAAACCTAGGTGTAAAATGTATGGTAACACATCTTCGCACATCTTTGGTGGATACTCGCCCTTAGCCTTAAATCTCGTAATATGAGTAATGGACATATTATTTCGCACCAAAATGCGAGTCGGATCGGCCTGGTACCTACAGGTCAAAAATATCGATGTGACCAGAGTTTTAAATGTATGTGAACACGAACTTATAAAAAGCCGTTTATGTTACTCTGTAGGTATTCGTCAATATTTTTTACTTTTGCGATTTATGGTAAGTTAACAACCCGTGTTATTTAAACTTGTAGCTAAAAGTTTAAATACCACCACATAAACTTACCATGTTGTTGAAGTTGTTACCCATCAATATCATAACATAATATTAATTTTAATATCAATGTCGATAAAACATAATTTTAACGTTTGTCGCCCCCCTAGTGTAGTGCGTTTAAGCCAATCACAGCCCTTGTTTGCATGTTGCCGTAGACTCACTGGCAACGCCCGAGTCTTTGTTTTTACATGGTTCAATGTGTGTGCCTGTGGGCGCTGCGGTGGGAGAAAACTGGGGACATCGGTTTTGGTTGAAATTAAGCAGTACGGCACTTCTCCCTTTTTTTATGTTCTGAGCCTAAAACCTATGTCACTTATTAGGATTCCGTACTCAAAGAGTAAAACGGGACCCTATTACTAAGACTCCGCTGTCCGTCTGTCTGTCTGAATGCCTGTCTGTCCTTCTGTCACCAGGCTGTATCTCATGAACCGTGATAGATAGAGATATTCACAGATGATGTATTTCTGTTGTCGCTATTTATAACAAAAAATACTAAAAAACAGAATACATCTTTTTATTTTTATTTTAGTTTTTATTTGTTTCTTTTTCTTTTACAATCTTACACAAATCGACTTTGCCCCAAACTAAGCAAAGCTTGTACTATGGGTACTAGACGACGATAAACATACTTATATAGATAAATAAATACTTAAATACATAGAAAACATCCATGACTCAGGAACAAATATTTGTGGTCATCACACAAATAAATGCCCTTACCGGGATTCGAACCCAGGACCTCCAGCTTCGTAGGCAAAGTCACTACCAAGTTACTAACTAGGCTACAGGGGGCTCCTATACAACAAACGTGATTTTAGATATAGATATTTTGCCGTTTTTAGATATAGATAATGGTACGGAACCCTTCGTGCGCGAGTCCGACTCGCACTCGGCCGGTTTTTTTAACATTTATTTCGAAATAAAGAGTGATACTCGGAAATGTCGAAGGGAAGGTCAATCGTCGAATCCGACTCG
This sequence comes from Epinotia brunnichana, assembly GCA_963854355.1. Lineage (NCBI taxonomy): Eukaryota > Metazoa > Arthropoda > Insecta > Lepidoptera > Tortricidae > Epinotia > Epinotia brunnichana. Next base: position 18,213,549 of record OY977944.1, read on the forward strand.
GCTGGGCAGCATTCGGGAAGCTACGGCACATCTTTTCGTCCAATATTCCGCAGTGTCTTAAGACGAGAGTCTTTGACCAGTGTGTGTTGCCAGTGATGACATATGGCACGGAAACATGGTCGCTTACTATAGGCCTCATAAGAAGGCTCAAAGTCACTCAAAGGGCAATGGATAGGGCTATGCTGAGAGTTTCTCTGCGCGATCGCATCATAAATGAGGCTATCCGCAGCAGAACCAAGGTAACCGATATATCCCTCCGAATTGCTAAACTTAAGTGGCAGTGGGCGGGGCACATTGCACGTAGAACCGATGGCCGTTGGGGCGGAAAGGTTCTGGAGTGGCAACCACGTACCGGAAGGCGCAGCGTGGGTAGGCCCCCCGCAAGGTGGACTGATGATCTGGTAAAGGTCGCGGGAGTCCGCTGGATGCGAGTGGCGCAGGAACGGCCATTGTGGCACTCTTTGGGGGAGGCCTATGTCCAGCAGTGGACGTCTTTCGGCTAATATGATGATGATGATGACTGTAATAAAACCACGTAAAAATCTCCCTTTCCAGTGTAAACCCCCGGTGTGTGTTATTATTATATATAAACGCAAATAATAACTAAATGCAAGGTAGGATCGTGCTGTACTTAACAAACGCCATATAAGCTTGTTTTTTAAAAAGTTTTTTATTCATCTTGTTATTTTCAATAACCCTGCATCTTATGTCGCTGGTTCGTGGGTACTTGTACAGACAAATCACACAAACCCAAACAAGATAGGTCTATCTATTTTAGTTTAGGAGTTCCCATGACCACCTTCCATCATCAGATCCTGGAAATCATCCATCACCAAAGTGTTTACCAAGACAAAACAGATGAGCCCAAACTAGATGGGTTTATCTAGTTTAGTTTAGGAGTTCCATGACCACCTTCCAGCTCCATCATCAGACTCTGGAAATCATCCAGCATCAAAGTCTTGCCGTGCCATGACCAAATAAATGAGCCCAAATTCGATGGCTTTATCTTGTTGAGTTTAGGAGTTGCTATGGCCACCTTCCGACTCCATCATCAGACCAGCTCTATGATATACGCAATTGTACCTAATTTGAAGATTTCGCCCAAACTAACATACATACATACATACTAACTAATCATAATGGCCGTTGGGGCGGGGAGGATCTCGAGAGGCGACTACGTACCGGAAACTTCAGCGGACCCTCCACAAGGTGGACTGATAGTAACAAGTAAATAAATTAAATCTATCAAGTATCACGATCACTCGTACAATAATAATTGACATAGAACGCGTAGTTTAGACAAAAGGATCCAACCCACAAGACATCACCATTGAAATGTATGACTTTTGTTTTAGGTAGAAGGTTCAATTTTAAATGTTACGTATCCTGTGGATTTGAGCCTTTTCGCTACACTACGTCATACTGGCAGCTATGCAATTCATAACTTGTCTCGATTAACCTCACGAATGTATCCCCAGTATAGTTTGACCCCGAGGTTGGTAACAACTATGCCTAGTCGGAGATCAAAATAATATTATTTTATCTGAAGAGTGGCCGGTTAGCTTCGTGAATAGCCACAAATAAACAGAGTACACGTCTGTCTCGGAGGTCTATTCAGCCGGTACTGAGATATATTCCCGCGCGACGGTAAATTTGTACTAGTTTTGAATAATTATTTATAAATATAAATTTTGACTAAAGTTATATTTTTTGGACTGGATCTTGTTGGTACAAGCATGAACTTTAATGTTGTGTAAGATTCAATACACAAATAATTCAACAATAATGAGAAAATCCTTGAATTTTCAGTAAGATTTTGTTGACAAATATGGTGTAATTGAGAACAGTTTACATATATATACGTGCAGAATAAGGAAAATTCGAGGCGGCTAGGCGCAATGGCAACATATTACGCTAGTGAAAATAGAATAAAACAAGTAGGTTCTCATATAACATCATGGAGTATTAGGGGCTCAAACTTATGACTCTGCGCTCTCTTCAGAAAACTACTGTCGGTAATCGGGTATTTTCGGTTAAAGTATTCAGTTCTTCGTAAATTGGAGGCGGCTAGGACCAATATGAGGAGTTTACCTATGCAAATAAGTAATCAGGATCTAGAAAAAGCTCTCCGTTTCTTAGAATTACAACGTCAAAAATCCGTCATTCTCGCTTATTCCTGACCAAAAAACGAGCGCCCTCTTAATAAATGGTTTTATCTTTATTTTGGTTCATTTACATTTGCTCTATAATATTCAAGATAAATAATTAAAAAAAAAACAATTCATTCTTATTTTAAATCTATATACCTAAATACTTCCGGATGGAAAGTTTGTTGGATTCTTGAATAAAGCATCTTAGATCAATGTTTTAAAATGATATAAAGAAAATAACACTATTATAAATTAATGTTTTTCAAAACCGTATTTTGCCTGGAGTCTAAAACAAGGATGTGACAGAAAGATAATGGGGAATGGATGAAAATTTTAGAATTGCCTAATTTTTTTTTTGGTGATAGGAATAACCTTCCTTAGCACCAGAAAAAAGTTTCAGAGTTTTCAGCTCCGTCAATTATTTTTGAAAAATATAAACTGTTTCCTCACTTACGTTTTGGGTTTAGGACGGCGAATGAGACACTTTCCTTGATCCGCCTTACAAGAAAATATCTTAAATATCCGTGGTAAACTGACACTGGCAATGATATTGCCTCTTGGAAATCGGGAGCTAAAGGGAATATTTTCTGGAACGGTACAACACTTGTGCTATATATTTAGTTTATGATAACTCTTCGGGAGAACAGTTATATGACTGTCATATTGACGTGGCTGTCACATCGCCGCCGTCTTGTCTTATGCAGGTACGAGCACGCTTCAAGACACTTCCAGTTGCATTTAACAGAGACTTATGGTGAATTGTGTTTAAAGTGTTGTAAACAGCATCTTTTAATTCTTGTACGGAGTTGTATCGGGATTCATAAATTCGACCCTTAAGGTCAAAATCAAATTTGAATTCTTTTTTTTATAATTTCAAGACTATCGCGTGCCATGATGTTTACGAAGATTAAAAAAAATGTTCTTCTCTTGAATCATCTGGAGCTCTAATCGATTATCGAAATTTAAAAATGGAATAATTTTAAATATATTTTTACACGCCTAGGCACTTGTAACAATATTAAAAGGCGAATACTGCAATTGTATGAAGATTAGTTTTCATTAAATTTGACCAACTTCTGCTGTTCAGATTTTTTTCTTTCCATACAATGAAATAATCCTTACATGAAACAGAGCCGACCTTCGTCAAAAAAAAAATTGACCAACTTTATAATTTTTTAAGAACAACTCACGCTTGACCAAAAATTTTAATGAGCCAAATTTGTTTACATAAAAAAACACCTAATGTCTCCTTGGACACTTTTCCTCTATCTCCTTTAGATTCGGATTTCCCCATACTGTCCCATTTAAAAAAAAACACTCTGTATATCGTCATCTAGTACCCATAGTACAAGCTTTGCTTAGTTTGTGACTAGGTTGATTTGTGTAAGATTGTCCGCAAATATTTATTTGTATTGTCATTTTCCCATACAAAACATACATTTAGTTTAGATCTACATAAACCTAACTAAGTTTACGGTGGTATTGTATGGTGGACAACTGGACATCGTCCACCTAGAGTTTTTCCCGGTAGTGCTTCAACGAGTCTGGGTTCCGATATGACACCTATATAATCCTAAGATTTGGCGTAGGCAGTAGTTGTACGAAAGCGACTGCCGTCTGGCCTTCCAACCCAGAGGGACGACCAGTCGCTCTAGCATATCATACAAAGAGCATAGCATACAAAGAGGGCAAAGTATGTTATCTTCATACAAACGCACCGCGCACGGCTTGTATGTGCACTGAAAAAACGCATGGGTTAAAAATAAACAAATTACTGTTAGAAATAGCTAAGCATGTTTGCCAATATAGCACCTGCAAAGTTTGTTGCTAAAAACAAATACGTCAACTTTGCTGACATTACTTGACAAATAGTAATCTATATAATTGGTTAAAAATACTTGTTTCTTAATAACATAGTAGTAACATTAGTCACAACAATGCAAAGTTGGCTGCATTGAGCCAATTTTACTTTGCAGCCTCAGCCGGAGAGTTCGGTTTAAGGAGCCAAGTTACTCAGTACCGTCAATTATGTCTATTGGGTAAATGCAACCGATCTACTTGGTAATTCCAGCTAAGTAACTAAAACGAGTATAAGTAGCCAAGTTACTCAGTACCGTCAATTGTGTCTATTTGGTAAATGCAACCGATCTACTTGGTAATTCCAGCTAACTAAAACGAGTATAAGTAGCCAAGTTACTCAGTACCGTCAATTGTGTCTATTGGGTAAATGCAACCGATCTACTTGGTGATTCTAGCTAACTAAAACGAGTGTATGTACCCAGTTACTCAGTACTGTCAATTTTGTCCATTGGGTAGGGGCAACCAATTTACTTGGAAATTCCAGCTAACTACAAATCGGTAGAAGATAAGTAGCCAAGTAACTCAGTACTATCAATTGTGTCTATTGGGTAGAGGCAAGTTGCTTCTACACAATAGAGACAATTGTCAGTACTGAGTAACTTGGCTACTTATACCAAATTGTAGTTTGCTGGAATTACCAAGTAGATCGGTTGCATTGTGTAGGTTTGTACAACCGATCTCAGGAGATACAAAAGAAAACTGAATTCAAAGAAATAAGCTTTATTTAAACATCACAATCACATACCTATACGGTAAATTAAAATAAACTAATAAGTTAAATTGAGAAAACAGGTAAGTATTACCATTGACGAATAAATCAAGAGGTCTATTGATGGCCGGCGCTTCACAATTCACAACAGAACTTATAATATTATAAGCTAAAAGAGTAAATGAAACATCTTCTTTGTAAAAACCATTGGTACATCTATTAAATATAACAAGTCTGCTGTTAATCAGACTAGTTATATTTAATAGATGTCTATGTCTATAATCTAACACTATCACTATTCTAAACTTTTGTAATGGCTCTTTAGCCTTCACAAAACTAACAAACACTAATTAGCACCACGATTGCCCAAATCACACCACAGCACACAACGCTCATAACGCGGCCCAAGCAAGAGTGCCTTCGGAGAGGTTCCCGTGGTTTGTTTATACTTCCAGCGGCACGGGAGGGGTTCCAGGGTCGGACCTTGACAGTGTCTGCTTACAATATTATACGTACAATAAAATTTACAAGAGCAACAAGATAAGTCACCCGCACGGCTACAAGTCCCGTTACATAATGGCCGCCTCACTTTGCTTCAAAACGGCTGCGAAGGCAAATTAGTCAATTTCTGATTTAATTGTAAATAAGTAACTGTTGTAAAAATGTGATAGCTCACTCGGTGGCTAACTGCCGAGCTGTGCTTGTTTAACTAAAAATAGGCAACTTGTTTGTTTTTTAATATTGCACGCGGTTATTTGCAGGAAAACTACTTAGCAGATTTTAACCTAGTGTTGTAAGACTTAGAATTAAATAACGCATTAGACAGCAAATAACAGTGTAAACTTGTCTATTATTAACCGATAAAGAAAGGAATATATTTACTTAAGCCACTTGTTTGTTTCTTAGTCATTTACGCAGTTATTTGCAACAAAACAATTTATCTAATTTTAACCTAGTATGCAAGGTCTGAAATGAAATAACGCAGTTGACAGCAAATAACAGTGTCAACTTGTCTATTTTTAACCGATAAAGAAAGGCTTATATTTACTTAAGCCACTTGTCTGTTTCTTAACCATTCACACGGTTACTTGCAACAAAACAACTTATCAAATTTTAACCAAGTATTTCAAGGTCTATAATTAAACAAGGCTGTGGTCAGCATATAACAATGTAAACTTGTCCATTTTTAACCGAATCGGGTATGGATTGGATTTACCGAGACAATCATTTGGAAATAAATAAGTATTGTGTTAAAATAACCGAGGAAGTTTAGCAGTATTTGCTCGTTTACCATTAGCAAACCTTTATTGCGCGTTTTAAATGAATCATGGTTATATGTAACCATTTTTTTCTTAACCGAGCTAAAAAGGTCCTTTGCTAAAATTTATTTTTTTCAGTGTGTGCGCTATAGTATCTAAACAAAATCTCGACCCGTTTCTCAGTGTGATTTTGTTTGAGTGTGCGTGCGGCGACGTATAGATACCATAGCGCACACAAACAAGCCGCGCGCGGTGCGTTTGTATGAAGATAACATACTTTGCCCTCTTTGTACTATGGCTCTAGTATAAGTTTAATTTGTATGGCAACGCGTAGTTCCTCTTACCATCAGAGGCGCTGTTCGCGTTGCCATACAAATTGAAACTAAACACAGACGCGTTCGAAAACTTATATGTAGGTATCGATAAAACTTATATTAGAGCTAAATACCTTATTACACCGCTTTCCTCACGATCTGATGGTAGTTACATTACTTTAATCGTAATCATTTTCACACCATATAAGGACGTATTTATCAAATGCTTTTAGGATTATTTATACAATGAACTCACTGCAAAACATATATTAGCGAACGCGACACGCAACCACAGACAGCGGTGGCGACGCGTGCGGTGCGGTGCGGAGGCGGTACCGGTTGTAATGTTCGAGCTAATATGAAAAGGTCCGCACAGAATACCGCGCCGCGCCGCGTCCCGCCGCGCCGGTATTCTGTGCGGACATTTTCATATTAGCTCGAACATTACAACCGGTACCGCCTCCGCACACTGTAATTTTCCTTTAAGTGCGGTCACCTATATTCTACCCCTTTATCCTATAGATCTACCTAAGAACTAAAACTTCTGGGAAGAAACCATGTATTTTTTATGTTTATTTTTGAAGTTATTTAAATATTGAGAAATCTTCATAAAAACCATAGAAATGCATTATTACGTTTTAAATATATTCTGATTATGCATTGTGCACTGGTGTCTTAAAAAGGGTTGTTATATTTACAAATTTTAGTCAAAAAGAAATTATAAATAATCGTTACTAAAAGGGAAAACCCTGATTTTTTTAATTTTAAATTAATTTTTTATTTGGTTGGTCCCATTGTTTCTGCATTGTTTTTTAACATGAATCGTTTTATATATTGTATTTAGCTATAATATAAAAAAAAACTCAGATGCGAACAATGCGGAACATCAGAGATATATATTTTTTTAAGTTTGAGGTTAGGGTTGTCATCTACTATATTATAACAATTCTTAAATAACTTCGACTGCCAATTTACTACCTTTCTTGATGTAAAATAAAATATAAATAGTTTTTTTGGTGTAAAAAAGAATTAAGTACCAATTTTAAGCTAGACTCCTTTCACGTGAGTAGTTGAAAAGTAGAATGGGAGAAATCTATTTATAGGTATTCTACCTACATACTCTATTTAATTATACGTTGCACATTATAATGGAAGGCTTAATCATGATTTCTGTACTTTCTTCGATGAAGGACATCATGTGATATTGGGAAGGGGTCCGCCCTCGTCAAGCACTTTGCTAAAACCCAATATCTTTACATGGTATCTGGAGGAGCGGGGGTGAGGCGTTATGGAGCCGTTAAACATCCATGGCGCTGCATTGCCTCCGCAGGAGCTGACCCACCCTCCGGGGGATGTCTTCCCGGGCCTCGACCGGGGGACTTAATGCTAGGGAGGCATGAGGGCGCCAACCCTCATGCTGGTCAGCGAGTGGCAAACTATCATTCTACCGTGAATGAAAATAGTAGCGCAGCATTGCGCGCTGTTATTAATAGTACGACGAGTATACCATTGACGTTGACGCGTCTTGAGACACATTGATACACGTATTTGATAAAATCTATAAGTTCTTATAGCCAGATAAACTGTCCATTGGATCATATATGTGTTGCATCTCGCAAATAAACGCATTCTAGTAGAAAACATGGTTGTCCAGGGGACAAACCACGATCTTTCTTACAAATTGGGGGACATTCTACGTCCGCTGAGCAACCGGTGAAATAGAGGGCAAATTAATATTTTACAGTTCTCATGTAGTTTCACGCTAAGTAAAATTAATTGAGTAAGGAATGCAATAACAGTTAAGAACAGTAGGCATCGTATTTTCTTTTAATCTCCTTTTAAACAGCAAATAGAAAAGCGGGGAGGACACTACAAAGTTGATTCACCCTGAAACATTATTCCGTTTGAATTAAATTAAATTAATTAAGTAAATATTTGAAAATTTTAAATTTCACGACCCTATTTCCATAGAAAATCTATGGAACTTTAGAAATGCAATATTTCCGAAGTTCCACTTTCAAACAATTTGCTTTTTATTTTGTGTTATTGTTAACTATATTATGCATGTTTCGTATTAAAATCAGATACAAAACCGATAAGAATACAAAGAAAACTGCAATTAATAAAAAATAAAAAAAACAACGATTTCTCTTAGAATATCGTAGATGCAATACCTAAACATTGCATGGAGTTAGATATTGCATTGTTACTATAATAAAACAAGTAAATATGTAAATCATATTATTATTTTAAAATGTACAAACAAAAACAGTTTTTTGCTGACGTCAGCATAACTTTAAATAACTTCAAAAATAAACAACATGGTTTCTTCCCAAAAGTTTTAGTTCTTAGGTAGATCTATAGGATACTTAAAGGGGTATTACACAGTGTGCTCCGCACCGCGCCGCCACCGCTGTCTGTGGTTGCGTGTCGCGTTCGCTAATATGTTTTGCAGTGAGTTCGAAATACGTTTCGAACTTTAGCGAGAAACTAACTAATATCGATTCGTCGATCAGAGAAGCAATTTTTTGCAGCTGTTATGTCACACGAAAACATTTAATAAATACATAAGTAGTATAATTTCAAATCCAGTGCATAGGTACTTCGTAGAATAGTATAGAAACTGTAGATATTTTTTGGGTTAAAACTAGGCTTACATGGGACACATAATATGATGAATCGGGTGAAGATGTTTAGCCAAAAATATCGTTTACTTCATTGGGAAGTCTGCCAAAGTTTGCAACAAAATTGTCATATTGCGGAAGTAGTACACGTTTCGCATAGTTCGGTAGTAAAAAACAGTAAAAAGAAGTAATTTTTACATTACCAATACTTAAACAAATCTCACGAAAACACTCTGAAAACATCATTCTATTTTAAAGACCTACCCCTACCCTACCGTTTATATACCTAGTTAAAAATCAAAAAACTACGCTGTTTGACTAGAAAACCCTGTCACTTGTTTCTTTTCCCTGCCATTTTCATACTTTTTTGACAATTCTCTTTGAGCATTTTTTTCATAAAAAGTTACTGATTTGATTAATCATTTATCAATTCATCATTAAATATTCCATACATTGTTTAGTAAATACAAACGTGTTCTAAAATATTTTCTCCAGTTTTTAGATCCGTTAGACCTTATTTCGTTTCAAATTATAACATTGATAACGTTCGGTAAAAGTGAAATGAAATGACAATAATTTATTCGAGACAACAAAGTATGAAACTAAAAATAAAAGAAATAATACCTAAGAACAAAAACAAAAAATGTATGCTGGGCTACTAAAATTCTGACATTTTTATTAAACCGGGGCTCAGATCAAAAAATGTACCTACGCTGTTTTACAATAGATAATTTACTTTAAAAACAAAGTTTAAACCGACTTCAATTCAGTACTTCGCCAAGCCACATGGTACATAAAAATTTCCACATTTCCTTTCCAATTTACCACATGAACTGCTTTCCGAGAGAAAATGCGTTGATTATTACAGAAAAAATCCAAGTCGCTATACTCGCTATATGTGGGCTGATAATATTTGAGGAGTTCCGTCGATTCCTCAAGGATCTCAGAATTAACACTACTAATGAATAGTTGCTACTTAAACGGAATCATGTCAGAATCTTTGACGTACTTTACATCTTTGAGGAGTTCCATAAGTCATCTGTGGTCTTCATCATCAGTTCCACTTCAGCAAAATTACGATTTCCGAGGGTAAATACACGAGTTAAAATAGAAAATACTGAAATCACTACACGCGTGCCTATAAAATTTGAGGGTTGCCCTCAATTTCCCTGGGATCCCATAATCAGATCCTAAATGTGTAACAATGGGACCACCTCGGGAGTATACTCTTTCGAATAATAAAAGAATTTTGGAAATCGGTTCACAATTGACGGAGAAATCGGCGAACATACATTAAAAAAAATACATACAGTGGAACATATAACCTCCTCCTTTTTTGAAGTCGGTTAAAAATAGAGACGTCACGTCATCCTGTACGGTTTTTATTTGTCACGGTGACATTCGAACCAGTTTTCTGAGTGTTGTATAAGACTAGCTACAAAGAGCACAAAGATAAAAGAAGAACGTCAAAGGCGGACCCTCGCCGGCGACAGCCGAAACGGCTCATACAAATTGCCTACTATTATGACGTCGCAGCATTATCTTCGTACTAACCCTTGTATGGCAAATCATCCTTATTTTACCACATTTAAAGTTTATGTTATTACAAACGTGTTCCTTAATATTCTCCCCAAAGAATGTCTTCACAAACATACAAACAACAGATCGATATTAGCGTTTAAGTGCATGACACAGCATTGTACCCGCCAGACAGTTGTTCACGGTCAACGGGTCACAATAGACTAAGTCTCGGTTACCCACTCCCAGAATACATACATACATACAATCACGCCTTTATCCCTAAAAGGGGTAGGCAGAGCACATGAAACTTGTGTTCCAGTGCCACTTTTAGCATAAATGTGGGTATAAAAGATCGAATAAATGTGATGTCGCAGTGATAGGTTGCTAGCCCATCGCCCACAACACACTTCAACCCTGTTCCCTTAGTCGACTCTTACGACACCCACGGGAAGAAAGGGAGTGGTGCTATTCTAACCCGACACCACACGGGATGGAGGAAAAAAATGGCATCCGACGTATCAATATGAGTCGCTCCGGATGCAATTAAATGTGTCTGTCATTATCATCATAAATGTTTGTCTATATTTTTTTTAAATATCGACGGCGGCAAACGGTGTCGTGTGGTGTCCGGCCTGAGAATAGCCCACTCCGAGCTTCTCCGTGGATGTCGTAAAAGGCGACTAAAGGAGTTAAATGACAAATACCTAAGTCAACTTAGAATTCCCAAGGAGGGTTAACGTCAGGCAGGCGGCCGGTTGTAAAAAGAAAATTGCCAAATCTTCTCAGCAGCATGGATATTGAACGAAATAGGATATGTGACAGGGCTAGGGCGTACCCCACAGGCGACGCGCAGGGGCAGCACCCGGCTCCTGTGGGAAATGGACTAGGGTTGTCGCACCAGCCCGGGTGGGGGCGACGTAAGAAGCGAGCCCGGGAACCAAGGTATGAGAGACTGAGGTATGCGAGTTGGAATGTAGGGACGATGACTGGAAAGGGAAGAGAGCTAGCTGATGTACTGAAGAGACGACGGATAAATGTAGCTTTTCTGCAAGAGACAAAGTGGAAGGGTGAAAGGGCTAGAGAGATTGGGGAAGGATATAAGTTTTACTATTGTGGAAGTGATGGCAAACGTAATGGCGTTGGCATAGTGTTAGACCACAGGCTGAAACAAGGGGTAACGAATGTCAGTAGAAAGAGTGATAGAATAATAGCTATGAAGTTAATGGTGGAGAACGTTATACTAAATCTTGTAAGTGTGTATGCTCCTCAGAGTGGATGTGATGACGTAGTGAAAGAGAAGTTTTGGGAGGATTTTGATGCAGTAATAATGGAAATACCAGAAAATGAAGAAGTATATGTGGGTGGAGATTTTAATGGACATGTGGGAAGACAGAATGTGGGATATGAAAGAGTACATGGAGGTTTGGGCTTCGGGAACCGTAATAGGGAAGGAGAAACCTTGTTACAAGCCGCTTCCGCGTTAGACCTGGCAATCACTAACACTTGGTTTAAGAAACGTGAGGAACATCTTATAACTTATAAAAGTGGCCACCACATGACGCAGATTGACTACTTTCTCGTAAGGAGGAATAAAATCAACTGCGTCAAAGACTGCAAGATAATCCCCGGTGAAAATTTAGTAGCACAACATAGGCTTTTAGTTATAGAAGTGACCATAAGAGTCCAGTCAAACTTTAGAAAACCACGGCCCCCTCCTAAAACGAAATGGTATATGCTGGAAAAGAGAGAGTGTGCAAGTAAATTCAAAGAGTGCGTGGTAGATAAAATGATAGAAATGAAGGATTTGGAAGGATTGAATGTGAATGAATGTTGGAATAAAATAGCAAATTGTATACGAGGAGTAGCAAAGAATGTTTTGGGAGAATCGAAAGGGAAATGTATGATAGATAAGGAAACGTGGTGGTGGGATGAGGATGTGCAAGAAAAGCTAAAACAAAAGAAACAAGCATTTAAAGACTGGCAAGATGTTGGAAGTGAGTTTGAAAGTGTGCAAGAAGCTAAAAGAAATGTGTACAAAGAGCGTAAGAAAGAAGCTAAGCGAGCAGTTGCTATCGCCAGAGCAGCAGCACAGGACATCTTGTACGATTCGCTAGATAGCCCAAAAGGCGAGAAACAGCTGTATCGCTTAGCAAGAATGAAAGAAAGGAATGCAAGAGATATTTCTCATATAAAATTCGTGAAAGATGAGGCAGGAAAGGTGTTGGTGAAAGATGATGTCATAAAAGAACGTTGGAAAGCCTACTTTGAAAGGTTAATGAATGAAGAGAATCCTTGGAGCAAAGTGCTGCAAAACCAGCCGGTTAATATAGGTGTAATAAGAGAAATAGGTATGGATGAAGTTAGAAAAGCTGTGAGAAGTATGAAAGGGAGCAAGGCTGTAGGACCGGATGATATACCAGCAGAAGTTTGGAAGGTTTTGAGTGAGGATGGATGTAAGTGGCTGACTTTATTCTTCAATAAAATGTTGCGTGAAGAGACTATCCCTGACGAATGGTGCGACAGTTTATTAGTGCCCATTTTTAAAAATAAAGGAGATATACAGGATTGCAACAATTATAGAGGAATAAAGGTCATGTCACATAGTATGAAGGTATGGGAGAAAGTGATAGAGAGACGAATGAGAGATGAGAGTGTTATAACGCAAAACCAATTCGGTTTTATGCCGGGTCGGGGTACAGCAGACGCCATTTTCTCACTTCGCCAATTGTGCGAAAAATACAGAAATGCACAGAAAAACCTGCATATGGTGTTTGTTGACCTCGAAAAGGCATACGATCGAGTACCTCGTGAGGTTTTGTGGTGGGCCTTGAAAGAGCAAAGTGTGCCTGGGAAGTATGTGGAACTAATTCGGTCTATGTATGACAGATGTTGTACACGCGTCCGGTCAGCGGCTGGCACCACAGACAGGTTCAGTGTAACGGTAGGCTTGCACCAGGGATCAGCTTTAAGTCCATACCTCTTTGTACTGATTATGGACGCTCTGTCGTCGGACATACAGGAAGAAGCACCCTGGTGTATGCTCTTCGCGGATGATATTGTTCTTGTCGGTGAAGACGCATCCGAGGTACAGAGCAGATTGGAGAAGTGGCGACAAAAACTGGAGAATGTTGGCCTGAGGATCAGTAGGTCCAAAACAGAGCATATGTTTTGTGACTTCGGCGGTCTCTCCAGTTTTACAGGCATAAAGCTAGACGGCGTTATGCTCCAAGTCTGCTCCGATTTTAAGTACCTCGGTTCGCTTGTACAGTGTGATGGTGATATCGACCGTGATGTCAAAAACCGAATTAGCGCTGGGTGGATGAAATGGCGACAGATCTCCGGAACAATATGCGATGGCAGAATGCCTCCTAGGTTAAAGGGCAAAATCTATAAGACCATTGTGAGACCTGTCGTCATGTATGGATCGGAATGTTGGGCCTTAAAGGTGACGGATGAAAAGAGATTGCATGTAACGGAGATGAGGATGTTAAGATGGATGTGTGGTGTGACGAGGATGGACCGAATAAGAAATGTGTATGTAAGGGGAAGCCTAAAAGTAGCACCTATCGCGGATAAATTGAGGGCCAATCGCCTTGCGTGGTATGGGCACGTAATGCGGAGGGATGAAAGTCATGTGACCAAAAGAGTATTAGGTATGAATGTGGATGGATGTAAAAGACGAGGTAGGCCAAGAAAAAGGTGGATGGACTGTGTGAGAGACGATATGAAGAGAAAAGAAGTGAATGATGATATGACGGCTAACAGAGAAGTATGGAAGAAAAAGACATGCTGCGCCGACCCCAAGTAAATGGGATAAGGGCAAGGAAATGATGATCGACGGCGGCAAACATGCTTACGGCCTGCCTGATGGTAAGCAGGTACCGTAGCCTATCGTAAGAATCATAAGGGCGTTGCCGACCCTTTATTCACTTGAGGATTCGCTGTGTTGGCAGATAGAGACATATGCAAGTCCCTAACTCCCAACATAGCGCATCCTCGGGAGCTCTGGCGACCTTACTCACCACCAGGAACACAACACCACATGTTTAATAGCATGCAATAATATAGCTGTATATATTTGACTAGCGACCCGCCCCTGCTTCGCACGGGTTTATGTGTATAATACATGCATGTATGGTTTGTATTATACATATAAACCTTCCTTTTGAATCACTCTATCTATTAAAAAAAACCGCATCAAAATCCGTTGCGTAGTTTTAAAGATCTACGCATACATAGGGACAGACATACAGACAGACAGACAGCGGGAAGCGACTTTGTTTTATGCTATGTATTGATTCTGATTAATTCATGAGTATGTATATAGGAAAGAACCTTGGGCAATTTTGTATGGAGCTTGGCCCCAAAACCAACACAGCCGAGAGTTAGGTAATTAAATAGGTCTTTAGATATTCTTCATTTAATTGTATAGGCACCAAGTTGAATTCATTTGCAGAACTGCGACATTAACATTTTAGTCAGCGTGAATCCTATCAGAAAACGGGTTTCTCTTGGAGATACCGAGCATTAATCATTAGGGTACCAAAAGTGTGTAAAAAAACCACATTTTTGTAGCTAATTATTGGGTTCTATTAATACAATTACTATTTACATCCAGTTATTATGTCATTATAAATCCATCATTAAGTCATTTAAACTAAATTACCTGCGGGATGATATAAGTGGCATGTGCCTGCCTAATAGCTCATATTCACGCTGACTAAAAATATGAATATCTCAGTTCTGCAATGGTTCGAATATCGTGCCTATAGAATGAAACTAATTAAATTTAAAGGCCTATTTAATGGCCCAACTCTCATGTTTTTTAGATTTTTTTTGACGCATGGTTCTTTTGTAGCATTTTCGGTGAAGCGTTAGTATTGCTATTACTTATTCTGTACTTATATTGTACAGTCACGAGCTTTAATTTGGCACCCACTTAAGGTGGTTCGATTGCCATACAAAGCGTTAATTGACATTCGCAGGCTAACGGCGTGATATTTTAAGAAACTTATGTAATAAACTTTCATCAATTGGCTTCCCATTTGCGCCAAATTCCCCCTTTCCTAGAATAAACTTGTATAAACTAGATTAATTTGAGAAAAATAGCTTTCCCAAAATATCACGTCCCAAACCAATTTCTCAAATTAATCTTGTTTATACACGTTTATTCTAGGAAAGGGGGAATTTGGCGCAAATGGGAAGCCAATTGATGAAAGTTTGTTGCATAAGTTTCTTAAAATATCACTCCGTTGGCCTGCGAATGTCAAAAAACGTTTTGTATGGCAATCGAACCACCTTAAGGTGGAATATCGTATAGCAAACTGAAGACATTTAGAGCTAATATTTTAATGTAGTGTCATAAAGTTTGCCATAGACAACTTACGTTTACACGTGTCTAGGGGCAACCGCTCAGTGACGTCAACCGGGCGCAAGGAGTCAAACGGTCGTTCCCGATTTTTGCCGACTAATTGTCACTCGTCATTTTGGCCCTGTCCTCTCCGGCCATATTTGTTATTTGCAAATTAAATTTCGTGAAAATGTCCGTTTTCTCAATTTTCTTGTCTCACACTGACACATGTTCGTAATTAGAAAACCGTATAATGATAGCTTTTTGCAAAGAGGTTATCAAGGGTCCATTCGATAAGACATTTAATTGTCTTATCCTTCGCCGCTATTATTGAACTGACATTTTCGACCTTATTGCATTGTGAATGTTCTAACAACATTTGAAGGAAATGGGTCCTAAATTGAAGCTCGTGACTTTACCTAACGGAATTAATATAAACAATATCAATCGTACATACTTAGCTAAAAAAGGTAAAAATTAACCGTAACAAACAATTTTGATTGGTAAAGATGTCTATACCTACTTCGTTAAGACACTGTCAACACCAAAAACGCGCACACTGTCTATTTGTATCGGAGTAAACGAGAGCGAGTGTTACTAGAGCGGCCAGGTTTTAGACAAAAATAATGAATAAATATTGAAATAAAAAAAAGTGTGGATTATTTGTGAAATATGGCTCGTCAGCGGTTTAGGTAAGTATGAATATGTGGACTTCATGTTATTAATTGCCTACTCATACGTCAAAAAATAAGGACATAGACCAATCTTTGCAATTATTTTCTATCGAGCCGATTTCATCCAATTATGTTTCGAGTCCGTCTACGGTCTTGGAAATATGATGAATATTAACTTATTTTTTTTTTATGTGCTTAGAACAAATGGTTTTTCTTAAACAACTGCTTAAATAATATCAATGTCAACAAAGGTCTTGTCAGCCTCTTAACACGAATGGTGTAAAATTTACGATGATATGTCTATTCAAGTGTTCTTGAGACGCTTAAAAAACAAATGACTGTAATAGGCCATTCTTATCTTACTTGCGTCATCAGGTCATCACCGTGTATGCAATTATAAAACTCTAAGCATTCCCGCTCTTTTTTTATAACGCTTGTAAAGTCATGTGATTTTCTGTGATGGCTGATGTCCATAATTTTTATTTGTTTTAGGTTAATATTTCCGGACTGATCCTGCCCCAAAAGCTGCCTCCAAATTCTCCTCGTGTGTAAATATGTCAACACCTTTAAACTGATATTGGGGCATTTCACGTCAAACCAGCCACTAAAAAAAGTCGATGTTTCCGATTTGAGTAATTTTTGGTTATATTATAGCGATATATGTTGTCGGCCCAGACACGAAATAGTTTTGCACTGAACAGCTTAATTGCGGAATTACGGGACATCGAAGTTTTGACTTACCCGGCAGTTACGCGCCGCTTTGAACCGAAATACAGACTTTTTGAAGTTATAACAAAACTAAATAAGTAGTGTGATAATAACGTCATTAAAAATGCTTTTTAGTTACATTATTAAAATACAAAAAAAAAAAAAA
This sequence comes from Epinotia brunnichana, assembly GCA_963854355.1. Taxonomy (NCBI): domain Eukaryota; kingdom Metazoa; phylum Arthropoda; class Insecta; order Lepidoptera; family Tortricidae; genus Epinotia; species Epinotia brunnichana. The sequence continues at coordinate 18,230,884 of OY977944.1, forward strand.
AAAAAATTGTCCAACTTTGTTAAAATTTGATGTAAAAAATTTCAACTCATTAATCTTTAAGAAAAAATTTTTTTTTTTGTATTTTAATAATGTAACTAAAAAGCATTTTTAATGAAGTTATTATCACACTACTTATTTAGTTTTGTTATAACTTCAAAAAGTCTGTATTTCGGTTCAAAGCGGCGCGTAACTGCCGGGTAAGTCAAAACTTCGATGTCCCGTAATTCCGCAATTAAGCTGTTCAGCGCAAAACTATTTCGTGTCTGGGCCGACAACATATATCGCTATAATATAACCAAAAATTACTCAAATCGGAAACATCGACTTTTTTTAGTGGCTGGTTTGACGTGAAATGCCCCATGGCAAATCTACCTTGCTAAAAAAAACTCTATTGTACTTAATTAATTAATTAGGTATTTATTATACTTAGTTAATATCCAAAATAAGTATTTATTTGGCGTATTCCTATAAAATAACTAAACTATCCTCCTAGCGTTTTTCCCGGATGTGCTTAAAGGCAAAAACCCGGGTAATCCAGAGATTTGGCGTAAGGCACTAGTTTTACGAAAGCGACTGCCATTTGAATTTCCCAAAGGGAAAACTAGACCTTATTGGGATTAGACCGGTTTACTCACGATGTTTTCCTTCAATGAAAAGCGACTTATCAAATGAAATTTCGTATTTTCAACCCCCGACGCAAAGAGGGGTGTTATAAGTTTGACGTGTCTATGTATCTGTCTGTGGCTGGCGGCGTAGCTCCTAAACGAATAAGGCGCTATAGTATCATGGTCTTCTCTCCCTCTCGCTGAGCATAAGCGTGAGCGAGATGGAAGTGCGTGTTTGGAAGCGCGGATATCATGTTTTTTTAATTTAAATTTTTTGTGCGTTTAAATAAATAAAAAAGTAATCACTAAGTTCCCTCAAACATGATATTGCCGATTTTTAGAACCAATGTTAATATGTTTAGCTATTGTGCATAATTTGCTACGAATGTTTTAAGTGCATTTTAATATGTTTTAGACCTATGTTCGTGATTTTTTTCTATCGAGCGAAAATTGCTTAATCGTGTTTCGAATCACTGATTTCCCTGCAGAAAAGCCTCAAGATTACTATTCGTATTTTTTTGAAACCATATTATTATAAACAGACGCATTATATTGTTTCAAAAACTATGTTCGCTTCACTTCGCTGAACCTATAGCGCCATAAGTAAATCGGTAGAGTAAAGTGGCAGGATATTAGGCATAAAGCCAGATATTTATAAAGTCTCCGTTGCAAAACGCCTACATAATCGAATGACAAGGAAATCACAGGTTGTTGACTAGATAAAGAAACATTAAACGTCAGTATCGGGCTATTCATCATCAGTTATAACTTGGTCGTTATGCGACCACGACGTTTTGCTGCCTAGACATTTAAAATCCAAGACGTCTACATGTACTTACTATCTAGACCAAATACATATGTGTCATTTTACAACCAAGGCATAATAGAATATGGCCAAAATCTACCTATTAGTCATCGTGCAACTACAGCATTCTGCTATAGTTGACGATCGTGCAACCAAGACATACTTCTTACCAGGTCATTGTGTAAAAATATATTTGTGTTTACTGAGGTATTATACAACTACGACGTTTTGCAGATATAGTCATTCTGCTACCTACGTACCTATAGTGCTTACGACCCTAACCCGTTCTAAGAGAACATATTTTACTTTAAAAACATAGTTTTAAGTTTTAACCGACTTCAATTCAGTACTCTGCCAAGCCACATAGGTACATGAACATTTCTATTTTACTGCATAAAGTGCTTTTCGAGAGCAAATGCGTTGATTATTGAAGAAAAAACCCAAATCACTGTATGTGAGGTATATCACCGATAATATTTGAGGAGTACTAAATATTAGTCATCCTCATCTGTGGTCTTCATCATCAAATTTGTGATTTCTGGAGATAAATAGGTACAGGAGTTATAATATAAAATAGCGAAATTACTACACGCTTGCATTTTATTTTTGAGAAGTTCCCTCAATTGCTCATGGTTCCCATCATCCAACTGGAGTTTTGAAAACAATGGTACGTTGACGACCGCTTTAGCCTAGTTGGTAGTGACCCTACCTAATACGAAGCAGGAGGTCCTGGGTTCGAATCCCGGTAAGGGCATTTATTTGTGTGATGAGCACATGTATTTGTTTGTTCCTGAGTAATGGATGTTTTCTATGTATTTAAGTATTTATTTATCTGTATAAGTACGTTCATCGTCGTCTAGTAACCATAGTACAATGCTTTAGGTAGTTTGGGACTACGTCGATTTGTGTAATTGTGTGTATTTTTTTTTTAATTGGATCAATCTGGAAGCTCTTCTCTATATTTTCAAATAAAAAAAATTGGTTGTCTATAAAGTCGGTTTACGGACGAACGTGCTTTTGGAATCTCTAGAACCGGCGGTTTGGGCTGTGCGCGCAGCCGGCGGCGTTCGGTACGGGACAATGAGTCACACTTTTTCGTGCGTGCTGCCGGCGTTCATCGATTTATAAGACGTTATCACGTTAAAAAAGAAGTGTAAATAACATAAAAAAATAATAAAAATTGAAGTCGGTAAAAAATACCGCGCCAAATGACACACATGGCGACATCCACGACAGTGAGCTCAAATAAGAATGGCCCATTTGCACGAGACGAAATCGGAATGCAGAGTGGCGGTACACATTCCAATGACCATCACGCACGCTAGAAGAGAACATTGCCTTTCTACAGTCGATCACTAGAAACAAACGTTGTTTGCACAGTGGTTATCCTAGAGATAATCCAGGGCTATAGAACCCTTGCGCCTGCCACCCACACTACAGGTCCTCGAGTTGGAGAGCGTGCCAGGTGTTCGGGTACGCTCCTTACGATGGTTTACTGGGGGCGGGTACATACGCCTCCCCCCGTGACGGGTCCCATATGGAGACAGCTGCTGGCGGAGTCGCGGAAGTGTGCGCAAGCGTTCCCGTGGCTCCGCCAAAGGGCAGCGCGCAGAACACCGTGGGATTTTAGACGGTAGTCCGGGCGGTTCCCGAGAGTCCGTCATACCCGTCCTGATTCCCCAGCCAGGTGGAATGCGTAAAGCTATAGAACTCTTCATTGATAACTACCTAGTACCTAAGTACATTTAATATATTACAACACCCCAAACACTACTAGCATAGCCAATAAACATCTCGATTTCTCGACAGAGTAGCCTTTTGGATCAAATCAAAAGCCGCAATCAAATTGGTTCATCCTGACGGGAGCCACGATGATGCAGACAGACAGTTGAGACAGTACACGCAGAGTATTAAGTGCTAATGTACAATACTCACACATGTTAAACTAATAAATCTCTCGTTTTCTTCGGTGATTAAAAACGACTCCTGACAAACTATTTACTCGTATGTTTCTTCCTCTTCTCTTATTTAAGAGCTAAGCTCTTGTCGGTGTAGCTCAAAGTAAGCCCTACTCCGATTTCACGCAACCTCTTTGACATCTCGATACGAAATCACATCAACTGTCTTTTTGAGTTGCTCTATGTAAGTTAAGTATGAAGTTGTCATGACGTATGAGGTGCCCTATATCATCTTCCCTCTTCTATTTTCGAAGTTTTCCACTAACTGCCTGGTTTGCCCCACGCTATTTTATCACTTTTTCATTGGTTACTCTCTCTCTCCATCTAATTTTCTCCATTCGCCTCCAACCCAACACCACATCTCGACCGCTTCTAATATCTCCGCATCTTTCTGGTCAAGATCCATGTTTCACTTCCGTACAATGCTACGCTCCATATGTATGATTTAATCAATTTATCTTAGCTATAGGCATTTCTTAGGTACCGGAAATTGGATAGTTGATGATGATCATGATTCAGAACAGAACATAATATGGTGGATTATCATTTCGGCAATAGTTTGGGATATTTTGTGTAAAATAATAAGGTTAGATTAGAAAACGTTAATCATGGTCAGGGCAGATTCACAGTGTATTATGTAAAACTCGATTAGATCACATCACAAAGAGCCAAAATGTAAAAGAGATTATGTCACAGCCCATTTGTAAGGGTACCTTTTTCCATTGGAGAATAGTGCAGACGAGCGGCCAACGACATATTTCGACACAACCATTTGGGTCACCGTTAGCTGCATGCGATTCACAGTCTGTCTCTAAACATGCACTCGTCCCTAGTAAATAAAGCTTTAACCAGAGCCTTCTAACAACCATATGACTCGTAGGGCGACGACCAAAACTAATCAAATGCAGAAAATAGTTTGAAGAAACATCAACTGTGTTGAAGTAGCAATGAGGTTGAGTTCTCCTTGACGTATTACATGTAATTAGTGAGTTCTGGTTGTCACACGACGATGTAATCGAAGGTCATTCTTATACCGGTTTGAAGCGAGTTGGTAAGCGTTGAGAATACCAATCCAGTTAGCGGAATGGAACATGATAGTGACACGGGCTAAGAGGAAACGGTAACAAACAAGTATGTTTACTGAAGGGGACAACCTCACACTATACTAATTCTGACCTCAAATTACGCATCGGCTGTGGCATAGGTAAGAGTTGTAGCAAATGTAGACTAGAGATGCAACGGATAGTGGTTTGGCCGGATACCGGATACCCAATATCCGACCAGTAGACACCTCAGAATCGAGAAGCGGATGTGGGTTTTTTAAATCGAGAGTCTTTTGTGGGGATGATTTTTCACTATTTTAGTTGTGTCGAGTATTGTTATAATTTATAAATTATATTATAATACCTACTCATATCATAGGCATCGTCTTAGATAATCTCAGGCATAACCAGTGGTCGATCATCTTGTTAAGAGCTCGTTAAGTGCTCACTAGCGCCACTGGGATTTCTGGGAATTGGGATTATGAATTATGATGTATTCAAAATATGCTTAAATACAAAATACAGCGTGTAGTGGCCTACTTTTTTAAATATCTAGCGTTAAATTTAAATAATTATAATTATTTACCAGTGGCGCTAGTGAGCAAGACCTTTCCACGCGACGTCATCGAGAGAAAACAAGACGCGGCTAATCATGCGTGTACAGCGTGTAGTCATATTATAAACGTACTCCCGAGTCTCCCGACGCGTTCTTCAATTATACTCGTACTAAAATATTATGATTATTTCGAATCCGTACTAAATCGTACTAAAGCGTCAATTAGATAGCAGCAAGCAGCCGAAATAGTCAAATATCTGGACGAGTTATCGTAATCGTTAGATTGCACTCTTATTTTGCAGTGAATTGGGTTTCTGATTTCTCAACATTTTTCATGTCTCGAGTTTTGAGAATTCTCGTGGCCAATTTCTCGAGTTGTCTCGGGCCTTGAGTTTTTTTTATAAAACAGTTCAAATTTGTTGAAATTTAATTTAAAAAAAAAGTTGTTTATCTGTAATGTTATGTTTGTATTGCACTTCTTATTATTATTATATATATATTGAAAGGAACAAAAACTCATTATTATCAACTTTTAAATAATAATCAAAACTGAGTTATAACTTCCTTACCCTAAATGTCACATTTCAAAACTGAGTTTAGTCAAACTAAAAGGATTACTCAGGGGGGAGACAGTGACATACCCGTTGACGTTTGATATAGATAGAGCTACCATCTTGTACCGCACCTAAAAACTTACTATTCCGCAAAGTAGATTTTCGGTTACTAAAATAATGGCACAGGATGTCGCTATAAAATCCATGTAAAATTATGAGTCATAAAATGTTTTGGATATTATTCTTTAATAGTATTTTGAAATAAATTAAAATAACATTATTCAATAATGTAATTTACATGAATTCAGCTGTTTGTTACATTAACTTTATTTTTCACTTGACCACATTTGCCTAACCAACCCCTCTATGGTTTTGACGGCAACTGCTGTGAAGTATGGTGAACCAACTCTATGGTTTGGTTACCATGGATACGTTTCTCTGTTAGAATTTTTTTATGTCAAATTGTCTTACGTATTTTTACTATAAATCAAACAATAAGTAACATTAAATATATACTGCTTTATTGTTGTCACGTGCTCCTCCACTTCGCTGTTGAGAAGTAACTTCAGGTCCCTGCATTCATTGTCTTCTTTTGTTACCGTGTTGTTTTGCGCATATACGAGTACTGATATACTGGACATATATATTTGCAAATAACCAGATTATGAGCTGTTGGCTGTTAAACCGATGGTAAGTTTATATTTTACGTATTACGTGATTCACGAACAATAACAGTGAAGTGAAACTAGATATGTCAACTTGTCCTAAACATCCGTGTTCTTACTGTTTCAGATATACCAACACATCGTTTCAAGAATCCCTACAAGATTCCTGAGCAATTTTAAGCTATATTCTTGTTGTTTGAAAGTTGGAGAAATCATCCGATTATGACTACTATAGGAAGATGATCATTTGTGACAACTATTTTACAGATGCTGACAAAACCCTGTACCTAGAAAAAAACTGTACCTAGAAATAGATTAGCAGTGCCTTCGCTTTATTTAGCTGGTAAGCTTCAGCTAGATGTTCATTCTGAATTATATAAGCGGAAATGTGAAGTACCTCTTCATTCTGCGGCTACTCTATGAGTACAAATACAAGATGATGATCTACCGACATACTTAACTGTTGAAAAAATAAAACACTGAAATTCGTAGGAAACATATATATATTTCCGACAAACCTCCAAGGATATTTGCTAGTAAAGTCTTTATTAAAAGGGATTAAGAACTTTTGACGTCTTCGATTGCGTAGTTACTTTGATGCTGACTGTACCCTTTACTCCGAAATAAACATGATTATATTATATATAAGTTTTGGGAATAAAGGCGTGAATCTACGTTTATGCATGTACCTAGGGATGTATATTTTGTGAATGTAGGAAAAACAGGATAGAATAAAACAATCACCATAATAGGAATTCTGGTACCTAAGTTATTTTAACATTTATGCAAATATTGTAATTTTTATCGTGAAATAAATTATTATCAATCATCTGCTTGACTTGAGATTTTATCCATTATTTAATTTGATTGTGTTAAGATTTCACTTACACTGTTATTTTCGATTGCATTTTCTACTTTGGAGATAAGCATGTCAATTGAATTTCTTTCGCCCACAAAAGGATTTTTGTTTGCAAGAATTTAAATCGACTTGCTTAACGCCAAAGATTACCTGGGGCGATTTTTCTATCGTTGTCGATTATAATTTTCGTAAGAATTTTATAAAATTCGGTAGGTTCGAAGAGCTTGTGATTCTAAAAACCCCATTGAGTTAAGAATATCACGTTTTTCACTCAATGGAAAAAATGTAGGAAATTGTGCGTACATCGTACAGAATCACGAGCTCTTCCAACCAACAAAAGTTTTATCCAATTCTGACGAAAACAAAATCGACAACGATATAAAAATTTGCCCAACTAGTAGTAAAGTATGCTTTGTATGTATGTGTAGGTACTGGTTCTACACGCACACATACATAGTTAGTTCCGTGAGCATTAAAAGATGGCGCTATCAAACAGGTTTCCATTAAATGCTTCAAGAGGGCACTCTTTACCTATATACTTACTTTACTCTTTGGGATTACTACACACACGTTACTGACACGTACGCGAATTGCCAGCTTTTGGGGGTGTAGTATGTATGAAATGTATTATAACTAAATATTAACTTGATAAAAAAAAAATCTTAAAAATTACCATCAAACAGTCAAGTCGTTTTTTTTAATATGCAAGGAAAGCAAATTCTAGCTAGGGTATTATAAGACGTGTAAAATGTATATTTTATTAATAAACAAATTGAATTGAATTGACAATTACTAAAATATTTTAGTCCTTTCTATTGTTATCTGTTATTTAAATATTGAACTAAAAGTTGATAAAATAAAACAATTCAAAATGCCGCACTCATTTGTTAGTACATTACCACAAAAGATTAATTAGTTGTATTGTAGATATTCACCGCGTCGCATTTCACCGCAGCATTTCGTTTTTCGTGTAGTATTTTATTCTAGGTGCATTTCGCAACGATCGATGTTTGTTTGGTACTCTAATTAATTTGACGCTTTAATTGATGCTTGCACCAAAATTCTGTATAATTTTTTTACGTGTTTTGTACCTGTAGTTTCATACCTTAATGTGCTCTCAAATCTGTCTCAAGCTCATCATCATAAAAAGTCACGATTGAGTCACAATCACAACCAAAACGCGATAGTTAAATGCACGATCGAGGTGATATGCGACTAAAACTTATAGCGACTAAAAAAAGTCACGATTGAGTCACAACCACAACGCGATAGTTAAATGCACGATCGAGGTGAAATGCGACTCAAACTTATAGCGACTAAAAAAAGTCACGCTTGAGTCACAACGTCTCAAAACCACAACGCGATAGTTCAATGCACGATCGAGGTGAAATGCGACTCAAACTTATAGCGACTAAAAAAAGTCACGCTTGAGTCACAACGTCTCAAAACCACAACGCGATAGTTCAATGCACGATCGAGGTGAAATGCGACTCAAACTTATAGCGACTAAAAAAAGTCACGCTTGAGTCACAACGTCTCAAAACCACAACGCGATAGTTAAATGCACGATCGAGGTGAAATGCGACTCAAACTTATAGCGACTAAAAAAAGTCACGATTGAGTCACAACGTCTCAAAACCACAACGCGATAGTTAAATGCACGATCGAGGTGAAATGCGACTAAAACTTATAGCGACTAAAAAAAGTCACGATTGCGTCACAACCACAACGCGATAGTTAAATGCACGATCGAGGTGAAATACGACTCAAACTTATAGCGACTAAAAAAAGTCACGCTTGAGTCACAACGTCTCAAAACCACAACGCGATAGTTAAATGCACGATCGAGGTGAAATGCGACTCAAACTTATAGCGACTAAAAAAAGTCACGCTTGAGTCACAACGTCTCAAAACCACAACGCGATAGTTAAATGCACGATCGAGGTGAAATGCGACTCAAACTTATAGCGACTAAAAAAAGTCACGATTGAGTCACAACGTCTCAAAACCACAACGCGATAGTTAAATGCACGATCGAGGTGAAATGCGAATCAAACTTATAGCGACTAAAAAAGTCACGATTGAGTCACAACCACAACGCGATAGTTAAATGCACGATCGAGGTGAAATGCGACTCAAACTTATAGCGACTAAAAAAAGTCACGCTTGAGTCACAACGTCTCAAATCCACAACGCGATAGTTAAATGCACGATCGAGGTGAAATGCGACTCAAACTTATAGCGACTAAAAAACAGACGATTGGGACACACCGCGATAATTAAATATACGATCGAGGAAAAATGCGACGCGGTGAATAACTACAAGTAATTTATGCTTTTGTGGTAAAGTACTAACAAATGACCGCACTAAACCCCTCATTGACTTTAGTCGATTGTAGAATCGAGTTTCTTTATACTCACAATAAAAATCTGCAACTACAATCACTAACATAAACTCCAAAAACAAAGGAAACCCTTGTTTTATCCATAGTAATATGAAAAACTAATTAAATACTCTACTAACTAGATTAAGTAGGCAGCAGTAGTCAATTTTTTCAGTTTTAAATCAGTCATTCATTCATAGCGATGCACGATGGCCCGTGTGCCTGGAATGTTGGAGATTTTGTGAGGCGGTGGATAATAGGCAGTCCACCAAAATAATAAATAATAATAATGTAATACACACTCATAAAATTTTCCTGTGTTTGTGTTCCCAATATTGTTAGATAAGGTGTTACCATTTGATAGTTGTAAGTTGTTGTTGTATTTATCTGGTTTCTCGGCGTATTGGTTCGCTGTAATGCCGTGTAAACAAATTAAATAATAATAAATAGCATAGTCATTCATTCGTTTTGATAGAGATTATTTCTACAAAGTTCCCCCTGGTGCAAAGGAGGCATGTTTAACGGTACCTAATTTGCTTACAGTTAACACGTGACATAGACCTGACGCATACTGTAGAGGGTTTTAACCCGTGTTAATTAGTATGTTATATCTAATAAACAATTTACACACACGTGACCGATAAACTTATAAGTATAACCGCGACAACGTCACTATTATATTGACGCGGGTTTTAATTCACAAAGCTGTAATAGCATATATACCAGTGTAACCCTGACCTGACACCACGCATAGTTGTTGAGCCTGGGTCTCAAATTATACTAGCCACGAGCTCTCAGTCATTATATATCGTTTATTGATACAGACACATTCACAAATCTTACCTACATTACGCCTTTGGTAAACCAGTATACGTCTGAGCTCCGATCACGCATAGTTATTACGAATCTAATAATCCAATTTATGGAAGGGACTCGCTATTGTCAGTACGGCCGCTTTGTGATTAGGCCGTACAGAGGCCGCGTAGCGGTCATCGTGCGATTGCATTGCAGTGTTTGCCAGACGCATACGATAAACATTAACAGTTATCTTACAGCTTGTTACTTAACCCTTCAGTACTTGCGATATGAGCATTTGTCAAGCTTTTCAGTAGCTGCCCCTTTATTCTTCACCTGTATGTTATAGAAATTAGACAAAAATCAGTGCACAAATTACCGTAAGAGAAAAAGTCGGCATGGGAAGTAGGTAGTTACTTAGTGAACTCAGTGCATCAATTCGTTTGTATATTTTTTTTATGTGTGTTTGTTACGCTATAACTCGGTAATCTTTGTTTGAAAGCATATACCTACTTCCAGATTGGTCCCGTTCTCCCGTTGTCACCAAAACCCAGTTCTGACGATGGGATCCTGGAGAAATTGAGGGAACTCTTCAAATTTTATAGGTAAACTTGAAGCAATTTGGCTACTGATTTCAAGTCGGTTAAAACTTTGTTTTTAGAGTACAATTATGTAGCGACGAAAGATCTAATTGAATGTTTACATCCGACCTTTCAGAAAATCTTTTCATATTTAAAAGCGAGAATAAGTGAGAGCATTTTTGTCAGAACCAAAACTCGATGATATTGAGTCGATAATTGTTAGTCACTGCTACAGCGATTTGCGTTTTTCCATATTTAAGCGACATGATTTCGATTTCCGGACATTGACCATTGTTAGTTTGGGGACTGGGTTATTTTTAGGCGTCTGTCGCTCAGTCAGCTTTTCACTTCTCTGCCTCAACCTTTTTAACCCCCGACGTGTCTGTGTGGCTGTGTATCTGTCTGTGGCTGCGGTTTTTTTAATAGATAGATTGAAGCAAGAGGAAGGTTTATATGTATGTTATTATTATTTGCATACATATAAACCCATGCGAAGCCGGGGCGGGTCGCTAGTTATGTATATATATCTACCCTATATATGTATATATTTCTAGAACTGGCAATGTCGAACCGACATTCTATGACATCTAGAAAGTTCTAGAAAGTCACAGTAATGAAATGACTGATAACAAGTGGACGAAAATATGGTAACGATAATGTATCATTATTTATAAAAATGGCATGACCTTTGTTCTTGAAACAATTGCGTTTACATTATAAGCTTCTAATCTATATTCATCAGGAAATACGCACAAAACATTTGCGCAGGGGAATTATTATGATAACTGCTGATCTATTTTACTATACTTATTTAAGTATAATAAAGTTATTATTGTTCGTATGTAAGTAAGTAAGTAATCAAAATCATAACACTTTTGTATTCTTTAAAACGTCCATACCTACTAATATTATAAAGAAGAAAGTACCTAACTCTGTCTGCATTTCTGTCCTTTTCACGCTTAAACCGATGAACTGATTTACTTAGATGAAATTTAGCATGAAGATATGTAATTTGAAACCTTTGGAATAGGATAGTTTTTATTTTATAAATCTATTTCCGAAGTCACTGGTACTGTATGAGCATATTTTTAGAAGAAAATAATTAAAAGTGGGTCAATTCAACAGGACAAATGCAGAAAAATTAAACTCAACGTAACGAATTAATTTGCTGTTGGCACGGTGCCATTTCCGACGGCCCATTCCAATGAACATCTTATATCCCTTTCTCACTCCATAGAGTTAGAGAAAGTAGGGGAAAGAGCACGAAATCCGGATTTAGTTCTACAAGTATCGCATCCTGCTATTTATTTATAAAACGTCTGGTAATGAACTGGGATCGCTTGAATCACTTCTCTACTATAATTTGCCCATAGGGCTCGGCCACGTGGAGCTGCAACGCAATGGCACCGCAACGCAAAATTTTGCGCCGCAGAAACCCTTATTTATAGTGCCGAGAAACCCGGGTTTTGCGGCGCACGTGCCGCAAAATTTTGCGCCGCAGAAACCCTTATTAAGTGCCGAGAAACCCGGGTTTTGCGGCGCACGTGCCGCAAAATTTTGCGCCGCAGAAACCCTTATTTAGTGCCGAGAATCCCGGGTTTTGCGGCGCACGTGCCGCAAATTTTTGCGCCGCAGAGACCCTTATTTATAGTGCCGAGAAACCCGGGTTTTGCGGCGCACGTGCCGCAAAATTTTGCGTTGCGGCGCCGCACCGCAGACATGTGGCCAGGCCCATAGATTTGATGTTTCTAAGTTGCACCTCCGGACGGGCGAATTGTCCGATTTTGACTGAGGGACAACATAGAAGTCATAGAATATAAATGCACATATTTAGTTACATACGAAAAGTGCAAATAGATAGGTACCATCGCCAACACAGTGATACATACATACATTATACCCTCTTTTGCGTTGCGCAGTCGGGTAAAAACACACCTTGCTACGGTCTAAAGAGAAAGATTCGTCTCATATCTCGTCATCTCGGGCTATAGTTAGAACGTTAGAAGCCGTGGGTGGTTCTGTGCTACGGCTGTTTAGCGTACCTAAATAAATAAATGCTCAACACGTGTCGAGCCCCGGTCTAAGGTTATTGAATGCTAGCTACCCTCGCGGCTTCACCCGCGTTTTATATTTTTTGAAATCCGGTAAGTAAATAGTTCCGGAGCTTACCCCATATATCGTCGGGGGACAAGCAAAAGTCACTACCAAAACTGTCACTGCTCTTCAGAACCTCGTATCTCGGTACATAGTCGATATCGAGATACGACCTTTGATTTAAGTAGGTATTTGTTACTTAGTGAGTTTTGCTTGTCACCCGACGATTTGCAACAGATTCTCTTTATAATATTAGTATAGAAGTATAGATTTTCTTTTTTATAACATTAGTGTTGCAATAAGCTTCACAAATGATTAGTTAACTGTGTTGTCGATGTGCAATTGAATGGAACAAAGCCCCTTTAGGTAAGTGATATGGACTGGAATGTTATAAATATTATCATTCATATCTCAGATTTTCTTTTTTATAACATTCGTTTTGCAATACGATTCACAAATGATTAGTTAACTGTGTTGTCGATGTGCAAATGAATGGAACAAAGCCCCTGTAGGTATGTCATATGGACTGGAATGTTATAAATATTATCATTAATATCTCTATGTTATCGAGAAAATAGAAAACATATTCATTGTAACAAATGATATAGACATAGACATAGACATAGACATAGACATCCTTTATTGGTAATAAGGTATTACAAGTCATGTTTACAATCAAAATAGAACATTCATTTGTAAATTAAATTAACAAGATTATTAGTTATTATATTATATATTATTATTACATTTTTTATATTCTAAAAATTCCTTAATAGTATAGTAACATTGCTCAATAAGCCATTTTTTTAATTTAGCTTTAAAGGTCGGAAGACTGTTAGCTTCCGTGATGCTGTCTGGTAAATTGTTATAAAATATAGGTCCCGCGACGTGGATTGTCTTAGCTGTCTTAGTGAGCTTGTGGGGAATTGTTAATAGTTTGTGCGCATTTCGAGTGACCCAAGCAGATCTATCACCTCGCCTTTCATATAGTGATAAATTCACCCGTGTATACACGGCTATTTGGAAAATTAGCAGTGACGGTAGTGTCAGGATACCGAGTGCGACAAAATGCGGTCTGGCGCTATCGTCATGCCTGGCGCGGGCCAGCGTGCGCACGGCGCGCTTTTGCAGTCGGAAAACGCGTTGCCATTCGGCGGCTTGGCCCCAGAGCTCCAGTCCGTATTGCATAATTGCCTGAATGCTTGCAAAGTAACAAGTGCGCACTGCCTGACGCTCTAGGGTTTGGTTCAGCCTTGAAAGTGCAAAACATGCCTTGCTGAGTTTTCCGCATACTGCACTGATTTGCGCCTCCCATGTAAGGCCCTGGTCAAGCTGGAAGCCCAGAAATGTGGTTGTCGCAACTTGACTGATAGTGGTACCTTGATGGTGTACGATCAATGGGCGTCTACTTCTACCCGATAAGTCAAACTGCATAAATTGCGTTTTTGTCAGGTTCAGTAGTAGTCCGTTAAATCGACACCAATCAAGTATCTGTCGGGCTGTTATATTTAATTGAGATTCCAGTTTATCCAGGTCCTACCTATAGGTAACTAAAATTACATGACAAACTTAACCGTGTAGGTAGACTCGGCCAAGAATAGGCCTCGGTTTCTCTTTCTGTCGTAAAAGGTAATAAGTTTCTGTCAAAAAAATCATTTTTGGTGGCTTTTATTGCCGACTGTATTTTTCTGTATACCGTCATCAACTACTCATTAAGACGATTTTAACCAGCCTAAACTCAACGGGGTTACGTCGGTTAAGTACTGAATTCACATGGCCACCTTCTGTCTCTATCCTCAGATCAGCTAGATGGTACCATAATTTTGAATTGTCATCCAAACTATACCTTTACCCAAAATTTCAGCTCAATCGGTTGAAGATATCTGCTTCAAAATTGAGTTGCAAGATTCCATCCGAACGAACATTGTCACACAGTTAGTTAGGTACCTACATACATTGCAAGTTAATAGAAAGCTTGTGAAATGGGGGTCATTGTGGTCGCCACTGCTGTATGTGGAAGCCCAACTGTTGTACCCCAGCCAGCACTTTGACGTACCTTAAGATATGTTTCGTCTCTCTGATAGTACCTATTTTAAATGTCTCATGAGACCAAACAATGTTTAACAGAAAACATAAACAGTCACAGATTATTTATTCCACGTCTTTAGTCGTCAGTGACCCATACAAGTCGTATCCAACACAATTGCTTTCCAAAGGGCATACCTATAAACTCGAGCCGTGTATATAAGTCATTTTTCTAATAAACCAACATGCAAGCGTTGCATAACTGCTATGCCACTGGGTTATAAAGTTATGCTCGTAAATTGCCTAGCTACGATCGATAATGTAATGGAGTGCCGTTATTAAATTGGTTCGCAACAAAAATAAGCATAAGAAGACTTTGCTTGCAATAGGTAAAAAAAACCGGCCAAGTGCGAGTCGGACTCGCGCACGAAGGGTTCCGTACCATTATCTATAAAAAAACTATTTTATTTTGTGTTTGTTGTTACAGCGGCAACAGAAATACATCATCTGTCAAAATTTCAGCTGGAACTATCACGGTATCAGTGAGATACAGCCTGGTGACAGACAGACGGACAGCGGAGTCTTAGTAATAGGGTCCCGTTTTACTCTTTGAGTACGGAACCCTAAAAAATCAGACTGCAACTCTTGTTTTGCAAACTATGTTATAGACAGCAACCATGTGTCTGCATAAAAAAACAGTACCTAGAGCTGCAAATGACTAATTACGTGGTAAGAAAAAGAAATAAAATAGTACTTATACTCAAGAGCACTGGAAATATATAGGTACTGTACCTACCGTTTGTGTAGGATTTCTAAAGTGTACCCATTTTCTTTGCTCTTGGGTGTAAACTGCTATCAGAAAAGTATGTCAGGATAGGTTAGAACTGCGACCCTTAGAGAATCGAACTGCTATCAGAAACGTGGGTCAAGTTAATAGGTTAGAACTGCGACCTGTACAGAACCGAACTTCTACCAGAAAAGTAATAGCAGGCTAGGTTAGAACTGCGACCCTCAGCAAAAAATAATAATGTTGCTTACATGTTGATTACTTACTTAAATTTGATTTTACGTCACTGACACGCAAACGTGTCGACTTGTCGACCCTAACTAGATGAAAGAGCACGTGCTATGCGGTAGAACGAAATGCCATAGGTAGAGTTGTTTAGCTGTCAACCAAAGGTTTAAATAGGGGTGTAGACATTAAATAAAATAATCAATAATGTTGCATTTTCTCGAAAAAGGATTAAAATAGTAGTCAAATGGAGAAAAAAGCAACGCAAGAGGTTAAATAATCACAAAGTTATGAGGGTGGTTCGATTACCATACAAAGCGTTATTTGACATTCGCAGGCTAACGGCATGATATTTTAAGAAACTTATGTAACAAACTTTCATAAATTGGCTTCCCATTTGCGCCAAATTCCCCCTTTCCTAGAATAAACTTGTATAAACTAGATTAATTTGAGAAATTGGTTTGGGACGTGACATTTTGGGTAAACTATTTTTCTCAAATTAATATAGTTTAAATACAAGTTTATTCTAGGAAAGGGGGAATTTGCCGCAAATGGGAAGCCAATTTATGAAAGTTTGTTACATAAGTTTCTTAAAATATCACGCCGTTAGCCTGCGAATGTCAAATAACGTTTTGTATGGCAATCGAACCACCTTAAGCGTCCAAAGTTTTAACATACCCTATGTTCTGTCCCTTTTCCGCAAAACGCACCTTCATATGAAACGATTCATTTACTATGACATGACATGACGCTAGACGATCGTGACGTCACGATCCCGGAGCGTTTTCTCTCTCTAACAAGCAACATTTAAATAGTTGCAGCTTCGTAATTTTTTGAGATATTCGAATGGGATTTTCGTCATTAGGCATATTTTTTTGCCTTCTTTCTTTTGAAGTTATAATAAATTTTGAGTGAGACAGAGGACCTTTTGTATGAGGTCTATATTTATTCTGTGGCGAAGCGTAGTTCCCAATTCAAAATAACAAGGTTCTAAATATGTTTCAACAGTTTCATGGGCGAACTGTACGTGCGATACCTAACATGTTGTAAGGTTAATTAGCTAATTTTGTGCCGTCTGAGTGTTCGTCCGTGCTATGAGCACGTCTTTAAGAGACGTAACGTAAACACATTATACGTCCGTTACATAGCTACATGGCCATTTTTAGGGTTCCGTAGCCAAATGGCAAAAAACGGAACCCTTATAGATTCGTCATGTCCGTCCGTCTGTCTGTCTGTCTGTCCGTCCGTATGTCACAGCCATTTTTTTCCGAAACCATAAGAGCTATACTGTTGAAACTTGGTATGTAGATGTATTTTGTGAACCGCATTAAGATTTTTACACAAAAATCGAAAAAAAAACATTAAGTTTTAGGGGTCCCCATACACAAAACTGAAACTCAAATTTTTTTTTCATCAAACCCATACGTGTGGGGTATCATTGGATAGGTCTTCAAAATGATATTAAGGTTTCTAAGATCAGATCTGAATAGTTTGCGCGAGAGACACTTCCAAAGTGGTAAAATGTGTGTCCCCCCCCCCCCCCCTGTAACTTCTAAAATAAGAGAACGATAAAACTAAAAAAAATATATGATGTACATTACCATGTAAACTTTCAGCTGATTATTAATGATTTAGAGAAGCATCGTCCATGACAGTGCACACTTGCACAGCTTACTGAGGCTTCCCTGATCGGATTACAGACGTGTTTGGTTCTCATGGATCGGTTACCACAATAATATTAATAAACAACGAACTATATATGTACTTCTATACTAATATTATACAGGCAAAAATACTGTGTGATTGTAGCTTTATAAGTTTGTATGTTTTGGGTAATCTCCAGAACCGCATATCCGATTTCAAGAATTATTTTACCTGCGTGTAGAATGGACTTTCTGGATGGTTATAAGCTATATTTTATCCCGCGGGAATGCCTGCGTTCTTTGCAATACGCGGGCGAAGCCGCGCGGGCAGCTAGTTATTTATATAGAGGAAAAGTGTGTAAGATTCTGTAAGTTTGTATCTCCAGAACAATATCCGATTACAAAAATTATTTTACGTCGCATCTAGTCATAAAGTAGCAATCATTTCCTGGCCAGGGAGGGACGTAAAATTACTCACCACGGGCGGTAATAAAGAAAACCTCAGATAGCATATTTATCGCCCTTGCCTTCGGCTCGGGCGTCATATACCTGCGATCTTAGACGTTTTTTGTTTATGTAAGTAATGTATTTATTAGGTAAGTAATGTATTTCCAAAGTTACAACCTCACCGACATTACCTTTTTATATTATTAAGTACCTATAGAAGTAGGCATAGATATTACAGTTTGGTATTAATATTGATTAAAGTCATCACGATAATTATATTGCGACGAAATTTTAAATTTCATCGCAAGTAAATAAAGTTATTTAGATAAAAAGCTACGAGTAAGAATCTGGGGGCACGGTAGTGCCCCCGCCAAGTCGAGCAAAACAAAGAGGCACGGCCGTACCATCCTTTTCTCGAAGCCATTCAGGCCATTTTCAACATCCTGTAATTTTGTGCTGGCTAAAGCTAGAACCCTGAATTTTCAGGAACATGTAGGGTATAATATGGCTAACATATAATATCAATAACATTCAATTTGAACTTTTAGTTTAAGAACTATTGTCCGTCAAAGTTCGTTAGTTTTGTCACTGACATACTCACTGATAATAGTGATAATGATCACGCTAATTCTAAGGTACTTCTAGCAGACTCACTAGCTCCAAATTTCAAACGTAATTAGATTTTAGCCTAATAATAAATAAAAAACCCAAAAATATAGCAATTTCAGTGACGTTTCAGAGATATACAAACTGCATAAGTAAGTTTGTAATCCTATACAAATACATGCGATTACTTTTGCAGTTCCTTCCTGCTAAACTATACAAACGTTATTTGCGGTTTGTAAAATAACATTCCCATACAAAGTCTACAAAAAGAAATGAGATCTCATAAAAAACATTCCATGTAAAAAATAGGCCAGTTGCAGAATTTTATTTAGCAAGCAAATAAAGATTAATAAGAATGCCTGACTTGGCTCTACGAAATATCTCACCACTTTTTACTGTGAAAGAGCTTCGAGACTTTTTACATGGAATGTTTTTTTTTATGGGATTATAATTTATAATCCATAGGTACGTGAATCATATTTCGAAATCGATAGATGAATCACTACCCACCGCACGTGTGATAAAATACTGTAAATGTGTCTTGAAAAATAAACATACTGCCATTTTATCGCGACATTTATCTTAAGACAGTAAAGATATAAACGTCTATCTGCAGGATTATATATCTATCGCTTATCGGTAACGGTGTTAAATATTGAAATGCGTAATAATGTGTGTGAGATATTAGGTAAATTTTATCATTTAAGTTACAGAATTCCTACCAGCACCTTAAAATGTTTATATAAGTCAATAGTAGAATCCATCCTTTGCTATGCCCTTGATAACTATGGTCTAACTTTCAAAACTAATATAGAAAAATTAGAAATGCTACAAATCCGATTCCTAAAATTACTTGAGAATAAGAAGACAAAAGAAGGTAAGCTCTAAACTGAAATACTTGTTAGCAGTAAATAACCATGATGACCTGAAATACTTACACCTAGTTAAACATAACACAAGGACAATGGCCGCGGGCAAGTATGAAGTACCTAGAGTGTTCAATTACTATGGTGATAGGACACTAAAGAAACGCATACCATATATACTGAACACCCTGCCCGCGGATATTGTTCATGAACCTAATAAAGCTAGCTTTAAGTATCGATTAAAAAGATACCTCATTGATGCCCTGTAGAAATCTCCTTTTACGTTTCTACTGGGCATTCATGAGATAGATACCTCAATATTTAAGACACTTCAATGTATGTATGTATGTGAATGCTGAACTGAAGAGAAATGAGACTGTAATTTTTGACTCCACAGTCAAACTGAAAAATTTAGTTTTGTGGAGCAATTTATCAACGTATTTATGTAACTTTTTGTTGTTAATAAATAAATTAATTAATTAATAATAAAATAATATAATTTTAAAATATTAGTCCTTGAATCTTGATTCAGTTGATTAGGCATTTTAATTTCTTTCTAGAAGGGCTCGTCCAGAAATCATGTGATCATATTTGGTCTACTTTTTAACCAACTTCAAAAAAGGAGGAGGTTCTCAATTCGTCTGTATGTTTTTTGTATGTGTGTGTTACGCGATAACTCCGTAATTTATGAACCGATTTGAAAAATTCTTTCTTTGTTTGAAAGCATAATACTTCCAGATTGGTCCCGTTGTCACCAAAATCCAGTTCTGATGATGAGATGATGAAATCCTGGAGAAATCGAGGGAACTCTTCAAATTTTATACGTAAACGTGAAGCTATTTGGCTACCGATTTAAAGTCGGTTAAAACTTTGTTTATGAATGTCAATTATCTCGTGATCATTTGTGATATTTTTCTGAAAAAAGTAGGCCGCTACGCACTGTATTTTGTATTTAAGTACCTACCTTGTGAATACATCAAACTAGTTTTTATGTTGCTGGATTCGTCGATCTATGAACTCAAAAGAAAAACGGCCGTTTTAACTTTGGGCGCATCTATAGATTGCCGAATCCAGCCACGTAAAAACTAGTACTAAATAGTACCTACTAACTTAGGAACTATCTCGACAAACAAGACTTTCGATTTAAAAAATCGAATCGGTTGAGGAACTATCATGCCACTGACAGACAGACAGATGCACATGTTAAACCTATAATGAGGGGTTACTTTGAATCGGGGGTTAAATAAAATATTATTTTGTCCTATTTTTTCTCCCCAGACTTCATCGTAAACTCGTGACGTCAGACTTCAACCTAAAAGAGGTCATTACGTCTGGATCAGTTATAGAGGTCAATACACTATCGATATCTACTAAATCGGCTCGAAACCCTGCCTATCGTTTAATGATATTGACTGAGGAAGGACCATTCATCGTCTTAATGCGAACACTCCCACGCTCTTAAAAAGAGTATTTACCAATAGTAGTATAGGTAGTAGATTGTGGCACAAGGGAGCAAAATTATACAGGGTGGAATTTCATAAACTGTACAAAATAAAAGGAGAAAAATTTCAGCCAATTTCATCGGTGAAACGGTGTTTTTTTTTTTTTTCTAGTCATTAGTTTTTTTTTTACAGAATTTTGAAAATTTTTGTAAAAACTCGGGTAATACACCTAATTCAGACGGTATAACTTTTGATCCAATGGTCCTAAAATGAAAATAAAAAATGCAGAGTATTACCAAGGGACAGGTTAATAATTTTTAATAACAATAAAAAACCAACTAGAAGAGAAAATCCGCAAAAAAAAATATTGTTTTTGAAAAATGGCTACAAAAATTACGAATTTTAAAAGAAAAACACAATTTTCTGAAAAAAACGCAGATTTAGTTACCATTTTTTTTGCTTAGTATTAAACCT
This sequence comes from Epinotia brunnichana, assembly GCA_963854355.1. Taxonomy (NCBI): domain Eukaryota; kingdom Metazoa; phylum Arthropoda; class Insecta; order Lepidoptera; family Tortricidae; genus Epinotia; species Epinotia brunnichana. The sequence goes on from OY977944.1 coordinate 18,252,298, forward strand.
CACTTAATGCCGGTTCTAAAACCGTTTTTAAACTGTCTCAGACTTTGAAAAATACCACGCTAATGGGTACGTAAATCAAACCATAATTTTATTAATTTTAATCCTCTTAAAATCCTTAATGACCGCTTGTTCCCAGGTAGTTGAAGGGTGTTTTTGGGTTGAAGGTGGAGATAACATGAGGGGTATAAAGGCATTGGGCAATAGGTCAACTATTCAGTCGCTCGCAAATCGCAATTGCTTGTCTTTGCTCGCCACTTCTTTGATTACTCCAGTACTTGTTCAGTTTGAATCATCATGCCCCGCTTACGAGAGTTTTCGCCGTTACAAATAGCCAACATGCACTATTATTATGTATTGTGCCATGGATCTGCAAGAGCTGCGTGTATCGCCTATTTGGAGCAGTATCCTAATGACGTTCCAAGACCTGCTGCTCGCCACTTTCAAGAAGTTCATCGCCGGTTGTGCAATATTGGCCTGGGATACGGTGGCCGAGATCGCCGAGAGCCAGGAAACATAATTGATGTTGCCATAGAAGAAGCAGTTCTCAGAGACTTGTACGCGGACCCAACCACGAGTCTAAGACGCTTGGCATTGAGGCACGGAATCTCAAAATTCTCTGTCTGGAAAATTTTGAAGAAGGAAGGACTGCATTCATTTGCCAGCTTGAATTTGTTGCGTAGCCCGTCGAATCATTCCCGGATTATTTTTTATTTCTTGTGCTGCATTTAAAATTCTGTCGTGCAATTCTGCTTCGGTATTGACAATTCTGTGATATACCCGTTGCTTCATATCACCCCAAAGAAAATAATCCAACGGCGTCATATCAGGCGATCTTGCAGGCCATCCAACGGGGCCGTCTCGGCCGATCCACCTATTGGGATATTGCTCATTTAAAAAATGTCGAACTCTTAATGCCCAATGAGTTGGGCATCCATCCATTTGGAGAAACAGGCGTTGTCTCACATCTAACATCACATCTTCCTAAAGCTCTGGGAGCTCGTCTCTCAGTAACAGTAAAAATCTGTCGGCGTTCAAAGTATTCGGTAAGAAGACTGGTCCAATCAATTGATCGTCGAGTACCGCTGCCCAAACGTTTATGGAGAATTGGTCTTGAAAATTAGATGGTCTTACTAGGTTTGGATTATCGTGAGCCCATGTGTGTAAATTTCTGTTAGTTATTCCCGTATGAGTAAATCTTGCTTCGTCCATCCATAAAATTCTTCTAGTAAATTCCGGATCCCTTCTGATATTGCCAAGTATCCAAGTCGACATAACACACCTAACGCGGGCATCGCCAATTTGCAAATTTTGTACCCGTTGATAATGAAATGGATGCAGTCCTTCCTTCTTCAAAATTTTCCAGACAGAGAATTTTGAGATTCCGTGCCTCAATGCCAAGCGTCTTAGACTCGTGGTTGGGTCCGCGTACAAGTCTCTGAGAACTGCTTCTTCTATGGCAACATCAATTATGTTTCCTGGCTCTCGGCGATCTCGGCCACCGTATCCCAGGCCAATATTGCACAACCGGCGATGAACTTCTTGAAAGTGGCGAGCAGCAGGTCTTGGAACGTCATTAGGATACTGCTCCAAATAGGCGATACACGCAGCTCTTGCAGATCCATGGCACAATCCATAATAATAGTGCATGTTGGCTATTTGTAACGGCGAAAACTCTCGTAAGCGGGGCATGATGATTCAAACTGAACAAGTACTGGAGTAATTAAAGAAGTGGCGAGCAAAGACAAGCAATTGCGATTTGCGAGCGTCTGAATAGTTGACCTATTGCCCAATGCCTTTATACCCCTCATGTTATCTCCACCTTCAACCCAAAAACACCCTTCAACTACCTGGGAACAAGCGGTCATTAAGGATTTTAAGAGGATTAAAATTAATAAAATTATGGTTTGATTTACGTACCCATTAGCGTGGTATTTTTCAAAGTCTGAGACAGTTTAAAAACGGTTTTAGAATCGGCATTAAGTGAGGTTTAATACTAAGCAAAAAAAATGGTAACTAAACCTGCTTTTTTTTCAGAAAATTGTGTTTTTCTTTTAAAATTCGTAATTTTTGTAGCCATTTTTCAAAAACAATATTTTTTTTTGCGGATTTTCTCTTTTAGTTGGTTTTTTATTGTTATTAAGAATTATTAACCTGTCCCTTGGTAATACTCTGCATTTTTTATTTTCATTTTAGGACCATTGGATCAAAAGTTATACCGTCTGAATTAGGTGTATTACCCGAGTTTTTACAAAATTTTTCAAAATTCTGTAAAAAAAAAACTAATGACTAGAAAAAAAAAAAAAACACCGTTTCACCGATGAAATTGGCTGAAATTTTTCTCCTTTTATTTTGTACAGTTTATGAAATTCCACCCTGTATATTTACGGCGAGGGCGGTATAATGAATCCTGTGTGAAGAAAGATTCTACAATAGACTCCTGAGCGTAGCGATGGATTCTATTGTAGTATCTGAGCGTAACGAGGCTTCATGTGGTTAGAAGTCGATTGAAAACGGTATTGCTGCATGTTCGTTATCTGTTATCTGGGAAAAGGGCACCATACATACGATATGGTGCGAAAACCGACCTTAGTGTGTCTCGATATAAAGGTATAATTTCCAGGTACGTACATTAAAATCCCTTTTCACGGAAAAACCCTCCACACATATATTTTTATTTTTTTTCTTCGGAAGCCAACGAAGCTAGTTAGGTATAGGTATATTACACTCAAGGCCAACGGATACCGATCGATATGCCGGTGCCAATGTTATCCTAATGATAAATTAATTAGTGGCTGAAAATACGCCTATTCATTAAGAAAACTTAAGAAAATGAGACATAATAACAACGCAACAGAGATCAAAATCAATAGACCTGATACTACTTAAGAGAACCAAACGAATAGTCGACAGGTCGCAATCAAATGATTAGGTGGGTACACTTTAAATTATTCGAGTTTGATCAAAGTAATCCGTTTGAAAATAGACTTTATCACCCAACCTAGAAGATCCAAAATCCTATAGCAACTTCGGACATCACCTAGCTACGTTTATTTGTAACGGGTTTAAAGTTCAAACCGTCTGTTAAGAATTATAGTAGGTCACTGCAGTTGCAAGCTCGCAACTAAAACATGACTGGTTTAGGGTCAATCAACTATTTCTTGTTGCTCGTTGCCATGGTTACGTCTCCTGGGTCACTCTTTAAAACTATTATTTTATGGGGTTTAAATCCACTAAACACGGGTTTCTGTTATATTGGTAAACCCATTCCATGGTGGCGCATCTCCTTAGCATGGTAGGAGTCCATGTTTATAGTATTTTTTCTAAGAAAGTCTGTCACTGTTGTCTCTTGGCTTACCGGGACAGAATAACAACAAGAAAAAGTAGATTGACCCTTTAGCACACTGTAAACTATGAAATTTGTCACATTACTGACTGGCAGAGACGCAGCTATAGTTAGAATGAAAGGTAAATAAACTTGAAAATAAAAGCATGCTTCACACACATCACAATGGATAGCCATCATGGCCCACCATACAGACATATTTTCAGCTCATTGTATGTACTAGACTGAGAGCTGAGGGACCAAAACTGCCACAGTTTTATAAAGGCTGATATTTTAATATTAGGTCATAACTAGCTCGAATATCAATAGCCTGCCGTCAGTCAGCCAGTTTTTGGGACAACTGGCGTGGAGGTGACTCCGATCTTGTTAAAAAAACACCTACGTCGCAACTGTTATAAAAAATCTGAAAATTTGTCTGTGGATGGTAAGACAACTAACAAACTATGCGGACATAGTCAGTCTGCAGAATATTGGAACAGTACGCGTCAGCAGCCCGCTAAACCCTTCAAAAAATTTGGTTGCAAAAAAAGTGTTTTATAAAATCTAAAAAAAATCGCGCCGCACCGCCGTTCTATTGACTGCTGACGGCGGCGTATGTTCCATAAAACTTTGGGCTGACTATGTTAGTCTAGTTTTAGGTACTATGAACTACTTGCACGAATTTTTTTGGATTTTATAAAACACTTTCACCAACCAAATTTTTAGACGGGTTTAGCGGGCTGCTGACGCGTACTGTTCCAATATTCTGCAGACTGACTATGTCTGCATAGCTTGTTAGTTGTCTCACTATCCACAGACAAATTTTCAGATTTTATAAAACAGTTGCGACGTAGGTGTTTTCTTAACAAGTTCGGTGCCACCTCCACGCCAGTTGTCCCAAAAACTGGCTGACTGACGGCAGGCTATTGATATTCGAGCTATTTATGACCTAATATTAAAATATCAGCCTTTATAAATCTGTTGCAGTTTTGGTCCCTCAGCTCTCCGTCAATACCGCATAATCTGCGTCCACGATGATGGCCCATTGATAGGGAACTTGCATCTTTTTATTTTATTACGAAAATCTAAAGTATAATCCAGCATTAAAACAACTGTAGCATTAAAACTTTCTTACGATTTATTTTTCTGATGTTATATGGATTTCAAATCTGCACGCGGCGACACCCCCCGAAAAGCTATGACGTCACAGCATATATTCTCGGCGCGTTTACTATCGAGTAAGTCATGAATTTGCAATTATCTCCACAAAATTTGCGTTTAAATCTATACTTGTCATACAAAATATCATTTCTAATTTAATATTCTGTGTAACCGTTATTAAATCGAAAAAAAAATTGTTTTCGTCATTTTAACGTGAGATAAAACTAATACAATCGTTTTTTTTCTTTTGTATGATATCTCTACGTAAGAATATCCGCATCGATTGAGTGCAATTTATTCGAAACTGACGTCCCATGCAAGTTCCCCATTAAAATATGTTGCTGCCTCACACCAACTTCTCTGTTTTTGGTTGTTGTGACAAATTGAAAGGTACGGTGTGTCTGTAATAACCTAATGGCCGTACGGATATGATATGATCATATGAGTGATGCGTTACGGAAAATTTCCTATAGATACGTGGGTATTTTTGTAATTTGATTTATTTATTGGAGAAACAACAGAAGCAAATGTATAACAATAGGTAATGAAAGTAACAACCTAACAAGTAATGCTGATATCACCCTCTCTGTCGCTCGAACCCCCTTTTTAGGGTTCCGTACTCAAAGAGTAAAACGGGACCCTATTACTAAGACTTCGCTGTCCGTCCGTCCGTCCGTCCGTCCGTCTGTCTATCACCAGGCTGTATCTCAAGAACCGTGATAGCTAGAGAGTTGAAATTTTCACAGATTATGTATTTCTGCTGCCGCTATAACAACAAATACTAAAAACAAAATAAAATATATTTTTAAGGGGGGCTCCCATACAAAAACGTGATTTTTTTGCCGTTTTTATAGATAATCTGTCACCAGGCTGTATCTCAAGAACCGTGATAGCTAGAGTTGAAATTTTCACAGATTATGTATTTCTGTTGCCGCTATAACAACAAATACTAAAAACAAAATAATATATTTTTTTAAGGGGGGCTCCCATACAACAAACGTGTTTTTTTGCCATTTTTATAGGTAATGGTACGGAACCCTTCGTGCGCGAGTCCAACTCGCACTTGGCCGGTTTTTTAAGACAATCTCGCGAGTTCTTCAGCTCACTGAGTTACTGGTTAGTCTGAGATACTGTTTACTTATTCATGACTACCTGAGCTATCTACCTATGATTTATACAGTAAGTATTACAGCAGCAATGTTAAATACGGGTAAGAACAATAGACACCACACAATACGATAGTTGTAGAAATCGTTGCACAGAGCTAAACAATTCACGAGGAAATGTGAAAACATCTAATGTTATCCTACCCATCTAAGACTAAAGCTGGGTAACCCAGTTTTAGTCAGCTATAAATGGCCAAGGTTACGTAGGGTACTTAGCAGCACTTTTCCGCCTTGTAGCGGAAATCACTCGCAGAGGCATGAACTCATATGCGAGTCATGAGCCTTGAATGGGTTAGGTGACAAACTTATTTCTGCTGTTGACTGTAGCATAATATTGCATTGGCTTAGTATATATACCAAGATACTTCGGCCGGTGCCAAAATATGTCAACACAATCAGGCCCCGTAGCATGAATGGCGTTATCACGCGATAAGTGATAGGATAAGCGCGTCGTCTCGTTCTATCGAACGGTGTCAGCCAGGGACGGAAGCTCTATCCTGTCACTTATCGCGTGGTAAGGCCATCCATGCTACGGGGCCAGATCCCATAAAAAACATTCCATGTAAAAAAATAGGCCAAGTCTCGAAACACTTCTGAAGTAAAAAGTGGTGAGATATTTCAGGCATTCTTATCTTTATTTACTTGCTTTTTGTGTTATCAACTTGGTATGGAAGTGTTATTTTACCAACCGCAAATAACGTTTGTATAGTTCATCCAAGTGGTTGAAAAATTGAACATTTCAAGTTAACCCTTAAAATAATAACGCCTAGAAACGCAGTTCACGCGCAACTGTGAGGCCACCAAAACTTGATCACAACTCATGAATCCATTTTATGCCTCACGCTTGGCGCGTCGGCCGTATGAAACTATCCCTCTGTACTCTGTTCATGAGTTCATGGAAATGGTTTTTTAAGAGTTTGAGTTTGAGACAGCTATAATTTGATATGATTTCTTGTGTAACATTTATATTCTATATTCAACTTTTAAATTGTACCTAATGCATAAATTGACATTGTTTATTTCTGTTTAATAGTATGTGTCTATTAGTTATTAAATGACAATCCGTAATTGGAGCTACAATTTCCACTTTGTGTATTTACATTTTGAATATTATAAAATTTTATTTCTGATTATTGACGATCGTGATAAGGATTCTTATAATTTTGACATTGTATGCAAACCTATATTGTAATTTTATCTCGAAATACACACGCAGCATGCTACACGAAGCATGGATGTCCGAATGGAACGGGCAACAACAACCAGGTGAACGCCTGTTTTCGTTCAACCCAAAGGCGCGTCCACCTGGTTTTGACCATCCACGCAGGGTGTGGTGCCAATTAAACCGCATAAAAACAGGCATTGGCAACTGCGCCCACCACTGGTATAAGTGGGGCTGGTGCGACTCCTCTCGGTGTGTGTGTGGAAACCCCGATCAGACAGTCAACCACATGGTTCTGGAATGCCCGACAACAAAATTTTCAAGGCGGATGGAGGACCTCAAGAACCTTACTGAACTTGCTACAGAGTACTTGAAGAGGACTAATCTTAACCTTTGAATTAATCAATCTTATTATTATTATTTTCTTATATAGCTTTTATATGTAATCCAGTGACCAAAATGCCATACGATAAATAAATAAATCTACATCTATTCTAAGAGTTAACCCTATTCCATATAAGATAAGAAAAATCATGCGATAATCGTCATGCGATTTCAAGGAAAACCTTTTATAAACACAAAAATATTTACATTGTAATGTTTGAGAAGCAGTTAATCATTGAAATCAGTAAGATTTGTAGGTACAATATCTCCCTTTGATGTACTGGAATTCCTAGATAAACGAAGCAACGTAGATAAAGTCTGTACAAAATCTAATATTTATATTGAATGGGGTATGATGTCGTAAACCTATGCTTGTTGAAATAAAAGATAACAGTATTTTATGGTATTTTATTTAATTACTTAATAATTTTATCCCAGCAAACGATAATGTTGAACAAAAATAAAGATATTTAATAAATCCTTCACAAGTGACTGCTTAGCGTTACACAATCACCAGTTACACATAATCCTAGCTTCTATTAATTTCTAAACAGTACACTATATTCGTAGGTTTAAGTAGACACTTCCAATTCTAGGTATTTGAAGGCAATTTTGTGCCCAAACACCAATTTAAAACTGGGTCTCTTTTATCAGAAATTACTAATATAACATGTTTTTATTATGCAAAGAAAATATGTACAAATCGTAAAAAATATTGTCTTTCATTGTCAGTCCAATCTAAGCCATCTTTGATATGCCTGTACAAGTCACCCAATATAATAACAGAACCACGAATTTGTAGGTATGTAAAGCAATTTTTTTTTATTTTTAAATCTTTTACTAATTTTTTTAGAAACTCTTACTTTCAGTTATTCTAATACTAGGTACATAAATAACTTAAGCTTTTTTTTCATCATACCCATGTACTGTATACTTTTTAAGGTACCTCGTCACAAATCTTTTTTTGCATTTTTTTTCTCGTAAAATCTTTACATTTATGAACACTTACAACAATTTAGAATATACTTTTTATTTTATTTATTCTTACAATTAGTGCAGACCACAGTTTGGTTTGATTTTAGACAATTGACAGCCCTGACATGGTTGATAACCTCTAACAGCCCTTGAAAAAAAGTGCCATGAAATGAACATAGTGTTGTGGATAACGCTCATTTTGAGGCTTAAAGACTCGAACCCTAAAGACTCCCGAGGCTTAAAGACTCAAGTGACGAAAATACAATATTTTGCATTCATATGCGTAAAATAAACCAACACGGTTCTTAAACAGCATCGAGTCTTTAAGCCTCGGGAGTCTTTAAGGCTCGAGTCTATAAGCCTCGAAATGAGCGTTATCCACAACACTAAATGAACATCAAAAAATATGGCTATTTAAAATGATGGAATGTAGAAAAGATCATGTTTAAGAAATTGTACTGAAATGGTAAAGAACACCTATAAAAAATAATAAAAACACAATATTGAGCCTCCCACCCTAACCCTGGGTGATTATTTTTCAATCAATTATAAAGGTTAATTTAAGGAACCTTTTAAAAACTTCCATAGCTGCTAATGTTTTAAAATTTTAGTAAAGAAAAGTAATTTGAAATAAGTTGTTATATACAGATTTCAATACTATGTACAGAATAAAGGAAATAATTCAAGAATAGAAGTCAAATACTCATGGGATATTGCTATACCCACACATAATATTGGTAGGAATTTGGTTATGGTTGATAGCCTTGATAGTAAAATGAATACGAAATACACTGTAAACTAAATTATGAGATTCAACAAAGTAATTCATAACAAATGTACACTTTCAAGGAGCTTATTGATCAATAGAGTTATGAAAGGGAAAACTGGCTCAATGATATACAAAGCCACTAGAGCATAAAAACCAGTATGAAACTTGCAAACTGGCTTGCACATAACATCATTCAGTTTCAATGGTCATGAAAATGTGATCATGTTAGGCGCAGAACACACGGCTCACCGCGTTGCGCGGATCGCGTGCTCGCGCGTAGAGGCGGACACAGCGCGCAACGCGGGGTTGTGTGTTTCGAAATTTAACTATGAGATTGTAACGCGCTGGAGAAAAGCCGCTGTCTGAAGAGGTTGCACATTTATATAGATACATCATCATAATAAACTTTCGAAACACGTTGTGTGTTATGCGCCTCATATATGAATTTGTGAAGCTTGTTTATTGTGGGCTTGCTTTATGGTCAATTCAATGTCTTACATACATCAACCACTGTATTAAGTGCATGGAACAAAATGTATTGAACAGATTTAAGTACATTCTACAGAGGACTGAAAATAACTCAAGCTATTAGAGCCCTAAACCTATTCATAACTTTTCTAAATGGAACAAAATGTGCAGTTTTTAGTGCAAAGTTATTACAAACTACTAATTAAACAATTATAATTATAACATTAATGATTAACAAACTTTGTGTCAATTAAATAAACATTTTCAAGCCCTTTTGAATGACCAATAATATTTCGAAAAATTTGCATTTACTTCATTTAAATATGTTATTATTGCTTTTAAAAAGCTGTTTAAAGAAATATCAAAATGTAATAAAAATCAACATGGTTAAAAAAATATAATGTGTGTAGTTATTGAATGTATCTTTCCTACTTAAATTTATTTATGGTCTACTATCACATTTTATAGAGGGAGGGCTAGAAAGCTATGGAAGATGGGGGCATGGAGCACTCTCCGACGGTGACCCGGTAGGAGGCCAGTTCACTGATCCCGTGGTAATGCACGAACGCAGCAACAATCACTAGCACATGGAAGATCTGGTGGGACTGGAACCAGATATCACACTTTCCAGGGAACCATCTCTCCGGCACTCGCAGGGCGTAAAACATGGCCCCGAGAATGTACAGCAGACCCATCAGCACCAGCCAGCCAAGCGAAGCCTTGCTGACCTGCGTGAACCAGCCTTCTGTGATCCCGTAATGAATGGCCGGCACTACCCCTGATAAACCAAAGCCCATGAAGACTCCGGCTCTAAGAGGCCGGAGTCTAGGCTCAGAGAATCTGTCCCAAAGCGATACTATAATAGAAAGTACTCCTAAGACAACCACTACAGATAAATAAATAATCTTCGGTCTGTAGTGGCAGTAGAAACTGTAGTACAGCCAGGGAACAAATGAGCCCATGATCAGAAGTGCTATTCCGCAGTAATCAAGCTTTGAAAAGAGTTTCCCAACCATTTCCGAGTGACAATACAGTGTGTGGTACGCAAATGAGAAACCGAGGCAAACAATAGCTCCTACGAAGAAGACACCGAAGATCATTTTCTCTTGCATTTGAATTTCGATCGAAGGGCGCGACAGGAAGTAGATAGCGACGCCGATGAAAGCCACGCAGCCGAGCAGGTGAGTCCAGATGTTGCCAGTTTCGGTGTGGATGCGGAAGATGGAGGCGAAGCAAGCGCTGAAGGACGGCAGGGGCGGGCGATGGCCCTTGTGGAGGTAGTCGTTGTCTTGCAGCCAGCGAGGCAAGTGGCGGAAATGGCACACGTTCCACGACGCCTCCCATACCTTGCGGACGAATTCCTCCGCTTGCTCCGCGGCGTTGTGAGCGAGCGCTCCTAAATCAATCTCATCAGATAACACGCCCGCTTTTAACACTTCAGCCATCTCCGCATCGAGAAGATGTTGATCCTCGGGCGTCGATGGCAAGGGACATCCTTCCTCCTCTTCTGCGAGCACTTCGTCTAGCTCGTCCATGTGAGAGGCCAAGCTCTCTCCATCGGGGTCCCATCCTTGCCGTCGCCGCAGCCCGTCCGACGACACGCTCCGAGACCCCGAATCGGAGTCCAACTCCCACATCTTGACGTTATTCACGCGTTGATCACAATCATTCAGATACGATTAACGGTAAACACGCGGACAGTTAGCGAGAAATCCAGTTACGTCACTAAAACCACTGCACACAATGCAATGTCTTTTGTTTAAACTGCAAGCTCTCACTTTTTTAATGCGTTGAAACTCAACGCTAGAATGAAGTAGAATATGATAATGATACTATAATTTTGTTAATGACCAAAGTCTAATCGCAAGTAACCTACTGCTGAATCGTGCAGTAGGCGAACAGCTGCAAGAAAGTAACTGTCGTCGTCAATCTATTCACCGATCGCCATGATTTTCCGATCGCTTCTGCCGTGCCGTCTCATTCTCGCTTGAGCTGTTGTCATCGAATATAAGGATGTGCATAAGCGTAGACCACTTCCGGAAAAATAAATCGATGAATCCGCAAGAAATTTAATCGATTTCTGCAGATAAATAAATAAATAAGTGAGCAAGAACCGTGTAAGTATGTAATCTTTAACCCCCGATGAAAAATGAGGGGTGTTATAAGTTTGACGTGTCTGTGTGTCTGTCTGATTGTGTGTATATGTGTGTGTGTGAGTATCTGTCTGTGGGATCGTAGCTCCTAAACGAATGGACAGATTTATTCCCAAAATGCCTGATATGATGCGCGTTTATTGTCAAATAAGCATGTAGGTATACAAGTGTGTGTGTTTTAGATGTGTGCGTGCTTTGTCTTGTCAATTACTTGGGCGTTGTGTGGGTTAATGTACTTGCGAAAGGCTCACTCTATACAAATCGGCCGCCATGTCCGATCTCCTTATATTCATACATCTGTGAGTATCATAGTAGCTAACACTAACAGCGTATTGACTGATTTTTGATAAGATAAATTTTCAATCGAAGTTTTATAAATTGTAGGTCAAAAAATACGTAAGTCCGATATTTTTTTTATTCTTATACAATTATATGATCAGGCCCCTATTTCACCAAAACGACAATTGTCGCCTGACAATGACAATTCGGCATACATGGCTGCGTCAATAGGTTAACGTGCTTGCTGGACAGCTTATTGAACCAACAATGTACGTGGAATTGTCATTGTCAGGTGACAATTGTCAAGATGGTGAAATAGGGCCCTGGTGAAGGTGAGTGTCAGAAAACACGCATTGCTTGCTTAGACTTATAACATTGAAAATTGTAACTACGTGAAACAGGCGTACTGGACTTTCATGACATTCGTAACTTGCTGAGAAATTCTCAGTGACAACGGGATACTCGTATTTAATAACTTACGTGTTGAGCATGCATTCTTACTCGCCGCCTGCTGTGACACTAACATAATTGCGCTCGAGTGGTTGGGAACAAGAGTCCACACGGTTTACAGCGGCGATTTCTGACCGTGGACCCGTGGTTGCCAACTATGTATCACCGGTGTAAAAAATAAAGTAAATTGCCAGTACCGACAATTTATCACTTTAATTACTTTGATATAAATTGAAGAACGAAGTCACTGACATCGGTAAAAGGGTAGCGCAATAGGGGTCACCATATAAAATAATGATGATGAGTTTTCTCAAAAAAGGCTTAAAAATATTGTCAAATGGTAAAAAAGTAAAGCAGGGGATTAAATAATCACACAGTTAGAAGTGTCCAAAGTTTTAGGAGGTGGTATAGTCTGTCCCTTTTCCGCAAAACGCAACTTCATATGAAACGATTGTCATTTACTATGACGCTCGGGGATCGTGTCATCACAATCCCTCTTACAAGCAATATTAAAACGGTTGTAGCTTCGTAATTGTTTTAAGATATCTGAATTGGATGTTCGTGACTAGGCATATTGTTTTGCCTTTTCTTTTGGAGTGATTGAACCTGATTGAACATTTTCACTATGTTTGACTTACCTTGTTAATAGTTTCTTATGTAATTAATGGATGACTGTTATTGGCCTTGTATTATGTAATAACCAAGTATTAGTTATATCTACGGCTGTTGTTATCCTCAATACCAATAAATAAAATAAAAATAAAAAAATAATAATAATGTTTGAGTCTCCACCCCTATTGAAATGGCAAGACGATGACGATGTCCCATCCTATGGAGCCAGCGAGTGTTGCCTTCGAGACCTCAGGCAAGGAACCGTAGGGTCGGTAGCCGGTAGTCAGATGGTCGGACGATATTACAAAGGCAGCAGGGCCGACCTGGACCAGGGCCGCTGCACCCTAGATCATTTTGGAAATCCATGGAAGCATTATGTCCAGCACGGCTATCACGGCGCGCGAGCTCTCGATTTTTCTGGCACTATCCGTCACTCTTTTATTAGAACTTAGAAAGAGAGGTATAGTGCGAGAAAAATCGAGAGCTCGCGGGCCATCTTGTGATAGCCGTGCAGCAGTGGACGCAATTATACTGAATAAGAGAGAGAGAGAGAGAGAGAGAGAGAAGAAGAAACCGTAGACTCAAAAAGTATTGGGACTTCTAACTTGTAACTAAGCTGCTCAGGTTAGGACTACATGCATCGCGGTCGGAATAGGCTTGTTGCGTGGTGTTAAAATTGATAAAATCGTGTTGCTAAATTGATAGTAAACCGTCAAATGATTGTAATAAAGTATAGATTACAAAATATAATTCAAATCATAAAAAGATATGAACCTTGAAAGTTAAGAAAAAAAAGTTTTTTTTATTTATTGTCCAAGAGTTAATTTAAAGGTACCAATAGAATCCTTACCTACGCTTTTAAAGAAACAAATTTATATGACAACTATGGACCTAAACGCAGTATTTCGCGACCGAAACAGCAATTTACTTCATTTTCCATGCAACGGTTAGTACAAATTGCACGGTGTGACGTCATACTTTAAAGCCAATCAGTATGAAGCGATTCGGCTGCTGTCAGCGAGGTCCGTCTTTAACTCGATTTTTTGGGTATTAATGTCCTTTAAATGTAGTAGCTTCCATACAAACATTTGTTCATCTACAAAAACTGGTTCGAATGGCATCGTAAAAAAATTTAAGGTCACAAGCCCATTCCAGCCCTTCCCATCTAAAGATTTCAGGGAGGGCAGCCAGCGCTTTTACTGTAAGACTAAAAACCGATACCGACTTGAGAATCGACTTGGACATTCTAAGTTTACCCGATTACGATGTCGAATGCACAACACTACGGGCTACGTGTGAAGTCTGTGTGACGACTGTGACGTAAACCAAAAACAGTACTTTCTGATTGGAGGATAAATATTAAGTATAAAATAATCGACCAATAACAAGCGGTTTCATCTGAACCTTGAGAGTCATAACTATAACCTTAAATTAAAAGTCAGATCATATTTTTTTCAACGTACAAGCATTTGATAAAATACATAATATCACTTACTTCTTAAACATGTTGAACGAAGATGAAGACACAGTCTAACTCCAAAATTTCACAAAATATTTCGCACGAAATAGTTACACCGGATAAAGAGATGTTTCTGTTCTGTCACCTTTGACAACAAATTTGACGTAAACATTGAATGCCGGCCTATTGTTTCAAAGCAGCATAGAGCACTATTGGTGCGAAATGATGTAAATTCCTACGATTGGTTAGCTTTGAAGCGTTTTAAATTCATGCGATTAGTTGCCCTTGAAGCGTTTTGTATGTTATTCTTAAACTTCTATTTTCATTTTAAAACATCTGTGCTATGAAAAAATATACCCAATAAAATGAAATTATATTATATGAGTCTCCATTTTGTTATTCTTAAACTGGTTTTCACAGGGTCCAAGTTCATCTCAAGATCTCCGTCAATGGAATCGGCTGATCGAATCTGGCAACAATCGTATAAATGTCAGATTAAAAAAAAAACAAAGTTTGTTTTTGTACCTACTGTATTCAAAACCACGTGCAGCATAAGTACAAAAATCACGTTTGAGGCAAAATAATGTCTAGTTTACTGGAAGTGTTAGTTACAACCGATTCAAACAACACATTATGGACGAGCTGCATTTGGGATCCTCACACGGGCACCAATTTGAAAACGTACAAGGGTGGCGGAACGGCTGAAGCTAGGACACTTTCATTCATCGCCAGCGACTACTTAACAGCTGTAGAGAAGACCAAGCCGATTTTACACATTTGGCCTTTGAATTCCCATCAGACAGTCCAAGGCATGCGTTTCATTCTGCCAGGGAAAGCTGGCGCATTCGCGTTCTCACCCGACGGAGCTTTTTGTGTGGCCGGCATTGATGAGAAGATTTATCTATGGCAGATAGCCTCTGGCAACCTCTTGACTATAATAAGTAGGCATTATCAAAAAGTGGTATTACTTAAGTTTACACCTGATGGTAGGTTTTTCGTGTCTGCAGCGGAAGATGGTATGGTCATGGTCTGGTCCCTAGCCACTGTTGCCACCAATCCCGAGGCTGAGCTAGCGACTCAAACTACAGCGGGCCAGCATGATCCAGTCTATATATTCTCAGACCACTCCTTGCCAGTGTCGGACTTGTGTATAAGTAAAACTGGCATGCATGGCCGACTTTGCTCCGTGTCAGGCGACAGAACCTGCAAAATATATGACTTAGCATCAGGAGAGATGTTGCTGAATCTAGTCTTTGATGTGCCCTTGTCAGCAGTTACAATGGATGCATTAGAATTGAGCTTATTTGTTGGAACCACAGATGGTAACATTTTTCAAATAAACCTGACAAATCCACCAAGAAACAGGGATCTTTTAGTGAATACTGAGAACAATCCTGCTTTTAATTCACATAAGTTAGCTGTGAATTGCTTGTCAGTTTCACTTGATGGTGAAACATTAATGTCTGCATCAAATGATGAGCGGGTTCTCCTGTGGCATATACCAAGCAGACAGCCAATAAGAACTATAAAACACAAGGGACCAATAACAAATGCCTATTTTACCACAAACTATCCAGCTATTTATAAGCAAGAGTTTAAACCAAGCATAGTTCTTCACAGCTTAGAAAGATCCCTGGAGAGTTCCGATGATATTGTAGAGCTAGAAGTAATTGTGAACAAGAAAATTAACTTTTGGCCAACTGTAACAGATGACTTTGTACCAGATACTAGTATATCAGCTGAAAATAAAGTGAATGAGGCCAAACTGAATGAAGAAATAGGAAATCTTAAGAAAATCAATTCACACTTGTATGCTTTTGCTATTCAAAAAGAAGTTAACAGTATTGTTAACACCAACAATGTGGTTGGTAAAAAAAAGAGGAAGAGGAATAAAATGAATTCGTAATGGAACCTTAGTTATTTAATACCCAATTTGTTTTATTGACGTCAATAAATATAATAAAAAGGAAAGAAAGTCTAATTATTTACTGAACTTGTTGCCGTAAGAAGGAAAAAGATGCAACACGAATATTTGGGCAAACACCGCCAAGTGTTGTGCGACCATCATCATGTGGCAACCCCTTAACGTTTTTTCGTTCGGAAATGCCGAAAATATGAATGACGTCCAACTGCTCAAATTCAGATCAAATCTGACAAGTGACAAGTTTTCTATCTGTGCTATTGTTCTGAGGGCGGACTCATGCTATCTCCTACTTCCGTTCTTTCTCTGTCTGTCATTTTGTCATGGTGACTTTGGCCGGTTACCATGGATATTATAACTTCACGAGAAAACATGCGTGTGTCAAACAAACAATGCTTTTGAGCAAAGACTACAATATACATACTGAGATAGACAGGCAACTCGTCCAAATTGAGAATGCATTTAATGCTTGCGTATACAGGCGCCATCTCTTCTGCGATACTTAAAACTTTTCTTTGAATGTACAAAACATACATAAAGTGCGTCCGTCACAGGGTTTGAGCTCTAGCTCATCGACTCCAAATACCGCCGTCTGTACCCCTAGGCTACTGATGTCTTATGACAATATGGCGAATTTTGAAATACCTTGACAGCCTAGCCTAGCAATCGCTAGAGCTTCAGAGAGTTCGCCACCTATCAAGTAAGTAGGTGACACTATTTTCAATAAGAAACTGGATTTGCATTAAGTTCTAAGTTCGCATAGCATGCTTTTGACGAAGTAACATTAATAATTATCTTAAAATAAAACACGTAAGCTTTGGCTACACCTACGTATTGGTCGGACGCTCAGACTAATTAAAAGGTCGGACGGCCAAGCAAGAAATCTAGTGGCGGTCGGCGCGGATTTGTCAAATTATCTTTCTTCTTCTTTTAAGGGGACGTAGGTTCGTGGTCTTCTCTCCCTCTCACTGAGCATAAGCGTGAGCGAGATGGACGTGCGTGTATGGAAGCGCGGATATCATGTTTTTTAATTTAAATTTTTTGTTCGTGTTAATAAATAAAAAAGTAATAGCTGATTTGCCTAAAACATGACATTTCTGATTTTTAGAACCAATTTTAATATGTTTAGCTGTTATGCATAATTTGTTATAATTTTTTTAAGTGTATTTTAGACCTATGTTCGTGATTTTTTTCCATCGAGCGAAAGTCAAAAACTCAGGATTCGAATAGCTGATTTCCCTCGAGAAAGGCCTCAAGATTGCTAATTAAATTTAGGGCAGCCCTATTATAATCCAAACAAGAGCTACGATTTTTGAAAAATCTGTTTTTGGAGCTCACGTCGCCTTAAGGGGACGTAGGTTCGTGGTCTTCTCTCCATCTCACTGAGCATAAGCGTGAGCAAGATGGAAGCGCGGATATAATTTATTGTGCGTTATAATAAATAAAAAAGTAATAGCTGATTTCCATCAAACATGACATTGCCGATTTTTAGAACATATCTCAATATGTTTAGCTGTTGTGCATAATTTATTATGATTTTTTTGGGTGCCCTTTGTTTCCCATAATTTTGTTGTTCCAAATTTCGATGGTCAGGTATATATCCATAAAATTTATAATACACATAAAAATCACGGGTCATAATTTTTGTTAAGTATAAACGCTTAATAGTTCTAACATTAATTATCTATAATATTAAATACTATAATCACAAAATACATAACATTGTTGACTATAATGTTCAAAGGTATATCGATCATTATTCAGAAATATTTTAAGGCATATATTTTAACGTACTAAATTGTTGTTATTCCTATCGTTTTAATGCCTAAAGTGAGTTACGTCTACCAAATCATATCTATAATATCCATAGGCATATAGATAATTACGCAGAAATATTTCCAGACATACATTTGAAAGGGGGGCTACCTATCAAAATAAGCATGAAACGTTAAGTTTTTTCCGAGATCAACCAATGCCAAGATATTGGTGTATAAAGTTCAAATTTTTCAAACGTAGGCAGTAGGAAACCGACTTGGATCGCGGAAAGGTTAGAAGACGAAAGCGGGAGCTAATTCGAGGTAATTTTTTTTATAAAAGAGCGGAAAAACTTGATTGCAAATCTTATAATTATTGCGAGTGTTTTTATTGACTTTAACATTATGAAGTCTGACACCACCACGACATTAAATGTTATGCCTAACTAGCCAGGTGACTACCCATTATTATAATCTGCGAAAAAAGACCTTACAACAATTATAATAAACAAGTTTAATGCCTTCAATAATATGAAATGGCATACCATCTGGACATTGAATGTTCAATCAGTCAATCATATCAGCCGAAAGACGTCCACTACTGGAAATAGGCCTCCCCCAAAGAGTGCCACAATGGCTGGTGCGGCGCCACCCGCATCCAACGGACTCCCGCTACCTTTACCAGGTCATCAGTCCACCTTGTGGGGGGCCTACCCACGCCGCGCCTTCCGGTACATGGTCGCCACTCGAGAACCTTTCCGCCCCAACGGCCATAGGTTCTACGTGCAATGTGCCCTGCCCACTGCCACTTAAGTTTAGCGATTCGGAGGGCTATATCGGTTACCTTGGTTCTGCTGCGGATAACCTCATTTCTGATGCGATCGCGCAGAGAAACTCCCAGCATTGAATGATTTGAATGTTATGAAGTGATGGGCAGCGCAAACATTCCCGCTACCGGTAAGTTTTGATTTGGGAATATTACTAGTAAGTTACCGATGTTACAAGTAACATTCCCAAAAGACGGTAAAATACGAAACTGATGATATGAGATAAAATAAGGTCTAATAGTTATTTTCTTAGTGCAACAAGTTATGTAGGTAGGTACAGTCAGAGATGGGTATTATTCAAATGATTCTTTATTAGAATAATTATTCGAATAAGCATTTATTCGTGACTAATTTATTCGCGAATAAATTATTCGCAAATAATTTATTCGTTAAAGGACATAGGATTGACGTGATCTATTTGCTTAGAGTTGCAAACTCCTTCCTGTGCCAAACATGACAAAAATTTGGAACGATTTTTACGGGTGGCTGATAAGTACGGTCTGACGCTCAACAAGACTAAAAGCAAATTCAGCCAACGCACCATCAACTTACTCGGGTATACAATACAAGACCACGTCATCAAGCCTGATAGTGATCGACTACAACCTTTGCTAAAAATGCCACTGCCAAATGATCTAGCGTCCCTTAGGAGGACATTGGGCATGTTCGCCCACTACTCCAAATGGATCCCTAACTTCTCCGAAAGAATCCATATTCTGGCTCATGCTGACTCCTTTCCCCTAAGTGAAGATGCTAAAGATTGCTTCGAAGGTTTGAAATCCACAATCACCAAATCCTCCGTTCATGCTATTGATGATAATAGGCCCTTCACCGTTGAAACAGATGCATCCGAACACACAATTGCTGCTACACTGAGCCAATATTCACGACCTGTGGCCTTCTTCTCAAGAACTTTAAATCACAGTGAACTCAATCATTCGGCCGTTGAAAAAGAAGCGTACGCTATCGTAGAATCGCTAAAAAAGTGGAGTGTTCTTATCGGGAAACATTTTACTCTCATAACGGATCAAAGATCAGTTTCATTTATGCTCAATGCCAAACACGCCAGTAAAATCAAAAATGAGAAAATCCAAAGGTGGCGGCTTGAGTTAGCGCCATATAATTATGATATAGTATTCAGACCCGGGAAGGACAATAAAGCTGCGGATGCCCTATCGCGCATATGTGCTTGCTCGACGAATACCGCATCTAAACTCCAATCTCTTCATGCATCACTTTGTCATACAGGAGTGACAAGAATGTACCACTGGCTGAAGAGTAAGAATCTTCCCTATTCAATCGACGAAGTCAGGACGATGACGCGGGATTGCCGTCTGTGCGTTAAGGCCAAACCGAGGTATTTCAACAACCCAACTCCCTCACCGAAACTCATTAAGACGACATCTGCATAAGAACGCTTAAGCGTAGATTTCAAAGGCCCTCTCCCATCGAAGTCTAACAACAAATACATTCTCACGGTTATAGACGAATACTCTCGATTTCCTTTCGCCTTCCCGTGCAGCGATATGAGTGCTAAAACCGTGATCAAGCATCTAAACAGCCTATTCATGATCTTCGGCATGCCCGCATACATTCATTCAGACCGCGGCGCGCAATTCCTGTCGACTGATCATAGAGATTACCTACACTCTAAAGGGGTCGCTACAAGCAACACCACTGCATAACGGTCAGCTTGAAAAATTGAATTCAACTGTATGGAAAGCAGTACATTTAGCTCGCGGAACTCATAATGCACCGATTGAACACTGGGAACAATACTTGTCAGTAGCCCTGCACTCGATTCGCTCGTTGCTGTGTACTGCAACGAACTGTACTCCGCATGAAAGAATATTCATGCACACTCGCCGATCTCCCAATGGGAATACGATACCAACATGGCTCACAAGTTCAGATCAAGTGCTAATGAAAAGATTTGATCGTAAGAACAAATATCAGCCCTTGGTAGAGGAAGTCGAACTTATACAGTCAAATTCCGAATACTCGTTTGTCCGATTACAAGATGGACGAGAGACAACGGTATCAAATCGACACCTCGCCCCTATCGGAGAGAATACCGGCGAAAGACTAGAAGAATTAATGACGGGGCCCATGATAGAAGAAGAATATATGACCCCACCAAGCTCACCGATTCGTGCAGAAGAAGCCACCAACTCTGCCCCCTCTAGTCCACCTGTGCAGTTTCAAACAACAAACTCTCCCTCTCCTGGTTCGCCACAACCTTTCTCTTGCCCTGCACAAGCCCTAGACACTACACAACGGATTCATGCTTCAAGCACCACTCCACCACGCGTAGAAGCTTCACCTCCAGTTCTTAGAATATCGAGCATAACTCGAAATCCGCCTCGACATCTTCAAGACTATAGTGTGGGAGAATGACGTGATATATGATCTATTTGCTTAGAGTTGCAAACTCCTTCCTGTGCCAACCTCTAACTTTACTCCTGCTTGTCATGTCACCGTCATTCAAGATTTCTCCGTGCATGTCAAATAATGTACCCAGGCGACCCCTCCAGCCCATCTCCAGACTTCTCCGCCGACGACAACTGCATCAACTCCACAAATGACTCCGTCCGTGGCGTCCTCGGAAAGGTCTCGTTATGAAAAAAGCGACCCCGGACCATACACGGTCCATGTTCAATATGATAGCGAATCCCTTGGGGCCACTCTACACCCCGTATCTTTTGGTCAATTTTTGCAAAGCCACCACCGGGAATTCCCCAATGTTATTGACGGGTCTGTGAAAGCGCTAGGGCGCAATAGGGTTACAGTGAGCTTTCACTCCTTTCAAGATGCGAACGATTTTCTTGATTCTCAATCTCTCACGAACAAGAAACTGAAGTCTTTTATCCCATCTTTTAATGTGACCAGAGTGGGCATTGTTAAAGGTCTTCCCACTGAATGGTCCCCTGAGGATATCATTAACAATGTAAAAGTCCCTGTGGGCTGTGGACGCGTTACCAAGTCGCGTCGTCTCAATTTTAAAAAAACCAACAGACAGGACGGCTCTTTCAAATGGCTCCCTTCAGAGACTGTTGTCCTTTCCTTCGACGGTCAGGTTCTTCCGTCAAGAGTGTACGCTTGCTACAACTCATTCAAAGTAGATCTTTATACATTCCCGACGACCCAATGCTTCCGCTGTTGCAGGTTTGGCCACATTAAGGAGAAATGTAGATCGTCCCCTCGCTGTTTCCGTTGTGGTGGAGAGCACTTCGGAGACTCTTGTGAGGCGGAGTCTCTTAACTGCGTAAATTGTAAAGGGGAAGGAACCCATCTAGCTACCAGCAAGTCTTGTCCTGAGTTCCTCCGCCAGACAAATATCAAGCAAACCATGGCCGAGGAAAACATTTCCTATTCTGAGGCTGATAAACTATATCCGACTGTTAATAAGTCTTTTGCGAACGCAGTATCCACCCCACCTCCCCCCAATAAGCTCAATTCATACAAAAAAACTATTTAGCAGTCCACGACCCCCTCCTCCGCCCCGATACGGCTACGACAGGAAAGCTCACATGGCCCTCTCTAGCGACAATCCCCTCTCATCAGTAACTGGTACGGCGCTCAATAATCCTCTTGCTTCGGAAAATACCCTTTCCATCGTTCTCAAACTTCTCTCTGCCGTGTCAAAATTATTTTCCTCGTCTCACGCTGAGGTAAACCTGTTGTCCCACGTTGCCCCTCTCCTTTCAACTCTCATTTCTTCGCTGAATCATGGCCCAAACAACCCTCCAATGGAACAGTAGGAGCATTAGTAATAAAAAATCTGATCTAATTTATTTAATAAACAAGTACAAACTTTCAATTTTGTCAATATCAGAGCTATGGCTCAAACCGAGTCATAACTTTAGAATCCCTGGCTTTGCGCTCATTTGCGATGCCAGACCCAACGGCTTTGGTGGTTGTGCTCTATTTATTAAAAATTCCCTTCTATTCTCCTCAATAACTATTCCTCCTCCCAGTGACTTCAATATTGTAGCAGCCCGTGTTGATAACTGCACTTTTGTCTCAGTATATATCCCTCACCCTTCTAAATTAATCCTATCTCAATTGTCTTCTATTTTACAGTCCCTCCCTTCTCCTCTTCTAATCCTTGGAGATCTTAACTGTCATAGCCGCGTGTGGGGGTGTGGAAAGTCAGACTCTCGTGGAAACGACCTCCTCGAAATACTTGACTCCCTCAATCTATGTATCCTCAACTCCGGCTCTCCTACTAGACGTTCTCGCCCTAGTGAGTCGCCTAGTGCAGTGGATATTTCGTTGTGTTCCCCTAACCTAGCTCCTCTTCTCTCGTGGGAAACTCTCAACTCCTCTTTTGGGAGTGATCATTTCCCTATCTTACTTACTTCTCTTCGGTCACCTAATTCCTTTTACTCCCGGTCTCCTAACCTCCCCCTCCTTAAATTTTCCTTACTAAATGCTGACTGGGATGAGTATAAATCCGAACTGATTAATATTAGCTCATCGTTACCTCCGATTTCAGCCGATCACATCGATGAATGCGCCGAGTCTTTTTCCAGGGGTATTATCCAATGTGCCGAACTGGTATTTCCGTTTAAAAAAACCGCGTCGGACAGAATCCCTTCCCCTCCTTGGTGGGATCCTGAATGTACGGCTGCAATTAAGCACAGGAAACAGTGCGAAATTGAATATCGCCATAATATTTGTCAGGACAATTATATCCAGCTCAGTAAATGCATCGCTGAAACCAAGCTGCTATTACAGTCAAAGAAGAGAGAAGGCTGGGTGTCCTTCTGTTCATCCATTTCCCCTTCCACCCCGGCCCGTTTCCTCTGGGGCAACATCAGGAAATATAGAGGATGTAAACAGTCTTCTTCCCGTGCTCACCCTCCTTCCCGGGAGTGGGCGGATTCTTTTATGGACTCCCTTGCGCCTCAGTATACCCCAACCTCTGCAGAGTCCAACCCGGGCTATTGCTTAAGTTCCCTTGATCCCCTTGATGAACCTTTCTCCCTGGTAGAGCTTAAAATTGTCCTTAGCAAAGTCAAGGACTCTACCCCAGGCCATGATGGTATCCCTTATTCTTTTCTTTGTAATTCGTGCGACTCTTTCCTTTCGTATTATCTGGAACTTGCCAATGTTATATTCGTCTCCGGTATCATTCCACGGCTATGGAAGTCCCAACTAATAATTCCCATTCTGAAACCAAACAAAGATCCCGCCGATCCATCTTCATATCGCCCTATAGCTCTTTCGTCCGTCTTGTTGAAAACAATGGAACACCTAATAAAGAACCGATTGGAGTGGTTTGTGGAGAGTAATAATCTTCTCCCCTCTCACCAGTTTGGCTTCAGAAAAGGTAGAAGCACTATAGACAGTTTGGGTATTTTCACGACTGACATACGTATTGCCTTCTCCAGCGGGAAATCGGTCGTGGCTGCCTTTTTAGATGTTAAGGCTGCTTATGACAATGTACAATTACCCATCCTCTCGGACAAACTCCGTCAGATTAACTCTCCACCGAGACTGAGTAACCTCATAATTAGAATACTTTCGGATCGATCAATCACTCTCCGAGGTAATGATAGGGACACTGCTCCAACCCGATCGATTTGGAAGGGCTTACCACAAGGGTCTGTCCTTAGCCCGTTACTATTTAATATCTACACTGCTGACTTGTGCTCCGCCCGTGAGCAGTCTAGCATTTTGCAATACGCAGATGATGTTCTAATATATTCCTCAAACTCTTCCATTTCCAAGGCAGCTGAGCGCATTAAACTGTCTCTAAAGTCTATAAATAATTGGCTTTCCCATCATGGATTCGATTTATCTCCCTCCAAAAGTAATATTGTCATTTTCTCCAGGAAAAAAACTCTCCCTCCTGTCAATATTTCGCTTAGTGGTCACTATATTTCTGTTAAACCTCACTTTAAGTTTTTAGGTCTGGTTCTTGATAGTAAATTATCGGGGCTAGCTCACTGCGAATACATCGAGGCCAAGTGCGAACGAAATCTCAATATACTCAGAAGTTTAGCGGGTGTGTGGTGGGGTGCCCACCCCTTTGCTCTAAAGTTACTATATAACGCTATAGTTAGAAGTGTCCTAGATTATGGAACATTCTTACTGGAACCTGCTAACCAGGCTGCTTTACGGAACCTCGTACGAATCCAGTCCAAGGCACTCCGCGTTGTTTCTGGCGCCATGAGATCAAGTCCATTAAACGCTCTTCGGGTTGAATGCTTAGAACCTCCCCTTGATTTACGTCGGCAGTTCCTCTCAGATCGCTATCTATTCCGTACCTTCCAATTTTCGGTTCATCCTATTTTTCCCAAAATTACGGATCTCAATCTTCTCTTTCGCAGTTCCCCGTACTGGGTTAACAAATCCCCTCCATGTTTGATTACCAGCTTCCGAAGGTTTCAGCTAATCAAGGACCCAACCTATCACTCCCCAAATCTTCCAATGTTTGAATTTCCCTATCACGTGACAATTCTCCAACCTCGAATTATTTTGGATTTTAACATTTTAAAAGGTGATGTCTGCGCTAGAGAAAGGATACAAGGTATTCTTGGAAATGACTGGTCTAATTGGCATACCCTGTACTCTGACGCCTCCAAACTTTCCCCAGTTGGCTGTGTTGGAGTTGGCACGTTTCATTCCCAATACGGCATAGTGCAGAAAGTGAAATGTCCTCCTGAGTCTTCCGTCTTTTCTGGTGAGTGCGTAGGTATCTTGAAATGCCTGGAATACGTCTTGATGGCTCGCCTTAAACGCTCCATTGTTTTCTCAGACTCGCGAAGCGCTCTAGAATCGCTCATTTCTAACCCCTTTTCGACTAAAATTCACAACCCTCTTGTATTTATGATTAAGAATAAAATTAATGACTGTTACCTCAATGGCTATGAAGTTATTCTGGCTTGGATCCCTAGCCACTCTGGTATCCCTGGTAATGAGGCAGCGGATCGCCTAGCTAAGGATGCCGTTTGCAGTGGCGACAAGTTCCCTTTTTTTAAAAATTGCTGTTTCGATCTCTTATCACTCCCGAAGAATTACTTATTTAAATGCTGGAATTCCCGGTGGCACGTCTCAAGTAGGAACAAAGGCGCAAAATTAGCTGCGTTGCAGCCGGATGTCGGTCGAAAAGTCTGGTTTTCGAAAATTGTCCTGAGCAAAAAAGCCACCTCCTCTATCATTCGCATGAGGCTAGGTCACTGCCACTCTCCTGTCCACCTTGCCCGGCTGAGGATTCGGGACTCCTCCCTTTGTGAATGTGGTCTTGACGAGGGCAGCCTGAACCACTTGTTCCTGAGCTGCCCTCTCCTGAATCATACTAATTTATACTCTGGTCTGATCTTCCAAAAAGTCCCTTTCCCCACCCATATGCCCTCTCTTTTGGACCCTAACCCCGCTATTTTTCGTTTACTTGCAAACTTTTTAACAACTAATAAGCTAAAATTGTAACTCGATTATACTCCTTTTCCTTTTTTACTTTCAACTTTT
This sequence comes from Epinotia brunnichana, assembly GCA_963854355.1. NCBI lineage: Eukaryota > Metazoa > Arthropoda > Insecta > Lepidoptera > Tortricidae > Epinotia > Epinotia brunnichana. The sequence goes on from OY977944.1 coordinate 18,278,636, forward strand.
GGCTTTATTACCGTTTTCCATATCGTTCGATTTTTGACGTGAAGCTGGCAGGAATGTCTAATGACGATTGCCATTAAAAAAAAAAAAAAAAAAAAAAAAAATGTACAATTTTATGTTTATCAAAACCTGAATATACAGGTTTCCTCATTATTTCAAGGATAGTTTTGATTCCGGAAATCACCCACCGAGGGGGTGAAATGGGGGGTGAAAATTTGGATGTAACCCATTTAGATTAAATTTGGTATAGAGATAGTTTGAGCCCTGGGAAAGGACATTTAATAGTTTTTATTCTGGTAATCATACTCAAAGGGGGTGAATTAGGGGTGAAAATTCGCATGGAACCCATTTGAATACAATTTCGTATATAGATAGTTTGAGTCCAACGAAAGGACATAGGATAGTTTTGATTTCGGAAATCACCCCCCGAGGGGGTGAAATGAGGGGTGAAAATTTGGATAGAACCCGTTTAGATGAAATTTGGTATAGAGATAGTCTGACCCCGGAAAATGACAACGGATAGTTTTTACCCCGAAAATCATTCCCTCAGGCCTAAGGGGCTGAAATAGGTGATGAAAATTTGGATGAAACCCATTTATATGAAATTTAGTTAAAAGATAGTTTGAGTTGAGGAAAGGAAAAGGGATAGATTTATCCCGTAAATCATCCCCAAAGGGGGTGAAAATTCGGATTGAACCCATTTGACTCAAACTATCTTTATACCAAATTGTATTCAAATGGGTTCCATACGAATTTTCACCCCTAATTTCACCCCCTTAGGAGATAATTTCCACGATATAAACTATCCTATGTCCTTTCCCAGGACTCTAAACCAAATTTCATCAAAATGGTTTACTACTAAATTTTCACCCCCATTTCACGCTCTTAGGGGATGATTTCCCGGATAAAACCTATGCATTGTCCTTCCCCGGGACTCCAACTATCTCTATACCAAACTTCATCTAAATAGGGTACATCCAAATTTTACCCCAATGACATTATTTTCGGGATGAAAGCTATCCGTTGTCCTTCTCCGCGTCTCAAACTATCTCTATACTAAATTTCATCTTAATGGGTTCTATCCAAATGTTCACCCCCTTAGGGGCTGATTTCCGGAATTAAAACTATCCTTTGTCCTTTCCTAGGACTCAAACTAGCTCTTTACTAAAATTGTGTTTAAATTGGTTCCATGCAAATTTTCACCCCTAATTTTACCCCCTTAGGAGATGATTTCGATAATATAAACTATTTTATGTATTTCGTGGCAAATGTGTATGTGCGTATGTGTCTGCAGTTTGTTTTATGTATTTCTTTTGTCACGAATAAATGTTTTCTTTCTTTCTTTCTTTCTATGTCGTTTCCCAGAACTCAAACTATCTCTATACCAAATTTCATCTAAACGGGTTCCGTCCAAATTTTCACCCCCCATTTCTCCCCCTTAGGGGGTGATTTCTGGAATTAAAACTATCCTATGTCCTTTCCTAGGACTCAAACTATATTTTAACTAAATTTCATCTAAATGGGTTTCATCCAAATTTTCACCCCCTATTTCAGCCCCTTAGGGTTTAGGGAATGATTTTCGGGATAAAAACTATCCGTTGTCATTTTCCGGGCTCAGACTATCTTTATACCAAATTTCATCTTAACGGGTTCCATCCATATTTTCACCTCCCGTTTCACCCCCTTTGGGGGTTATTTCCGGAATTAAAACTATCCTATGTCCATTCCTAGGACTCAAACTATCTCTATACCAAATTGTATTCAAATGGGTTCCATACGAATTTGCACCCCTAATTTCACCCCCTTAGGAGATGATTTCCACGATATAAACTATCGTCTGTCCTTTCCCAGGACTCAAACTATCTCGAAACCAAATTTCATCAAAATGGGTTACACCTACATTTTCTCCCCCATAGGGGATGATTTCCGGGATTAAACCTATATTTTGTCCTGCCCCGGGACTCAAAATATTTATATACCAAATTTAATCCAAATCTGGGCAGCGGTTTAAGTAGCTCCATACAAATTTCCACCCCCAATTTCAAACCCTTAGGGGCTGATTTCCGGGATAAAAACTACCCTTTGTTCTTTCCCGAGACTCAAACTATCTCTATAACAAATTTCATCTGAATCGGTTCAACGGTTTAGGCGTGAAGAGTTCTTTTATTTATTATTTCCAGATAGTAATGTTCCCAGTAACTTAGGAAACTTACCTGGTAATATTGGGAATGGTCCCGGTAACATTGGGAATTTACTCTCAGAGATTTATTGACTGTTTTATGACCGTAAATAATAGCATCATTATGTATTTAAGTATTTAAGACGAAAAAAACGTATACATTTCTTATATTTTTTTCAAAGTTACCCAATGTTACCGATCGGCGGTAATATTACTGGTAGCATTACCGGGAATGTTCCCATTTTGAGTAAGTTACTGGTTACTATACGACTAACAATAATGATGACTTGCATCGGATCTCCAATTTATATTGTTTAATTTTATGACTTTCGACAATATGACTTATAACGGTGCCGGTTAATGTACGGCCCAATAATTGGCGTCCAGTATATCTCTGTCTCTTTTTTACTCATCCAAAAAGAGAGAGAAAGATAGATGGACGCGTATTAGCGGGCTGTACATTAACCGACACCCTTATAACAATTATAAATGTTGGAAAACGGTATGGACTGAAAAAATCGGAACTAAAATTTTATGGGAACCAATAGAGACCCGACTTTTTAAGTGTATTTTAGACCTATGTTCGTGATTTTTTTCTATCGAACGAAAGGCAAAAACTCAGGATCGAATGCTGCGAAAGCTGATTTCCTTCGAAAAAGGCCTCAAGATTGCTAATGAAATTTAGGGCAGCCGTATTATAATACAAACAAGAGCTACGATTTTTTTTAATCAGTTTTTGGAGCTCACGCTTTTTTTTTCGCTAAGGAGTAGCTACACGGGCCGATTTTGTCGGCCGGCCAAGCAAGGTCATACTAAATCTAGTGACCTTGATTTGTCTGGCCGCGTAAGTTGAAATTGGCGATATCTCCTTCTCGGTCGCACTTTATTCAAGTGACAGAGAAGGAGATGTTGCGAGTTTCGATTTTCGTATTATTAGCATCTAGATAAAAAAATACTTTAGAAAAATATAAATCATAAGTAGAGCAATACGCAAATAATTTATAGATATAACGTTTTATTAAAAATGCATATAAAAGCAAATTTTTGGTGAAATCAACACGAGAGGAACTATTGTTAGTCAATTTCAGAACGAAATAAAAAAAATTGTAGCAAACGTCACCCTTTTCGAGCAACGCATTTTTGTCTGTTTTTAAAAATACACCCAATTTTTCTGTGCTCCCATTCTCACGTAATATGTACTGAATTAATTAACATTGTTCAATAGCAACGCTGCAGCTATGGTTTTATGATATCTTACTTATTCAAGGTAAGTTAATCTGAATGTATCTCGATCTGTAATAAAAATAACTCGAGGTTGTATTTAAAATTTGCGTCACAAACAAAACATTGTTTTGTTTATTGTTTTCAGAAGGACGTGATGTCGAAAGCCGTCATCATACCGGAGTGTAACAAGGATATAGGGGGTATGAAGGATGAAATATCTATTTCACCACCCGAGAAGAAGGAGGGAGCCTTGGGCTTGTTTAGTCGTTTATTGCGGCTGGATACTTTGAAGAGGAGCGCGGCCGCGAGCCCGCCCCCTGTCGACCCTCTTATGACTTACTATGGCGTTTACATTCCTTGTGAAATCAAAAAAGGCCCCGATGAAGGTAAACACTTTATATCTGTTAGGTACTATTCGTCCTGTGATCGGAATGAGAATAAAGCTGCCTAGTTATCTCATATGTTAACATGGATGAAGATCTAAATGAAGGTATTTCATTCCTATTCTGATTCTGGCCGAAAAATTGTGTAAGTAATTGGGCAAACTGTTGTATTTTTAGCACATATAATTTTATTGTTAAGAAATTGTTAGTGTCAATAAACTGTAGTTTATCTGTGCATCAAGTAAAGTGTGTCATAGGCATATAGTTGTTATCTTTGTAACTATGTCAACATTGTGATTGGCTGGATTTCCTTTCACCTTTCTACATGACATATAATTATAGTCTATAATTACTCACTCTTGGAAAGCGTAAACATTAAGGGGACGTAGGTTCGTGGCCTTCTCTCCCTCTCACTGAGCATAAGCGTGAGCGAGATGGAAGTGCGTGTTTGGAAGCGCGGATATCATGTTTTTTAATTTTAATTTTTTGTGCGTTTTAATAAATAAAAAAGTAATAGCTGATTTCCCTCAAACATGACATTGCCGATTTTTAGAACCAACTTTAATATGTTTAGCTGTTGTGCATAATTTGTTACGATTTTTTTAAGTGTATTTTAGACCTATGTTTGTGATTTTTTTCTATCGAGCGAAAGTCGAAAACTCAGGATTCGAATAGCTGATTTCCCTCGAAAAAGGCCTCAAGATTTCTAATTAAATTTAGGGCAGCCGTATTATAATCCAAACAAGAGCTACGATTTTTTTTAAATCAGTTTTTGGAGCTCACGTCGCCTTAACACGAGATAATGTACCTATGCATTCTAAATGATAAATAAATATAATGAAAATAGGTCACTCACATTTTTTTGGTCGAAAATCGCTCAATATGTTTCAAACTATTTTCCGGTTCTCAGTCAGCAGTGCTAAATGAAAATCAATATCAATCTAAATCCCAGGAGGTTTCTATACAAAAAAGATTAATAATTTTTAAGATAAAGATTAAGATTTTGGTACAAAATAAAAGGGTCAAAAACTAGTTTTGTTACGATTTTATCGATTAAGTATAATTATGTGTGGTTTTTGAGAAAAATACAGTTAAAATCATAATATTTTATAAAAATCAAATAAATCAAATAAATGACAGTTTTTTAGGGTTCCGTAGCCTAATGGCAAAAAACGGGACCCTTATAGATTCGTCATGTCTGTCCGTCTGTCTGTCTGTCTGTCTGTCTGTCTGTCTGTCTGTCCATCCGTATTATTATTATATGTCACAGCCACTTTTTTCCGAAACTATTAGAGCTATACTGTTGAAACTTGGTAAGTAGATGTATTCTGTAAACCGCATTAAGATTTTCACACAAAAATCGAAAAAAACATTAAGTTTTAGGGGTTCCCCCATACACAGAACTGAAACTCAAAAATTTTTTTTTCATCAAAAATTATATTTAGTTTTCTAATATAATTTTTTTCTCAACTGAATGGTTTACGCGAGAGACACTTCCAAAGTAGTAAAATGTGTGTCCCCGCCCTGTAACTTCTAAAATAAGAGAATTATAATACTAAAAAAAATATATGTTGTACATTACCATGCAAACTTCCACCGAAAATTGGTTTGAACGAGATCTAGTAAGTAGTTTTTTTTAAACCGCAATTTATTTTACGGAACCCTTCATGTGCGAGTCCGACTAGCAATTGGCCGCTTTTTTCAAATGTAGGCAGGGGCGGTTCACTCTGTGATCCCGTCGCGCCGCTACAAGTACATGCCGGCGGCCGCCAATTAATTGGCGGCCCATTAGTAGCTGCCGCGCGTTGGTACTACAGGACGCTCGCACGGGTCGCAGCGCGTTGCATGCGATAGAAAGGGATGGCCACATTTAGGCACGTTTGGCGTACCTAAACAGGGAATTTGTTAACAGAGAACCTTCTGTACGTAGTACTATTACTTATTCTGTGATGTAGGTAAGTCCATCTAAGCCAATCAGAGAAAGAGGTTTGTTCAACATGGAAGTCAATTTCTAATCATATTTTTTTCAAATCTAGTTAAATCTAGGTCTGTTAAATCAAAGTTATAAAAATCTACACTGAGTTTTTTCAAAGATAGATAAATTGCAATTGATTATATCAAATGAAGGTATTTTTGTAAAGAATGGATGGTTTTAATGCTGAATTTGCTGAACAGGATGGCTTTGTTTAATGCTCTAGCCATAATAAAAAAATACTGCCTTTGAAATCACGGAATTAACGTTATTATCACTTTTTCTCAATTATCTTGCAAGTGGTTAGAGTGGATTTATCTGAGTTTGAAGTTAAGCAACACAATTATTATTATGCCAGCAGATGACACAATAATCGATAATTAGCATTGGAAGTTAGATAGATATGCATTCTAAATGATAAACTGATGTGAATTAAATAGAAAATAAAACAGCTAGTGACATAATTTACCCTCATTTGACTTACAAATCATAAAGATTATGTATAAAACTAAATTAAAAAACTACAGTATAAAACTGGACTTATTAACGAAATGTGAAATAATTGTCTGTTTTAAGTGAAATGTAAATCATCATCATCAATCACAAATATAATCACCAATAAAAAAAATGGTAATGATAACGATTATGATATATTAAATGAGTTAGAATACAACATTTTTAAATAATAAGCAAGATACCAAATATTTATATGAAAAGAATACTGGGATATGGTCCCTGGTTATTAGTCAATTACATACGAAGTAGGAGGTCCCGGGTTCAAATCCCGATAAGGGCATTGTGTGATGAGCATGAACATTTGATTTGGATGGAATACTTAAAATATATAAACAATTGAAATCTTATGCAATGCAAGTTATGAGTTAATATTATTTAAAAAAGCAAATACTTAAAGACTGCATAATGTTTGCTAATTAGCATTGACTTATGATAATGAGGATATTTCGTAACCATTGCGTTTAAGGCTTTACGTAAAAGTAACCTTTTACAGATATCAATATGCATAAATATTTCAAACTGGTCCCAGTATGACTGTACTGTACTGTTGTGATTACCAATTTACCAGCATTAATATGTCAGACAGACACCTCATCATCATCATATCAGCCGAAAGACGCCCACTGCTGGACATAGGCCAGCCCGAAAAGTGCCACAATGACCAGTCCTGCGCCACCTGCATCCAGCGGACTCCCATTTATATCTACCGCAGCAACAATTTTTAAGTCTATTAAAATCTTTAAATGTTATGATATATGTAACCTTATCATATCTAGATGAGGGCCCTTTCGGATACACTTCAACCCAGTGGGATCTCATTTGCCCACCTTTATGTCTACTTTAAATTAGGTACTTACAAAAAAAAAAACATACATATTTAAGTTTGGTTGAATAAAGGCTATTTATTTTTATTATTATGCCTACTTTGGGAGTAGCTTGCTGATGCTCCATCATTTCCACTAAACGGATGATGCAGCTCAGTGGAAGCTTCTTGACTTCCTTTGTTTGCGGATAGCCGTTAACAAAGTAATTCATTATTTGCCTGGCAAGGGCATGACATTCACACAGTAAGTGTTCCATAGTCTCATCCTCCTCGCCACACATGTGACCTTGTTAATGTTTTTCCACAGAAGCGATACATGTGTACGAAAACAAGGCAGAAGCCCTGGAGTTGGTTCGGCGTTACAAACTGGCGCGCTTCAAGGCTTTCCACAACCGACAGGAAGCCGTGTCCTTCGCGCTGCGGGGCGCCGAGCCCACGGACACCACAGACGGCAACGATAGCTGTAAGTGATGCATTCTCAGGTTATGGACAGCTTATGACAGGCAGCCGTGTCGACCAAAGGTGTGCCATTTGTGGGTATTTATGTTTTGTAAAGGTGCGTACGAATTTGAGCAGCCTTGGGTTGAGGCACGCACGGCTCACACCTATTTTGCTCTAATTCATATGTACTCACGCTCTTTGCGCCCAGAGTCAGCCGCCCAGTCGGGTGCTCAAAGGTGCATCAGTGTCGTCACGTCAAAGATATATTTACACCATTGCACCTGATTCCGTTAGCCGTATCTGCTCCGGACGCATGCCTCGGCTCAGTGTAGACGTGCCTCGGCAAGCCACGCCTCTCGCCCTAGCGTGCCCGCTTAGCGTCGACGTGCCTCGGTCGAGGCGTGCGGCGGAGCATGCGCTCGGTGCAGACACGGCTATTGTAACACGGCGAAAAATGTATACATATCTTTGACGTCGACTGTATATACCTATCTGAGCCTGCCGCGGCCAGAACGGCAAGATCTAACTTCTTTGTGCGCGAGGCGCGTACGAATTAAGCTGCGTACGAATTTGAGCAGCCTTGGTTTGAGGCACGCACGGCTCACTTATTTTGCTCTAATTCGTAAGCGCTCACGCGCTGTGCGCGAGCAGCGTGCGAGCGGCGCGCGGCGACCCGCCCAGAGTCGGGTCTTTTGACCGTGCTCAAAGGCGCCTCAGTGTGCGTGCCTCGCGTAATTTGTACGTGTATCTGAGCATGGTTTTGTGGTGCCGCGGACAGAGCGACAAGATCGAACTTGTTTGAGCAAGTGGCTGAGCCGTGCGCGTGTAAGCGTTTGTTAGTATATTTGGAACAATTATTGATACAAATACATGAAAAGCCAAAAGTGTTTTGGGACCCGAAATCAATCAGCTGTCAGCGTGTTGACGCTATTTTGAACGACGCGCAATGTCGGCTCGCCGCTAGCACGCTGCCTCACCCGCGCATGTTTAAGTATATGCAACTATTTGGCTCGCGAGCAGCCCCGGGGCGAGCATGCCTCAGGCCGAGACGCTCAAATCCGTGCGCACCTTTATAGTCACAGGAGCACGTTATAATGGCCACGCAGCGAGCTACGTTCCGCTGGGGAATTGAATACGAGCATTCGTGCGTAGCGTGCGCCGCACCGGGGCCGGGGTTCCGCTAAAATTGGTATATTACGAACGATATGCCATGTTTTAGTAACCTTTGTTTGACAGATCTCTTGCTGTAACTAAAACTAAATATGAAACACGGCATTTTCCTGTGATTGTAGATACAGGATTTCATAGCGAAAATATAATTGTTTCATATATCCAGTAGGTACAAGTACAATTAATTAATTATTATTATGAACAATATTAAATTAAATTAAAATGTATTTATTTAACAAAAACACACTTAAATTATAAACGTTATATCCGTCAGACGCCAAACTAGGCTGAGCCTGTATCTTGGCCGCCTCCGAGTGCGATTAACACGAACTACTTAAGATATTACAATTTTGCAGTACAAAACATTACAAGTAAAATTGAGATAAGTTTAACATTAACATATTACAATTTAAAACTAAAATTACTATTTGTGCATAGTGTGGGGGGGGGGGGGGGGGGGGAGGAGAGTTCCACAAGGCTACAACAGTATCGGTTTGGTTACTTTTGTTATAATAGGTTTTCAGTCAGAGAGTATGAAAGCGTCAGTAACCAGTTCTTCACTACACATTTGGCTTTAATCACGGGTGACGTTTTAATGTTAAGATTAATATTGTGATGTTGCGATTTTACAAAGTAGACAGTTAAAAAAAAATACCCCCGAGTTCTTCTCGTGGATGAGGAGGTAGTTTATTAACATTCAAAAGTGCATTATTTGGCTATATTGAAGAATTAAGAACTGGCTTTAATATAGTGAGTCAGTCTCGCCGCCCACTTAATTACTTTTCATCTCTCCTGTTCTGAAAGTTGATTTTTCATGGGCATATAGGCGGGTGGAAAATAGCGTTTTCTCCCCTAGGGTGGAAAGTATTTTTTTTTTAATTGTCACGGTCAGCCACGGAGTCGAAGATAATTGAGTTACTTCAAATTATTCAAATAAAAGCTTTACATATGTATATCTTAACACAGCTATACATTAAGCGACGGGTTCATTACGACGATGTTGATAAAAATCCTTTTACAGATTTTTACAGTTGGTATTTTTTATCCTAATTACAGAAAATCAACATTCAAAATAATTTCTGTAATATCGGCTGCCCGCCATAATGCTATGAAACTTTTTTTTTCACGATTCGGCATGGCCCTCTAGATTAGTTGCGTCGCGGCCTACTCGATTACAAGTGGCCAGTGTAAAGAGGTTGGAGGTTAGATATAGTTTTAATTATTTTATTTAGGTATATATCTAAAATCGAATAATACATTTATTTCATATTAAGCAAATAATTCTTAACATTTATTTATAGAATTATATAAATACAAGAAATAAGATTAAAACTATTAGATCAGATACGTTTTTAAAACTTTTCTAAAGTTGGCAGTATGTGTATTTTACTGATTACTCTTAATATACCTGTTTTATAAAATGTAGGTTTGTGCAGTATTTTACTTTCCTCACAGTCGAAATGAAAAGTAGAGTGTTTAACTCGGGTTAAATTACCCATTTCACCCTCGAACTATTGGCGCTCTCACTTCGTTCGAGCGCCAGAAATACCTCGGGTGAAATGGGTCAATTTCAACCCTTGGTTAACAATCTACTATTAATTAGGTATAGGTTCTCATTAGCATACAGATACTGCGTATATAAAAAAGGTATAAAATGAAGCCGTTACGTATGTTTTGAAACGTGGGTTAGTGACTCTTTACGGCCCCGTGAGCGACGAATGCCTCCATTAAACACTAATCTAATCTTGTTACTAACGTGTTTGCTTCACATTGTTAACGTTTACCACGTTTTCCAAGTTACTGTTATAATTAAATATTAAAATAAAATAAATAAATAAATATTTGCGGACAATCTTACACAAATCGACCTAGTCCCAAACTAAGCAAAGCTTGTACTATGGGTACTAGACGAAGACAAACATACTTATATAGATACATAGAAAACATCCATGACTCAGGAACAAATATTCGTGCTCATTACACAAATAAATACCCTTACTGGGATTCGAACCCAGGACCTCTTGCTTCGTAGGCAGGGACACTACCAACTAGGCTAAAGCGGTCGTCAATGTACGCTTAGTTTATACAATTACAGCTACCCACTCTCCGGCCGCGTATTGCATAGAATGCAGGCAAACCCGCGGTATAAAATATAGCCTATTTATAACTATCCAGAAAGTCCATTCTACACGCAGGTGAAATAATTTTTGAAATCGGATAAGCGGTTCCGGAGATTACCCAACGCAAACTTACAATCTCATAGTCTTTTCCTCTTAACCGACTTCAAAAAAGAAGGAGGTTCTCAATTCATCAGTGTATTTTTGTGTATGTATGTTCCCCGATTACTCGAAAACACCTGGACCGATGTTGAAAATTCTTTTTTTGTTTGAAAGGGTATCCATCCCAGGTGGTCTCATGGTCTTCAGGTCTGGGTCTGATGATGGGAACCTGGAGAAATCGAGGGAACTCTTCAAATTTTATAGACAAACTTGAAGCAAGTATTGATTTGAATTGGATTGGGTATTGGTTCAAACTTTGTTTTTAAAGTAATTTATCATCATCATCATCATCATATCAGCCGAAAGACGTCCACTGCTGGACATAGGCCTCCCCCAAAGAGTGCCACAATGGCCGGTCCTGCGCCACCCGCATCCAGCGGACTCCCGCGACCTTTACCAGGTCATCAGTCCTCCTTCTGTCTACCCACTCCGCGCCTTCCGGTACGTGGTCGCCATTCGAGAACCTTTCCGTCCCAACGGCCATCGATTCTTCGTGCAATATGCCCCGCCCACTGCCACTTAAGTTTAGCGATTCGGAGGGCTATATCGGTTACCATGGTTCTGCTGCGGATAGCCTCATTTCTGATGCGATCACGCAGAGAAACTCCCAACATAGCCCTCTCCATTGCCCTTTGGGTGACTTTGAGCCTTCTTATAAGGCCCATCATAGTATAAGAATTAGTGTAAGTATTAAATATAGTTCGCTAATACTATTTACAAGTGCGAGCCGGACTCGCCCACCGAGGGTTCCGTACCTAATTACCAATGTATTAGTTTAAGTTCGAGAAAAATTACTGACTCCATAGGCATAACGTGCTCGAGTATAAAAATAAACAATCAGGGGAGATCGATTCCTATGTCCATGCACTTTATAGGTGTAACGCGACATTAGAAGCCAATATTCCCATTATTGGCTTCTAATGTCGCGTTTTTCATGGAGACGTGCCAAGCAATACAATTCCGATATGAAGAATTGTTTCAGATGCTCGTTTAAAAACAATTACTGACTTTTCAAAGGGCAGTGTAATAAATTGAACAAAATCAACGCAACCCAAATCACAGTCAATGTAACCTTTTTCTTTTTGAATAATAATACACTCAGCGGCACGGAATTTAACCCAATTATAAAAAGTTATGTTTTTAACGTTTTACTAATTTTATTTAATAAATATTAATCCTACGTGGTGCATTGCTTATTAAGAATGACTTTTCGTTGTATATGTCCGCGATATTTCATTTGTTTTTCTAAAACAAGTCAAATTAGTACCAAACCGCACATGATACGTTGTTAAGTCACTTTAAGATTTTACGACTTTGTGTATTAAATTGCTGTTTTTAGCAATTTATTGCATTACAGTAGATACGAGACGTCATTTAAACACCAAAAGGCTAGCAAGCATGTCATTAACACCTGCACAAGTCGTGCAAGCAGTTTTACTCGTAGAGCAAGGCCACTCTCAGCGTCATGTGGCTACCATCTTAAATGTAGAGCGTTCTAACGTGAAATACGCATTAAAACGATACCGAGAGACAGGTCTCTACACGAGAAGACCAGGCAGTGGCGGGGTAAGGTGCACGACGGCCCGTGATGACCGCTTCATTGTTCTGGAAGTGCTTCGAAATCGCTTTCTCACTGCCGTTGAGATAAGACAGAGACTCCAAATTACAAGGGGCGTGAATGTGAGTGAACGTACGATAAGAAGGAGAATTCAAGAATGTAACCTACGTGCTCGTAGGCCGGCCAGAGGCCCCCAACTCGAGCGACATCATCGTGTAGCGAGACTTCAGTTTGCACGAGAGCACGAAAACTGGACTCTAGAACAATGGGGCAATGTTCTATGGACTGACGAATGCCGAGCCGCCTTGAGAGCACCAGATGGGCGAGAACGTGTGTACAGGAGACGTGGTGAAAGATTTCTCGCAATAACCACAAGGCAAACAGTAAGTTTTCATGGGGGCTCTGTAATGGTTTGGGGCGGGATTAGTTCTAACGCTCGCACAGAGTTATTTATTATTATTTTGTTTGTGGGCCTTAATATGCCGCTTCGACCAGCAAGTGATCTATTGTGGCAGCCCTTGTTTTAGAGTTCACCGTTAAGTCCCGTTGCCTCCAGGAAATTCCAGATTCTTTGGGCGGTGATATGTTGTACTTCTTGTGGGTGCATTATGTGCCGCCCTAGGTAGGTACTTCTTTTATGCATGAGTGGTCCGCAGGAGCAGAGAATGTGCATTGCAGTCTCCTCTGTCTCCTGGCAGAACCTGTGAGTTGTGTCCTGCTTCATACCCATTCGCACAGAGTTAGTCATTGTGGAAGGTCGCCTCAACGCTACACGATACATCGAAGAAATTCTTCAAGATCACGTTGTACCGTACGCGGAATTCATCGGGGCCGAATCTTTTTTACTGATGCAAGATAACGCCCGAGCACACAGTGCACAGTGCGTCGAGCAATATCTTTTCGACGTAGGAATTCGAAAAATCCAGTGGCCAGCCCGAAGCCCTGACATGAATCCAATAGAGCATGTATGGGACATGTTAAAACGGCGTGTGAAGCGAAGTCTCAACCCACCACAGAACCTTCGTGAGCTGAAAACTGCTTTAGTGGCTACTTGGGAAGAGATTCCACAAATGGACATCAAAAACATTATCCACAGTATGCCAGACCGTATGCAAGCCGTGATAAGAGCCAGGGGTGGTAATACGCGGTACTGATTTTGTTTAATTAAAGTTCAACTGTTTTTTTAAGTAACCGCGTCTTAGTTCTTTCTTACTCAAAAAGCATACAATGCTCTCAAAGTTCAGTTCAATAATGCCTTCAGGATGTTGATGGGACTGCCCCGCTACTGCAGTGCTTCGGGGATGTTCGCGGAGGCGAGGGTGGACTGTTTCCATGCTACGATGCGAAAACGGTGTTCATCCCTGGTACGCAGGATCCGGGCCAGTCCTAACAGCATCCTGAGAATGGTCGCTGAACGCCTTGATTGTGCATATTTGAGGCACTGCTGTATGGTGCACATAAATAAGCAGGTAGAATATATATTTTAAGTTATTATCTATCATTAACCCTATTTTTAAGTATCTACTAACACACATGATCCCAGTTGGTTTTTAAATAAATGAAATTGAAATTGAAATTAAGATTTTCTCCTTTTTATCGTATAATCAAACAAAACACTTTCCAGTCAACTTTATTTAATCACCTATAGTTAAATAATAGTAATATAATGATACTATACCCACAAAATTAAAATAACAAATTGGGTTAAATTCTGTGCCGCTGAGTGTATAAGTTGTAAATGCACTTATGTTATGTATGACAGTTATGATATGACAAAGCATGATATTGGTTTGGTTATATTCTTAACTTTATAAAAATGTATGAAACTATAGATCTAGTCTTATGTGTTTTTTAAGACTGTTTGATTCTAATCCATACTAAAATTATAAATGCGAAAGTGTGTCTGAGTGTCTGTCTTTCTGTCTGTTACGTCTTTAGACCCGATTTAGATGAAATTTGGTATGGAGATAGTTTGAGTCCCGGGGGATAGTTTTTATCCCTGAAATCATCCCCTAAAGGGATGGCATTTGGTGTGAAAGTTTGTATGGAGCTACTAATGTGTTTGGGAGCTTCAATGCCACATACAGACAGACACTTGTGTGTACAAACAACAAATACATACCTATGTTAAACTTATATTTATACGAGTAACCCGCCTCGTTTTCGTCAAGGGTTTAAAAACCATTACGCAATGAGGAGAGAGCATCCACGTTAATTGAGCACAAACATTAGAAATCGACCGAGTCCTCAGTTCCTATTAATTTATGTCCCGAATGACCTACATGATTATAAATAATATATAATTAAAAAAAAAAAATAACAAAAACACACTTAAATTATAAACGTTATATCCGTCAGACGCCAAACTAGGCGGAGCCTGTATCTTGGCCGCCTGCGAGTGCGATATTTAAATGTATGTATGTCGTTAAGGACAAATACTATTCAGGTAACACGCAAACAACTCGTAGTAGTATTTACGCACGCTTCTAGAATTAACGCTCATCTATAAACGAGGTTTAATACATTAGCTAATAGGTACCTTGGCAAATACGTAAATACTAGCTTTTGCCCGCGACTCCGTCCGATTGGAACTCGTTTATATCGCAGCTCCATACAAATGTTCACCCCCATTTCACCCCTTTAGGAGATGATTCCCGGGATAAAAACTATCCTATGTCTTTTCCCGGGACTCAAACTATATACCAAATTTCATCTAAATCGGTTCTGCGGTTTAAGCATGAAGAGGTAACAGACAGACAGACAGACACACTTTCGTATTTGTAACATTAGTATGGATATAGTATGGATTAGTATGTTCATTTACCTCATGTGCTCCATGCAGACAGACCAAAGAGATTCTGTCGAAACGCGACTACAAACTCACAACCACACTACTAAGGACACATAGAAACCAACTGCGCAAGATAGTGGGTATATTAATAACAGGACACAACACCTTGAACAGACACCTCTATAACTTAGGTATCACAGACAGCCCCATGTGCAGAGCGTGCATGGATGCAGAAGAAACGACTAAACATATACTACTGGACTGCAAGGAGGTAGAAGTATACAGAATGAAGCACCTAGGTTCTCCAAACACACTACGGGACGCAGTCAGAAACACCAAGGTACTCACCAACTTTTTAGACGAGCTGGGGTGGTTAGTGTAGCGCCACACCGCCGTTTCACGCAAAATAGGCACAATGGATGTCGACTTGCGGAAAACGCCCAGTATAACTAACTAACTACTACCTCATGTGCTCGAAGAAGCAGAAGATAATATAAACGTAAACAGGCAAAACATAATGGCATTATTCTTAAGCTTTTTTATATACCACAACGGTGGCAAAAAACCATGCAGCCTGCCTAATGCCAAGCAGACACCTATGAACGCATACTCCAGGCAAAATACGGTTTTGAAAAACATTAATTTATAATAGCGTTTTTTTTCTTTATTTCATTTTAAAACATTATTCTAAGATGCTTTATTCAAGAATCCAACAAACTTTGCATCCGGAAATATTTATATAGATTTAAAAAGCATGATAAAGCACATTTTTTTATTATTATTATTTATCTTGAATATTATATAGCAAATTTAAATGAACCAAAATAAAGATAAAACCATTTATTCATATTTTTGCTAACTTTTCACAAGCTAGTGAAGTGATTGTTTTTTTGATGTCTGAAATTTTGTTGGATTTTGTCGTTTATTTAATTGATAATATATCCATTACAAGAGAAAAAAATCAGCTAATATAAATTATTTCCGAATTTGACATTTTTCCCATACAAGTTGTCAGTTCACATTCGAACAATAAATAATTTGTATTTGTTCATTGCCTGGACTAGCATGCAACTATAGAAGAGTCGCGGTTATTATAGCACGTTGCCGACCCTTTATTAAATTAAGGATTCGTTGTGTTAAGATACGAGATATAAGAGATTTCGGGAACTCTGGCGACATTACTGGAGTTAGGGATCGTACCCAATACGTGACCCATTTAAAAAAAAAAATCCCTCCCCCCCTCTCGGTGACCACTCGTAGTATACCCCTCTAGTTTTCACGTAGTCATTCATAAAAGTATGTGTATATTATGTAAGTATGTATATTATTATGTATGTATGTGTTTGTAATTACGTCCGAAATAAAAAAAATACGATTATTTATTATTACAAAATATGGTTTTAAATATTTTTTTGCAAACAGCAAGTAAAAAAAAAAATTGGCTCATATTTGTCCTTATTAATACGGCGCTTGCCGCATAACGCCAAAAGTGCATGTATATAAGTGTATGTCTATAATTACATGTGAAAAGAGTATTATCAAGAAGAATAAACTCAAAATATAGCTCGAAAAAGCGCGAGATTTCCCTAGATGATATTGACCACGTGACGAAAACCTAAACCTCCGCCCCCGACCAAGCGTGGTATTTTGAAGACCCCTTTCCCTCCCTAAACGGGTCACGCAGTATGGGTACTTTGTACCCTGTTGGGCTGCTCCAAATATGACCGCATACCGTACGGTTTCATAGAAATTTCCTCCCTCGGACGCTCAGGTTGTGGAATGAGCTCCCTGCGGAGGTTTTCCCAAGGGACTACAGTATGGGGTTCTTCAAAAAAGGAGTGTATAAATACTTAAAGGGTCGGCAACGCGCATGTAACACCGCTGGAGTTGCAAGGCTTTCCATAGGCTACGGTAACCACTTACCATCAAGTTTGTTTGCCACCGAAGTAATATTAAAATAAAAAAAAGCGGCCAAGTGCGAGGCGGACTCGCACATGAAGGGTTCCGTTAAATAAATTGCTTTTTACGATTTCTGACGTATTAAAAAAGCTACTTACTAGATCTCGTTCAAACCAATTTTCGTTGGAAGTTTGCATGGTAATGTACATCATATATTTTTTTTAGATTTATCATTCTCTTATTTTAGAAGTTACAGGGGGGGGACACATTTTACCACTTTGGAAGTGTCTCTCGCGCAAACTATTCAGTTTATAAAAAAATGATGTTAGAAATCTCAATATCATTTTTGAAAACCTATCCATAGATACCCCACACATATGGGTTTGATGAAAAAAACAAAATTGAGTTTCAGTTCTTAGTATGGGGAACCCCAAAATTTATTGTTTTTTTTTTTCTATTTTTGTGTGAAAATCTTAATGCGGTTTACAGAATACATCTACTTACCAAGTTTCATCTTATAGTTTCGGAAAAAAGTGGCTGTGACATACGGACGGACAGACAGACAGACAGACAGACATGACGAATCTATAAGGGTTCCGTTTTTTGCCATTTGGCTACGGAACCCTAAAAAAGAGCGAGATGACACTCCGAAGGTGCAGGTGTGGCTATACCGACCCAATGTAACCTAACGTTTAAATTACTTTTTTAGTTTAATACTCACTAGCGCCACGTCATAATAATAGTTTTTTCAACACACCTGCTCGTAAAGTAGGTCTTATTACAGCGTATTTACACTGATAATGCAGAATATTACCCATGCCGTGCCTTTTACATTACATTATCGCACTAGTGCCTTTTCATTACATATCATTTTAAATATTAGCAAAATAATGCAGAATATTACCCATGCCATGACTTTTACATAACATTATCGCACTAGTGCCTTATTACATATCTTTTAACATTTTCATTTTTTTTTTCCTCGCAAATGTGTTGAAAAACGTCGTATGAAACACGTGAGCATTGGTCATTACACTTCTCGTCTCCATTAAGCCTTCGCCTTCGGTTCAGGCTTAAAAACTGACTCGAGTGTAATGACCAACATAGCACACTTGTATCATAATGTACTATTACGTTGCTGGATTGAGTTCCTTGATCGACGAATCCAGCAACATAACTAATTTGATGTATTCACAAGGTACTTAAATACAAAACACAGTGTGTAGCGGCGTACTTTATCAATCGTTATATTTAAACTTGATTAAAGCATTCTTAGCCGCATTTCAATTTGTGATTATTCATAAGCTAGCTACCCGTTAGGCTTCGCTCGCATATTGGAAGAATGCAGTCAAACCCGCGGAATAAAATATAGCCGTCCATCCAGATAGTTCATTCTACAATATCATAGTCTTCATGAGTACCTATTGGTGTAGAAGTATAGATTAACATAAGAAAATACACAAACAATAGAGAAAAGCGTAACCACAAAATGCTTGCATTAATTATCTAAAACCTACATAATTTGACCCGGAAACAGAGTAAACAATGAGATAACATACTTATAATATTGTACATCATTAATATTATCAATATTATCATTCGTATTTTCTCCTATATCAGTAGTAGACAGTGAAAGGAGGTCACCAATGTTATCGGAAACGGATTCAGAATTAATTCTATTTTCTTTTATAAAAGAATTAAAAGATAAACAGGTAAGAACTTAAACAATTGATTACAAGAGCGATGTTGTAAATAATGTAACATAGATGCAATTAAATTACAGATAAATAATAAGTGCAATAGGCAAGATGCAATATTTTCATTTTTGCTTTCATTTGAAACAATTTCATGCAGAATGGACCACGAGTGTATTAAAAAATGAAAATACAAACTGACAATTCAAATGTTCGCGCCTAAACGGATCTACAGTTCCTGTGACGTCACTCGTGTTTATCACTCGCCATAATTAAGACCATTTCAAATATTCCATATTCAAAATTCCTAATTTCAGTCTTTCGCTGTACAATTATAACCTTTCATTAGTTGTCATAACAGGAGTGACGTCACCAGTCGCTGATCGGTATGATAAAAACACGTTCCGTTTCACATTACTTGAAATCGTGATTATTGTTTGAAATTAGTATAAATTAAAGTAAAAACGTTTCAGTAGCTATTATTTTATGTTTTTTCAACATTTTGATTACAAAATAATGGTAAATATTAAAGCTGCATCTTCCCTATTAAAATTACACAAGATTACACTAGCAAGCGCATTAGCGTTACTGGTTAGTACAAAATTAATTTAGTATGGGGTGGCGCATCGTTACTGACGATTTCTCTATATAATTTGAGACGTTGGTGCCGTTAAGAAGCCTAAGTCTTCTAGGTAGATTCCACACGCCTCCCTAAGGCATTGTAAGAAGGTTAACTGATTGAAAGATTTAGTGGCCCAGACATATTGTTCCGATAGCTTAGTTGGTTAGTAGCGACGGGCTATGTATGCCTGTCGTCGCCGGTTAGAATCCGGCTCGGAGCCTACATTTTTTCTATTTATCCTTTAATTTGAAATTTATAAAATTTCGTTAGCAGCGTTCTATTGCATTGTTAATTAGATATTAGATAATACAGATTCTCGACACTATTGGGTATTAAACTATACCAATAATACAGAGGAAAAGTATGTGAGATTTAAACTTTGTACCTAAGTGTGTCTGTAGCCATGTAGACTTGTAGAGGATTATCCCCATAACTACTACTCTTTCGATTTCTACTTTTTTTCACCTCGATACAAAATGGACCCTCAGTATGGACATCCATACTAATATTATAAATGCGAAAGTGTGTCTGTCTGTCTGTCTGTTACCTCTAAACGTTTAAACCGCTGAACCGATTGAGATGAAATTTGGTATATAGATAGTTTGAGTCCCGGGGAAGGACATAGGATAGTTTTAGGGTGAAATGGGGGGTGAAAATTTGTATAGATCTAATTGGTTATATTTTATCCCCCAGTTCCGCCTGGCTTCTCTGTAATACGGGCAGCTAGTTAATATATAAAGTCAAATCCCCGCACATATAAGGCGTCTCCTGTCGAAATCCCGCCTAATATGTGGCAGTCCACATCAAAAGGGACCTTATGGCGGTAGACACTTACGCCATTATTGACGTTGCTCTAATACAAACGCGAATCTGTGCGTCGGAAGTGCCTGCCGCGATAAGGTCCCTTTTGATCTGGACTGCCACATATCACTAAGTTAGTCTAGCATTCCTAAGGCCTCTTACAGTTTGGATTTTATAATAACCTGCCTAACAATACCAGATCGGGCTACGCACATTATAAACCTTGTGTCTGTAAAATAAAGTTCAATTTACACTAATATTATAAAGTAATGTTTGAGCTTTGTAAATCCTATACTACGAGGGCTGCCTTTTAAATTGTGTCGTTTGGAAAAACTAAAGACAATTTAAGTGTTAAATGGTATTTAGTGTTTTTCAAAGTAATCACCCTGATATGTAATACACTTTTTCATTCGATTCAGTTTTCGAAACACTTATTCCAGTCCGAAGTCGGGGTCTCCAAAATGGCCGTTTTGTATGCCTCAACCGCTTCTTCAGTCGTCTGGTACCGTTTACCACGAAGTCGTTGCTTGATTTTAGGAAAAGTAAAAAAACCGTTAGGGCTTAAGTCTGGACTGTACGGCGGGTGTTCCAGAATTTTGACGTTTTGCTCTTTTAAAAACGCAATTGTTTGCCGGGCGGTATGCGAGCTCGCATTATCGTGGTGCAGTCTTATACGACGTCTTGGGTTATTTTTTCGAAACTCGCCGATGACTTCTGGTAAACAGACAGTGGTATACCAGTCAGCATTAACCGTTTTACGATCCTCGAGCACGATGGTGGCAACGTGGCCACTTTTCGCCACAAACGTGGGGACCATTTTTTTCGAAGTGCTCCGTGAGCGTATTACTTTGGTCGGTTTTGGCTCATCTTGGAACACCCAAACAGTCGACTGCTGTTTAGAATCGGGATCCTAGGCATATATCCAAGATTCGTCACCACTGATAATGTCGTAAACATGTCTCGAGTTTCCTCGGTTGAATTGCCGCAGAGTTTTACGACACGACACCATCGAACGCGAGCCGTTTTTTGGTCTTCACTGATTAAATGTGGTATCCAGCGTGAGATCAACTTTTTTACGCCTAAGTGATCATGCAAAATACTGTGAACACTGGTCCCTGAAATACTTAAGGAAGCTTCTATCTCACGGTATGTCGCATGGCGATCTTCGACGATCAGTTGCCGTACAGCATCAATGTTCTCCTGGGTTACGGCTGTTTTTGGTCGACCTTCACGATGTCTATCACCAAGACTAGAGCAACCACGTTGAAATTCTAAATACCAGCGTTCCACAGTCCGAAGGCATGGTGCTTTATCATTGAAAACCGTAGTCAACACTTCGAAGCACTGAAGTCGCGTTAAGCCCCTTTTGAAGTTGTAAAAAAATATCGCACGTAAATTTTCCTTCGAAATTTCCATTTTCACAACTGACTTGTCAACTTTGAACGAACGCTGTACTAAAACGGTTGGGCCGATTGCGAGTCATTCTTTTGTTTTCGAATTCTAAATTCAAATATTTTAAGATGACACTAGTTCTTTTTTTTGCAAAACGAGCAATATTTGTATATTGCACGAATAATCGATGGCCGTTGGGACGGAAAGGTTCTCGAATGGCGACCACGTACCGGAAGGCGCGGAGTGGGTAGACAGAAGGAGGACTGATGACTTGGTAAAGGTCGCGGGAGTCCGCTGGATGCGGGTGGCGCAGGACCGGTCACTTTGGCACTCCTTGGGGGAGGCTATGTCTAGCAGTGGACGTCTTTCGGCTGATATGATGATGATGATGATGATTTAATACTTCAAAAGGGTTCCATCAACATCAAAGTTTACAGTATATCGTTTGTGTTTCCAGCTCTAATAGGCGAAAAGCCATACCCATTCAAGGCGCCTTCTCCACAAGACTTGGTAGCGTTACGGAAGTCCATAGAGAAGGGATTGCTGGCCGTGGTGAGGGAGAGGATCTGGGACAACCCACGGTACCTCGTCAGCAGTGGGAACACACCCGCCATCATGCAGGTACGAATAGGGATGATGACTTAATTTTTTTTACGACTTATGGGAGCAACTACAATGAAAGAACTTAAATAACCAAAAATTGAGACAAAGAATGACCTCGCTGGCGGCAGCCATAAACGCTTCGTACTAATTGACACACCGGTATGACGTCACACCTGTTATTTGTACTAACCGTTGTATGGAAAATCAAGTAAATAGCTGTTTCGCTCGCGAAATACTGCGTTTAGGTCCATAGTTGCCGTACAATTTTGTTTCTATAAAAGCGTAAGGATTCTATGGGTAGCTTTAAATTTACATTTGGGCAATAAAAAAATGCATATATTTTCAAACCTTTCGGGGATCTTTTTATGATTTTAATGATGGGTATTTTATAGTTTACACTTTATTACAATAATTTGATGGTTTACTGTCAACACTACTTTATCAATTTTAACATGAGGCATCATGCCTATTAGTTATGTTAACATTACATTGCAGGAAAACTGTTATGAAGCGAAAGGAAACTAAATACACATTTAATTACATTGGTACGACTTTGATTGCCTAGCTTCCATCTCGTCATAGAATCTCAGACATTCATAGCACACATCCGTCCATCGCCACGCAAATAAGTTACACTCCGGTGCTGATGATGGGTAGATATTCATCGCTGCAAGGCATGACACTATGCAGTACGATAGATGAGAAATTACTGGCCATGCTTTGGGAGCGAGTGTGAACATTTAAGATACTGTTTATCCCGAAAATCAACCTTCGTCCGCATGCACAACCGTCACTTTAATCCCTTTGGGGTTGATTTAGTATTAAAGTGACGGTCATGCGGACGAAGCTAGTCATATTATATAAGGAAATAAGTTTGTGTCAAATATTTAATTTTTGGTATAAGTTTTTATTGCCGACTGTGCTTTTCTTTATACCGTCATCAACTACTAATTGAGACGATTCTAACTAGCCCAAACTCAACGGGGTTACGTCGGTTAAGTACTGAATTCCCATGGCCACCTTCTGTCTCCATCATCAGATTATTTAGAGGGTACCATAATATTGAATACCTTTACCCAAAATTCATCCAAACTATACCTTTACCCAAAATTTCAGCTCAATCAGTTGAAGATATCTGCTTCAAAATTGAGTTGCTAGATTCCACCCTAACAAACATAGTTTTACATACATACCACATATTTACATAGTTAGTTAGGTACATACATACATTGCAAGTTAATAGAAACCTTGTAAAAACCTTGTAACCTTACAATAATAAAATATGTCACGAATTAATACCCCAAAAGCAGCCTATGTAAATAAAATGATGTTTCCAGGAGGGTTCCCGCTACAACGCCCTGCACGTGTCGACTAAAGCGCTGAATGCTGAGATGTGCAACCTCGTACTCACGACTGTTGGCAACCCTGCCTTCGTGCAGACTTTGTATGGATTGGACGCTGACGCAGATTGTTGCAAGGTCAGAATTTACAGGGTGACACTACACACAGATGATTATCTAATGCCTAGATTACTCATGGACGATAGTTAACTCTAATCTACCACTGATATCTACGTCACTGTCGCTGACTCATGTGAATATTGGCAATGACTTATGTCATTGTCAGTGTTGTAATAAGACCAATAATTATTACCAATGCAACATGAAAAAATTATGATTAAAATCACTAGTAAATTCAGTACTTACCTGTTAGCACCTGCGCACCCAATTAGTTAATACTAATTATATTTCCGTCTTCAAAGACAACCATTATATAACATACCAACCATATACTGATTGATCCAGTAACCTTGTTGCCTGAAAGTAAAGGGTAGTTTGCGTCAAATCCGGTGGTTCTGATTTTTTGCAGACTTGTTTATGATGTTGGCCCAATGAATAATCCTAGTTTGTGACCTAGAGCGCCGAACGCAACTTTGTCCAAAATCGAAAATACCGCGAAATTCCCAATGGCCTAGTATTTGATAATACTTTCTCAGGACGTTTTTAAAATAGACTAGGTTTGCTACAATATGAGACTAGAATTGTCTCTGTAGACCCAACAGTTTCCGAGATAAATAAAAATCCAAAAAAAAATCGAACTTCGCAATTTTTTGCAATATTTTAGACGTTACTCGGACAACTCTAGCGGGATGAAGTTCCAATTACCCCCGACGGGGTGTGGTAGTGTAAGTGTTGCGAAGTTCGAAAAAATATAAACTTTGAAAGGTTTTATCTCGGAAACTATTCGGTCTATAGAGACAATTCTAGTCTCATATTGTAGCTAACCTAGTCTACTTTAAAAACATCCTGAGAATTTACAATCAAAAACTAGGGTTATAATAAAAACTTTCGCGGTATTTTCGATTTTTGACAAAGTTGCGTTCGGCGCTCGAGGTCATAAACAAGTCTGCAAAAAATCAGAACCACCGGATTTGACGCAATCTCTGGATGTATAAAGGTACTGGACTATGACTGTTTTAGAGATTTTCCTTGGTATATTTTTATTACTGACTCAAACCGCACCGGTATGTTGCACCCTTATTTTCTCCAGGAATTCGCCGCAATACTAGTCGACCGCTACCTGAACACACCCGACAAGGGCATGAACGAGACGCCGCTACACTTCGCGGCCAAGTTCGGGGCCGAGGCGTGCGTGGATGTGCTCACGTCGTTCCCGCAGTGCAACAAGAGCGCGACGAACAAGTTCGGCGAGCAGGCCAAAGACGTAAGTGTGTAGTCAGCTTTACATAGATAGTAGCCATACTTCGCGGCCAAGTTCGGGGCCGAGGCGTGCGTGGATGTGCTCACGTCGTTCCCGCAGTGCAACAAGAGCGCGACGAACAAGTTCGGCGAGCAGGCCAAAGACGTAAGTGTGTAGTCAGCTTTACATAGATAGTAGCCATACTTCGCGGCCAAGTTCGGGGCCGAGGCGTGCGTGGATGTGCTCACGTCGTTCCCGCAGTGCAACAAGAGCGCGACGAACAAGTTCGGCGAGCAGGCCAAAGACGTAAGTGTGTAGTCAGCTTTACATAGATAGTAGCCATACTTCGCGGCCAAGTTCGGGGCCGAGGCGTGCGTGGATGTGCTCACGTCGTTCCCGCAGTGCAACAAGAGCGCGACGAACAAGTTCGGCGAGCAGGCCAAAGACGTAAGTGTGTAGTCAGCTTTACATAGATAGTAGCCATACTTCGCGGCCAAGTTCGGGGCCGAGGCGTGCGTGGATGTGCTCACGTCGTTCCCGCAGTGCAACAAGAGCGCGACGAACAAGTTCGGCGAGCAGGCCAAAGACGTAAGTGTGTAGTCAGCTTTACATAGATAGTAGCCATACTTCGCGGCCAAGTTCGGGGCCGAGGCGTGCGTGGATGTGCTCACGTCGTTCCCGCAGTGCAACAAGAGCGCGACGAACAAGTTCGGCGAGCAGGCCAAAGACGTAAGTGTGTAGTCAGCTTTACATAGATAGTAGCCATACTTCGCGGCCAAGTTCGGGGCCGAGGCGTGCGTGGATGTGCTCACGTCGTTCCCGCAGTGCAACAAGAGCGCGACGAACAAGTTCGGCGAGCAGGCCAAAGACGTAAGTGTGTAGTCAGCTTTACATAGATAGTAGCCATACTTCGCGGCCAAGTTCGGGGCCGAGGCGTGCGTGGATGTGCTCACGTCGTTCCCGCAGTGCAACAAGAGCGCGACGAACAAGTTCGGCGAGCAGGCCAAAGACGTAAGTGTGTAGTCAGCTTTACATAGATAGTAGCCATACTTCGCGGCCAAGTTCGGGGCCGAGGCGTGCGTGGATGTGCTCACGTCGTTCCCGCAGTGCAACAAGAGCGCGACGAACAAGTTCGGCGAGCAGGCCAAAGACGTAAGTGTGTAGTCAGCTTTACATAGATAGTAGCCATACTTCGCGGCCAAGTTCGGGGCCGAGGCGTGCGTGGATGTGCTCACGTCGTTCCCGCAGTGCAACAAGAGCGCGACGAACAAGTTCGGCGAGCAGGCCAAAGACGTAAGTGTGTAGTCGGCTTTACATAGATAGTAGCCATACTTCGCGGCCAAGTTCGGGGCCGAGGCGTGCGTGGATGTGCTCACGTCGTTCCCGCAGTGCAACAAGAGCGCGACGAACAAGTTCGGCGAGCAGGCCAAAGACGTAAGTGTGTAGTCGGCTTTACATAGATAGTAGCCATACTTCGCGGCCAAGTTCGGGGCCGAGGCGTGCGTGGATGTGCTCACGTCGTTCCCGCAGTGCAACAAGAGCGCGACGAACAAGTTCGGCGAGCAGGCCAAAGACGTAAGTGTGTAGTCAGCTTTACATAGATAGTAGCCATACTTCGCGGCCAAGTTCGGGGCCGAGGCGTGCGTGGATGTGCTCACGTCGTTCCCGCAGTGCAACAAGAGCGCGACGAACAAGTTCGGCGAGCAGGCCAAAGACGTAAGTGTGTAGTCAGCTTTACATAGATAGTAGCCATACTTCGCGGCCAAGTTCGGGGCCGAGGCGTGCGTGGATGTGCTCACGTCGTTCCCGCAGTGCAACAAGAGCGCGACGAACAAGTTCGGCGAGCAGGCCAAAGACGTAAGTGTGTAGTCAGCTTTACATAGATAGTAGCCATACTTCGCGGCCAAGTTCGGGGCCGAGGCGTGCGTGGATGTGCTCACGTCGTTCCCGCAGTGCAACAAGAGCGCGACGAACAAGTTCGGCGAGCAGGCCAAAGACGTAAGTGTGTAGTCAGCTTTACATAGATAGTAGCCATACTTCGCGGCCAAGTTCGGGGCCGAGGCGTGCGTGGATGTGCTCACGTCGTTCCCGCAGTGCAACAAGAGCGCGACGAACAAGTTCGGCGAGCAGGCCAAAGACGTAAGTGTGTAGTCAGCTTTACATAGATAGTAGCCATACTTCGCGGCCAAGTTCGGGGCCGAGGCGTGCGTGGATGTGCTCACGTCGTTCCCGCAGTGCAACAAGAGCGCGACGAACAAGTTCGGCGAGCAGGCCAAAGACGTAAGTGTGTAGTCAGCTTTACATAGATAGTAGCCATACTTCGCGGCCAAGTTCGGGGCCGAGGCGTGCGTGGATGTGCTCACGTCGTTCCCGCAGTGCAACAAGAGCGCGACGAACAAGTTCGGCGAGCAGGCCAAAGACGTAAGTGTGTAGTCAGCTTTACATAGATAGTAGCCATACTTCGCGGCCAAGTTCGGGGCCGAGGCGTGCGTGGATGTGCTCACGTCGTTCCCGCAGTGCAACAAGAGCGCGACGAACAAGTTCGGCGAGCAGGCCAAAGACGTAAGTGTGTAGTCGGCTTTAAATAGATAGTAGCTATATACTATTACCAATATTAGTCGACCGCTATTACCGCTTACTTACCGCCCTAGTAATTTACTATATTCCTCTTTTCCCCAGATAATATGCAAGCGGGCGACCGCCGCTACCCCAGAAATGGCTCGTCGTATAGCCAGCATGCTGGAAGAGCGATTCTACGTACCGGTGTTCCATTCTGAGGACAGCAGCGCAGCCCCCACTATAGGGAGCGCCTTCACACCGGCCGCGCCACCCGTGAGCACTGAATAATACACTTAAAAAAAAACTGGGTACAAATTTTGTTAGAATTGCCTTAAAATACTATGTTAGATACATGAAATAAATAAAAAAATATAATACCTACTAACTAACAGGGCTCCTCCCGCGCTTCATCTATCGCTTTAGAGAGACATGTTTGCCTTTAAAGCATTTACCATACTATGTTTAGCCACAGAACAAATAGAAGTTATATGTTTTTCATAAGTAGTTTAGTTTGTATATTATTACTATTGTTAATAATTTTTTTGAAGAAAAGAAAGAAAAAAAAACATTTATTTAACGTCACAAAATTACACAATAAAAAATTGGATTATTATAGCTAGCATTCAAAAGCAGCATATTATGTTACAAAATGTAATACTCTAAAATGCATCGGAGCCAAGATATTTGCAATATACATTTCCAGGTTGTATTGAAAAGTTATAAACAAAACTTAAAACTTAAATATCTCGGCTCCGATATTGTTTATCGCGTTTAATTTTATATATCTATGCGTATATAAGAAACATGCTAGGCCGCTGCAAAAAATAAAATCGTCAATTTTGTCATACAAAATTGCCTAATGCCATTTAACCGTTCTCGTACAGGAGGGTAATTTTTGACTTTCGAGTGCTCGAAAATTAAACAAAAGTATAAACGATTATAGTGTCGAAAATGCAGTACTTATTTTCTACCGATAGAATAGGGAACATTACTGCAATGTTCTGCCGCCAGAGGCAGCACCACCACTAATAGTCAAACAGTATTGGAATATAGGGATTCACACACACATGCACAATTGATTGTCAAATGAGTGACAAGGATGCTTGCATAGACAATACCGCAAGTGGGAATGGGATATAATGTCAACGCTGCTAGTGTCGCCACCTACGAAGAGTTTTGCGTAATGTTCCCTATTGAATACGAGTGGTCAATACCACTTGTTTTTCAATTATCTATTGCTATTTTAAAGTAGCATTTCATAATTTGTGACTTTTTCGAGTGAAACTGTGCTCAGAAGTCAAAAATCGGTCCCCTGGACTATTTATTTTGCAGGAGATAAACCTCGATCCCCTAAGTCCGCGCTACGAGATCCGCGCGTTTGCGGGTCCCATGGGCGCGCGCGACGCGGAACAGTTCCGCCGCAAGTGGAAGACTCCGCCGCGCGCGCCGCGCCGCGCCGCGCCCGCCTTCCGCCTCCGGGAGATGACCAAAGGACTCGAGACTGTCGGCAGGTTAGAACGCTTTTTTAATTCAAATATTAAATATTTGCGGACAATCTTACACAAATCGACCTAGTCCCAAACTAAGCAAAGCTTGTACTATGGGTACTAGACGAATGGGTACTACACATAGATAAATTCTGCATTTATTATAGATGAATACTTACATAGAAAACATCCATGACTCAGGAACAAATATTCGTGCTCATCACACAAATACATGCCCTTACCGAGATTCGAACCCAGGATCTTTTGCTTCGTAGGCAAGGTTGGTTTGGCATTGGTTTGGGACGTGATATTTTTGGAAAACCATTTTTCTCAAATTAATCTAGTTTAAACAAGTTTATCCTAGGAAAGGGGGAATTTGGCGCAAATGGGAAGCCAATTGATGAAAGTTTGTAACATAAGTTTCTTAAAATATCACGCCGTTAGCCTGCGAATGTCAAATAACGTTTTGTATGGCAATTGAAACACCTTAAACGAAACTGCACAAATGCGTTCAGACCCTTCTGAGGCCGCGATGATGCATGTCCCGCACGGTGCCCAAAAAGGATTTAATTATAGTACTTAAAGCGGTCAATACACACGGTGACTTTTTGCAGTGATAAGACGTGCGTTTCACGGACGCGTTGGTATCGCCAATCTAGCCATGTGTAACCGCTCTTATATTCAGAAGGTCCTCTGTCTAACAAAATTGATGTTTGACAGCTAAAATATTCAAGTCATGGCATTCCGCTCGCACGCGCCTGCCGTATAAAAAGGGCACGTGCCCTTTCGCTCTTAACGAAAGCCTAGGTTAGCCAAAGCGGCAAGAGGAGTAGGAGGCATATTTGCACCGCTCGCCTGCAGTTCTGTTTTAATTCTCTACAATATACGCCAAGTTTCCGGAGGACAGATTTTTCAATTCATATAGTTTCTGATTTTTCCTCACTCGTAACAGACAACATGATGACTCTTTTATTGTTGCAGAAACCTAGCAGAAGAAATGAAAATTGGCTGGAAGGAATACTGGCCATTCCTCGACACCTTTACAGACCTCCGGACGCCCGAAGGACTAGCGTTACTCGAGAATTATCTGAAAACCAAGTACGAAAGCGCCTGCTCATTCGCCTACAGCGACAGCTGCGTGCAATCTCCAGACGACATCTCCTTATCAAGAATCAGTCTCGGAAACCTAGCACACAGCCCTATGACACATAACTCCATCCTCAGTCCGATGTCAGAACTTTGTGTAGCCTTGAAGACCTGCACAATATCCTCAGATCGACCTGCTCATTGGAAAAAAACTGATCCAATCAGGCAAAGAATGTGCAGACAGCCCACGAAAGCCCTCACTAACGGAGACATCGCACCATCAAATTCAAACCACTCAGTCAGCCAACTCGTCTGCATAGAACGGACGTGTCAAGTCTTCGCGAAAAGAATCGCCGACGCTTTGACTTTCTCATTGAGTTCTGAGCCGGAAGTAGCCGGAGAATCCTTGAAAGCGGAAGCCAAGTATCTCCAACACACGATGTACACTTACATGGACGATGAGAGGTTCCAGAATATCAATTTCGCGTTGATACATTCGAGGTTAGCTCAGCTAGCTGTCTTCATGTTAAAACGACAGACGAATGATACTGATGATGTACACAGTTTAGCGGAATTCTTAGTCAAGTTCCGCTGTCCAAACGACGACATTTTCAGTTCAGACGATGAGTACAAACCTACGCGAGGCCCGAACAGGGTACGGTTGTCCCACGTCATAGATAACCATGTGAAATGCTTAGCCAGCTTCATTAGTGAGGAGTTGATGGAGAGCGAAGTGTCGAAAGGGCCATCAGTGTCCGAGTCCGAATGTACAGAATTGTGGGAGAAGGCAGCCAAATGTGGATGCGATTGGAAGATTGAGCATTTTGAGAGGAACAGTAAAAAGAATGCCTCGTTCAGGAAGAACAGATCGATATTGTCCACTAGTCCGAAAAGTGATAGTCTGGTTAGGAGGCTGAGTTTTGATTGTGATATAGGTGAGTTTAATATTTTATATATATCGATATTTTATTTTCATCTCTCCTGCTCTGAAAGTTGATTTTTCATGGGCATATAGCCGGGTGGAAAATAGCTTTTTCTCCCCTAGGGTGGAAAGTATTTTTTTTTTATTGTTACGGTCAGCCACGGAGTCGAAGATAATAGAGTTACGTCAAATCATTAAAATAAAAACTTTTCACAAATCGACACTCAGCTATAGGTACCTGCATTAACGAGTTGTTTATTACGATTATAGGTTGATATTAAATTATTTTTCCTCACAGTCGAAATGAAAAATAGAGTGTTTAACTCGGGTGAAATTACCCATTTAACCCTCGAACAATTGGCGCTCTCACTTCGTTCGAGCGCCAGAAATATCTCGGGTTAAATGGGTCACTTTCAACCCTTGGTTAACAATCTACTATTTCATCTCTCCTGCTCTGAAAGTTGATTTTTCATGGGCATATAGCCGGGTGGAAAATAGCTTTTTCTCCCCTAGGGTGGAAAGTATTTTTTTTTTATTGTTACGGTCAGCCACGGAGTCGAAGATAATAGAGTTACGTCAAATCATTAAAATAAAAACTTTTCACAAATCGACACTCAGCTATAGGTACCTGCATTAACGAGTTGTTTATTACGATTATAGGTTGATATTAAATTATTTTTCCTCACAGTCGAAATGAAAAATAGAGTGTTTAACTCGGGTGAAATTACCCATTTAACCCTCGAACAATTGGCGCTCTCACTTCGTTCGAGCGCCAGAAATATCTCGGGTTAAATGGGTCACTTTCAACCCTTGGTTAACAATCTACTATTTTTGAATTTGTAACCTTTTACATTCCACATAAACTGCAGGAAAAGTAAAATAAACTTTTGTTTGGTACAATGTATGGTTTGGTGGTTTTTTACAAGGTAAGCCATTCCCGTGACAGCTCATAACATCAGTGTATCTGACCTACGTCATCAGCATCTTAAAAATGGCCGACTGTCATTGTGTTGCCACTGTGTAAATAAATTACCCGAGTAAATTGCATTACTTCACTTTAAGTATTTGAATGTGTAAAATTATTTGGTTAGAAACGTCATTAAATTTAGGTGCTTTCAATCAATATTAGAACTACTAATTGTATTTTACAGTTATCATTTCAACAAGGATACTGGGAGGTTGATAGGTGACTGACAATAATCTGAGCAAGAAGTGAGCTAATTTAGGCGACACGGGAACGCCCACTCACCACTTCCAGCTTGGTTTGTGTGGGAATGACTTACCTTGTTTTATTCTACCATGCCTTTTTCATATGCCAGTTGAAAATCAATCATATGTCATATTATAAAGACTTGTTTCTGAGTCTAGGATTTATGTATTTAAGTATTTATGTTTAAAATATATGAAATTCGAATTGTGTAAGATTGTCCCCTGATATTTATTTATTGATCGTTGTCAGGCGACGGGAAAAGTCAACGCAACGAAACTGCGCGACCGCTGAGTGTCAACTCTCCGGGCGGCGACTCGGCGCTCTACACCATCGACACTAACAAGTGCACTGTGGTGCCCGCTGAGGTACGAACTAGTCATCAGATCATTCGATCCATGAAGACACACCCTGGTCGCACCTACGTCGTAGACAAGCTAGTAGCGCCGTAGCCGCACGGAAAACGCAACGCAACGGAACTGCGCGACCGCTGAGTGTCAACTCTCCGGGCGGCGACTCGGCGCTCTACACCATCGACACTAACAAGTGCACTGTGGTGCCCGCTGAGGTACGAACTAGTCATCAGATCATTCGATCCATGAAGACACACCCTGGTCGCACCTACGTCGTAGACAAGCTAGTAGCGCCGTAGCCGCACGGAAAACGCAACGCAACGGAACTGCGCGACCGCTGAGTGTCAACTCTCCGTGCGGCGACTCGGCGCTCTACACCATCGACACTAACAAGTGCACTGTGGTGCCCGCTGAGGTACGAACTAGTCATCAGATCATTCGATCCATGAAGACACACCCTGGTCGCACCTACGTCGTAGACAAGCTAGTAGCGCCGTAGCCGCACGGAAAACGCAACGCAACGGAACTGCGCGACCGCTGAGTGTCAACTCTCCGGGCGGCGACTCGGCGCTCTACACCATCGACACTAACAAGTGCACTGTGGTGCCCGCTGAGGTACGAACTAGTCATCAGATCATTCGATCCATGAAGACACACCCTGGTCGCACCTACGTCGTAGACAAGCTAGTAGCGCCGTAGCCGCACGGAAAACGCAACGCAACGGAACTGCGCGACCGCTGAGTGTCAACTCTCCGGGCGGCGACTCGGCGCTCTACACCATCGACACTAACAAGTGCACTGTGGTGCCCGCTGAGGTACGAACTAGTCATCAGATCATTCGATCCATGAAGACACACCCTGGTCGCACCTACGTCGTAGACAAGCTAGTAGCGCCGTAGCCGCACGGAAAACGCAACGCAACGGAACTGCGCGACCGCTGAGTGTCAACTCTCCGGGCGGCGACTCGGCGCTCTACACCATCGACACTAACAAGTGCACTGTGGTGCCCGCTGAGGTACGAACTAGTCATCAGATCATTCGATCCATGAAGACACACCCTGGTCGCACCTACGTCGTAGACAAGCTAGTAGCGCCGTAGCCGCACGGAAAACGCAACGCAACGGAACTGCGCGACCGCTGAGTGTCAACTCTCCGGGCGGCGACTCGGCGCTCTACACCATCGACACTAACAAGTGCACTGTGGTGCCCGCTGAGGTACGAACTAGTCATCAGATCATTCGATCCATGAAGACACACCCTGGTCGCACCTACGTCGTAGACAAGTTAGTAGCGCCGTAGCCGCACGGAAAACGCAACGCAACGGAACTGCGCGACCGCTGAGTGTCAACTCTCCGGGCGGCGACTCGGCGCTCTACACCATCGACACTAACAAGTGCACTGTGGTGCCCGCTGAGGTACGAACTAGTCATCAGATCATTCGATCCATGAAGACACACCCTGGTCGCACCTACGTCGTAGACAAGCTAGTAGCGCCGTAGCCGCACGGAAAACGCAACGCAACGGAACTGCGCGACCGCTGAGTGTCAACTCTCCGGGCGGCGACTCGGCGCTCTACACCATCGACACTAACAAGTGCACTGTGGTGCCCGCTGAGGTACGAACTAGTCATCAGATCATTCGATCCATGAAGACACACCCTGGTCGCACCTACGTCGTAGACAAGCTAGTAGCGCCGTAGCCGCACGGAAAACGCAACGCAACGGAACTGCGCGACCGCTGAGTGTCAACTCTCCGGGCGGCGACTCGGCGCTCTACACCATCGACACTAACAAGTGCACTGTGGTGCCCGCTGAGGTACGAACTAGTCATCAGATCATTCGATCCATGAAGACACACCCTGGTCGCACCTACGTCGTAGACAAGCTAGTAGCGCCGTAGCCGCACGGAAAACGCAACGCAACGGAACTGCGCGACCGCTGAGTGTCAACTCTCCGGGCGGCGACTCGGCGCTCTACACCATCGACACTAACAAGTGCACTGTGGTGCCCGCTGAGGTACGAACTAGTCATCAGATCATTCGATCCATGAAGACACACCCTGGTCGCACCTACGTCGTAGACAAGCTAGTAGCGCCGTAGCCGCACGGAAAACGCAACGCAACGGAACTGCGCGACCGCTGAGTGTCAACTCTCCGGGCGGCGACTCGGCGCTCTACACCATCGACACTAACAAGTGCACTGTGGTGCCCGCTGAGGTACGAACTAGTCATCAGATCATTCGATCCATGAAGACACACCCTGGTCGCACCTACGTCGTGGACAAGCTAGTAGCGCCGCAGCCGCACGGAAAACGCAACGCAACGGAACTGCGCGACCGCTGAGTGTCAACTCTCCGGGCGGCGACTCGGCGCTCTACACCATCGACACTAACAAGTGCACTGTGGTGCCCGCTGAGGTACGAACTAGTCATCAGATCATTCGATCCATGAAGACACACCCTGGTCGCACCTACGTCGTGGACAAGCTAGTAGCGCCGTAGCCGCACGGAAAACGCAACGCAACGGAACTGCGCGACCGCTGAGTGTCAACTCTCCGGGCGGCGACTCGGCGCTCTACACCATCGACACTAACAAGTGCACTGTGGTGCCCGCTGAGGTACGAACTAGTCATCAGATCATTCGATCCATGAAGACACACCCTGGTCGCACCTACGTCGTAGACAAGCTAGTAGCGCCGTAGCCGCACGGAAAACGCAACGCAACGGAACTGCGCGACCGCTGAGTGTCAACTCTCCGGGCGGCGACTCGGCGCTCTACACCATCGACACTAACAAGTGCACTGTGGTGCCCGCTGAGGTACGAACTAGTCATCAGATCATTCGATCCATGAAGACACACCCTGGTCGCACCTACGTCGTAGACAAGCTAGTAGCGCCGTAGCCGCACGGAAAACGCAACGCAACGGAACTGCGCGACCGCTGAGTGTCAACTCTCCGGGCGGCGACTCGGCGCTCTACACCATCGACACTAACAAGTGCACTGTGGTGCCCGCTGAGGTACGAACTAGTCATCAGATCATTCGATCCATGAAGACACACCCTGGTCGCACCTACGTCGTAGACAAGCTAGTAGCGCCGTAGCCGCACGGAAAACGCAACGCAACGGAACTGCGCGACCGCTGAGTGTCAACTCTCCGGGCGGCGACTCGGCGCTCTACACCATCGACACTAACAAGTGCACTGTGGTGCCCGCTGAGGTACGAACTAGTCATCAGATCATTCGATCCATGAAGACACACCCTGGTCGCACCTACGTCGTAGACAAGCTAGTAGCGCCGTAGCCGCACGGAAAACGCAACGCAACGGAACTGCGCGACCGCTGAGTGTCAACTCTCCGGGCGGCGACTCGGCGCTCTACACCATCGACACTAACAAGTGCACTGTGGTGCCCGCTGAGGTACGAACTAGTCATCAGATCATTCGATCCATGAAGACACACCCTGGTCGCACCTACGTCGTGGACAAGCTAGTAGCGCCGTAGCCGCACGGAAAACGCAACGCAACGGAACTGCGCGACCGCTGAGTGTCAACTCTCCGGGCGGCGACTCGGCGCTCTACACCATCGACACTAACAAGTGCACTGTGGTGCCCGCTGAGGTACGAACTAGTCATCAGATCATTCGATCCATGAAGACACACCCTGGTCGCACCTACGTCGTAGACAAGCTAGTAGCGCCGTAGCCGCACGGAAAACGCAACGCAACGGAACTGCGCGACCGCTGAGTGTCAACTCTCCGGGCGGCGACTCGGCGCTCTACACCATCGACACTAACAAGTGCACTGTGGTGCCCGCTGAGGTACGAACTAGTCATCAGATCATTCGATCCATGAAGACACACCCTGGTCGCACCTACGTCGTAGACAAGCTAGTAGCGCCGTAGCCGCACGGAAAACGCAACGCAACGGAACTGCGCGACCGCTGAGTGTCAACTCTCCGGGCGGCGACTCGGCGCTCTACACCATCGACACTAACAAGTGCACTGTGGTGCCCGCTGAGGTACGAACTAGTCATCAGATCATTCGATCCATGAAGACACACCCTGGTCGCACCTACGTCGTAGACAAGCTAGTAGCGCCGTAGCCGCACGGAAAACGCAACGCAACGGAACTGCGCGACCGCTGAGTGTCAACTCTCCGGGCGGCGACTCGGCGCTCTACACCATCGACACTAACAAGTGCACTGTGGTGCCCGCTGAGGTACGAACTAGTCATCAGATCATTCGATCCATGAAGACACACCCTGGTCGCACCTACGTCGTAG
Source organism: Epinotia brunnichana (assembly GCA_963854355.1). Classification (NCBI taxonomy): domain Eukaryota; kingdom Metazoa; phylum Arthropoda; class Insecta; order Lepidoptera; family Tortricidae; genus Epinotia; species Epinotia brunnichana. Next base: position 18,315,573 of record OY977944.1, read on the forward strand.
ACAAGCTAGTAGCGCCGTAGCCGCACGGAAAACGCAACGCAACGGAACTGCGCGACCGCTGAGTGTCAACTCTCCGGGCGGCGACTCGGCGCTCTACACCATCGACACTAACAAGTGCACTGTGGTGCCCGCTGAGGTACGAACTAGTCATCAGATCATTCGATCCATGAAGACACACCCTGGTCGCACCTACGTCGTAGACAAGCTAGTAGCGCCGTAGCCGCACGGAAAACGCAACGCAACGGAACTGCGCGACCGCTGAGTGTCAACTCTCCGGGCGGCGACTCGGCGCTCTACACCATCGACACTAACAAGTGCACTGTGGTGCCCGCTGAGGTACGAACTAGTCATCAGATCATTCGATCCATGAAGACACACCCTGGTCGCACCTACGTCGTAGACAAGCTAGTAGCGCCGTAGCCGCACGGAAAACGCAACGCAACGGAACTGCGCGACCGCTGAGTGTCAACTCTCCGGGCGGCGACTCGGCGCTCTACACCATCGACACTAACAAGTGCACTGTGGTGCCCGCTGAGGTACGAACTAGTCATCAGATCATTCGATCCATGAAGACACACCCTGGTCGCACCTACGTCGTAGACAAGCTAGTAGCGCCGTAGCCGCACGGAAAACGCAACGCAACGGAACTGCGCGACCGCTGAGTGTCAACTCTCCGGGCGGCGACTCGGCGCTCTACACCATCGACACTAACAAGTGCACTGTGGTGCCCGCTGAGGTACGAACTAGTCATCAGATCATTCGATCCATGAAGACACACCCTGGTCGCACCTACGTCGTAGACAAGCTAGTAGCGCCGTAGCCGCACGGAAAACGCAACGCAACGGAACTGCGCGACCGCTGAGTGTCAACTCTCCGGGCGGCGACTCGGCGCTCTACACCATCGACACTAACAAGTGCACTGTGGTGCCCGCTGAGGTACGAACTAGTCATCAGATCATTCGATCCATGAAGACACACCCTGGTCGCACCTACGTCGTAGACAAGCTAGTAGCGCCGTAGCCGCACGGAAAACGCAACGCAACGGAACTGCGCGACCGCTGAGTGTCAACTCTCCGGGCGGCGACTCGGCGCTCTACACCATCGACACTAACAAGTGCACTGTGGTGCCCGCTGAGGTACGAACTAGTCATCAGATCATTCGATCCATGAAGACACACCCTGGTCGCACCTACGTCGTAGACAAGCTAGTAGCGCCGTAGCCGCACGGAAAACGCAACGCAACGGAACTGCGCGACCGCTGAGTGTCAACTCTCCGGGCGGCGACTCGGCGCTCTACACCATCGACACTAACAAGTGCACTGTGGTGCCCGCTGAGGTACGAACTAGTCATCAGATCATTCGATCCATGAAGACACACCCTGGTCGCACCTACGTCGTAGACAAGCTAGTAGCGCCGTAGCCGCACGGAAAACGCAACGCAACGGAACTGCGCGACCGCTGAGTGTCAACTCTCCGGGCGGCGACTCGGCGCTCTACACCATCGACACTAACAAGTGCACTGTGGTGCCCGCTGAGGTACGAACTAGTCATCAGATCATTCGATCCATGAAGACACACCCTGGTCGCACCTACGTCGTAGACAAGCTAGTAGCGCCGTAGCCGCACGGAAAACGCAACGCAACGGAACGGTGCGGTCCCTGAGCGTCAACTCTCCGGGCGGCGACTCGGCGCTCTAAAATCTTCTTCTTTCTTTCCCTTGTCCTGTTCCCATTATTTGGGGTCGGCTCTCCTAGTTATGTTTCGCCAGGATTTTCGGTCCTGGGTCGTCTCTGATTGGATTTGGGCTTCTTGCATATCCCTCCTTACAGTAGCCATCCATGTCAGTCGGGGTCTTCCTCGTCTCTTAGGCGGAGGGACAATATCTAGCACCTTTCGAGTCATGTGTTCAGGTTCTCGGCGCATAACATGCCCGTACCATCTCAGTCGTCCCTCAGTTATCTTTTCGGGAATAGGTCTTACTTTAAAACTACCACGGATATAGATGTTACGGACACGGTCCAGCAGGGTGACACCACCGGCCCAGCGCAGCATCCTCATTTCAGCAGCATGTAATTTGTCTTCTTGTTGTTTCTTAAGAGGCCAGCACTCGGCGCCATACACCATGGCTGGACGGACAGCTGATTTATAGACCATTCCTTTGACCGGTACCGGCATTCTTTGATCGCATAAAACCCCAGTTAGCTCTTTCCACTTCATCCAACCCGTGTTTATTCTGTGGATGACATCAGCATCAATAGTCCCGTCATTGGAAATTACTGAGCCGAGGTATTTGAAGCTGCTAATTTGGTTTAATGGTGTTCCTTGGAGAGAGATGGTATGTAAATCTCGGCTACCGCTAAAGTTACAATGCAGGTATTCGGTCTTCTGGCGGCTTATCCGTAGGCCTACGTCCTCCAAGGCAACTCTCCATTCCTCCAACTTTTGCTGTAGGTCGTGCGCTTCCTCGCTGATGAGGACTATATCGTCCGCATAGAGCAGATTCCACGGCGGCGGTTGTTGCAATCTGGCAGTTACGTGATTCATTACTAAATTAAAAAGAAGGGGGCTCAGAGCTGACCCCTGGTGGACACCGACCTTCACTTCGAACTCATCACTCACTCCGGCTGGGCAGTGCACTCTGGTTGTGACACCGTCGTACATATCGTTAATAATATTGACGTAGTTCTCTGGTACGTTTTGTGCTTGTAGTGCCTGCCAGATTAGGTTCCTTGGGACCCTGTCGAAGGCTTTTTCTAGGTCTATAAACACCATGTGTAGATCAGCTCTGTTATCCCTGAACTTTTCCATTAGGATCCTGATGGTATGTATTGCGTCAGTGGTCGATCTTCCAGCGACGAAGCCACACTGGTTCTCTGTGACCTCAGTGAGCTGGAGTAGTCTTCTGCTGATAATACGCTCCCATATCTTGAACGTATGAGATAAAAGTTTTATGGCTCTATAATTTCCGCAGAGTCTAATATCACCCTTATTCTTGTAGAATGGGATCAGGTGACTTTTTCTCCATTCACTTGGTATACCTTCAATCAGGATCTTATTGAAGAGATTGGTCAGAAATACCACTCCTTTCGTGCCTAGCTTTTTCCATAGTTCAGCAGGTATACGGTCTGGTCCCGTAGCCTTGTTGTTAGCCATAGCCGTGATGGCTGCATGTACTTCTTCGGGTAGTATGCACGGGATTGGACCTGCTGAAGGGAGCGCTGGTTCTATTGGCACTTTGCTAGGGTATGTTTCGTTGAGTAGTTGTGTTACTCTTTCCATCTCATCTGGATCTTACCATCTCATCTCGGCGCTCTAAAATCGTCAAGAAAATTCAAATTGGCACCGACGCTATGAATAAAACAATCCTACAAGGAAGACACGTCCTTGTGGATTGAATGAACCAACACTTGGTGACACTGGGCGACCATTTGCCCTGCGAGGCAGCCTCGGCAACGTTGCTCGCTCTGGCTACCTCACAGGCTATTGATAAAACGGTTAAGTAAAGCAAATTAGTGAGTTCGAGGCTTGAGCAAGTGGATTGGTCCTGTAACACTCAGCCATTAACGTCTATGTAAAATATTCATATTGCAGATATCAGAGGACGAGTCTGGCGAGTCGTGCCATTCTGACGAGTATTTGACCGCGTCAGAGTACTCTGACGACGAAGACAAGATGGTCGACGCGAGTGACCGAGCGCTCGCGGAGCCCTTCATATACGGGTATTGTATATTTTCACCCTAGTTACTAATGTCACCGTAGTTACTGTTCACAGTCACCCCAATTAGGAATAGATAAAAAATTTAGAAGTGCCTAATTATTTGAATAATATAAACAGTTTCCTCACTTACGTTTTGGTTCAAGGATGGCTCATATTACATAAACATATCTTAAATAGTTGTGGTTAACTGACACTGTCAATGATATTGACAGTTGCAGCAGCTATATTTGTCATTGCCATTGTCAGTTTACCACAAATATTTAATTTTTTTGTTTGTAATATAAAACGGATCAAAGAAAGTGTCTTATTGCCATCCTTGACCCAAAACGTAAGTGAGGAATCTGTTAATATTTTTTTAATGATTTGAATGAATGAATGAATTAAATTTTTATTTCGTGTAACCATGGACACATGTTGTTAGTAGAATTTACAAAACTAGGGGGTTAGTAGTTACAGCTAAACTTACATTTAAAACAAAACAACACTGACAGGGGAGTGTAGTCCCTCGCAGTGCGACATGTAGGGACAGTCAACCCTGTCCGCTATCATGCGCAGAATGCTGTTGGGACTGCGGCGCACCCTGCGCACCAGGGATGCTGCGCGCGTGCGCATGCTCGTATAAAAACAGTCCACACGCGCCGCCGCGAACATCCCTGATGCGCTACAGAAACGACGCAGTCCCATCAACACCCGGAACGCATTATTATACTGGACCCTAAGGGCCCCATATGCCCGTTGCGTATACTGCTCCCACAGATTGCAGGTATAGAGGGAGGTGCAAAACGCCCTAAACAGTGTTTTGACTTAACTGAAAATTCTTGAACTTTTTTCTGGTGCTAAGGAAGGTTATTCCTGTCACTAACATTTTCATCCATTCCCCATTACTTTTATGTGGACCCAGATTCATCCAGTGGTGGCTGCAAGCAAAAGCGGTCGTCATCTTTGTTACAGGGCGGTCGCTGGCTCCGTTATATATGTTAACATCACACCTTCCCTACAAACTTTTATATCATTGCCACCGAGCATATTCGCCTCTTCGTCACAAATAACCGATCTCGCGTAATATTTTTCTATTTGTTATAGCCCTGTTAATATCTCAATGCAAACACTGGCGTTATGACAGGGATATAACCCGAGCATAACGTGATAGTCACACCAATTGCTTAATAACCCGTTTTATCATCACAGAGTTTTATTGAAAAATAAAACTCGAAAGTATCCCAGAGGCTCTAGTATAAGTTTTATTCATGCAATACGTTTTCGAACGCGTTTGCGTTTAGTCTCAATTTATATGGCAACGCGAACAGCGCCTCTGGTGGTAACTATTAGGAACTACGCGTTGCCATACACATTGAAACTAAACGCAAACGCGTTCGAAAACGTATATGTTTCGATAAAACTTATACTAGAGCCTCAGATGCACTACAAATTCTTAGCTTTATACATTTCACTCATTGTATCAATTTAATTATTTTACGTCATACCTGGCCATAAAGTAGGAATTACCGCACGCTATGCGTGCGGAAAACCCCACTTCCTGGCCAGATAGAGACGTAAAATTTTGTACTCACCACGGGCGGTAATAAAGAAAGCCTCAGAGCGCATATTTATCGCCCTTGCCTTCGGCTCGGGCGTCAAATACCTGCGATCTGAGGCATTCTTTGTTTAACCGCCCTAGGTAAGTAATGTACTATTAATGTGTTTAATGATATTAACAGTCTTGACATTGGAGCTTATTACATTGTAATAGGCAAGATGCAATATTTTCATTTTTGCTTTCATTTGAAACGATTGCATGTAGAATAGACTACGAGTGTAATTTTTTTTTTAAATACTATAACTTATAGTCAAAAATTTCTGTTACAAACTGACAACTTTGCGCCTAAACGGATCTACAGTTCCTGTGACGTCACTCGTGTTTGTCACTCGCCATAATTTACGACCATGTCGACACTAACTTTTGGAAGGTATCTAGAGTCTGCTTTAATGAAGCCTACGATGCATTTTTATTCGAAATTCTTCCCTTTCTATTTTTCACTTTACAGTGATAACCTTTCATTGGTTGTTATCAAGTTGTCATTTTCACGCTTTTCCACGCTTGCCAAGCTTCGACAAACTTCCACAAGCACAAGCGTGTGAACAGGGGTGTATGGCTTGGCTTGGCTTGGTTTGCAATAGCTTGCGCCGATCCGGACTAGTGTCGGTTTTTGAACACAGATCAAAGGAAGTTTGCGGCAAGCGCTTGCGACGTATTTACGCGTTGGTGCGTGTTTAGTAGCCAATGTGATCTCGCGGCCAGCGCATGTATATTGTATTGTTTTGTTCTAGTTCCTAGTGTTTTGTTTGTTTGTTCTGTGTTAGTTCAAAATGAGTGGCTGGTCGAACGATGATAGTTTATCGTTTCTGGAATATTACCAGAGCGAACCGTCTATCTGGAATCCCAAAGACGTTAATCACACCTGTACCTTTGCTTTTGTCACATACGTTTTTCAGTAATAAATCTTGACTGGCCTTTTTAAATACAGTGGAATCCGTTTATAATGAATGACATCGAAGGGAATTGACAATAATAATAAGCGGACGTCATACAAAGCGTTTAGCGAAAAAAAAATTTTTTTTAGGTAAACACTTGTCTTATTTTAATGGAGTTAGGCGGCCTTTACACCTGTAAGTTACTTACGTAAGTTCAGTACAAATATTGCTTACAGACGACTTACGTGAGCAGTATTTGTACTGAACTTACGTAAGTATCTTACAAGTGTACAACAGGCCTTGTAGCATATAAAATCAAAATAAAAATTGCACGTAATAAGTACGATACATGTAGGTATGGACATAATATGTATATTATGTATGTATGTTATTATTAGTATGTAGATTTTTTTTTTTAATGAGGAAACCTGTAATTTTGATCTGCTTTTGTTTTTTCATTTTATTGTAATAAAAGTCTCTGCCGACAGCCGACAATTTCGATGTCCGCCATGCTTGCGTGTATGTAGCACACTGACGCATTCACAAGCATGTAAACGGCTTCCAAATGCCAAACGGGATTTGTGGACGCTTGGGGCTTGTGGACGCATGTCAAGCCTTGGCAAGCGTGTAAACCCGGCATAACAGGAGTGACGTCACCAATCGCTGATCGGTGGATAAAAACACGTTCCGTTTCACATTACTTCAAATCGTGATTATTGTTTGAAATTAGCATAAACTAAAGTAAAAACGTATCAATAGTAATTATGTTATGGTTTTTCAACATTTTGAGCACAAAATAATGGTAAATATTAAAGCTGCATCTTCCCTATTAGGTATATAAATTTAAACAAAAAGCGGCCAAGTGCGAGTCGGACTCGCACATGAAGGGTTCCGTTACATAAATTGCTTTTTACGATATATGACGTATTAAAAAAAAACTACTTCATAGATCTCGTTCAAACCAATTTTTGTTGGTAGTTTGGTACATCATATATTTTTTTCAGTTTTATCATTCTCTTATTTTAGAAGTTACAGGGGGGGGGGACACACATTTTACCACTTAGCTGTCTCTCGCGCAAACTATTCAGTTTAGAAAAAAATGATGTTAGAAACCTCCATATTATTTTTAAAGACCTATCCATAGATACCCCACACGTATGGGTTTGATGAAAAAAAAATTTTTGAGTTTCAGTTCTGAGTATGGGGACCCCTAAAATTTAATATTTTTTAAATTTTTGGGGACCCCTAACATTTAATATTTTTTAAATTTTTGTGTGAAAATCTTAATGCGGTTCACAGAATACATTTACTTACCAAGTTTCAACAGTATAGCTCTTATAGTTTCGGAAAAAAGTGGCTGTGACATACGGACGGACAGACAGACAGACAGACGGACGGACATGACGAATCTATAAGGGTTCCGTTTTTTGCCATTTGGCTACGGAACCCTAAAAACGATTGTATATAAATTTGCGTGCCTACTTTTATAAGGTATTGACATTATATATTGACATTATTTACCATTTACTTCACCATCTTTATACGTACATAATGTTAAGCAAATAAACAAATTTCATTTCACCATTAACCCCCCTTTTAACACTGCAGAGAGGAGCCGACCAAGATGGACCGACTAGTGTTCGACGCATTAGCCCCGTGCAGCCTCTGTGCCGATACCTACCCGAATGTATACCGCTGGCGACACACTGTCGCGCTCTACTCGCCCACTGAGAGAGACAAGTCAGTATGCCTATAGTGAATAAGTAAGGTGCATAATATAATCAACATACATCAACTATTATTAAATAAATGTAAGACTGAACTAACTGCATGGCTAAAGCAACTAAGCTATGATGATACGGAGTCTCTACTGTATCATACTAATTATTGACTGAACTCAAATCACCCACACTCACACACACACACATACACACACTTACCTTTAATATAGTATTTGTATTATTTTTCACTTAAATTAGGCTAAAACCCTAATTATACAACATAAGCACCTATAAGGTGTTACTTACTAGTTAAAAATAAACTAAGCTAAGATTAACCTCTAGAATCTAGATGTAAGTTTCCTGCCTACTTACCAGCTATGGAAGAGCGGGGCATCCTAACACAGGTATACTTACCTAAAAGGAAGTCCCAATCACTGCAGGCATTGTAAAGTGTTTTTTAAAAAAGGAAATAAACAATTTTTTTTTTTTTTTTTTTTTTAATAAGTGTCTGACAAAAATGGCATTTTTGGTACAATCAGCGTCAAATAGTTAGTAGCAGCCAAAGTAGTCAAATAGTTCGGTACACCATATATTTAGTATGGTGTACCGAACTATTTGGCCACTTTGACTGCTACTAACTATTTAACGCTGACTGTACAAGCTTTTATTGTCAACTGTACTTTTCTATATACCGTCATCTACTACTCGTGGCGACGATCGAGCCCAAACTCAACGGCGGGGTTACGTCGGTTAAGTACTGAATTCCCATGGCCACCTTCTGCCTCCATCATCGGAAAAACGGAACATTTATACGATCACACGTGTGTCTGTGTCTTTCCGTCCGCCTGACGCAGCCAATTTGCTCCGAAAGTACTATCGAAATATATCGTGTGACATATCAAATGAAAGGGTACATTATAAAGATCGCAAAAATATTTTTTACATAATTTTAAGATAAACAGTTTTGAAGTCATTTAAGGAAATAGGCGAAAATTGACCATTTCCACCCCCCCCCCCCCCCCTTCTTTATCTCCTATAGTAATGGGTCTAAAAATTTGAAAAAAAAAAACAGAAAATAGTTTGTCTTTACCTATAGATTGCAGGAAAACCTATAAAAGTCTATGGTATTTAAAGTAACACCGTTTAACCAGTACGAATATTTATGGTTCGCTGAATGGCCGAATAATTTAAATTTAAAAAAAGGCATAGAAACGGTAAATGAAAGAGTTAAGAATTAAATTATACCTTTTTAAAAAGAGCATATTCTATTATTTACTTCAGTCATACTTATCTTGGCGATAAAGTGTGAAGTTTTTGAGAAAACTAAACATACAGCTGAAAAAATTATTAAAAACGTGCGTCTTTGGTGGCAGATTGCGCTGAAACTATAAGTGATATCGCTTTTGTATGTATTAAAGGTTTTTAGTAAATTTATGAAGGGTTATTTAGTTCTTACACACTTTTTATATATAGTGTACGGTTTTCTTTTAAAACGGAAAATACCGCGCTTTAATTTCTCCATTAATTTTGCCAAATTTTCCATACATATAATGTGTTGTTCTGGACACGAACGAAGAAATAAAAACTGAATTGTGTTGCTCTGTAAAGAGAAAACTTTTTTTATTAATAACGAGTTTACAGCTACAATTTATCTAATTCTATGCTTATAGGATAAGTACAATTCTTACCTGTAAAGAGAAACAACATTTGAAGCTATTATTTCTCCAATTCCTTAATATTCATAATCTTATTTAATTTTTAGATGCACTTTCGTGACATTGCAATTTCCATCCAACTGATCTGTCACCTGTCAATGTTCGCCACAGTTCAGAGCGGACCAAACGGCATCCTTAAAACTATTGCGCAGCAAAGTTAAATGAAGTGTGTAGAGACTAACTTCATTTTACATCTCCCCCCCACAATTTTTTTTTTTTTTTTTTTTTTTTTTTTTTAATACTTACATGTGCTTATGAAATATTTTCTTTTTCACATATTCTGCATGGCCGGTCTCCTCCATTCTTTTCCTTAGTCTTGTTATCAAATACGAGCGTTCTCTTTTCCCATATTTTCTTTTCCACCATATGTTCTAAACCTCTAATACTGTTAAATAAATCCTCCGTCTCCTTTAGGGCATTCCGGTCAATTCTATCGGCTACAAAATTTGGCAACCCCGTAGCAATAAGATCAATCAAAGTAGACTTATCCATGCACTTATTTATCTCCAACAGAAGTCTCTCCTTCTTAATAGCATATTCCAGTAACGAGCCTTGCTTATATTTGAATAAAAAAGCATACCTGACCGGTGACCACCCTTTGTCTGCATAGGTTTCACAGAAGATCCTTTTCCACATTGACCACTCTGAGTTTACGGTATGTTTTATCAACATGGAGCTGTACCAGTCACAACATGAATCTTCCAGGAATAACTTCAGAACTTCGATACGCCTCATATCGTCTTCTATACCAAAACGAGTACATTCCATTTCAAAAGTGGTCATCCATTGTGCTGCATTTGAAGTTTTCCTAGTGAATTTTTCGATCACAAACTTTTCAGTTAAATTTCCCAAATTCTTAGGCACATCCTTCTGCTTCTCAGCAAAACTTTCCAAGATTCTTGTCAGTGCTTCTTCTGAAATTCCAGCAGCTGCAGGCTGTTCCTGTTTTTTTGGTGCTATCTCTTCCAGTAAAAATCCCTTAAACTGAATATTTCCGTCCTCATCTACATACATTTTATTTATCTCGGGAGTTATTGAGATCCAAACCTTCCTTCTGTCATGCCTCTTTTGTAATGTAACTTTAACTTTTTGAAAAGCCTGTGTTTTTACAATTGTCTCGTGCAATTGCACTGGTTGGAGATGTTCGGGGAACACGAAGATAATGTTATCTGCGTCCGTAATTGAAGTCACACAGATTATATTCGATTTTGGATCCTCAGCCGGTTTTACTACAAATTCAAATCGTAATCTTTCCATCTTCCTTATAACAGCTGAATAATGTTGTTTTATAATGTGTTGTTCTGGACACGAACGAAGAAATAAAAACTGAATTGTGTTGCTCTGTAAAGAGAAAACTTTTTTTATTAATAACGAGTTTACAGCTACAATTTATCTAATTCTATGCTTATAGGATAAGTACAATTCTTACCTGTAAAGAGAAACAACATTTGAAGCTATTATTTCTCCAATTCCTTAATATTCATAATCTTATTTAATTTTTAGATGCACTTTCGTGACATTGCAATTTCCATCCAACTGATCTGTCACCTGTCAATGTTCGCCACAGTTCAGAGCGGACCAAACGGCATCCTTAAAACTATTGCGCAGCAAATTTAAATGAAGTGTGTAGAGACTAACTTCATTTTACATACATTTGATCTAGTTTTCTTGACCTACAAAATCGTTGATGACAGGTCTTTGCATTTTTATGAATTGATTAAAATAAAACGTTGGAATTATACTTCATAATATATTTGATCATTTGCAAATTGAATTTTACAAAAAGCACTTGGGATCGTAAATATATGATCGGATTGATTTCGTCTAGCTAGATGATCCTTCAGGAATAAGCCTTCAGGAGATAACAGGAAACTTATAATTAAGTTGTTTTATGATAATAATAAAAAAAGAAAAAAAAGAGCGCCCCGACACGGGCTTTTTATAAAGTCGACATGACGTCTCAGTAAATAAGTGTGTAATTAGTTCTGAATGCAACTGTTAGCAAATACCTGCACGGACTAAACGCAGACCACCTAGTGACATCTATCACTGCTTGATGTTTCCTTGATAATTTAACATAGTAGTCCAACTATTAGCCACTAGGTGGCGTTATCGTAAACAGACATCGATTGGTAGTGTCTACATTAACATTAATGGTGCTGCATGGCCTGCATGTTCTTAAATCTACTACATGTTGTGGTGTTGCTTTGCTCAACATGCTGCAGAGAGTGAATCTCCGACATACATATTCGCTTGAGAAAGACGAATGCGTTCATTACGCAATCTTATAAGCTCTAGAGGTCGTAGTATCAGATAGTCAAACCAAGTAGTCCGCTCATCGTAGAACATCTAAACTCTAACGCGATATGGCGAAATCTAATCTAAGAAAAGTTGCTTTCGCTACAGAGGAATTACTGTCGTAGAATACTAGGAGGGATTATAAGTGTTATCTTTCATGTACAGATGGGCAGCCCAACTCCACATTGATAACAGCGTGGCGTTGGTGACATCCTTCTCCATCTCAAGTCCCGTGCGGCCCGCGCCGCCCGCAGCGTTAACGCCGCGTGTCCGCGCGCGCTGCAGCACGCCCAACCCCCGCCCCGACACGCACGAGGACCGCTCCGTGCCGCTACAGGTCAGTACAAGTACAACATCCATCAAGTCCCGTGCGGCCCGCGCCGCCCGCAGCGTTAACGCCGCGTGTCCGCGCGCGCTGCAGCACGCCCAACCCCCGCCCCGACACGCACGAGGACCGCTCCGTGCCGCTACAGGTCAGTACAAGTACAACATCCATCAAGTCCCGTGCGGCCCGCGCCGCCCGCAGCGTTAACGCCGCGTGTCCGCGCGCGCTGCAGCACGCCCAACCCCCGCCCCGACACGCACGAGGACCGCTCCGTGCCGCTACAGGTCAGTACAAGTACAACATCCATCAAGTCCCGTGCGGCCCGCGCCGCCCGCAGCGTTAACGCCGCGTGTCCGCGCGCGCTGCAGCACGCCCAACCCCCGCCCCGACACGCACGAGGACCGCTCCGTGCCGCTACAGGTCAGTACAAGTACAACATCCATCAAGTCCCGTGCGGCCCGCGCCGCCCGCAGCGTTAACGCCGCGTGTCCGCGCGCGCTGCAGCACGCCCAACCCCCGCCCCGACACGCACGAGGACCGCTCCGTGCCGCTACAGGTCAGTACAAGTACAACATCCATCAAGTCCCGTGCGGCCCGCGCCGCCCGCAGCGTTAACGCCGCGTGTCCGCGCGCGCTGCAGCACGCCCAACCCCCGCCCCGACACGCACGAGGACCGCTCCGTGCCGCTACAGGTCAGTACAAGTACAACATCCATCAAGTCCCGTGCGGCCCGCGCCGCCCGCAGCGTTAACGCCGCGTGTCCGCGCGCGCTGCAGCACGCCCAACCCCCGCCCCGACACGCACGAGGACCGCTCCGTGCCGCTACAGGTCAGTACAAGTACAACATCCATCAAGTCCCGTGCGGCCCGCGCCGCCCGCAGCGTTAACGCCGCGTGTCCGCGCGCGCTGCAGCACGCCCAACCCCCGCCCCGACACGCACGAGGACCGCTCCGTGCCGCTACAGGTCAGTACAAGTACAACATCCATCAAGTCCCGTGCGGCCCGCGCCGCCCGCAGCGTTAACGCCGCGTGTCCGCGCGCGCTGCAGCACGCCCAACCCCCGCCCCGACACGCACGAGGACCGCTCCGTGCCGCTACAGGTCAGTACAAGTACAACATCCATCAAGTCCCGTGCGGCCCGCGCCGCCCGCAGCGTTAACGCCGCGTGTCCGCGCGCGCTGCAGCACGCCCAACCCCCGCCCCGACACGCACGAGGACCGCTCCGTGCCGCTACAGGTCAGTACAAGTACAACATCCATCAAGTCCCGTGCGGCCCGCGCCGCCCGCAGCGTTAACGCCGCGTGTCCGCGCGCGCTGCAGCACGCCCAACCCCCGCCCCGACACGCACGAGGACCGCTCCGTGCCGCTACAGGTCAGTACAAGTACAACATCCATCAAGTCCCGTGCGGCCCGCGCCGCCCGCAGCGTTAACGCCGCGTGTCCGCGCGCGCTGCAGCACGCCCAACCCCCGCCCCGACACGCACGAGGACCGCTCCGTGCCGCTACAGGTCAGTACAAGTACAACATCCATCAAGTCCCGTGCGGCCCGCGCCGCCCGCAGCGTTAACGCCGCGTGTCCGCGCGCGCTGCAGCACGCCCAACCCCCGCCCCGACACGCACGAGGACCGCTCCGTGCCGCTACAGGTCAGTACAAGTACAACATCCATCAAGTCCCGTGCGGCCCGCGCCGCCCGCAGCGTTAACGCCGCGTGTCCGCGCGCGCTGCAGCACGCCCAACCCCCGCCCCGACACGCACGAGGACCGCGCCGTGCCGCTACAGGTCAGTACAAGTACAACATCCATCAAGTCCCGTGCGGCCCGCGCCGCCCGCAGCGTTAACGCCGCGTGTCCGCGCGCGCTGCAGCACGCCCAACCCCCGCCCCGACACGCACGAGGACCGCGCCGTGCCGCTACAGGTCAGTACAAGTACAACATCCATCAAGTTCCGTGCGGCCCGCGCCGCCCGCAGCGTTAACGCCGCGTGTCCGCGCGCGCTGCAGCACGCCCAACCCCCGCCCCGACACGCACGAGGACCGCTCCGTGCCGCTACAGGTCAGTACAAGTACAACATCCATCAAGTCCCGTGCGGCCCGCGCCGCCCGCAGCGTTAACGCCGCGTGTCCGCGCGCGCTGCAGCACGCCCAACCCCCGCCCCGACACGCACGAGGACCGCTCCGTGCCGCTACAGGTCAGTACAAGTACAACATCCATCAAGTCCCGTGCGGCCCGCGCCGCCCGCAGCGTTAACGCCGCGTGTCCGCGCGCGCTGCAGCACGCCCAACCCCCGCCCCGACACGCACGAGGACCGCTCCGTGCCGCTACAGGTCAGTACAAGTACAACATCCATCAAGTCCCGTGCGGCCCGCGCCGCCCGCAGCGTTAACGCCGCGTGTCCGCGCGCGCTGCAGCACGCCCAACCCCCGCCCCGACACGCACGAGGACCGCTCCGTGCCGCTACAGGTCAGTACAAGTACAACATCCATCAAGTCCCGTGCGGCCCGCGCCGCCCGCAGCGTTAACGCCGCGTGTCCGCGCGCGCTGCAGCACGCCCAACCCCCGCCCCGACACGCACGAGGACCGCTCCGTGCCGCTACAGGTCAGTACAAGTACAACATCCATCAAGTCCCGTGCGGCCCGCGCCGCCCGCAGCGTTAACGCCGCGTGTCCGCGCGCGCTGCAGCACGCCCAACCCCCGCCCCGACACGCACGAGGACCGCTCCGTGCCGCTACAGGTCAGTACAAGTACAACATCCATCAAGTCCCGTGCGGCCCGCGCCGCCCGCAGCGTTAACGCCGCGTGTCCGCGCGCGCTGCAGCACGCCCAACCCCCGCCCCGACACGCACGAGGACCGCTCCGTGCCGCTACAGGTCAGTACAAGTACAACATCCATCAAGTCCCGTGCGGCCCGCGCCGCCCGCAGCGTTAACGCCGCGTGTCCGCGCGCGCTGCAGCACGCCCAACCCCCGCCCCGACACGCACGAGGACCGCTCCGTGCCGCTACAGGTCAGTACAAGTACAACATCCATCAAGTCCCGTGCGGCCCGCGCCGCCCGCAGCGTTAACGCCGCGTGTCCGCGCGCGCTGCAGCACGCCCAACCCCCGCCCCGACACGCACGAGGACCGCGCCGTGCCGCTACAGGTCAGTACAAGTACAACATCCATCAAGTCCCGTGCGGCCCGCGCCGCCCGCAGCGTTAACGCCGCGTGTCCGCGCGCGCTGCAGCACGCCCAACCCCCGCCCCGACACGCACGAGGACCGCTCCGTGCCGCTACAGGTCAGTACAAGTACAACATCCATCAAGTCCCGTGCGGCCCGCGCCGCCCGCAGCGTTAACGCCGCGTGTCCGCGCGCGCTGCAGCACGCCCAACCCCCGCCCCGACACGCACGAGGACCGCTCCGTGCCGCTACAGGTCAGTACAAGTACAACATCCATCAAGTCCCGTGCGGCCCGCGCCGCCCGCAGCGTTAACGCCGCGTGTCCGCGCGCGCTGCAGCACGCCCAACCCCCGCCCCGACACGCACGAGGACCGCTCCGTGCCGCTACAGGTCAGTACAAGTACAACATCCATCAAGTCCCGTGCGGCCCGCGCCGCCCGCAGCGTTAACGCCGCGTGTCCGCGCGCGCTGCAGCACGCCCAACCCCCGCCCCGACACGCACGAGGACCGCTCCGTGCCGCTACAGGTCAGTACAAGTACAACATCCATCAAGTCCCGTGCGGCCCGCGCCGCCCGCAGCGTTAACGCCGCGTGTCCGCGCGCGCTGCAGCACGCCCAACCCCCGCCCCGACACGCACGAGGACCGCTCCGTGCCGCTACAGGTCAGTACAAGTACAACATCCATCAAGTCCCGTGCGGCCCGCGCCGCCCGCAGCGTTAACGCCGCGTGTCCGCGCGCGCTGCAGCACGCCCAACCCCCGCCCCGACACGCACGAGGACCGCTCCGTGCCGCTACAGGTCAGTACAAGTACAACATCCATCAAGTCCCGTGCGGCCCGCGCCGCCCGCAGCGTTAACGCCGCGTGTCCGCGCGCGCTGCAGCACGCCCAACCCCCGCCCCGACACGCACGAGGACCGCTCCGTGCCGCTACAGGTCAGTACAAGTACAACATCCATCAAGTCCCGTGCGGCCCGCGCCGCCCGCAGCGTTAACGCCGCGTGTCCGCGCGCGCTGCAGCACGCCCAACCCCCGCCCCGACACGCACGAGGACCGCTCCGTGCCGCTACAGGTCAGTACAAGTACAACATCCATCAAGTCCCGTGCGGCCCGCGCCGCCCGCAGCGTTAACGCCGCGTGTCCGCGCGCGCTGCAGCACGCCCAACCCCCGCCCCGACACGCACGAGGACCGCTCCGTGCCGCTACAGGTCAGTACAAGTACAACATCCATCAAGTCCCGTGCGGCCCGCGCCGCCCGCAGCGTTAACGCCGCGTGTCCGCGCGCGCTGCAGCACGCCCAACCCCCGCCCCGACACGCACGAGGACCGCTCCGTGCCGCTACAGGTCAGTACAAGTACAACATCCATCAAGTCCCGTGCGGCCCGCGCCGCCCGCAGCGTTAACGCCGCGTGTCCGCGCGCGCTGCAGCACGCCCAACCCCCGCCCCGACACGCACGAGAACCGCTCCGTGCCGCTACAGGTCAGTACAAGTACAACATCCATCAAGTCCCGTGCGGCCCGCGCCGCCCGCAGCGTTAACGCCGCGTGTCCGCGCGCGCTGCAGCACGCCCAACCCCCGCCCCGACACGCACGAGGACCGCTCCGTGCCGCTACAGGTCAGTACAAGTACAACATCCATCAAGTCCCGTGCGGCCCGCGCCGCCCGCAGCGTTAACGCCGCGTGTCCGCGCGCGCTGCAGCACGCCCAACCCCCGCCCCGACACGCACGAGGACCGCGCCGTGCCGCTACAGGTCAGTACAAGTACAACATCCATCAAGTCCCGTGCGGCCCGCGCCGCCCGCAGCGTTAACGCCGCGTGTCCGCGCGCGCTGCAGCACGCCCAACCCCCGCCCCGACACGCACGAGGACCGCTCCGTGCCGCTACAGGTCAGTACAAGTACAACATCCATCAAGTCCCGTGCGGCCCGCGCCGCCCGCAGCGTTAACGCCGCGTGTCCGCGCGCGCTGCAGCACGCCCAACCCCCGCCCCGACACGCACGAGGACCGCTCCGTGCCGCTACAGGTCAGTACAAGTACAACATCCATCAAGTCCCGTGCGGCCCGCGCCGCCCGCAGCGTTAACGCCGCGTGTCCGCGCGCGCTGCAGCACGCCCAACCCCCGCCCCGACACGCACGAGGACCGCTCCGTGCCGCTACAGGTCAGTACAAGTACAACATCCATCAAGTCCCGTGCGGCCCGCGCCGCCCGCAGCGTTAACGCCGCGTGTCCGCGCGCGCTGCAGCACGCCCAACCCCCGCCCCGACACGCACGAGGACCGCTCCGTGCCGCTACAGGTCAGTACAAGTACAACATCCATCAAGTCCCGTGCGGCCCGCGCCGCCCGCAGCGTTAACGCCGCGTGTCCGCGCGCGCTGCAGCACGCCCAACCCCCGCCCCGACACGCACGAGGACCGCTCCGTGCCGCTACAGGTCAGTACAAGTACAACATCCATCAAGTCCCGTGCGGCCCGCGCCGCCCGCAGCGTTAACGCCGCGTGTCCGCGCGCGCTGCAGCACGCCCAACCCCCGCCCCGACACGCACGAGGACCGCTCCGTGCCGCTACAGGTCAGTACAAGTACAACATCCATCAAGTCCCGTGCGGCCCGCGCCGCCCGCAGCGTTAACGCCGCGTGTCCGCGCGCGCTGCAGCACGCCCAACCCCCGCCCCGACACGCACGAGGACCGCTCCGTGCCGCTACAGGTCAGTACAAGTACAACATCCATCAAGTCCCGTGCGGCCCGCGCCGCCCGCAGCGTTAACGCCGCGTGTCCGCGCGCGCTGCAGCACGCCCAACCCCCGCCCCGACACGCACGAGGACCGCTCCGTGCCGCTACAGGGCAGTACAAGTACAACATCCATCAAGTCCCGTGCGGCCCGCGCCGCCCGCAGCGTTAACGCCGCGTGTCCGCGCGCGCTGCAGCACGCCCAACCCCCGCCCCGACACGCACGAGGACCGCTCCGTGCCGCTACAGGGCAGTACAAGTACAACATCCATCAAGTCCCGTGCGGCCCGCGCCGCCCGCAGCGTTAACGCCGCGTGTCCGCGCGCGCTGCAGCACGCCCAACCCCCGCCCCGACACGCACGAGGACCGCTCCGTGCCGCTACAGGGCAGTACAAGTACAACATCCATCAAGTCCCGTGCGGCCCGCGCCGCCCGCAGCGTTAACGCCGCGTGTCCGCGCGCGCTGCAGCACGCCCAACCCCCGCCCCGACACGCACGAGGACCGCTCCGTGCCGCTACAGGTCAGTACAAGTACAACATCCATCAAGTCCCGTGCGGCCCGCGCCGCCCGCAGCGTTAACGCCGCGTGTCCGCGCGCGCTGCAGCACGCCCAACCCCCGCCCCGACACGCACGAGGACCGCTCCGTGCCGCTACAGGTCAGTACAAGTACAACATCCATCAAGTCCCGTGCGGCCCGCGCCGCCCGCAGCGTTAACGCCGCGTGTCCGCGCGCGCTGCAGCACGCCCAACCCCCGCCCCGACACGCACGAGGACCGCTCCGTGCCGCTACAGGGCAGTACAAGTACAACATCCATCAAGTCCCGTGCGGCCCGCGCCGCCCGCAGCGTTAACGCCGCGTGTCCGCGCGCGCTGCAGCACGCCCAACCCCCGCCCCGACACGCACGAGGACCGCTCCGTGCCGCTACAGGTCAGTACAAGTACAACATCCATCAAGTCCCGTGCGGCCCGCGCCGCCCGCAGCGTTAACGCCGCGTGTCCGCGCGCGCTGCAGCACGCCCAACCCCCGCCCCGACACGCACGAGGACCGCTCCGTGCCGCTACAGGTCAGTACAAGTACAACATCCATCAAGTCCCGTGCGGCCCGCGCCGCCCGCAGCGTTAACGCCGCGTGTCCGCGCGCGCTGCAGCACGCCCAACCCCCGCCCCGACACGCACGAGGACCGCTCCGTGCCGCTACAGGTCAGTACAAGTACAACATCCATCAAGTCCCGTGCGGCCCGCGCCGCCCGCAGCGTTAACGCCGCGTGTCCGCGCGCGCTGCAGCACGCCCAACCCCCGCCCCGACACGCACGAGGACCGCTCCGTGCCGCTACAGGTCAGTACAAGTACAACATCCATCAAGTCCCGTGCGGCCCGCGCCGCCCGCAGCGTTAACGCCGCGTGTCCGCGCGCGCTGCAGCACGCCCAACCCCCGCCCCGACACGCACGAGGACCGCTCCGTGCCGCTACAGGTCAGTACAAGTACAACATCCATCAAGTCCCGTGCGGCCCGCGCCGCCCGCAGCGTTAACGCCGCGTGTCCGCGCGCGCTGCAGCACGCCCAACCCCCGCCCCGACACGCACGAGGACCGCTCCGTGCCGCTACAGGTCAGTACAAGTACAACATCCATCAAGTCCCGTGCGGCCCGCGCCGCCCGCAGCGTTAACGCCGCGTGTCCGCGCGCGCTGCAGCACGCCCAACCCCCGCCCCGACACGCACGAGGACCGCTCCGTGCCGCTACAGGTCAGTACAAGTACAACATCCATCAAGTCCCGTGCGGCCCGCGCCGCCCGCAGCGTTAACGCCGCGTGTCCGCGCGCGCTGCAGCACGCCCAACCCCCGCCCCGACACGCACGAGGACCGCTCCGTGCCGCTACAGGTCAGTACAAGTACAACATCCATCAAGTCCCGTGCGGCCCGCGCCGCCCGCAGCGTTAACGCCGCGTGTCCGCGCGCGCTGCAGCACGCCCAACCCCCGCCCCGACACGCACGAGGACCGCTCCGTGCCGCTACAGGTCAGTACAAGTACAACATCCATCAAGTCCCGTGCGGCCCGCGCCGCCCGCAGCGTTAACGCCGCGTGTCCGCGCGCGCTGCAGCACGCCCAACCCCCGCCCCGACACGCACGAGGACCGCTCCGTGCCGCTACAGGGCAGTACAAGTACAACATCCATCAAGTCCCGTGCGGCCCGCGCCGCCCGCAGCGTTAACGCCGCGTGTCCGCGCGCGCTGCAGCACGCCCAACCCCCGCCCCGACACGCACGAGGACCGCTCCGTGCCGCTACAGGTCAGTACAAGTACAACATCCATCAAGTCCCGTGCGGCCCGCGCCGCCCGCAGCGTTAACGCCGCGTGTCCGCGCGCGCTGCAGCACGCCCAACCCCCGCCCCGACACGCACGAGGACCGCTCCGTGCCGCTACAGGTCAGTACAAGTACAACATCCATCAAGTCCCGTGCGGCCCGCGCCGCCCGCAGCGTTAACGCCGCGTGTCCGCGCGCGCTGCAGCACGCCCAACCCCCGCCCCGACACGCACGAGGACCGCGCCGTGCCGCTACAGGTCAGTACAAGTACAGGTAACTAAACACAGTCTAACCACATACAGTCTGCAAGCTCTTGGGTACGCGAGCCAACGATGGGGGGGGAAGCGGGAGACGATGGAATTTAGATTAATTGAGTTTGCGCTTAAGCCTGGCCCCTCGGACACTCAGATATCGATTTTGAACGAAATCGGGCCGCATTTAATGAATTTCAAGATGGCGGCAGTTTTTTTTCGGGCCGCATTTAAAGAATTTCAAGATGGCGGCAGTTTTTTAACAATCCAAGCTCGGATTCATATTAAGAGGCCCCTCGGACCCTCAGATATCGATTTTGAACTAAATTTATATAACGTATATAATAACGTATTTAAAGAATATCATAATGGCGGCCACTGTTTGAAAATCCAACCTCGGATCCGTATAAAAAGCCACTCGGAACCTTAGTAACGATTTTTAAAAGAAAAAAAAATTCTAAACTTATATATTTCTAACTTAAGTGAGTGAGAGTGCTTATAAAATAACTACATACCTACTTATGAAATGCTTGAAAATGAATCAAGTAATTATAAATGAATGAATATCTCTCCAAAAATATTTTGGACAACCCTGACTCTTGAGCGGTTACGCTGAGCGGGTGCGTAAATTCGTAAGATGAATGAAGCTTGCCTACTGGCTGTAGTTCTTTATACTGTAATGCACTATGTCCAGCAAATCGTTGCTCAAGGGTCCAATTAATGTACCCAATAATCCGCGTCCTCTATATCTCTGTCTCTTTTTAACCCACGCATAAAAAGAGAAAGATTATTAGACCGTACGTTAACCGGACTCTTGTCCACCGCGCGATTACCACGAGACACTAGGATATCGGTTACGAATCTGGGTTAAATATCAGAAATAAATGAAAATGCCACTTATGCTCTAGTGCACAAAGTAAAATTGTTTTAAGGACTAAGATAATCGGGCCTAACAGCCACACACACAATAAAACTTCGTAGAATAAACTTGTCATTTGATTTGCTTTAATAAATTTCACATCTGTGTTTACCATTACTAAATTAATAAAACCAGATAAAATAGGAGTCCATTATTATTTTAAAACGTATTGAACCATTAAATTACTTGGCAGTATGAAGTACCTAAGTGTCGAAAATTAAAAATAAAAACTTTAAAAAGTTAAGTGACAGGAATGAGCTATTATTTTATTTTGCAATTATTTGTTATTTTCTTGCAATCGAAGTGAAAAGCAGTGTGTATAACTCGGGCATAAATTAGCTATTTAACCCCTCGACTTAACTATCCACCCTACACGTAACAGTCTTAAATAGCTCGTTTTATGCGCTTGTTGTACAATCTAGTATTTAACCCCCAGGTGTCGAACTGGCTACGAGTCACGGGCCCCAACTCTCCCCGGTCAGCGCTCGCGACCAAGAACCTCGGCCACAACGTCAGCTTCGGCTTCTGACAAGCGACGGGCTGACGGGACGGACGGACTCGCTACACTTGCTGGCTTAGGCCGGCCCTAGACCTACAACAACTTTGCGCAATATTTTTATAGCGCAATATAATCTTGTGTTTGTGCTTCAATACTAACCCTAAACCAATGATGTAATATAAAAAAATTGGTGGATATGTTATAAGCGCTCCAAAAGTGGCACACTAAAACCTTGTTAACTGACACGGCTTGTCATAGTTTCGCGTCGTCAATGGAAACGTTTGCTGTCAGAATTTGGTGGCCATTTTCAAACACGGAATTTCGTATGGATATCGTACAGATCCACCGCTTTTTTATATTACATCATTGCCCTAAACCCCTAAAGGGTCAAATACATTGCACAACTCATAAATTTGTACAATTTAATTGATCGTTAAGGGCCGGCCTTACACAGGGTGAGCAGACCGAATGGAGCGGTATGGGGGAGTATGAGACGGAGAGAGTCAAATATGTTCTAAACCATTGTGTTGATTTTAGAGTTAAGAAGAACCATGTTTAAAGATTTTGAGGGCAGAATCAACCATCAATTTTTTTATACGCCTAAAGAGGTCCTTGAACCCTATGGATGCTTGCAACTACAAGGGTGTCACATGAGTGTTGCCGAGTCTTTAAAAATGTATACACCCTGTCGTTTCTAAATATATATTGACGATCAAGAGACGGGTGTATTTCGTAATTCTATTTACGGAAAAGGAGCAGAATGTTTTCTGATCTCCAAAATCAATGTAATGGCATCTTAGAAAAAATATATATATATCTCATACAGTTTCAGACCTTGCCCATAGTGTAACCCATTTGGATTACTCATCACTCAATCCTTAACCTTTTTGGACGCCATACCTAACGTACGAAAGGGCATGTCCATATATTACGTTATCGTTTTGTGTCGATTTTTGACCCCCCCTATGATCAACCTGTTAATTCCTTGAATTGACCCTCCCCGCCTAGTAAAATGATTACCGTCATCCAAAGGTCAGACCCCCCCCCTCCCTCTATTTTAATATGGCGTAATATATGGACACCCCCAAAGTGCCAACTACACGCCGACTTTTTTCCGTAAGAATGTGATTTTGAACCTTACATGCATAGACTTAGACAGCGTTCGCCATAACACGTATAGTCGTTCTTGGCGCCGTGGGCACGAAAAAATGCAACACGTAGGTGTTTTTGGCGTCCAATGGGTTAAAAGTAGACTTGAAACTTATTTTATTCATAAAATGACTCATTTATTGGCGTCCATATTTTCTTTTCTACTCTTTTTGTTACCATAATTGATATTAAATTTGCTGATTATTTAATTTTGATACGAAACATGGTCAAAAGTATTCGCTGGTTTTATAATGTGAATATCCATGATTTTAATTAATGATATATAATAATAATATCGTTACGTCTGGACTGCTGACTGAACACTGTTCACATTTTAAAAGTTTTCTGTGAATATAAAATAATCTGTGCGATATGATCGCTTGTGCGTCCAATAATTCTTCTTATTTTGTCATCCACGATTATTAAAATAACAAGTATTGCAACATATAATATTCTCAAAACAATGAAGAAAAAATTTTTTTTTTAATTATGTCCTCACGTCATGTCGTTGCCTTGGACCAGGTAAATATAATTTGATTTCTAGTAATTTTATTTAGTCGTGAATGACATATAATGTTGTGTTGTTATGTAAGTAGATTATTTTTAATATAGTGTATGTATTATTGATCTGAGTGTACTTAGTTTCACTATACAACGAAAGCGCCCCGGTTCGCACGAACTTTGTTAACATTTCCTATTTACTACAAAGTTATTCCAATATATTGTTACTGGTTTAGGGCCTATGCAGACTGAATTGACACAAACACGGGTCACGGCGCGCTTAATAAACGCAGTCTGCATAGGCCCTTATGTGTGTTGATTCCTGTGACAATGTTGCAAAACATATATTTTACGGAGTGATAAAAACAGAAGTTCATGATCATGACAAATCTTGAAATATTTTGTTAAGGCTCTGTCCAATGTTATAAATGTATTGAGCTCCTATATGTGTCTCGCTAGTATAATAAAATTACTCGTGATAAAATGTGTTGTCTGAAAATGGTGCGAGATATCAAATATTTACGCAACTAGCCTAAAAAATGGATTTTAAAACATGCACGGCTAAAATTGAAAGTGTCTCCTGCATACATGAATACACATGTGAAGTAATGAATTAACTTTTAAATAGTTTGAACTTGTTCAATATTTTACAACTAACCATGTGTGCCCAACATGTGTTTTCACTAGTGGTCAAAATTAGCTAGCATAGTTTATTTTATACCAAGTTGTGACGTCATTTCGTGATAAGATTGCATATTCTATGTCGTATGTTAGTCTTACTCGGGGTCACGAACTTCGGGCGAAGACAATTTTTCCCCTATTTTCCAAAATGCAAATAGGTACTTCCGCCCGAAGACATGAGGCCCCAAAGTTATGGCAGCATAATAATTATTATAGTTACTTTTTAAATTTCACGATATTGATAATTTGTTTAGGATTGTTTGATGATTATAGATTGCATTTCGTCTATGAATAGAATGAGACAATAAAATGGTTCACTGCGTTAGCATTTATAGTTTTGATTAAATCGTGTTGTCCTCTTAATAAACGCCAAAATGCGGGTGGGATGTTTTCAGTTGTTCACTGAGACATTACGAATGTTTGTACTTTTATATAAAAAAGAAAGATGTAAAATAATATGTATGTTTTATATTATATGTTTAATTCACATAACATTAGAAAAATAAATTATGACTACGGTTCGACTGTGTTTAATTTAAAGTTAGTCCCAAAAGTTTTCGTCTTCGGATTTCGGGAGCGAGATAGGGGAGTTGTCGTCGGACTTGTAGTTATCTACATCGTAGGAAAAATCGTCGGCATAATCGTCTTGAGCTTCGTCGGTTTCGGAGATGTGATGCGCTTGAATTTGTATTTCAGAGTCTGGATCGTTGCTCATTTCAACTAGTAAATCGGCTGGAGTCTCCTTGTCGCCGCTTGCTTCGTAAAATTCTTTAGTATTTATCCTGCTAAAGTTGGTTTCTTGCGGAGATCTGACCCGCTCTAGGGACGCGCCCATGTCACTCACGTTACTTCCGGCTTGCTTAGGACTCACGACTATGGTCATCTTCGTCGACATCCGCTCGGAGCTCCCATCATGTTCAGACACTATCTCTTTAGAATCTATAGATCCTTCTACAACCACAATCATGTTAGTCTCCGGTGCCACATGCAAATCTTTCACGTCGCTTACAGTTTCTACTTCAACTATCAACAGGTTATCTGCATCATCTTTATCGTTAGTGTCTTTAGTGGGTTCGTCTTGTAAATCGTATATCTTGGTTATGTTTTGTTTAAGTATTTCTAACTCTTTCCGTTTATTGTTCTTCTCGTTTCTCATCTCCGAGCATTTCTGTTGTAGAGCTGTTCCGCTGCTTGTATCCGGTACCGGCGATGATTCTTGATTCTCTAGCGACATTTGACTAGCATATATAATCTCTGGGTTAGTATAGTAGAGTTTTCTGAACTCCAAAATAGGCTTATCCAGATAGTCGTCTTTTGGAATGGGATCAATATGTCTGTTGACTTGGGAATAATCTGGCATTGCGTTGTTGAATGTAGCCGCTGTATTTCTGTATTTAAATTGGTCTCCCTCCAAGTCTATATCGAATTGGTACTTCTTGAGGTATTTCTCTATATCCAAATGCACAGAGTCCGTAGCTCTCACTTGCGTTTTTGAGTGTTCTGGTGTTTTCTGTCTGCGTATCGACAATTTGCTTGCGGTTTGTGAAATATTCGGTGGTCCTGGAATAAAACAGGCTGTTTAAGAAACTGATAACAATTAGAATATAGTTCGTATAATCCATGAAGTCGCACCGCACATGTTATTTACGCTACGCAATGAGGAGTAGAGCGTGTCTATATGGGATTTTCGGATGGGAAATTAACAACTAAGAGCTAAGACATCATGTATACCACGGCCTGGCCAATAGTACAGCGTTCTGACTCACGAAGCCGATTGGGGCTGCTTAACGTTAGTATGCCATGTGCCAGCCATTACTGTGGCGTCATACTTTTAAGCCAATTAGTATGAAGTGTTTCGGCTGCCGCCAGCGAGGCCCGTCTTTGTCCCAATTTTAGCTGTTCCCATACAAACATTTGCTCCTATCCAAAAACTATTTCGAATGGCATCGTAAAAAAATCAAAGGTCACAAGCCTATTGAAATATGAACTCACGGTCGAGGTCTCTGTGCTCGCGGCGGCGCCGGAAGTCCATGTAGGAGCGCTCGACGGCCTCGGCCTCGATCTCCAGCTTGCGCAGCCGCAGCTTGGCCTCGCGCAGCACCGCGCTCGGACTCTTCTCGCGCGAGGCCGACGCTCGGGTCACGCTGGACAAAGACAAATATATTCAACCCAATCACTGTCACAGAAAAAATGCGAGGTGGCACCCCCCCTGGCACGCAAGTTTTAAGGTTTAAAATTCAAAGGCCTACTATATGTATAAAAAATGTTTTTTGTCCCATTCTTACGAACACAAATGCCAAAGGCAACGTGAGAGACAGACGAACTTTAACGGCACTTTAGCTAAAACAGGTTGGCTGAACGTTTATGTATACGGCCAATACTAATTAACTAAGTACCTACTATTGTAAGTAACTATAATATTAAATTAGCTAAAATAGAACTGCACCCCTGTAAAAATATATATTTAATTAGTTAAAGAGCGAATACAGCGGCAGATAAACCTTTACGGCTTTGTCCGCTGTACAAATGTTTTCTTTTGTATTGTTTTTTATAATAAATAAACGAAAAAAAAAGAGTCTATTGTTAGGGTCTATGGTACGGAACCCTTCGTGCGCAAGTCCGACTCGAGTTACGAGGGTTTGGGAGAAAGGAGCTGCGATCCTCGCACTGGTATTAGGTCCTTACCTATGAAATTGGCGGTGTATGGTAACTTATACAAGAACTACCACTTGGAGTAAATACATCTACGGATTTGGCGAATGTATATTTACTAGCATTACAACAAAGAGTGCATACATATCTGATACAACTATACTTCTAGAATGCCGTTAGGATGTCATTTTTTTCCCCCCGCTTTGTTATGATAGAGACAGAGCACAGCGGAGCGAGCAAGAAGCTCACAAATATCTAAACAAGATTTATTGTCAACAAATTAGAGTTCATATTCAAACATTTCGCGTACCCTGTTGTACAAATATATCTGATAGCGACTGTGCTAGATCGAATGTCAAATATTATAATTACTAACGTTTTCAATTTCTCTTTAGCTTCCTTCAGGACAGACCTAGGGCTTCTCTCCCTAGTTTTCCGCGACCCAATAGCCGTATTGGATTTACTTTGCGTATTATCTCTGAAATATACAATATATATCGTCGGGGATAGTGCAATACTGCGTAACTATTAGCAGTGGTAAATACTGCGAATCTACGCAACAGCCATAGCGCAAATCTGCGTAACTAGCACTGGTAAATACTGCGTATCTACTTTTTTATTTATCTACACAGTTCTACAAGATAGTGACTTTAGTTTGGTATATTCTAATCAGGATTTTACGTTGGCGGAAAATCTTAATTTGGCTATATTTGTTAAATACGAGGCATTAAGGCGACGTGAGCTCCAAAAACGGATTTTTAAAAAATCGTAGCTCTTGTTTGGATTATAATACGGCTGCCCTAAATTTAATTAGCAATCTTGAGGCCTTTTTCGAGGGAAATCAGCTATTCGAATCCTGAGTTTTTGACTTTCGGTCTATAGAAAAAAATCACGCACATAGGTTTAAAATACATTAAAAAAAATGTAACAAATTATGCACAACAGCTAAATATATTACAATTGGTTCTAAAAATGTCATGTTTGAGGGAAATCAGCTATTACTTTTTTTATTTATTAAAACGCACAAAGAAATAAAATTAAAAAACATGGTATCCGCGCTTCCAAACACGCACTTCCATCTCGCTCACGCTTATGATCAGTGAGAGGGAGAGAAGACCACGAACCTACGTCCCCTTAACCAATCCCGGTTACGCGAATTTTCCCTATGGCTGTTGTGTAGATACGCACTATTTACCAGTGCTAGTTACGCGGATTTGCCCTATGGCTGTTGTGTAGAGACGCACTATTTACCAGTGCTAGTTACGCGGATTTGCCCTGGCTGTTGTGTAGAGACGCACTATTTACCAGTGCTAGTTACGCGGATTTGCCCTATGGCTGTTGTGTAGAGACGCACTATTTACCAGTGCTAGTTACGCGGATTTGCCCTATGTCTGTTGTGTAGAGACGCACTATTTACCAGTGCTAGTTACGCGGATTTGCCCTATGGCTGTTGTGTAGAGACGCACTATTTACCAGTGCTAGTTACGCGGATTTGCCCTATGGCTGTTGTGTAGAGACGCACTATTTACCAGTGCTAGTTACGCGGATTTGCCCTATGGCTGTTGTGTAGAGACGCACTATTTACCAGTGCTAGTTACGCGGATTTGCCCTATGGCTGTTGTGTAGAGACGCACTATTTACCAGTGCTAGTTACGCGGATTTGCCCTATGGCTGTTGTGTAGAGACGCACTATTTACCAGTGCTAGTTACGCGGATTTGCCCTATGGCTGTTGTGTAGATACGCACTATTTACCAGTGCTAGTTACGCGGATTTGCCCTATGGCTGTTGTTTAGAGACGCACTATTTACCAGTAATAGTTACGCGGTATTGCACTATCACCGACGATATTCTATGATAATGGTTAAAAAGTACACTGATATCCACTCCGAAACGATAACGGGTGGAAATAGAGAAAACAAATTATTCACAGATATTTCGCCCCCGTAAACCAAATTGTCGTGTGGTGTCGGGTTAAAATAGCACCACCCCCTTTCTTCCCGTGGGTGTCGTAAGAGTCGACTATGGGAACAGGGTTGAAGTGTGTTGTGGGCGATGGGCTAGCAACCTATCACTGCGACATCACATTTTGTCGATCTTTTATACCCACATTTATGCTAAAAGTGGCACTGGAACACAAGTTTCCTGTGCTCTGCCTACCCCTTTTAGGGATAAAGGCGTGATTTTATGTATGTATGTAAACCAAACTGCAAATGTCACCGAAATCGTTCGAGCCGTTTTCGAGAACGTGATTACAAATACCTATTGCTTGTTTAATAGTATAGAATACGATTAAAACTGTGAACAGAACTTAAAACTATCGTTAGTTAAAATTTAGGTTAGTATAGAAGACACACTGTCGGTCAGGCAACGATAAGGTATAGAGGGAAATGCTTGGAACAATTTTTGACTTCGTAACTTTGTTTGGACTTTGTCAGGAGATGAACATATCAATTATCCCTGGGGGGAGGGGGATCGATGGTCCCGTTTTTCGGTTATATCTCGGACTATTTTGTACAAAATGAAAGCTGATTAAATTTGCTACAAGTTTTATTCCGTCCAATTTTTCGATATCTTGTATAGTTTTCGAGATATCCAATCGTGAGAGTCTGTAGTTTTGGAAAACAACAACTAGGTAACTTCTTTGTCTTTGACGGCTATTCCTCATCAACCTCAAGCACGAAAGTAGCAGACCATCGATGACTCTATCGACTCAGCAAGTTTGTTTAACCCACCGAGACATTGACGTAACATAAAGTAACATAAAGTAACTCACAATGCCGAACAAAAATTTCAAGAAATGTGCCCCAAAATGACAGCTCTAGCTATATTTCAGTAGTTGCTAATAGCGTTAACTTATAACCATACGTCGGACTATAGGGGGCAGTTTGAGGGCAAGGTAAGGTTTACAAAAAAATCTTAACTTACGAGTATTATAATGTATTATTTGTAACATAGTTAATTAAATTAAGTATCATTTATTCATCTTTAATGTGTAAATACTCTTTGAAGTGATGACTGATAGCCCACTGAAGTGGCCACTTAAAAAACAAATAAATAGCTGACATGCGTCATTATGACTGTTGTTCATACTTATATTTGTTGGTAGAGTGCCGTCTAATCAATAGAAAGATTTGCTTTTTTTGTTAATTTGCATATCTATGTATTGCAATGGATACGATACTACGACAGCACTCCGAACTTAACTCACAGAAAGATCACATTATTGGAATTTCACATTATAAATACTAGGTACTTACCAAATACTAAGTACAAATACTCGAAAGTGATATAAAAAAAAGAACTCAGTATATTAGATTTTAAGCACCATATTAGCAAACCAACATCTACAGATAAAATACTTTTTGTACTCGACAATTAAAATATGTGTATTAAGATTTCATAGAGAATACTGCAACGTCACTCTTTTCATAGTTGTAGTCCATGTTACTGTCGAAACAATCGAAATAACTACTTTTCGATACGCTCCAGACAACTAAAATAAATTCGACCAATCACGTGGCTGCTTTACTGACCTGTAATGAATTGGACCAATAGAATCGCTTTGATGTCGTACGCTCGTTGATGTCTTTTAAGATATCAACAAGCGTACGAGCGATGAGCTGCACTTCGTTTCAACAGTATCGACATCGAGTTTGTTTAATTAGTTCAGTTGACTCGTAGAAAATTAATTTTAATGAACTCGTACAAAAAGTATTGTTCACAATAGTGTTATAATCAAGCTTTTTAATCTCGTACCTTACTTAGGCCACTCAGCAAGCTTCGTGGCCTAAACACGGTACTCGACTAAAAAGCTCTCTATTATAACACGATTGTGAAAAATACTATTTTAATTTATTGAGATTTTATCATAATGTGACTTAACTGCTCACGTGAAAACTAAATAGCGAATGAATGGAGTCGCGTTATAAAATTATTTTAATAATATGTTATGTAGGTATTAAACAGATATTATTCACATTTATTAAATACTAGCTGACCCCGCTAACTTCGTTCCGCCGTACAAAATGCAAAAAAAACTTAATTTTTTCGATTTTTTTATTGTTATTCTGCTATTTGGAGCGAAGACAAATCCAACATATCAAAAATCATGAAAATCCGTTCAGCCGTTCTCGAGTTATAAGCAAAGGAACTAACACAACTTTCTTGTATTAATATAGATAAGAAACATTGATAGTACCTAAATAAGTCTTAGATAAATATTGCAAATTAAACAAAAAAAAATATATTAAGCTAAACAGAAAGACCAATATCACAAATAAATCAGGATTTTTTATTTTACAACAGTTTCAAATTTCCAAATGATGTGTTGATATTATAGTAAATGAATGCTATTTTGCCATTTGCCTGACAAATGATTGAAATTAAAATATGTACCTAATGGAAAGAAATGGACTAACGTTCATGACAGGTGTGGCAGTTTTAGTAGTCTGTGTTCAATCCATTTTTGTCGTATATACTCGTATATCCGAAGCAGGAAAATAAGTCGAACAAACGACGCACGAATAGAAAAGAATAGAATCGAAAGTTCTTTACCTATTGTTTTTCTTTTTGGTGTTACAATCACGTCCGCTAAATGGGTGTGTTCTTAATGTAATACGTTTTAAATTTTATTAGACGTTTATCTCGGGGTCTTCGGTCAAATGTAGGTAACCTAGTACTATTAGAATCAAAATGAGAATGAATTGAATAGTTATGCTCACCTGGTGGGTAATGGTTCTTCCTGGGGAATTTCCTCCTTGCCTCGCGTCGGTTCAGACGAGGGACAATGCATACGAATACCTACGTTTTCCGCTGCAAAATGAAACAAATAAATAATTTACTATTAAAAACAAAGTTTTAACCGACTTTAATTCAGTACTTCGCCAAGCCACATACAGTCATGGCCAGATAATTAAGAACATGATTTTTTTCCCCATACAGTTGTATACAAATATGACTTTTCAAATTTAGTGATGATTTAAAATATGTTTGGCCAATTTTATTTCTGAGTATATGGAGGTATCTGTGTATAAATAAGATTTAATTTAGTTTAATATAAAAGTTCTGTAAAAGTTGTGCTTAAAAAAATACGGATGGTCAAATTGACAGTTTATACGAGTTCATACTGTAATTAGGAACAATGTATGAACTTATAAAAAGTGTTGATTTGATCGCCTGTATTTTTTAAGTCTAAATTTTACAGAAGCTCTTTTGCACTATATTAATAGTATTTTTCACAATCGTGTTATAATAGAGAGCTTTTTAGTCGAGTACCGTGTTTAGGCCACGAAGCTTGCTGAGTGGCCTAAGTAAGGTACGAGATTAAAAAGGTTGATTATAACACTATTGTGAACAATACTTTTTGTACGAGTTCATTAAAATTAATTTTCTACGAGTCAACTGAACTAATTAAACAAACTCGATACTGTTGAAACGAAGTGCAGCTCATCGCTCGTACGCTTGTTGATATCTTAAAAGACATCAACGAGCGTACGACATCAAAGCGATTCTATTGGTCCAATTCATTACAGTTCAGTAAAGCAGCCACGTGATTGGTCGAATTTATTTTAGTTGTCTGGAGCGTATCGAAAAGTAGTTATTTCGATTGTTTCGACAGTAACATGGACTACAACTATGAAAAGAGTGACGTTGCAGTATTCTCCATGAAATCTTAATACACATATTTTAATCGTCGAGTACAAAATAGTATTTTATGCAACTGTTGTATAAGAAGGGTCTTAAATCGCGAGTGGCGTGGGTTGCGATGCGAGCCTTGGCGAGCATCGCAATTACAGACGCCACGAGCGTTTTTAGACCAGTTATACACCGTTGCATACAATACTTTTTCTACGACAAATTTTAAATAAATAGCAGACTACAGAATAGTTAAACTTTTCAGGCAGCAAGTTTTCTATTCGTACTTTTGCTACTCACGCAATTTTTCCAGGAGTGCAGTTATTAATTTCTTCAACCATTTTAAAAGGAACGTACACTTTTGTCTTCACAAACACGAAACTAATCTTAATAGTTCAGGACTAATAGTAAATCTTTCGTCTTTTCATTTTGAACTGTATTTTGGTGGGAAATCAGAAATGTGACACCTCTTGCTTATGGTTTGTTTTGTTTTTAATTTGTATGCACTTGCCATCCGAACCAAACCGAATCCGGACCCGGACCGAATTCGAACTGTTTATTTTTATAAATAATACCAATAATTTATAAAACATGTAATTTAACACACAATAGATGATGATTTATTATTATTGTAGTAAATAATTTATAATATACAAATGTTAAATCGTAAATAAATACTTTTATTTCAAAATATTTGTTCATGAAGTACATACACTGCAATATAGCGGCCGATTTAAAAAAAAGTTAAACAGTGCTTTTATGAAAAATTTATGAACCAAAAAAGTACACTAAACAGTGCGTTTTTGGGCCATAGAGCATAGAGTTTTTCGACGTCTTATTAGTGGTGTCATTGTATTTGAGCTACAGCCTATATACGAGGGTCAAACTGAAAGTTCTTAGAAAATCAAAAACTGAGCAATCAAGCAACTTATTACTTTTATTATATCTTTTCAAAATAGCCTCCCTTCACATCAATACATCGCTGCATTCGATAGAACCACTGAGAAAAGCACTTTGCCCACTCGTCCTTAGGGGTCTCTTCGACGGCCTTTTGAAACGCAGCCACTGCTTCGTCGGCGTCCATAAAACGTTTTCCTCGAAGTTTTTCTTTAATTTTTGGGAATAAATAAAAATCACCTTGTGCAAGGTCGGGGCTATAAGGTGGGTGACCCAGTAATTCCACGTTTGCCGTCGCCAAATAGTCGATCGTTTGCTTGGCGGTGTGCGATGAGGCGTTGTCGTGGTGAAGCAGGATCCTACTGCGAGGCCGTTTTTCTCGAACTTTTTCCAAGACAAGTGGTAAACAATTGTTAGTGTACCACTTCGCAGTAACTGTTTTTTGATCCTCTAAAATAATTGTTGCGTAATGACCAGTCCTTCCGAAGAACGAGGCCACCATCTTTTTTCCCACACTTCGACCTCTCTTCACTTTAGTAGGCAACTCCTCGGAAGGAAACACCCACTCAGCAGACTGTCTTTTAGTTTCAGGATCATAACAGTAAATCCAGCTTTCGTCACCCGTAACTACGTCGAACACAGCATTTGAGTCACCTCCGTTGAATCTTTGACCCATTTCACGGCACCAATCAACACGACGGACTTTTTGGGCTTCTGTCAAATTATGAGGTATCCACCGGGCACAAAGCTTCCTCACCGCTAAATGTTCATGGAGGATTTTGTGGACTTGACTCATACCAATGGCTAAGCTTGTACGAATCTGCTGATAGGTTACTCTTTTGTCAGTCTCTATCATACGCCGCACAACACTGATGTTATCTTCAGTAGTCGCCGTAGAAGGCCGGCCCTCACGCAGATCATCAGTGAGATCAGTGCGGCCACGTTTAAATTCATTAAACCAGTTGTAAATAGTAGCACGAGATGGGGCTTCATCGTGAAAGGCCAATCGAAGTCTATCATAACTTTCTTGTTGACTTAAATTACATCGAAAGTCGTAAAAAATCATTGCTCGAAAATTTTCTCGCGTTAAATTCATGCTCACGTAGTACACACAATTTTCAATTTGCCGCCAAATCGTAAAACAAATGACAATCGAGTGGAATTCGTACACAAAAATATTAAGAAAGAGTTCCATTTTCAAATTTTGAACTTATTTTTTTATTATATTTATTACAAGTGGCCAGTTCTAAAGACTTTCAGTGTCGCCCTCGTAAATGACAGATAACGGTACATGAGTAGAAAAATACTGTTTAAACACGGTTACATCCGTATAATCAGAAACAAAATTTGAAAAGTCATATTTGTATGCAACTGTATGGGGAAAAAATCTTGTTCTTATTTATCTGGCCATTACTGTATGTACCTAAACGCAGTTTTTCGCGAGCGAAACAGCAATTTACTTGTTTTTTTTTTATCCAACGACGGTGGCAAACAAGCTTACGGCCTGCCTGATGTTAAGCAGATACCGTAGCCTATGGACATTTGTGACTACAGAAGAATCACAAGCGCGTTGCCGACCCTTTATTCACCTGAGGATTGGCTGTGTTGGCAGATAGAGACATGCAGGTCCCTCACTCCCAACACTTACACTGGCGACCTTACTCACCACCAGGAACACAACACCACATGCTTCACAGCATGCAATAATATAGCAACACTACAAAGCAGTGGTGCTATTATGGCTGCGGTCTTCTGTAAGGTGGAGGTACTTCCCCATACGAGCGAGATGACATTGCGCTGTGCCCTACCTCTCTTTTTCCATACAACGATTAGTACAAATAACAGGTGTGAGTGTGACGTCATACCTGTGTGTCAATTAGTATGAAGCGTTTATGGCTGCCGCCAGCGAGGTCAATCTTTGTCTCAATTTTTGGGTATTTATGTTCATGTAGTTGCTCCCATACAAACATTTGTCCCTCTCCAAAAACTGGTTCGAATGGCATCGTAAAAAATCTTAGTTATCATCAGGGACTGATTTCGGTTACGGTTATACCTGTATGAAACCGGTATTCCATTGCGGTATCGTTATGTCGTAAAGGTTATGCGCGCCACGCGAACATAACGGCACCGTAACCGTTTTGAAATATCGGATACCGGTATTAATTTAAATGTTACCGAAACATTTATAATACCGGTATTATAAAGGTAACCGAAAAAAATTACCGAGTTGGCACTCTGCAGAGGAAGCATTGGCTACTAAACATTTAAAGCCAAAAAGACAAAACGGCACTGCCGCTACTGGCGGTTTGGCAACAACGCCAGGCCAAAGTCGATATATCGGTTATCTTTAAAAAGCGGTTACGGTATCGAAAAAAATAAAGGTAACCTTTATATTTCGATAGCGAAATATAAAGGTTCCGCTACCGAAACCGCTATTTGAAAACCGATATGACGTCAATAGAATACCGGTATTTTTCGGTTATGCAGTCCTTGATACAAACATTCGTCCCTCTCCAAAAACTGGTTCAATGGCATCGTAAAAAAATCTTAGTCATCATCCCTATTCACCCTAAGTGTATCAAATTCCATATCCCTATTCACCTTATGTGAATCATTGTCCATATCCCTATTCACCCTATGTGAATCTTGTCCATATCCCTATTCACTCTATGTGAATCATTGTCCATATCCCTATTCACCCTATGTGAATCATTGTCCATATCCCTATTCACCCTATGTGAATCTTGTCCATATCCCTATTCACTCTATGTGAATCATTGTCCATATCCCTATTCACCCTATGTAAATCATTGTCCATATCCCTATTCACCCTATGTGAATCATTGTCCATATCCCTATTCACCCTATGTGAATCATTGTAAATATCCCTATTCACCTTATGTGAATCATTGTCCATATCCCTATTCACCCTATGTGAATCATTGTCCATATCCCTATTCACCCTATGTGAATCATTGTCCATATCCCTATTCAGCCTATGTGAATCATTGTCCATATCCCTATTCACCCTATGTGAATCATTGTCCATATCCCTATTCACCCTATGTGAATAATTGTCCATATCCCTATTCACCCTATGTGAATCATTGTCCATATCCCTATTCACCCTATGTGAATAATTGTCCATATCCCTATTCACCCTATGTGAATCATTGTCCATATCCCTATTCACCCTATGTGAATCATTGTCCATATAGTTACCAGGTACGTCGGAAGGCACGGAATGCGCGAGCGGAGACACGCGGCGCCGGATGGCGCGCCAGCGGTTCAGTAGGTGCCTGCGGTATCGGAAACATTTGTTATGAGCAGGGTTCGGAGATTCGGATGCTTTCCTACCTACAACTAGCAAAACCCCGGGAAAAGCTAAGCAAGCATGGAGTCGGCTTCTTAAAAATAATATTTTAATTATTTAAGTTCCGGGAACCCGGGATTGTATAAAAGTATCACGAGATTTTTTAGGTTATGACTATTTTCAGCGATTTTTGTCAACATACACGTTGGTGAAAACAATATGGTAAATAGGATCATGTTATCCTAATTTTCGTTATTCCGGGAAATCCCGGTAAATTTATTAGTAAATGTTAAATTGAATACGCCTCCATGCTACTCAACAACAACGAGCTGACAACTGAGGCCAAAGTAGGTAGTGAAGCCGAATTTCCGAACCCTGGTTATGAGCCACCGCTACACACGGTATTTAAATGGCGCCCTAACTATAAATATATGCGGTACTTTGACTATGGAAACATATTTTTGATCTAAGCAGTAGCTCTAGTATAAGTTTTATCGCTTCATATACGTTTTCGAACGCGTTTGCGTTTAGTTTCAATTTGTATGGCAACGCGTAGTTCCTAATAGTTACCACCAGAGGCGCTGATCGCGTTGCCATACAAATTGAAACTAAACGCAAACGCGTTCGATATGGTTTTGTCTCGATAAAACTTATACTAGAGCCTCAGATAACTATTCACACGTTGTAGGGTAAATCGCCAATAACTGGCCCCCTCATACTAAAAATGAACTCTGTTCCCCTACAAACAGGATTCAATTTATTATAACTTGTCCAGTTATTGAAGGGTGGCCCAGTAATTAACACATTATACTAAAAAAGCGGCCAAGTGCGAGTCGGACTCACACATGAAGGGTTCCGTTAAATAAATTGCTTTTTACGATTTATGACGTATTAAAAAAACTACTTACTAGATCTCGTTCAAACCAATTTTCGTTGAAAGTTTGCATGGTAATGCATATCATATATTATTTTTAGATTTATCATTCTCTTATTTTAGAAGTTACAGTGGGGGGACACACATTTTACCACTTTGGAAGTGTCTCTCGCGCAAACTATTCAGTTTAGAAAAAAATGATGTTAAAAACCTCAATATAATTTTAAAGACCTATCCATAAATACCCCACACGTATGGGTTTGATGAAAAAAATTTTTTTGTGTTTCAGTTCTTAGTATGGGGAACCCCAAAATTTATTGTTTTTTTAATATTTTTGTGTGAAAATCTTGATGCTGTTCACAGAATACATCTACTTACCAAGTTACTCTTATAGTTTCGGAAAAAAGTGGCTGTGACATACGGACGGACAGACAGACAGACAGCCATGACGAATCTATAAGGGTTCCGTTTTTTGCCATTTGGCTACGGAACCCTAAAAATGAATTCTATTATAGGCGAATAGAGTTCATTTTTAATATGAGGTGGCCATTTATTGGCGATCTACCCTACAGTATATAAGAGTAGAGTAGCAAGATATATAAGATATAATAAACATTAAAATATGGTATGGTGTAAAATAAGTTCGAACCTCCTTTGCGACTCTACAGCAAAAAATATCAACGAAATAAAAAAAATGAGCCTAAAATTTTGTAATACAGTCATGGCCAGATAATTAAGAACATGATTTTTTTCCCCATACAGTTTCATACAAATATGACTTTTCAAATTTGATGATAATTTATAATGTGTTTGGGAATAATAACGCTAGGAGGATGATGATTAATTTTGTTTCTGATTATACGGATGTAACCGTGTTTAAACAGTATTTAATATAGTGCAAAAAAACCTCTGTAAAATTTAGACTTTAAAAAATACAGGCGATCAAATCAAAGTTTTATATAAGTTCATACATTGTTCCTAATTACAGTATGAACTCGTAAACATTTGACCTTCCGTATTTTTTTAAGCACAACTTTAACAGAACTTTTATATGAACTAAATTAAATATTATTTATACACATATACCTACCTCCATATTACTCAGAAATAAAATTGGCCAAACATCATTAAATTTGAAAAGTCATATTTGTATGCAGTTGTATGGGGGTAAAAATATTGTTCTTAATTATCTAGCCATGACGTATATACTTTACATTGGTGATCAGTTAGCGTAACAACGACAGTAAGCGCTCTCTGTAGCCGCCACTTTTAGCTTTTTAATCAATGGACCGATCTCTACAATCGATATTTGAGGGGCTGAGCGGTCTCCAACTATCCTTATCACACGCACGATCTCGCGTACGCTAGACAGAGCACACCGTACCTGCGGCTGTCGTTCCGTCGGCCGACGACGCCCACGAACGGTATGGTATCTCCTGGTACTAGTATGCATGCATTCGGTAGTAGACTGCGTTCTTCTCCGGCACCTTTTCGCCATCCACACTCGGTCGTTTCATGCAAGCTAGACAAAGATATCATTCGTTTATTGGTTTACGTCATACTTGGCTATAAAATAGCAATTACCGCGCGTGCGGAAAATCCCACTTCCTGGCCAGGGTGAGACGTCAAATGTTGTACTCACCACGTGCGGTAATAAAGAAAGCCTCATATTTATCGCCCTTGCCATCTGCGATCCGAGACATTTTTTGTTTTACCGCCGTAGGTAAGTAATGTACTATTTCATCACACTTGCTCGTAAAGGGCTTCATAACGCGCTGGCATACATATCTACAATAGCCTTTATTACGAGTAAAGGCGTAATGATTTTTCTTAAATTGTATCTGTCACTAGAACGTCAGTTATAAAGCAAGGAAGTTCCCATTTTTTTTTTTTAATTTACGATGTTGGAGAACGTATTTAGAAATAAATCTAAAAATAAAAACACTAACAAAACATGTTTGCTTTACCTCTTGTCGCCCAATATGCAACAGAGGCTCTAGTATAAGTTTTATCGATACAATACATTTTCGAACGAGTTTGCGTTTAGTTTCATTTTGTATTGCAACGCGAACAACGCCTCTAGTGGTAACTATTAGGAACTACGCGTTATATATACAAATTGACACTAAACGCAAACGCGTTCGAAAACGAATATATATCGATAAAACTTATACTAGAGCTACAGATGTACCTACTATCAACAGCAGAAAGACGTGAAACAGAACTTTGCTTGCAAGGCAGGTCGCGCAAATTACTGGACATGCGATTTTATTAGAATTCATAACACAGTCAACAAAATTGTTGACTGTTATACTTGCAAATGCAGAAAATGAAAACTCAACTTCCTTACTACTTCAATATAATTACATCTCTTAAAATATTTTTGATATAACTGTATTAAAGTAGTAATGATATTGAGTTTTCCTTTAACTATTAAATGCAATTAGTGAGTTTTGGTTGTCATCCGACGATTTGTAGGTTGTGATTGAATTTGAAGTTTTTGTAAAAAATGTAAGTTTTGTGATATAGGGCCCTATTGTACTAGCAGTGCTGGACTATAGGGCCCTATTGTACTAGCAGTGCTGGACTATAGGGCCCTATTGTACTAGCAGTGCTGGACTATAGGGCCCTATTGTATTAGCAGTGCTGGACTATAGGGCCCTGTTGTATTAGCAGTGCTGGTATAGGGCCCCGTTATATTAGCAGTGCTGGTATAGGGCTCCGTTATATTAGCAGTGCTGGTATAGGGCCCCGTTATATTAGCAGTGCTGGTCTATACCAGCACTGCTAATATAACGGGGCCCTATACCACTATATTAGCAGTGCTGGTATAGGGTACTGTTGTATTAGCAGTGCTGACTGCGGGTGTTACCTGCGGTCCAGGCGCGGCGCGGCCTGCAGGCGCGGCGCGGCGGACACTGGCGGCACCAAGGGCTGCGCAGAAAACATAAACAAAAATATTGTCAAACAAACCAGAGACTAGTCACATATACAGTCAGCCTCATAAGCTGCTGAACACCTAAGTACCTTGTCGTTCTCACTCGTTTGACAACTTCATATGTGACTGTAGCTCTAGTATAAGTTTTATCGATACACATACGTTTTCGAACGCGTTTGCGTTTAGTTTCAACTTGTATGACAACGCGAAGTTCCTAATATTTACCACCAGAGGCGCTGTTCGCGTTGCCACACAAATTGAAGCTAAACGCAAACGCGTTCGAAAACGTATTGTATCGATAAAACTTATACTAGAACCTCTGACTGGGATGTTTTCGCTTGTAGCTGGGTAAAAGTCTGTCGTGAATGCTTGAGGTTCAGCGAGACGATGGATGACCGTCAGTCTTCGATAGTATATTAAGTATGCTGGAAATGTTAATTCTAGGATTCACAGTGCATTAGTTCTGTAACTGCAATACTGTGTAATAATTGTTTGGATAAATAAATAAATAAAATAACAGTTAGGCTAAATCGCCAATAACTGGCCACCCTTCAATAACTGGTCTGGATTCAATTTGGTATAACGTGGCCAGTTACTGAAGGGTGGCCAGTAATTAACACCTTATACTAAAAAAGAATTATAATGGTGAATAGAGTTAATTTTAGTATGAGGTGGCCAGTTATTGAACGGTGGCCAGTTATTGGAAATTTACCCTATAAAAAAATAGGAAAAAAATCCTTATTTAATGGAAGATGAGCTTTGAATCTGCTATGGCGTATTACACAAAAAACAACAGGCATCTCATACTCCTTTTATAAAAACACAAGTTTTTCTTCAATAATCTAGCAAGTGTTATGCCTACCATTTTGCAATTCGGACTAAATAAGCCATCTTTTAATGCAACTTGCCAAATTTGCGTAGTAAATTTTTTTTCTTCCGTACAGTCAGTTAAAGTTAGCCGTTCTACCGATTTTAATTACATGTTGGGGAAAAAGGTGTAATTTTATTTAAAACGGAGCACCTTTGTTTTAACTTTAGTATTTAATTAGTTACATACCAATTTATTTATTTATCGTATCGCGGTTACGCACTGGTAGATATATGACGTATTCGTATCGATGTCGCTGATAGTGTACAGTCAAAGAATTTAATTTCCTACCCATTTAGGACTATTTCAAAGTGACACTGTAAATAAAATCATAAGAAGTCTCTTACGTTTTGATTGATTACGTCACTTTGTCGTCACAAATTAAATTCTTTGACTGTACCAATAAAAATATTGAAGAAAAGTAAAGATGTCACCGGAATCAATATATGATGAATCTTACGTCTCTAGGAATAGAGTTGTCATCAAATATTTTTGCGGCCTTTGCTCCATCATATGTTTATGCTGGTGACTGTACATTTTGTGTTTTTTTTTTAATAACTGTAATTTTTTTATACATTTCTTGGTTTTTTTTTTCTATTTTGTAATGGCCTATGACCCGTTTTCGGCTTGACATTGAATTTAGGGACATCCGGTATATTGTCGAAATCGTTTAAAATAATAAGCCTGCTCTAGCTAGTTTTACTGTAGATATGCCTATGTACCATTATGCAGCCATTAATTATGTATGACACGGCACATAGATCCCCCCAAAAGCCTGATCAGAGTCCTTCCGGGAAAAATCATCAAGCTATAATCTATTGCTAACAAGTACGACTGCCCTATTTTATTATACTGGGTCAGCCATATAAAAGCAGTTGCTCAATTTATAAGTAGATACACACCCACATTTATATCAACATCATCATCATATCAGCCGAAAGACGTCCACTGCTGGACATAGGCCTCCCCCAAAGAGTTCCAAAGTGACCGGTCCTGCGCCACCCATATCCAGCGGACTCCCGCGACCTTTACCAGGTCATCAGTCCACCTTGTGGGGGGTCTACCCACGCCGCGCCTTCCAGTACGTGGTCGCCACTCGAGAACCTTTCCGCCCCAACGGCCATCAGTTCTACGTGCAATGTGCCCCGCCCACTGCCACTTAAGTTTAGCGATACACATTTACACACACATTTATATGCACAGAACTAACATTAAGATTTACTAACATAATATGTATAATTGAAAATTTGAAATAAAAATATATTTAATTTAATTTTTATTTTATTTAACTTAGAAAAGTTGAAAAACCCCCGACATTTTCATTTCAAAGTTCAATATCTCAAAACCGGCTGAACCGATTTTGTTGAAAAGTAGATAAGAACCATCTCGATCACGTCAGCTTTCGGATAAAAAAACCGCATTAAAATTGGTCCATTCGTTTAGGAGCTACGATGCCACTTACAGACACACACACAGACAGACAGACATACAGACACACAGACACGTCAAACTTATAACACCCCTCTTTTTCCATCGGGGGTTAACCCTTCGTATGCTAAGAGCACTGATCAGTGCTACTGAAAATTGACTCTATGACAGATACGAAAATTTCAAAATCCTTCAGCAATGTCAGCGTCAAAACATCCGAAAGGTTAAACATCAAATTAAGGTGGGGTCAAATCTGAATCATGAACCTGTGTATCGCTGCGCACAGGCTCGTCCTCCGAGCTGGGCGAGCTGTGGGCCTCGCCCTCCACCTTACACTGAAACAATGAAACTAGGGTTAATCACGGCACGGACGGACGGTAGGGTTGCACGTAGAACCGATGGCCGTTGGCGTGGGTAGGCCTCCCACAAGGTGGA
Source organism: Epinotia brunnichana (assembly GCA_963854355.1). Lineage (NCBI taxonomy): Eukaryota > Metazoa > Arthropoda > Insecta > Lepidoptera > Tortricidae > Epinotia > Epinotia brunnichana. The sequence continues at coordinate 18,359,049 of OY977944.1, forward strand.
CTGATGACCTGGTAAAGGTCGCGGGAGTCCGACATTAACTCACCTGATTAAAATTAACATTCTTCTGTTTCTTCAAATCATTGACCACCTGGTTCGGCCTGACCTCCCTCACCACACCTCTGTCCACCTCATTGTTCATCCCTCTATGCCCATCATCGGTCATCGTAAAACGTTCCATTACGCTCTTGGGCTGTACACCAGCATTTTCTACATACATCTTTAACGCATCTAACTCTTCTTTCCAAAGATGGTAATGGTTTTGCAAACACGATTTGACGTCGGTCTTCATTTTGATTTCAGATTTGAGTGCGTTCGTTCTCTCTCTGTTGATGATCTCTCGCTCCACCTTCATGGATTCTAAGTGGCCTTCTAGAATGATCAGTTCGTCTGCTATTTGTTGCCTCATTTCTTCTGCGCGCTTTCTTAGAAATGCCTCGGCTTCTGTTCGTTGGAGTTTGATTCTTTGTTCCTGTTGGCAAATTGCAGTTTATAAATACACTAGCGACCCCGCTCCGGCTTTGCACTGGTATGTATTATACATATAAACCTTCCTCTTGAATCACTCTATCTATTAAAAAAATGTATAAAAACAAAACAAATAGTTTAATTTACGTTTCACATATCAAGTAGATACCTATTAATTATTCCACATGTGAATAGATTACTTTTGAAGTAATTTGTACATGATTAAAATGATTGACGACTAATTACAATAAAACTATTGGGATCGTGACGTCAAAATGATGTCATCGGCATGAAAAGTACGCCCCCTGATGATAATAAAGGGTTTATCTATCTATCTAACAGTGTACCTGGTCGGCTACCTCCGCCGTGTGCGCCCTCACAGCCTGCATGGCGAGGCTCATCTGCGAGTGCTGCGCTCTGAGAGACTGCGCGAGCCCCCACAGGAAACGCTTCTTGTGGACAATGTTGGCTTTCAGTTCTGCCTCGCGGGCTTTGAATGACTCCTCCAACTGATAAAAATTAAATAGTTAATTGTGTCTCGAGGGAGCAAAATTATGTATTTACGGCGAGGGCGGTACATTGAATCCAGAGTGAAGCGAAGGATTCTACGATAGAATCATGAGCGTAACGAAGGATTCAAGCGTTAACGCCCATGACGAACATAATGTTGCTCCATTGAGACACAAACAACTTTTCACACCGACTATGAGGAAAAAAATAAAGCATTTGGAAAAGTAAGATGTGAAAAGATAGATTGTTACATTAGAGTCTGTACGGAAAGAAAACCGTCGACGCAGGAAAAGGAACTACTTAACATTATGATTTTTACATGGCGATTTAAGAGTCCGTTAAGTTAACGTAACGTGACGCTACTGGGAAATAATTGTGATTATTTCAATTTTACGATAGATAATTTAAGAAAAGGCCACTACATGATATCTCGCCTAAATAGCCTGGGTACAGTCAAGTGCAAAGATATGGGTGCGTACAGTCAAGGTCACCAATTTGTATATACCCAAAGTAGCAAAAATATGTATACAACAACCTTACTTCCGTAGTAATAAGGTCTGTATACATATTTCTGTAAGGTTGTCGTGTATACATATTGGTGACATTGACTGTACGAGTACAACTTACTCAAAAATATGTCCTATAGCACTTATGTCGGTGCATGAATTAGATACATATTTTTGCACTTAACGGTAAGATATAGAGACTTCTAGTTGAACAAAATAGTGTATACCTCATGTTGCATCTGTTCAAAATGGTGTACATGGCTAGCCAGCGAATTCTTAATTTTGTCCTCGTGCTCTACTTTGAACATGTCTATTTCCGTCTCGTACACTGTCTTTAGTTGTTCGAACATCTGTGAACACACATCGCCTATATAACCTGGAATTGGGATACTTTACGAGATTTAACATTGATATAACCCTGTATTGACATGGCTGTCATATTGATTTGACACACAATAACTGCTGGTCGATCACGTAACGTTAGATACTTAGATCTAAATGTCAAATTTTATATGGAAAAATGACAGTTGGATTGTAGTAACGCGCGTTCTGTAGCTCTAGTATAAGTTTCATCGATACATATACGTTTTCGAACGCGATTGCGTTTAGTTTCAATTTGTATGGCAGCGCGTAGTTTCTAATAGTTACCACCAGAGGCGCTGTTCGCGTTGCCATACAAATTGAAACGCGTTCGAAAACGTATTGTATCGATAAAACTTATACTAGAGCCTCGGAACGTTACGTGATTAGGTACCAGAGCCCGGATTTTCCACGGCAAAACAAAACACTATCGTAATCTAAGCCAGTGGGAGAAACATTATTTTATCAATATCAATAATTGTGTAGTAGAAGAAAAATAATCACCAAATAAAATTGATGTTTCGTATTTGGTTGTCCCGAACGGTTATTGTGGCGGTTGCTTTTCAGATTATTTGTCAATATTGCATTTCTTCAGTTTCGGATGTATGATGATTTTCTTCGCACATAGAGCAGTATATAGTAGAGGTCACTTCATTATAGACTAATTCAGGGTGATTCTCTATCCACGTTTTGATCCGATCGTGCACATTAATAATATTTTTTTACTGTAATATTAAGGTATTATATGTATATGAAACACGTCCGTTTCAAAGCGTTATAACTGTTATAAGAAATGAATAATATCTAGACGCAATTTATGTTTTATACGTAAGTAATGGAATGACATTTAAAGTCTTATGGAGTAATAAGTGTCTATTTATTGACTGTACTGTCTATTATTTTCAATGAGGTGGTAGTGGTATAGTCATTATCGCGACTTTTTAATTCGGTCAAATAACTTATGGCGTTTTCGGAAGAAAAATACACTTCTAGTTTTTTTATTAAAAAATATAAAATAAATACTAAGGTCCGCCACCGCAGGCCGCGCCAGTGTGATGCAGGCTTAAATTGTCAATAATGTAAAATTATACCTATATCGGCATGTTATTTTTATACCTAATACTCGATATCGATAAAATGATGTTTCTATAGATTACGATAGTGTTTTGTTTTGCCGTGAAAAATCCGGGCTCTGGTGATTACCCCTCTGGTTACTTAACAGAGTTCGAAAGGATAATTATCACGATAATTATCATGATAACTATCGTGATAATAACAGATGGGGGGGAGGGGGAATTCATAGGCGATATTATATACAGAAATCAGGCATTACATACATACATGAATAAATACTTAAATATATAAAAACAACAACTGTAACTCTAGAATAAACAGTATAAATACTCGCGCACATCACAAAACATATGTCACATCTAAACGGACTAAAGACTGTATCGAAAAGTATAAGGACAAGTGAAATATGTAATGACTTTTTAAATATTTATTATTTTACATACGTATGTTCTTGGCTTGTGTTTGAAATACATTTTAAAACGTTTTACTGTTAACTAATGCACCTATTAAGTTTGCTTTCGGGCCACTTTTCGCACTTGACTTCGGACATTCTCATCAGATTCCGGACAACGATTACGGTGACCATTTCGATGCTTTTAGCCAGTCTTTTTTAAATCTGTCTACGGAATCCGCTGCCGAGAAGCGTTGCCGAAGTGTACTCTTCATGATTGCCCAATATTCCTCGATGGGACGTACCTCTGGGTAATTTAGCGGATTCATATTCTTATCAACATATTGCACGCCGTGGACTTCCATCCACTCTCTGGTGCGGGCAGCATAGTGGAACCTAGCCAAATCGGGCCAAAATAAAGTAGAGCCCCTGTGGCGTCGAATCAGCGGCAAAACCATTTTTGGCAAACACTCCTTGATGTAAAGATCGGTAGTTATCGTGGAAGTAGTGATGAACGCCGTCGATTTCATGCCGTATTCGCATATGGCCTGCCACACCATTGCTTTAGACCCAAATCTTTCGGCATAAATTGACGTTTGGTTCTCATTCAGGTGTTCTCCTTTGCGAACAGTATAGTACTGGGGACCGGGTAGAACAGAATAATCCAGTTTGACATAGGTTTCGTCGTCTTGAATTATGCAATGTTCATTTTTGGTTAAAACCGTGTTGTTTAACTTTCGAAGACGAAGTTTAACATTTGCAGCCTGTTTTGGAGTTCGTTTAGGCTTCCTTTGCTTTCGATAAGTTACCAAGTCGTTACGCTTCTTGGCGCTCTGAACCATTCCTACAGAAATACTGCACTTTTTAGCCACATCTCTTATCGAAGCACTGGGCGAGACTGGATTGTTCGCAATATTTTAGAGTCGATATTGCAATTATGTGAGCCAGTTCTTCTACCACTTTTCAGCTTGTCATTAAAAGAGTAGTCTTCGCCGCACTTTTTAATGTCATTGTAAACCGCTGAACGACTCACCTTCTCGAGTTCTGCGATCTTTCTCATGGACATACCCTTTTCTCGTATGTATTTGTCCACAATTCGTTTTCGTTGATCGGGTGTTAGGCCTCTCATTTTTGAAATTAAAAGTAATCCGAAAAAAATAATTAAGAAATTGAGTTCAATACCATAGCATCTATGAAATAAAGTGACGTTCATATTTTTAAAACAAATAAAACAAGAATGGCGGCCAGCTAAAGTTGTCCTTATACTTTTCGATACAGTCTTTATTAGAAAAGAGAACTAGACCTCATCAATGAGGCTTCGCTCCAGGTCGCCGATATTCTTCATAAGGGTTTCCACATTCAGTGTTTTTGCATTTGCTTGTGCCTTCTGCAATGAAGATTGAAAGACAACTGCAATTCAGGTTTTAAAGAAAATTCAACTGTGTTTAAAATGCTGTAAGGTTGAAATTATCGGCTCTCCCCTTAAGGTCCCTAACAAATCTGTATTTCTGCTACTGACTCTATAGCTTATTCAGGAACTATATAGTTATCCTATTAACTGTACGGTGACCAAGAAAGTGGTCTAACAGTTTTGACAAAATTTTCTTGGAGATCTAATTGTCGCTAAGGTTAACTGTCATGATATTTGCAAGTGGAAATCGACCTTGTTGTTTCATGACGTTCAAACGAACCTCGACCACATTTTTGGCCGACTGTACAGTCGCCATCACATACATAGGTACACTATAGGTGTTCAAAAATATCGGCACATGCACCCTTATGCCTTGAAAATAGAGGTGTGTTCCGATGTTTGTGACGTGCTTGATTGCTCTGATGTATGTGATGGCGACTGTACCAATGTTCACGGATTTCGGTACCTAGATAAAATACCTACCTATATTGCTACCTGTTTGCTACCAGCTAGCTCGTGCTCATGGCAAATGACCATCAGATATCGATTTTGAACCTAATCGGACTACTAACATAGAAGTTTAAAATGGCGACCATTTCTTCTAATTCTGACCTTGCATTCGCATTAATAGACCTCTCGGATTAGGTGTCATAGCGGAACCCGGGCTCCTTTAAGCTTCGAGCAACACGGCCTTCGCTATGAATATTACAGTCAAAAAGTGACACAATACACCGAAAAAACTTGCACACCTTCATAAATTTTTGTGTACGAACCATGCCCAATTGGGCTTGTAATTTGACAGAGCGGAAATGGTGCGAATGCCTACTCCCTTCCGCGTTGCTCGAAGCCTTTAGGGCACAACTGGGAATAACGCTAGGAGGATGAGACCTGTCGTACTCTCAGATATCGATCCTGTACGGTGTACGCTATCGGTCAATAGGCCACACTGGACGCATGCTCAGCCGAGCGACTCATTGAGCCGTCCACACGCTCGCATGCGCTCGGTCAAATTTGCTCGCCGAGCGACGTCCACACTGAGCGCGCACGCTAGGGCGAGCCGCGCTCGGCTGAGCATGCGTCCAGTGTGGACAGACCTATTGAAATATAGGTCCTGGTTAGATGAGGTACCCACGCCCAAGAAGGTTCATACCTGGACATAATGCGCTTTCCTCTTCCTATATTTCTCCTTGAGCCGCCGGTACCGGCTGCGGCAGGCCTTGCAAAACGCGTGATGCCTGCACTGTGCGCCTTCTTTATGCGATATCTTGTCCTTAATCGAACTCTTTGAACTGATACTGCCCTCTCGTGAGGATACTGTGAATTAGATTTGAATTGTTGTGATAACCATGATATCATCTTAAGTTGTTAATTTCTACCACTTTCACAACAATGATAAACAATATTTCAGTCGTTAATATAACTTCACGTGAAACTAAAGATTATTTATATTGTTGCCATAGTAGCCGTAAAATGTATAACATCTATATATTATCCATTTATATTGGCGATATATAGACAATAAATCCTTTCTTATATGCTAATTTTCTAATTATTTAGTCAAATACTGGTAATTTCAGTACTTATCAAAAAGCCTTCATATATTATTTTTGTAACCCTAGTAGAGCTATCAACTTGAAATATTGGTTCTAATGATTAATGATTTAGAAATAAGATTGTTGAGTATTTTAAATCATATTAAAAAAAATACTTACCAACTGGCTCCGGCTCACATAGATGTGAACATTGAAGAATGCACAGCAGCAATGGAGACTTCACTTGTGTCTTATACATCAGAACAATTTTGTTTGCATGCTCTGAGTCACATTTCACACCTGAAACCCCATTTACCGATTTTTACCAGGGTAAACACAAATCAAGAAAGTTGATTAAGTATAATATTTAACATTTTTGTGACATTTAGGGACAGTAAGTGTCATGATGATGATTCTCATGTGGTACCCAAGTGGTACAGAGCACCTTCACAAGTATCCTCCATGCTTCTCTATCCCCCAGCGCTCCTAGCCTCAACCCGATGGCCAATGGACCAAACCAAACTTATATATAAAGTAGTACGTCCTTTTTCGTACAGCCAATTTCCACAAAATTCAGAGCACAAGGGTTTCTAGACGGAAAAATAAAATAAAAACACCGATTTCCGAACGAACCCGTGACCCCTCCCGCGGGCCGCACCCCGCTGCTTGTCATTTAGTTTAGAGTAGGGAGAAGGTATTCCACAACACCCTGTCCTGTATGATGATGATAACTTGATGCCAGCAAAGTCAGATCCAGACACGGATTGTCTAAAAGAAACTTTGATACACTTCCTTACAACATGGGTATGAGGCGGGTGGGATTATCATTTCAAGATTGCACAGCTCACATAATTAGAATAGAACTTCACTTACAGGTAAGTTCGTTTAATTCCTAATTATGCATCGCTGTGCAATCTTGAAATGATAATTATTAACTTGTAGATGTTCAGAGTATATTCAAAGTTTATATCTGGCTTTTTGAAACATAGTTGTTACTTAGTTTTTATATTTTAGCCAAATATCATTTGCCAATAATCTAACCTAGCGTGATGGCCAGGTCGAACACAAAATGAAGTATCGTTCCTGTTATAACAGAAACAATTACGAAAGTTGCCATTAAACTTCAGTAAATTACTTATAAAGTAGTAAACCAGCGAGATCACTAGATGGCGCTAATACCAGCCGCGCGCGTCTAGCGCTAAGTATACTTTGTCTCCAAACATCCATAAGACTTGAATCCCAAGTATTCAACTACTGATAAATCAACTAAACCAATAGATAGCGCTAGCTATCTGATATAAAATATCTCAACTACTTACATGATGATTTTATCTATTCTAACCATTAACTTATTTTTAAGTAGTTGTATTAACATTAAAAAACTCAATGGGCTTGTTAATGATTCAGCAAAGTCCTTGGACCATCACTTTATAATCTAGAATACTCAGAGCAACCAGCAGTTTCGTTTCATCTTCAATGCATTTCCTTATTTACCAGTATGTTAGGTGCCCATTACACTTGTGTATAGAGAAAATATAATGTAGGTATTACATAGAGTCTAATTTGTAAGCCCGTACTGAATCATAGTCAAATATTTTCGCTATTCATTCATTTTCACGATAAGAGAAAAAACATATAGGTAGTTGGAACCCTCAGTTGTACTGATTTTTTGTCATCTCATCACACCTAATTAATCTGCTATTATAAAACTTTGTATGAAGATAGTTTTTAGCTGCTCCCATTGCACACTGTATTCTCAAGACTTCCAGGATAATACGTACCAACCAACATGATACATACTTACGTGGCTTTCGTCTGACGTAGTAGCCTTATTTCGATCGTTTATGCCCCACGGAATCTTTAATAGTCTAAAAAATTCTCATTATGCAGTCCTCAAAGGTTTATATATAAAGTCTAAACCATCTGCAGTATCCAGAGGAGTGCCGCAGGGCTCCATTTTGGGCCCACTCATTTTTATTATGTATACTGCAGATGTCCGTGATGTAATAAAACATTGTCATTTCCACTTGTATGCCGACGATATACAAGTTTATGTCTCATGTTATCCCTCTGATACTAGTCAAGCTGTTGCTAATTTAAATGAAGATCTAGAAAATATTACAGCTTGGTCAGAGTCAAATTGCCTAGTATTAAATCCTAGTAAAACCAAATATATGTTGTTCGGATCTAAAAATCAAATAAAACTGATAGATAGTCATAATCCAGTTGTTTCTGTAATGGGCGATCAGGTGGAGCGTATATCAGAGTCGCGTAATTTAGGCATCATAATGGATGAGGCTCTGCGTTTTGAGAGTTACATATCGGAAGTTGCCAGAACCTCATTTTATAGACTAAAGATACTTTACCGAATCCGAGAGTTCATCAGCGTAGATTTACGCATCAAGCTATGCGATTCCTTGGTTCTCTCGAGGTTCAATTATGCCGATGTTGTATACGGTCCACGACTGTTAGCACGCACTGATCGCATTGTGCAACGAGTACAAAACGCATGTGCGCGGTACTGCTTCGGAATTCCTCCTCGAACACATGTGACTCCCTACTTAAATTCGGCAGGCATCCTCAAAATGGCATTTCGAAGAGAGCTTCACTTGTCATTCTTGCTGTTCGGCATCTTAAAAACTTCAGTACCCGAGTATTTGTTTAAAAAGGTCACTTGGCGTAAAAATAGTTCCACAGTGTATGGCCTTAGATCAATCAGCCAAAATTTCATAATTCCTCATCACCACACCACCGCTTTTCGGGGTAGTTTTAAGTACACAGCAACCAAGTGTTGGAATAATATACCTCCACCTCTCAAAAATATTAATTGTCTGAGCAGTTTTAAATTAAAATTAAAACGACACCTCCTCCAGATACAAAAAACTCTACCCTTGGGCGGTCGAGTCTTGGCCTCGTATCTTTGATGCTTACTATATACGTGTCATTTCAAATTGTTTATTATTTTATTTCATATTTTTTATATACTTGCTTACTTAACATACATATTTATACAAGTACAACCAAACCACAGTCTTTACATAATTTAAAATATACACAACATTACTCACATTCCAATAAGATATTCATTCCCTTCCGACAATATTAATTAGAATTAAAACTTATTATATGTAAGGGTCTGACTGAAAATCAGCGTTGCAGTGTAGGTACTCAGTAGGTACTCACTGCAACAGTATGCTGAGTCTAGCCCATTTTTGGCATCACAAAATGTAAATGCCTCGTACGATATTGTTTAAGTGTGTTTGTCTATTCCTAAGTCTAATTTGTACACTGTTCCTTTTGTATAAAATGTGATGTTAAATAAAGTTTTTCTATGTCTATGTCTATGTCTATGTCTAAACAAAAGATGATTTGAATGGTACAGCATACATGTTCACGAATGTGTTAAACAACATCAACTTGTATTATTTTCACTGTAAAGTTCGTTTGTAGGGTAAATCGCCAGTAATTGAAACCTTATACTAAAATTAATTCTATTATAGGTGGATAGAGTTCATTTTTAGTATGAGGTTGCCAGTTATTGAAGGGTGGCCAGTAATTGAAACCTTATACTAAAATGAATTCTATTTTAGGTGAATAGAGTTCATTTTTAGTATGAGGTGGCCAGTTATTGAAGGGTGGCCAGTAATTGAAACCTTATACTAAAATGAATTCTATTGTAGTTGAATACAGTTCATTTTTAGAATTAGGTGGCCAGTTATTGAAGGGTGTCCAGTAATTGAAACCTTATACTAAAGTGAACTCTATTATAGGTGAATAGAGTTCATTTTTAGTATGAGGTGGCCAGTTATTGAATGGTGGCCAGCTACCAACGATGTATCCTAACTGTAAATAAAGAGCTGGACAAAATACAACTAGTTTTGAAATAGGTAGTCTAACTAAACTTTGATGACAGAAGCACAACCTTAACTCAATTCTTACTTAACTTCATTGTATCTTTTCAAAATCAAAACTAAAGAAAATTCTGTTTACTCAGCTGCAAATACTAATACACCTAAAAACCTCTTGATTAATATATTATCAATAATATTTATTGCAGATGGCTGTGTAAATAGGAAAACAACTACAGAACTAAAGTGGATTTCTACACTTTAAGACAGTGCCTTCAACATGCACAACCATTCACAACTTCACATGCACACAAGGTTGCTCCTGGGAAGTGTATGGTATTTAAATATAGGCTCTAAGGCCTAATGTGCATTACAATGGGATTTGAAACTTAAATAAAACTTTTTTTTTTCATTGATTATTATTACAAATTATTTTGCTAGCAAACATTTTATATGCTGGTCCTCACGAGGTAATCTAACAGACTAACACACACACCAATATACCAAACTGAAATAGTAGTAACATGTTAAGACATAAGGTGTACCATACTAACCTAAGTAGCTCAATATGGACCACACATCATTCTCTCTAAAGCGAAGTCCGGTTGCCTCTCCGTCTGCACCCAGGCCTATTAGTGACTTCGCAAAACTAAATACCATATTGGCTAGCGGGATCTCTGACACAAACACAGAGAGGCTGTAGTTGAATTCCTGAAAAAGAATAGGCAAATAAGGTTCCTTACCCTTCCACAGACATTTAAGATCATCTAAATCTAAATAGTATTTCGGTAAACAAAAAGGTTTATCAAACTCACCAAACACAACAAATACTCTGCGACAAGCATGTTTAACGCCTGGAATCTAGAGTCTAGTCTTTGAGTAAAATGCTTTTGACATGTTGGAAGATCTCCTGAAATAATAGACGTAAGAAATATGGTCAAGTGTGCATGGTAAACAATCACATAGGTTACTACATTTAACCCTTCCTTTATATGTAGAACATGCATTTCACATACCGGTTTGCGCACTCTTTAATACATCAACTATATGCCCACGCAAATAAGCTCTTAAATCATTAAGAACACCATTTTTGTCGAACATTTCATAAATAAATTTTTGAAAGTTTTCAGTCGATCCTGTTTTATTTATATCCTGATTTTCCTCAGTTGGAATCGGATGACTTTCTTTTAAAGAAGGTTCCATCCTTAACAATGTATTGTATTACTTTTTCTTCATTTTCTAATTTAGGTTCCAAAATAAAAGCTGTGTACTGCAATTTGAAATCTTGCTGTCTGAGTTGTCTGACTGACATTTGTTTTGTTGTTGACATCTTGACCAATTTTCCGCCATGATTTCCGTAACGGAAAATCAATTACGTATCTTTTAATATCAAAAACAAGCTTATATCGTCATATCATGGAAGTATTAGTAGTTTTATCATACGTATAATATAAAAACGATCTTGATTCTAACTTGAATTAGAATTGTTCATAATAGCCGGTTTGTTATATTTACAAGTACACGACATCACTGCCGAATTTGATTGTGTATACTGATTCGCTATTTTGACAGCTCCTACAACAGTCCCTGTGGCGCAGAGGATAGCGCGTTGGACTTCTAATCCAAAGGTCGTGGGTTCGATCCCCACCAGGGATGCATCGCATTCTTTTTGTTTTTTTAAATAAATTCTTTATTGTCTTTTTCACACAACTAGAAATATAGTCGTTTCAGATATTTATGCGTGCTTTGTAGTGGCAGATATGAATGCTGATGCTGGTGACTGAACACATTTACAAAGTCATAGATTTTTGTCTCTTGGAATGTTGGAGCGTTTAGCCAACGTGGCCTCCTCCACCCACCGTACTCCTTTAACAACAAACACACTTTTTTCTATAAGTTTCTGCAAAATAGTAGATTGTACAACAAGTGCATAAAACGCACCATTTTACTCGAGACGTTTATCCATCCGAGCGAGCTTGCGAGCGAGGATAGATATAAAGTCGAGTGTAAAATGGGTTTTATGGACGAGTTGTACACTCTACTTTTCACTTCGATTGCGAGGAAATGAAACAGCAACACGTAAAATAATAAATGAGACGAAATACAAATTATAAGTTTATTTCATGAAGTTTTATTGTGTACTTTGGCTGTTGGTATCTTTGCCTTGGTCTTAGAATACGAACGAAACGAAATAAAATAAAGAGGTTGTTGTATGAAGTTAAAGATGTTCGTGTGGCTGTTGCAGCGATTGCCTTGGTCTTCGACGAAGATTTTACTTTATGCTCTAGAGCATAAAAAGCGACTTTATGTCGCCTACGCACGACATAAAGACGAACTTTTAGAGCATGAGAAGTGAAAAATATATTTTTGGACAGATTTTATTACTGACTGTATTTACTTTTTTGCACAATCATCAAAAACCCTGATAGGGTTCCAATGAGCCCAGACACGGTGGATTATCTTTTGTAGTTTAGGAGTTGCTGCCTGGTGTGTTAGGTGCAACTTTTGAGAGCCCAATAACCGCGAAATTTTTGCTCTTTTTTTCAGTTTTTTGCATGTGCACTAAAACAGTACGACGGACGGAAAATGTATTCCATTCAATATTAAAGAAGGTCAATGTACTTATATAATGTGAAATTTTATTTCCTACATTTTTTATTATATGGGTTTTTCAGCAGGTACCTATAAGTATTTTTTTCAAAGATATGTCGGTCTTGAAAAGTCGCAAAATGGAAGTTTGCATTGCACCTAAACGACAAATCATAGTATATAGACGAAATCAAAGGTTAGAATTAACCTTTGATTGCGACTATACCACTAAACCGAATTTGAAGTTATAGATATTCATTCGACGCTGAATTTGACCCTCTTTAATATTGAAATACCTACATTGTCTGTCCGAGGTACCGTTTTTGTGCTACATGAAAAAAGAGCAAAAATTTATGCACACCTCATGGGATTGGGCAAACTCAGATTACACGTATACACCAAAAGTGAGCTTATCATTTTTAAGGCACGGAAATATAACCCAACATCAGTACCTACAATCATGCTGGGCGGCGTCCCCCTTAGAGTGGTAAGTAAGTTTAAATACCTGGGGCATATGCTCACCGAGGATATGAAGGATGACATGGATCTTGAGAGGGAGAGGAGGGCACTGGCGGTAAGGGGCAATATGCTTGCCCGCAGATTTGCACGTTGTAACAAGCAAGTTAAGTTGACGCTTTTTAAAGCTTACTGTCAGACGTTTTACACGTGCAGTCTGTGGGTTAGTTTTACGCAGAGAGCCTTTTCCGCTATTCGGGTGCAGTATAACAACATACTCAGAATGCTATTGAGGCTGCCAAGGCATTGCAGCGCCTCGGATATGTTCGCCGAGGCGCGCACCGACGATTTCTATGCCATCAGGCGAAAACGAGTAGCGTCGCTACTGAGACGGCTGAGAGGCAGCAGCAATAGTCTTCTGAGGGTGTTGGCGGAGCGCCTCGACTGTCCACTCTCAAGATACTGGGTTCAGGTGGCTATCGGGAGGGCCAAATAAGCCTGAACCAGTTATTCTTCACTACATAGTACAACACAAAGTCGCTTCCCGCTGTCTGTCTGTCCCTATGTATGCTTAGATCTTTAAAACTACGCAACAGATTTTGATGCGGGTTTTAATGTATAGAGTGATTCAAGAGGAAGGTTTATATGTATAATACATGCATATAAACCCGTGCAAAGCCGGGGCGTTAAGTTATTTGTCATTTAAGTATCATTAATTTATTGTCATTATTGTCACTAACGTAGTTCATAAGTCTCCACTGTTACTAACATCATACGGATCGACTAAAGATCTGAAATAAAGATATTTTATTTTATTTTATTTTATTTTATTTAGGGCCAAATGAAGGTATTAAAAACGATTTCCAGCTTTATGGGAATTAATTCTTCGAAAAATTCTAATTTAATAGGGAACATTACGCAACACTCTTCGTAGGTGGCGACACTAGCAGCGTTGACATTGTATCTCGTTCCCACTTGCGGTATTGTCTATGCAAGCATCCTTGTCACTCATTTGACAATCAATTGTGCATGTGTGTGTGAATTCCTATATTCCTATACTGGTTTACTATTAGTAATAGTGCTGCCTCTGGCGGCAGAACATTGCAGTAATGTTCCCTATTGATTGGCCTCATTGTTAAATCATAATAGCTCGGTGGTACCTTAATATTGCGTTATGTCTTATGTATAACTCAGCTCAATCGGATACCGGCAAGCGGCTGAAAAGTGGGTTGCAATTTCTTATTATCACCTTTATATATTAGTACACCCACAGATGTATGAATATAAGTGTATAAAGATAATAGTATTCTTTGCTCTGAGAGTACACCTAACCTAACCTACTTACCCACGTACATAGTTACATAATTACATATGAACAGCACAAGATAAATAAAAGCTTGTAACTAGCATAAACAGTTACAAAAACCGGCCAAGTGCGAGTCAGACTCGCGCACGAATGGTGCCGTACCATTATCTATAAAAACGGAAAAAAAATCACGTTTGTTGTATGGGAGCCTCCTGTAGTCTAGTTGGTAGTGACCCTGCCTACCATGGTCCCGGGTTTGAATCCTGGTAAGGACATTTATTTGTGTGATGAGCACAAATATTTGTTTCTGAGTCATGGATATTTTGTATGTATTTAAGTATTTAATTTATCTATATAAGTATGTTTATCGTCGTCTAGTACCCATAGTACAAGCTTTGCTTAGTTTGGGACTAAGCCGATTTGTGTAAGATTGAAATATATATTGAAATATTTTTTCTGTTTTTTAGTATTTGTTGTTATAGCGGCAACATCGCAACATAAATACATCATCCGTGAAAATGATGAGATACAGCCTGGTGACAGACAGACAGACAGACAGACGGAGAGTGGAGTCTTAGTAATAGGTTCCCGTTTTACTCTTTGAGTACGGAACCCTAAAACACTGGTTCAATAGGGAACATTACGCGAAACTCTTCGTAGGTGGCGACACTAGCAGCGTTGACATTGTATCTCGTTCGCACTTGCGGTATTGTCTATGCAAGCATCCTTGTCACTCATTTGACAATCAAATGTGCATGTGTGTGTGAATCCCTATATTTCTATACTGGTTTACTATTAGTGGTAGTGCTGCCTCTGGCGGCAGAACATTGCAGTAATGTTCCCTACGGTTCGCCTGGCGACTGCTTATAGGCGACGCCCGTGTGGATACGGTCGGAAGCACGGTGGCCAACCAAATCAAGGTCACTCCATACTAGATTTTCTGTGACCTTGCTTGGGCATCCGCCGATATCGGGTCGTGTAGCGTCTCCTTCATCTCCATCAAATCTGTCTAGTGCCGTATCCCCGCGGTCCTGCGCGGCGGGCGGCATGATCGTGGGGCTGCAACTTATGGTGGTTACACTACACTCTGAGGAAACGAACGACCAACGAACGCGAAGCATTTATGTGAGACCTATTTGTTAGAGTGAGATACATAGCTGTCCTTTGGCTTGGTGTGTACCCACCACTTAGACCCACCATTTGCCACCATTATCGAAAGGAATAATCCGTTAAGTCTGTTAGCCAATAATGCACGGCCAAATAATGTACAGCCAAATAACTCAAGTCATAACATAAGTACATGAATGATTGACCAGAGAAATCTTAGTCCGGGGCAATTTTGCCAATTTTGTTCGGGCTGATAATGCACGGCCCAATAATCCGCGTCCAAAAAAGTAGACGTGTTTTATAGGGCCGTACATTATTGACTCCCAAACTGACATTTTAATGTGTCAGTGTCATTCTGTCATACGGCACCAAAGCAAAAAACTAAGAAGTCTTGTTTTTTAATTTAATAGAACTAATTAATAATAAAACAAGATGCGAAGACGAGCTGGAGTAGGCGCTATCCAGAAGCAAAGACTAGAGCAGGAAAAATACAGGGAGAAAGGGTCCGAGATACAGGAGAATCAGTTCCAGCAGATGTCCAAACAATTGGAAGTGTTCAGGGAAAACTTGGAGGATTTCGCCACTAAACACAAGAACGAGATTAAAAAGAACGCCCAGTTTCGGAGACAGTTCCAGGAAATGTGTGCAGCGATCGGTGTCGACCCGTTAGCTTCCGGGAAGGGGTTTTGGTCAGTTCTTGGTTTGTATTTGGAACATTCATTTTATTTTGTCTTTCACTTTTTATTGATAAAGGCTGGTCAAACATTGGTGCCACTGGAGAAGAGCCATGACTCAAAAATTTCAGCATCTGCTGCAGCTATAAGTGGTGGTGGCCAAGCCGTGATATTATTATGTATTTATTTTAATAAGTACATTTTTTTTACTTACCTACTTAAAATTAAACATTGCCCCACAAAACTGTAGTAATAGTTTGACTGTGGGGGCGGCAGTCTCTAGGTAAGGCATTCATTAACAAAAATATTTAATCATTAGTAACAGTAGTATAACTGAGTATTATGTAAGTACATCTAGGTAATGGTTTTTTTCTCAAACATGCAATGAAATATGTTATGTTCCTTATAAATCTTATAATAGCATTATTTCGGGTGCAGCATTTCGAGGCGGCCTGAAATGGGATTTCATACAACTTTTCAGGCCTAGGCCTGCAAAGTAACTTTCTTTTGTTTCAATGTCCAACCTCATACAGACAGCGTCAAAGATGGTGGCAGGTTTTACGAACAGCTGATTTTAATTTATTTCATTGCATGTTTGAGAAAAGCACTATACATGCCTCGGCGTGAAAACGGATTCCCAGCCTCATATCTCTATCTACTATCTATCTATACCTACTTGGCTGGAAATCTGTGTTTTCCGGACCTCTAATGTAATGTACTATTAATAGTCTCTTAAATTTATTTTTATTTTTAGCTGCTAGTATTTGCAATGTTTATGTAGGGTATAAGAATTTCCTTGATACTGATGTTGTTTATATTTTAGGTTATCTTATGCAATGATACAATATTTGATTCAAGATACACAGAAAATAGGGTTAAAGTGTGTTGTGGGTGATGGGCTATAATTGCTAGAAGTGGTACCAAAATTTAGCATGCCTGCATCCCCTTTAGGGATACAGGCATGAGAATAATTATGTATGTATATGTCACTGTTAGATTGTGAACACTGTCAGTTTAGAATCTTACTCACGATATTATAAACTGTCGAAAAATTCTCAACTGTCAAAACCGTTCACAATTTAACGCAATATTTCGTTAGTTTATAAACTTTCAATGTCGAATCGTCAAATTGTGAACCGAGATCAAATTGGCTTGCTACGGAACGTACACAAAGACTAGGTATTTCAATTTCAATTTATTTATTGCATTATCACATTACAAAATATAGATGGTAGGTACATTATAAGGTATTCATGTGACACCCTGCAAGGGCACAACAATATATATATATATGTATAGAACAGACTAAACTTAAAAATATGGACATTATGTAATAGAAAAATATTTACAATTTTGCGTTAAAAAACTCATTTAAACTATAGAAGCATTTGTCGATTAACAATGATTTCAACTGTTGGTTAAACATTTTTGGTTTGACAAGGCCTTTTATATGGTTAGGAAGATGATTAAAAATTTTTATTGTCATGTAATGCGTATTAGACGTGACGAGTTTATATTTGGAGAAAGGTACTCTAATTTTGTGCATATTCCGATCGTTTCTTTTAATACTCGTTATCTGTTCGTATAAACCTATATGTTTTCGGACGAATTTACTCGATTCAAGTATATAAATGGAAGTAAGGGTGAGTATTTTGTATTTGACAAAGTATGGTCTACAGGATTCCATTGGATTTATATTAGCTAGGATTCTTATGCACTTTTTCTGGAGGGTAAAAATCTTTTTTATATCACAACTATTTCCCCACATAACAATACCGTAAGATATTCTTGAGTAGGCGTACGCGTAATATGCCGTGAGTGATGTGTTAAAGTCTGTTGCGCGCTTAAGGTGGTTGAGAGCATAGATAAAAGATGATAAGGTTTTAGATAGCCTTTGGATGTGTGGTTTCCAACTCAAACTGTTGTCCAGATCTATGCCCAATAATGTGGCAGAGCTCACTGAATCTATTTTATGATTGTTATAGCTATAGTTTATGAGCAAATTTAGTTTTTGATAAGGTTTAAATTGGATGATTTTAGTTTTACTCAAGTTTAGTTGGAGGTTGTGGATTTGTAACCAGTTTACTATTTTGTCAAGCGTTACATTTAGTTTGTTGTCGACGTCACAAATATTAGAGCAAGGCAATAATACTGATATATCATCCGCGAAGAGCGTGCAATGGTCATCTAATACGTTAGGTAAATCATTGATATAGATAAGAAATAAGAGACAACCCAGGACGCTACCTTGAGGGATAGAGCCGGTGACAGAGACACTATTAGATCGGATTTGGTTTATTAATCCGGTCTTAAAATCTGCGTTCTCTATTTGTACATATTGGATGCGATTTTCAAAATATGACTCGAACCATGTAAGGGTAGATCCTCTGATCCCAGTATTATGTAATTTAATTAAAAGGGTTTCATAACAGACTCTATCATAAGCTTTACTCATATCAAGTAGGAGACCAACAGCATATTTTTTATTGTTTATTTCATTAAGAATTTCGAGGACGTATTTATAGATTGCTAGAGTAGTGGAGTGATGTTTCCTAAAACCGTATTGATTTTGATTTAGGATCTTATATTTTTCATAAAATGAATAAAGGCGTTTAATCATGACGGTTTCAAATATTTTCGCTGAGGTTGGCAGTAGGGCAATTGGTCTATTAGCTTCAGTGGTTTTCCCTTTTTTATGTATTGGTTTTATCAAGGAAATTTTTAGCGCGTCTGGAAAATATCCTTCCGAGAAAGATTGGTTTAATAGTTGGGTGAACGGAAGGGTTAAAATCTCAGCGCAATTTTTTATTAATATTGGGGGTAGTTCGTCTACACCGAATGAAGATTTGTTTTTAAGATGTTTAATTGCCGTATATGTTTCCTTTGGGTCAACCGGGCTCAGGAAAAATGAGTTCGTTGTGGTATTCTTTAATGGTATCTTGCTTGGCGTCGACTGAGAATTCCCGATGCATGAGAAGAAACTGTTGAAAATATTTGCTACTTGTTTGGGGTCAGTTACAAGCTTGTTATCTTGTTGAAGATATATGTTGGTTCTCTTTTTAGGTGAGTTTTTGTTTAGCTCACTGTTTATTATTTGCCACATAGACTGAGCTTTATTATGAGAATTTTCGAATTTCCGTTTGTTTTGATTTTTTTTGGATTTACGGACTGCTTTTTTCAGTGTTTTGCAGTATACTTTATAGTGGTTTCGTAAGGTTTCACTTTTTGACTGTGATACTAATAGCTTTAGATACCTTTTATTACGGCAGGAAACTTTTAGGCCTGGGGTCAGGTATGACTTGTTTGGTTTAAATTTTAAAAGAATTTTAGGGATGCATTTATTTAGGACGTCGCTCAAGGTTTCAATAAATGAGTTCATATTTTCGTTAACGCTTTTATTTGCTTGAATTATTTTGGACCAGTCCACTACTTGGAGTTCCTTTTTAAATTTATTTATGTTAGTTTTATTGTAAATTCTTTTGCGTTCGGACCAGTTTTTTATGTTAGACGTAGAGATAGGCGTAGACACTAGTATGCCTCTATGGTCGGAAAATCCATAATCATGAATAATTATTTTCGATTCGTTGATTTTAAAATTCAAAAACACCAAGTCAATGCACGTACTACAGGAAAGAGTGACGCGTGTAGGTTCTTTAATCTTTTGATGGAAGTTATGTAATAACATCAAATTCATAAGTCTAGTTTTTTCATTAGAGTTAGTTGAAAAATCCGTATTAAAATCTCCTCCAATTATTATATGTTTTTTATTGTCTTTTTGGGAAATCAATGTTAAAAGTTTTTCCAAGCAAGAATAAAATGTTTCGATTTCTCGTCTACTGTTGGGCCAATATAGATTTATAATTAAAAGATTCAATTTCGGTAGTTCCGTTGCACATACTTCGAAAACCATTTCTTTGGATAACGACGAAATGTCGAGACGTTCACGATATTCTAATGAGTTTTTCGTTAGTATGAGTACACCTCCTCCGTCATGTTGTTCGCGACAAAAGAATGAGCTTATGTTGTAGTTGCTTATCTTCAATAGCTCTTTCTTTGCTTGATTCAGCCACGTCTCAGTAACACAAACTATATGTATAAACGGTTTTTCATCTACAAATGCTTCTAATAGGTAAGTTTTGTTCCATATACTTTGCATATTTTGGAAATATATATTAAGGCTAGGCACGAAAAGTAGGCTTTTCTGCCGGGGCAACTATGCTGATTTGGGCAGGTAGGTTAGGTTAGTTAGGTATCTTCAGTTGCCGCCCAGAAATAGGAGCCCCGCGCAGCGGGGCTCCGTCGACACTGCTGGGTGCCAAAATAAATGGAATAAAATGTCTGAATAACAAAAAAAAAAACAATCATGTTCTGACGTAAGTGGAAACTGATGCAAGTGGAATAATTCGCTCAACCAAACAAAGCAAAATTATGAATTATTTTGGCATTTCACAATATTCCATCAGTTTACAATATAACGGGTTAGATTATAAACTGACGGTTTTTACAATCTAACGGTGACATATACACAGAAAAATACAAATCTAAATAAAACTGAACCTAGACAGAGAAAACAATAAGCATAAAATTATATGTGAAATTTTTTATATATTCACTGTTCATATTATATAACATTTCCATATCTAATTTAAAAGATAATTTTATTCTCTTACCCTCTAACCACCCATAGGGCTATTAAGAGACATCCTCTTGAATGGAATTTAAACCATTCTTAATTTGGAAAGGAGTTGCATTGTTTTTGAGTGCATCTATTATTTGTTTTTTGTATGAACTAATTGTATGTTGGCCAGCTGGAGAAAAGTAATTAAATGTTATCTTTCAGGTATTGGAGATTTTTATTACGAGCTAGGAGTTCAAATAGTAGAAGTGTGCATGGCAACAAACTACAAGAACGGTGGTCTGATCACACTTGAGGAGCTCCGGACAAGGCTGATTGCAGCGCGGGGCAAAGCCAAGAAACATCAGGACATAACTAATGAAGATTTGCTGGCTGCGGTTAAGAAATTAAAGATATTTGGCAATGGGTAAGATACTAATAAGTAGGGACAATAAGAGGACCTGAGAAATGGAGCAAAATTCTAACAACATGAGGATGTAAACGGAAGTGAGGCAGACAATTTACTCGTAACCCTTAAGTGCATATGGTATCCATTACTTTGCATAAGCCATTCCTTATGTACAATTAACTCTCCGTCACATTTGAAACTCCGTATCTAGTTTGACAAAGTTTATAACTGACATTAATTTGATTACTACTACTTATGTCACTTCATTTATATCCTTTTGGATACAGTATGCATTTAAGGGTTAAAAGATGGGAGGACGAAATTATAGAAATGGCCGGCAAGACGTGGACCAGAGTGGTCACAGACAGGCAGGAGTGGAGAAGACTGGGGGAGGCCTTTGCCAGTAGGCACACAGAAATGTAATATTTTGCGGTTACTGTAGTTTTAAGGGGCTCCACGCGCTTTTTGACTAGTTTTGATGAGTTTTGAGTTGATATTCCTGCGTCATTACAATAGATATATTTATGGAATAAACGTTAATCTGTTCTTCAATCCTTTATCTACTTTTGCACGAGAATTTTTTGGAAATAAATGTATATTTATTTTTCTATGATTTATTCAAACATGGTCCACAAAAGCTCTGTTTTCGATATTAGTATGTTGTTTATGCACTTTTATATATGAAATTTACATGTAACTGTTCCTTATTGATGTCTCTAACAACCCACGAGAAATTTTTATTTAAAACTCATTTTCACAAAAGTTACGTCCAAAAAACTGGGTTTTTGGCCTAAAACTGCTAAAGTTTGATGCCATATATCTCGAAAACTGTGAGATTTGAAGTAAATATGGGATACTATTTCGGTTAAACTCATTGTTGTTAACACGGTAAACAATAAAAAACTCGAAAAAACGGACAGTAACAGATCGAAGGTCATTGGGAGCTGTGAGCCCCTTAAGTATTTTATTGTAATTTTCTGAAAAGAGGTTATAAATAGATAAAACAAATGATACCAATATTTAGGATACTAAAAACCTTCTTTCGCACTCCTATTCTGTGCCATTTGCAGGCAAACCTGGGCTGGTCCCTGCTGATCCCTATACTGTGTCTATCCACTGGGTAGACTGCCCTGTATTGTAACACAGCCTTACGGGTGTGTAATGATCGGTATAAAAACAAATAATATAATTTCATTGGGTATAACCATTTTTGATATAATTTCAAAGGGTAGAATCATTCATAGTATATAATAAACGTTTGGTATAATATCAAAATATATATTTTTATTTAGTATAACTATCATTCGGTATAACGCTTATTTCCTATAACCATCATAGAGTATAATTCTTATTTGATATACATCTCATATTGTATAATGATCAAGCGGTATAATTTTTATGTGCAAATTGCGTTTTACGTTAGCTAACCTACTATTTTTCCGTTCTAACCTAACGTAAATCTAACCCAACCGCCAGCGTGTCGACGTCACCCCGCTTCGCGGGGTGCCTATTTCCGCTCTAAGGGACACAAGTGAACCCTAACCTAACCCACCAATAGTACAATTATTGCGAGTGTTGGTTTTTTTTACTGCGCCCCCCTTGTGGGGGGCTTCGCCCCCCCCGTCCTCCCTTTTTCTGGCTACCCTGGCTTGATTATATCAACTGTACATTAGACGGAATGAGCATTATATCCAATGTTCAATATAGCAAATATGCATTATACTTAATGTATGTTATACTAAATATTATTATATCAAATGATCGTTATATAAAATGATAATTATACCATATGAAAATATATTAAGTGTTGTTATACAACTCGAGAATTATATCAGGTGAGCGTTATTGCGAGTAATATTATATCAAAAATATTTATAGCCATCGTTACGCACCCAGCCTTACTCATATAGTAATAAAGACGTGTTACGCACAACTTCATATGGCATTTTAACATGACTGTACAAAGGTGTTAAGCCTGGGTTGGTCTTGCTCTGACTATTTCCTTACCCTTCCAGGTTCACAGTGGTAGCAATAGGCAAGGGCAAGTGGCTGGTGCAGTCGGTCCCCGGAGAACTTAACCTGGACCAGACGCTGGTGCTGCAGAAGGCCAGCGCTCTGGGCACAGCCTGGGTGTCGGCCAGTGTACTCACGGGTGATCTTGGGTAAGAAACGAGACAGTCCACACAGGACTGCTATCTTGCCATTTTAAGCCCCTGACGCGAAATGAGGGGTGTAAACGGATGGATCGATTTTGACGGATGGTTCTTAGCTACGTTTCAACAAAATCGGTTCAGCCGGTTTTGAGACATTGAACTTTGAAATTAAAATGTCGGAGGTTTTCCAAATTGTTTAAGTTGTTAATGATCTATACATAATACCTTGTATAGAACCATTGCGGCCTATTAGCACAGATTTTACATGTTATTTTCACAAAAAAATATGATTTTCATTCTATAATTTCAAGCTAAAAACGGATACTTCAACTTACACTTAAAAATTGCATCGTTAATACCTTATTAAGGTGGTTCGATTGCCATACAAAGCGTTATTTGACATTCGCAGGCTAACGGCGTGATATTTTAAGACACTTATGTAATGCCTGCTATACATGTTGGTCGAGCTTAGGCCAACGCGAGCGTAGGCAAATTAATACAAGGCAAGTGCTATTGCCTACACGTTCGGCAAGTTTATCGAAAACCAATGCAAATGGCCAATATAGACGAATTTTCAAGAGGTGTCCACACGTTGGTCTCCGTCAGTTTGTATTGTGAACAAGATGGATGACGACGTAGAAGTCATTGCAGCTGCTGCTATTTATTTAATGAGCGCTTATAATTATTATGTCAGTGTATACCACACTAAAGTTGTAAAAAAGAAAAGACGAAAAAGAAGGTGGTGGATGTTGAGTATTCACAGAAATAAAACAAGGTATGTATAGTGTTTATCATTTGTTTGTATTTTATCTATTTGCTTGCTTGTTTTGTGTTTGTTAATCCTTGTAAAGTTGTGTGCAATAAAGAATCTATCTACAGTACATCGATCTCGAAGGAAAAAGTGTTTTTTTTAATATCAAAATGGCACCCATACATTTTGTCATTTGTTTGATTTTATTAAACAACACTGTTTCCCTGGAGAAAAATGTCCTGTTAACTATTTAACCAACTACCAAATCGTACTGTTAGATAATCTCAGTGTATGGTGAAATTGGGACTAAGGATCTACTTTTTTGTTTTTATTGTAGCTTATAATTTTGTTTAATTGAATTTGAAAGAGTGACATTTTGTACGCGTACCCACGAGTTCACACGACCAACGCCAACCGCGTAATGGCGCGCTGACAAACATGTGGACACTATTGGCCGAGTGCGCGCGAGCGCCTTTGATTTGTGCACAAAAACCGACACCGATCCGAAGTGAGGCAAGTGATCGCGAGCGACGGCTAGCGAAGACAAGTTGCACCAAATGAGCTCTATACACGTTGGCGCTCGCGTTCACTCGGCCAACTAGGCGAGCGATATCGAGCGATGGCAAGGCAAGGCAAATAGGCTGCCTACACGTTGGCGTTGGTCATCGCTCGGCAACGCTCGGCCAACATGTATAGCAGGCTTAACAAACTTTCATAAATTGGCTTCCCATTTGCGCCAAATTCCCCTTTTCGTAGAATAAACTTGTATAAACTAGATTAATTTGAGAAAAATCGTTTTCCCAAAATATCACGTCCCAAACCAATTTCTCAAATTAATCTAGTTTATACAAGTTTATTCTAGGAAAGGGGGAATTTGGCGCAAATGGGAAGACAATTGGTGAAAGTTTGTTACATAAGTTTCTTAAAATATCACGCCGTTAGCCTACGAATGTCAAATAACGTTTTGTATGGCAATCGAACCACCTTAAGAAGAAATACGGGCAGGCGCGCGGTCCGTACACACTCACAGTTCAGAGACCGAGATCGAGTAAATCGCGTCCAAAGTTAAAATCCCCGTTTTTCTGAGTTCATAGATCGACGAATCCAGCAACATAAAATCTAGTTTGGTGTGTTCACAAGGTACTTAAATAAAAATTACAGTGTGTAGCGGCCTACTTTTTTAAATCTCTATCGTTAAATTTAAATAATCCCTATTATTTAATTAAGCTATGTTCAAATTACCTAATTTTGTCAATGTGCATGGGAAAAGAAACGTCAGATATCTTCTTCCTTATATAATAAACCAACTACCAAAAGAACTACAGCATAAATACGTAAATAGCTTACAATCGATACCTAGTATCAAAAGGTATCTGACGTTATCTGAACCCAATACGAGTGTATTGTAATAATTATGAGTCTATAACGGTGATGTATTCAAGTAAATTAATGTACCATAGCGAACTATTCATCAGCATATAAACCCTAGAGGTTTCCACTGGTGAAAAAATGTATACCAAAATGTACTACTCAGATTATATTGGTCAATAAATTAAAAAAAAAAAAAAAAAAAAACCAGTGGCGCTAGTGAGCACGTGAATGGGCTCTATAGACGGCTCGAAATTCAAGTTTTTGAATAGACCGCGAGCCAGCCCGCAATTGGTCTTAAACTAAAAATGGAAGCACCATTGCTGGAGTTCAATACCTTGCCTACCCACTGCCAAATATCTTGTCATAATTAATTTATTAGTAGCCATTTTAGAAGAAGCATTTTGTTTCCAGTTGGGACGAAACGCGCGCCCAGAACGCTCTCACGCACATGGTGAAGGAAGCGCTAGCATGGGTGGACACGCAAGACAGGGAGACGCTCTACTGGTTCCCTAGCATGTTCTCAGAGTGCGTCGCGGCGCAATAACATAGTATGTAATGACTATAATTGTACAGTAAGTTATTATCAAACCGCGACTATAGAACGGGATTGGGGGTCAAAGTGTTGCCATGCCATATAAATACGTCAAAGTTAACATGAACTAGTCCATTCCCAAACTAAAGTCATACGAACGATGTCTCAAGTTAACTCTTGCGGGTTTATACATTATTCCATATAATATTAGAATAGTACATTACTTACCTAGGGCGGTTAAACAAAGAATGTCTCAGATCGCAGGTATTTGACGCCCGAGCCGAAGGCAAGGGCGATAAATATGCGCTCTGAGGCTTTCTTTATTACCGCCCGTGGTGAGTACAAAATTTTACGTCTCTACGCCAGAGCCAGGAAGTGGGGTTTTCCGCACGCATAGCGTGCGGTAATTCCTACTTTTTGGCCAGGTATGACGTAAAATATCGTGTGATTCCAAGGAAAACGCTTTTGGAATTAAAAAAAATGTGGTTAGTTCGAAACGTAATTAATGGAGAAAATAAGTAACTAGTACGTACGCACGTACGATATTTCTCTTTGATATCCAAGATAGATGAATTTAACCGTTAAAATTCTAATGTTATATGGAACGAGCTATAGCTAGTTATGAAAGATATGGTCAGACTCAATGATGTAATATAAAAAATAAGTAGATATAAATAAATATATATTATGGGACAATCTTACACAAATCAACCTAGGCCCACGGTAAGCTCAGTAAGGCTTGTGTTGTGGGTACTAGGCGATGATATATATAATAGATAAATACATATAGATACTTATATACATACATAACATCCATAACTCAGGAACAAATATTCGTGATAAACACACAAATAAATGCCCTGACCGGGATTCGAACCCGGGACCTCCAGCTTCGTAGGCAGAGTCACTACCCACTGGGCTACAGAGGCCGTCTCAATCGCCTTGTATATACGAAATTCCGTGTTTAAAAATGGCCACCAAATTCTGACAGCATTCGTTTTCATTGACGACGTGAAACTATGGCAAGCCGTGTCAATTAGCCAGGTTTTACTGTGCCACTTTTGGAGCGCTTATAAGATATCTACCTATTTTTTATATTACAGCATTGGTCAGACTAGTAAACTGCGAATGTCTATACAATGTCGCGTTCCTTTCACCTTTTCGACGCCATCGACGCATATATCCGCACCGCCGGTTCAACGCCAACGACTCATATATGCGTCAAGGAGCCCAGCGCGATAGCAACCTCCATGCATTGCCATATGGTTTAACTCCGCACTAAATGTCTTGTTATTTGGCGTGTGGTTGACAATTTTTCTCTTTGACAGAGCGTTGAAAAGGTTAAAATAATTATCCTGATGTAGCTAATAGTTTCGCTATAGAGAGGTCTAAGCACCATACGAAATTGTACAGAGACCTCTATAGCGGACTGGATATACAGCAGGCCCATTATTTTATAGAAAAACAATGTTGATTAGAAATTGGCAGTCATATATAATTTATCCGGTTACAATTTTAGACTAAGTAAAATCCATTAAGTTTTAATAAATGATTTATTATAATATTGCACAGATTGTCTATTTTGATCCTAATTATCATAATTACTTATCAGCTATTCGAGCTGTCTTGATTTGACGATTCTATGGACATTTTTAATTTCGACCTTAGTTCTTTATTCTCGTGTAGTAAATCGTCCAGCCTCTTCTTTAGTTTAGTTGTCATTTCTACGTAGGACTCCTTCCACCTGTAAATGAAACAATTTTAAAAATTAACCTTTCGAATGCTCCTAAGGCCCACCATATGTAAGAAATAGAGTTGAATCTCGTTTGTGTCAATAAACGACCAAAACAAAACAAATGCAACTCAGAATGGTTTTAATTCCTTTAAGAGAATAAGTCCTTCCAGTAAGCCCATGGCCATGGGCCTTACGAGGTTATAACGCCGTCGCGAATATTCGTGCCCACATCGCCAAGAATATTAAGCTAGTAAAAGTAACCTGCTTGGGTTAATTAACTTTTTCTTGTTGTTTAATTACTTATTCTGTCCCAGCAAATCTAGAGAAAATAGTGACAGTGTTTCTGAGAAAAATCATTATAATATGGACTCATGGCATGCTTAGAATAGGGTCGCCCTATCCAACAAAACTTTACAAGTGTACAGACAGCTTCATAAGTTGCTGAACACCTAAGTACAGTCGGGGAATGAAAAGGTTGATCACTTTAAGATCTGTTTTTGCTTGTTCAGTATAAGTTATCAGGATGTGCTTTATCGACCGAGTGTCAGACACATTCCGTCATAATTAATGTCATTTCACTACACCTCTTTGAATTTTGGAAAACGAGTTAGAAAAAGAAAAAAAAAACGTATACAAGAAATAGCAATGATGACATTGACAAGATCTGTTACTCACATTTATAGTTTTAATAATTTTAAGCGAAGAGGATTTAATCATTAGATTTATCAAACTTGACACAACGTAATGGCAAGATCAAACTATAGTTCAACTATTAATAGTCAAGGAAAATTCGTCTAAGTAAATTTGAACTTTGTTCTCAAACAGTTGAACATAATTTTCAATACAACACTCTCGTCTGATACACAGTTTAAAAAGGTAACATGTGCTTGCAACGCGTAAATGATTTGATTTGAAAACTGATCAACCTTTTCATTCCGCCACTACCTTGTCGTTTTCACTCGTTTGACAACTTCATATGGCAGTTTAACATGACGGTTAATACGATACGGTACAGTCGACGCCAAAAATATGTTTATACTTTTGCACCTTATTCCATTGTAATAAGGCGAAAACTGTAAACATATTTTAGGCGTCGACTGTACAACAGTGCGGTGTGGTTCGATTGCCATACAAAACGTTATTTGACATTCGCAGGCTAACGGCGTGGTATTTTAAGAAACTCATGTAACAAACTTTCATAAATTGTCTTCCCATTTGCGCCAAATTCACCCTTTCCTAGAATAAACTTGTATAAACTAGATTAATTTGAGAAATTGGGACGTGATATTTTGGGAAAACTATTATTCTCAAATTAATCTAGTTTATACAAGTTTATTCTAGGAAAGGGGGATTTTGGCGCAAATGGGAAGCCAATTGATGAAAGTTTGTTACATAAGTTTCTTAAAATATCACGCCGTTAGCCTACGAATGTCAAATAACGCTTTGAATGGCAATCGAACCACCTTAAGCCCCTTGTGAGGCTGACCGTAACTACGAAATTGTTGGCAAAATATCGTATCATAGAATGTACGGTCGAGGAAATTGAATGTTTAGCACTTTTGGACTCTATGTAATGGCTTTAAGGTCCAAAACTGCTAAACATTCAAAAATATAATGGTCTTGATTGTTACTGACATAAGACGCATAGTCCAGGCAATGAACTGACAGCTTGTATGGAAAATATGTCAAATTTGGAAATAATTTATAATAGCAGATTTTTTTTATGTAATGGATATATTATCAATCAAATAGTTACTTAGTGTCAAAATCCAACAAAATTTCAGACATCAAAAAAATGATAACTTAACTAGCTACTGAAAAGTCAGAAAAAATATAAATAAATGGTTTTATCTTTATTTTGGTTCATTGACATTTGCTTTATAATATTCAACATAAATAATTAAAAAAAAACAATTCATTCTTTTTTTAAATCTATATAAATACTTCCGGATTGAAAGTTTGTTGGATTCTTGAATAAAGCATCATAGATTAATGTTTTAAAATGATATAAAGAAAAAAAACGCTATTATAAATTAATGTTTGTCAAAACCGTATTTTGCCTGGAGTAGCATGTGTAGATATTTTTGAAAGGTTGTCTGTACTTTACTAGACTTCCGTAGTAAAATTAATAAACATGTCATTATTGTAGTGACAACCCTCATCTCAGTCATGTTTTTAGGCCAATGCTTTCCGTGCACTAGAACGAGAACCAGAAATAATGTTTTAGTTTTATTTCTGTGGTATTTTGTGACTTTGTTTTTAGGACTTATATGGGATTTTTATGCCTGCAATAAAACATTAATAAATAAATAAAAAAAAATATTGCAATTGGGAATGGATGAAAATTTTAGAAGTGCCTAATTTTGTTTTTGGTGATAGTAATAACCTTCCTTAGCACCAGAAAAAAGTTGCAGACTTTTCGGCTGCGTCAATTATTTTTAAGCGACTTCAAAAGAAGGAGGAGGTTCTCAATTTGGATGTATTTAAAAAAAAAAAAATATTTTTATTTTTATTTTTTATTTTTAATGTTTGGTACCTCAGAACTCCGTCATTTATGAACCGATTCGTACAATTCTTTTTTTAACTGAAAGTATATGCTTCCAGATTGGTCCCATTGTTTCCAAAACCCCAGTTGGATGATGGGAACCATGAGGCATTGAGGGAACTCCTCAAATATATTAGGCACGCGTGTAGTAATTTCGGTATTTTCTATTATAACTCGTGTATTTACACCCGGAAATCATAAATTGGTGCAGTGGAAGTGATGATGAAGACCACAGATGGCCTGTGGCTTGTGTGATGTCTCAATGATGTACTTCAAACTATATAAGTACGTCACAGATTCTGATATTATTCCGTTGAAATAGCAAACAATGAAGTGCCAAAGGTAATTCTGAGATCCTTGAGGAATCGACGGAAGTCCTCAAATATTATCGGCCCACATACAGCGATTTCGTTTATTGGTCTAAAAATCAACGCTATTGTTCTCGGAAGTCAGTTCATGTGGTAAATTGGAAAAAAAATGTGGAAATGTTAATGTGGCTTGGCGGAGTACTGAATTGAAGTCGGTTAAAATTTTGTTTTGAAAATAAATTATTGAAAAATATAAACAGTTTCCTCACTTACTTTTTGGGTTTAGGACGGCGAATGAGACACTTTGCTTGATCCGTCTCATATTACAAAAAACATCTTAAAATTCCGTGGTAAACTGACACTGGCAATGATATTGACAGCTGCAGCAGCTATATTTGTCATTGCCAGGGTCAGATATTTAAAATGTTTTTTGTAATACGGCATAAGAGGCATAGTGTTAAAGTTAATTGCGTAATTTTTACATGACAGGGTCCACTGACGTAAATAATGCGAAGTCAGGCCTCAGTGAAATAGGTGACCGATCCGTGCCGCAAGGATCCAATATAGGTAATACTTTATTTCTTATCCTAATGAATGACCTTCCATTCGACTCACCAATTGTTGACTTTGTAATGTATGCCGATGACATCTGTGCAATTGTAAATGCTGACAGTAGGGATCAGCTACTCACGAACGTCAAATCTGTAATTAGCAACCTCGCTGAATGGTTCAAGGCCAATGGAATGTTGTTAAACCTCGAAAAAACTAACCTGGTTGAATTTAATCTAAAGCGTAGTTCAGATACGACCAGCAGTTTAAACTCAGTATTCGTGCTAAATGCAGCTATTCCAATCGTACCACAAACTCAATTTTTAGGATTCATTTTTGACTCCGGCCTGAAATGGCAGGACCATATTGATAAGGTTTGCAAGAAACTCAACTCTGCGTACTATATTATATCCCGAATTATGCCCATCTTGTCAAATGAAAACCTTTTGATAGCCTATTATGCATACTGCCATTCGGTACTAGCATATGGAGTAGATTTGTGGGGCTTGGCTGCGGACAGGGACAGACCCTTCGTCATTCAGAAAAAAATAATAAGAAAAATGGCAAGGGCTGCTCCCGATGAGCCGGCTCGCCAGCTATTTGTGGACTTTAGAGTCCTAACACTTCCCTCGATATTCATCCTTGAGGTTGGTAAATATGTTCGGCAGAACTTGGAGGTATTCCAAAGGAGGATATGGACCAGCGGTCGTTTTCAGGATAGGAGGAAGCATGACCTGGAGGTGCCAAGACCGGAGTCTCATGAAAGCGGCCAATGGAATGTATGTCTTGGGTCCGCGGATATACAACCAAATACCGAAAGCTATTAAAGACTGTCGGACGTGGCTTGGTTTTACCCTGAAACTTAAATCCCTGCTGATGCAGAAGGCCTATTATTCGGTAGCTGAATTCCTGGACGAACAATTTTAATTTAATGCCTGTTGACATTGTTTTTAATGACCTTATTATGATATTTTAATGTAATGAATGAAAATGTATGATTAATACGAAATAAATGAATATGAATATGAATAATATCAGACGGATCAAGGAAAGTGTCTCATTCGCCGTCCTAAACCCAAAACGTAAGTGAGGAAACTGTTTATGTTTTTCAAAAATAATTGACGCAGCTGAAAAGCGTGTACCTATCACCAAAAAAATAATCAGGCACTTCTAAAATTTTCATCCATTCGCCATTGTATTGGGCCCTGCGCGGTTAGAACAGGACTGCCCGCAATCTGTGTTCTAATTAAAAAGAGGCAGATAGTTTATGTCGCGTGCGACACAGCTCGCGTGCAGTCTCGTGCTAGCCGTGCTGGGTGACACACAATACTTATTTTTGAAAGAGGTGTTCACTTTTTACTGAGTTCCATTTGATTCTCCAAGTGTTTGTGCAACTCTGCCAGTTCCTCCTCCTTAGTTGACACCATCCTGCAATGCAAGAAATAAAAAATTCAGTGCCATTTCTAGAAATTACAGGTTTAAAAATGGAGAAAAATGTGATATTGCTGTTATAGTATGGTGGCTACTTGCTAGTCCATCACCCACGGCACACTTACTTATGTTCCGAACAGATACGTTACAGACACGATACGTTAAAAGGTACAATACAATAAATACAAATATTATTTATTGCTCACCAGTACATAATAGAAAAACAGAGGTAAATTAAACATAAACAATGGTAAACAACAGGCGGTGTTATCGCTAAATCAACCTTAGGGTGGTGGAAAAGATGCAAAAGAATGATATGATAAAAAAAAAAAATTATGAGGTATAAAATGAAAATTTCAATTACTATGTAGGTAATTTTATTTCGAATTCTGTTTGAATATCGTTTAAAATTACTTTAGGGTACCTAAATGTAATATGGCACATACTTTTGGTTGAGCTCACTTCTGGACGTTAACATTGCCTGCAATTTGCTGATGATTTCATGCGTCTCTTCCAGTGATTTTTGCAAGTGCTCCACTTGAATTCTGTAAAAATATTATTGAGTCCATTTTTTTAATGTATTTATTTGCATTTGGCACCGTATTTCTTCCTTCCCATATAAATACATAAAGATAAAATACGGAACCCTAAAAATGGAAGCTGTTTGACAATAGAAAATTGTAATAGTCCGTAAGCCCACTCCCAACTCCCAATACACTTACGTCTCATGACAACACGATAGAATGCATGGCAGCAGGTCGAGAAAGTTGTGCTGAGCAAGAATTAGAAGATTATCGCATCGCACCTAAAATTGGCCGAAAGTTTGAAAACCCCTTCACTTCCGGTCAACATTTTAAGGGTGGGTATATTGACGTCATATGACAACAGTACGAGACAAGTGGTGTGGCATCATTTAGCCCTTTAATCGTAGAGAGAGTACTTAAACCTAAGTCTGTCAGTCCTGAAATGGCCGGAAGTACTTGGGAGACGGTGCCAAAGTTGGCCACTTTTGACAGCGTCTGCCATGTACAGTGGCCATCACAAACATCGGAACACACCTCTATTTTCAAGTCATTAGGGTGCATGTGCCGATATTTTTGAACACCTACAGTGTACCTATGTATGTGATGGCGACTGTACATACCTAGTTCCGTGCGATAATGTTCTGATTCTTGCTCAGCACAAAGTGCAGGGGGTGCGGTGGATCGTGTTGTCATGAGACGTAGGTGTATTGGGAGTGGGCTTACTAAGTATAACTTCATTTGTTAGTTTTTATACTACGTTTACACTATGCCGAAGTGAGTGGGAAGTGGGCAGAACGGGCGTAATACCGCATTTTACGCCCATCCTGCCCACACTTCCCTGCTCACTTCGGCATAGTGTAAACTAGGCATAACTTTAACTAAAACTATTTACTGATTTGACTATTATCCACACACCGTATTTCCTACCTGAGTTCATCACACTGCGATTGGAGCAGCTTCTCTTCCCAGTCGCGTCGTTTGATTTCCCGCGCGTGCGCATCCTGAACCCTCTGCATGTCTATGGCTAGACTTTGTTTCTCGCACGATAGCTGGATATTTCGTCTTTCTGATGCCACCTGCACCATATAACGTTTATTAATGAGAAATCCACCCAACCAACCAGTGGGGGATCTAGGATTTTAGTTTTCGCGCATATTCACAGTAGGTACTGTATCTGTATCCTACTTAGAAGAAATTTGAATTCTACAAACCAGTTCTTGAAACACTGTTTCCAGTCGCTGCTCCGCGAGGGCCAACTTCGGGTCTACGGCTTTCAGTTCACTCTTCTGTTGCTTCAAGTAGCTCTCGTTTGACGCTTGGAGAATTTTGTTTTCTCTACAATTACATTATATTTGAGTAGGTAACACATATGGTGGCAGAACATCCTTTTTTGGACATCTTTAAACACACCATACCCACATTTAAAAATAAAGTTAAAGATAAATTCAAATTGGGGTTTTAAGAGTAGTAGATATTTATCGCAATATTTAGGTAAATGTTATGTTAATTATTAAATTGAAAATATTATGCACATTGCCAATCCATCTAAGTTTGGCAATACTGAGATATGTAATTCTATGAAAAGTTTGTCTTTAAGTTATGAATCTTTCTGTGCACACACTTAATTTGTTGTGTGAGCCTAATAAATAAATAAATAAACATAAGAGAGCCGCGCAGGTCTTAAAAGTTAAACAAATTTATCGCGTGAACTCCGCGCACATACCATAGGGCGTGGCGCCCTATAGTATTTGTATTTGCGCGACCGCTGGGTACAGAGACTTTGGGGCGCTCTCAACGCCCTTACAGTATCAAATGCCCTACCATTTGATACTGTAAGGGCGTACATATCATGGGGATGGGGCGCTGGCCTTACAAGAAGGGAAACCGAATGTTTAAGTACAATAATGTATGTCTTATGCATTCCATTGAATGTTGCCCTCGATAAGACAAGTTTGAGCATTATTATTGTTCTGACTTCACTTGATGATATTTGTTTTAAAAAAACCGGCCAAGTGCGAGTTGCACTCGCGCACGAAGGGTTCCGTACCATTATCTATAAAAATGGCAAAACAATCACGTTTGTTGTATGGGAGCACCCCTTAATTTTTTTTTTGTTTTTTGTATTTGTTGTTATAGTGGCAACGGAAATAGATAATCTGTGAAAATTTCAACTCTCTAGCTATCACGGTTCTTGAGATACAGCCTGGTGACAGACGGACGGACGGACGGACAGCGAAGTCTTAGTAACAGGGTCCCGTTTTACTCTTTGAGTACGGAACCCTAAAAAAGTACAATTGGGTTATAGGTATAATAAAGCCATATGTCCTATCTTATTCTCCAATAGTGTCTTTTCGCTCGTCACTTGGCCTCCATACTCTTTTACAAGCTTTTATTTACTTTCACCTGTCCCGTTGTCTGTAATCAAATCTTGCAAGTTAAATTTTACCCACTTCCCGGTTTCCGATTGAGCTGAAATTTTGCATGCTTATGCATATCGCCTGACAATGCAATATTATGATGACATGGAGCTGTCATCATAATATTGCATTGTCAGCTGATCTGATGCTGAAGCTGGAAGGTGGCCATAGGAACTCCGCAATAAAACGACACAACCCCATCGAGTTTGGGCTCGTTAGAATCGTCTCAATTCGTAGTTGATGCTGCATACCATCGCAGAGAAGTGCAGTCGGCAATAAAAGCTTGTACCAAAAATGAAAATTTTGACAGAAACTTTTTACACTTGGCATGGCATTACCTAAGGGTTTTGCTCAACAACAAGCCCTTCTCAACCAGCTCCGTATCCAAGTTCCTGATGTGTTCAAGCATGTCTGCCACCTTCTCATTATATTTTTCTTTAATTTCGTCCAGTTCCACTCTGTAATTGGATTCTGTGTCTTGTCTCACTCTGGATAAGGTTTGTTTTACCGTGGACATTTCGCCTGAAAGCAGTAATAACGTCGTCACCAATTGGAAGTTAAGTATTTAGATATAAACGACTCTAAAGGGGTTGCACCAACTTACTATTTTAACGAACACCGCTTACAATTACAGACGGTTTGGCAAGAGCGATCTAAAGTTGTTATTGACGCAAACCTGGCCCGCGCCACTCTATAAACAAGTCCCGAATTATGGCTCCTGCGAGTTTAAGCAATATCCGATACCGCAGCCAAATGCAAAATTCTGGTGCAAGACTACCCTTGCTATAATAATAAACTATGCGTACTTAGTGCAAGGCGGGCAGTGCGTTCCGTGCTGCACAACACACTGCGCGGCGCGGCCTTTAAGTTTGTATAGTTGCATGAATTGCGAACTAAATGTAGAGCAGGCGTAAAGGTTCTATACCTGTTAGTTTGGCGAGCTTCTTTTGCAATTCATTCTTCTCTCGCGACACCAGGTCGAACAGTTGCAATGCTTCTGCAACCTGTGAAATACTTACCAATTATTCCTTTGAACTAAGTAAACAAACAAAAATTAAAGAGCAAATAATAAAAACACATAATAAACGGCTTGCTGGACCGACGCGACGTCTCGACCGCTCGATCACCATTTTCAATTATAATGATTTCAATAAAGTATGAATTATAAATAAGTTGGGTTGAAAATCAAGTAGATACTTACTTTTGATTTAGCCTCAATTTCTTTTTTAACCCTCTCAATACATTCTTTCTGTATCGCAGCCACTTGCGATTTCAGATCTTCGCTGTTCTTTCTTTCCACTGCTAAGTTGATTCTGTTCTCTTCTTGATCTTTCGACATCTGCTCCAATTTCTCTTCAATTGTTTTACCCCTTTCCTTAAACATAAAAAGATCAGTAGGTACAGTCGAACTCATGAGTGGCTGGACGACTTGATACCTTGTCGCTTTCACCTGTTTGACAACAGCGAAACGGTACAAAAGTATTTAGCACCCTGTGACTTCGACCATAGGTAGGTCAAGAGAAAGCAGTTATTTTAGGTTCATGTACCTATTGCACGCAGAACCGATGGCGGTTGGGGCGGAAAGGTTCTCGAGTGGCAACCACGTACAGGAAGACGCAGCCTGGGTGGACTGATGACCTGGTAAAGGTTGCAGGAGTCCGCTGGATGCGGTTGGCGCAGGACCGGTCACTTTGGATTTTTCCTTGGGCTCCCACTTTACCAGTTCATCAGTCCACCTTTTGGGGGGTCTACCCAGGCTGCGTCTTCCTGCGCGACCGCAGGATACAGATTTTGGGGCGCTCTCAACGCCCTCACAGTATCAATTGGTAGGGCCCGCCCATGTCCAGCAGTGAACGTCTTTCGGCTGATATGATGATGATGACCAACTAAGGAAGTGTAAAAAGGAGCCTATAGTTACTTCGCGGCGGCCCCTTGCAAAGTAACTAGGCTATAGGCGTAGTCGCTTTTCTCTACAACGCAGAAAAAACCCGCAGCATAGGCTTATGAGCGTAGCGCTACGAAGGTGGCTTTGAATGAGTGGTAGTTTACCTTATAAGTGTTAATTTCCTTTTCCCTGTTAGCCAGCTCGCATTCCATTGAGCTGTTTTTCATCCGAATATCCTTATATTTTGATTCCAATTCAATATAGTCTCTCACTGACGAGTCGAGTTTCAACTCCAGGCTACGGTTTTCTTCTTTTATATCCTGTAAAAACAGAAGTGGGCGCTCACGGGTTAGAGCAGTTTTTAGGGTTCCGTAGCCAAATGGCAAAAAACGGAACCCTTGTAGATTCGTCATGTCCATCCGTCTGTCTGTCTGTCTGTCCGTCCGTATAACACAGCCACTTTTTTCCGAAACTATAAGAGCTATACTGTTGAAACTTGGTAAGTAGATGTATACTGTGAACCGCATTAACATTTTCACACAAAAATGGTAAAAAAACATTAAGTTTTAGGGGTCCCCATACTCAGAACTGAAACTCAAAAAAATGTTTTTCATCAAACCCATACGTGTGGGGTATTTATGGATAGGTCTTCAAAAATGATATTGAGGTTTCTAATATCATTTTTTTCTAAACTGAATAGTTTGCGCGAGAGACACTTCCAAAGTGGTAAAATGTGTGTCCCCCCCTGTAACTTCTAAAATAAGAGAATGATAAAACTAAAACAAATATATGATGTACATTACCATGTAAACTTCCACCGAAAATTGGTTTGAACGAGATCTAATAAGTAGTTTTTTTTAATACGTCATAAATCGTAAACCGCAATTTATTTCACGGAACCCTTCATGTGCGAGTCCGACTCGCACTTGGCCGCTTTTTTTTATATACTACACGTCTGTAGCACACGAGCATACGGCCAGCCTTATGGTAAGCGGTTGCCGTAGTATATGGCCGCTTGCAACCCCTGGCCGACCCTTTAAAAATGTATATACTTATACTTAAAGGGTCGTTTCTTACTTCATAGTCCCTCGGGAAAACATCTGCACTTCCACAACCGGAGCGGTAGAGGTAAGTACCGTAAGCGATCATTTAGGTTCTAGGGTGTTGCAAAAAAAATGCAAAATTATTTATTCGTTTTCTGAAGTGCCTACTAATTTAACATGTTCTGCCTAGCTAGCACACTAGGTTTTATGTCGGCGAAAATGTACTGAAACGTCACGTAAAACGCGACATAAAGCCTAGTGTGCTAGCCCCCCTGGTGTCCCTTTTTAAGTAAAAGTAATACCTGTGCTAAGGGGCACTCCATAGCCCGGCGGCGCCTGCGTATCGGACACGATAACGCAGGTCAAACAAAGACGGCAGGGGTCAGTCTTTGGATGGGTGACCGCCTGTTTGAGTGGTTACTATAAATGAGCGCTTCCGTGCTTTGGAAGGCACGCTAAGCAGTTGATCCCGGTTGCTGTCTATGACAGTAGTCGTTAAGCCGAGTTAGAGGCCTTCGGGCGGCTTAAGAACCTCTAACAGTCGAGTTGCCCACTCACTTGACAAAGGGGGGACAACTGTCACTCGCGTCCGCAGGAGCTTACTACCTACCACAACCCTGCACGTGTCCCCTGGGTGATACTAAAGAGTGACAAACTCAAAGGCCAAAATAATAATTGCCATACGATTAAATAAATAAAGGGGCACCGCTCTTCCATATGCAGGTATCGATGCAGGTAGTTAATATCTATTAATGATTACTTAATTAATTCTATAATATGTTCTAGGAGTACACAATTTATATAAAGTTAGAAACAAGGGTGTGAGGATGAATGCCCTGCCGGAGGTAAGTGAAATGAGAAGTGTGGCAGGAAGCATCAGCCGTGGGCATCGTGGCGAACAGTTCTTTTGAACTTTATACAGCAATACAGTACCTAAGCGCGTTCGGAACGTGCTAAGTACTTAGGTACTGCATCGCGACAGACAGTTATTAAGGCGACGTGAGCACCAAAAACTGATTTTTAAAAAATCGTAGCTAATGTTTGGGTGACGGGAAGGTGCGGGGGGTGTGTGTCCGCGTGGGCTCGCCCATCGGGCCTTCGGCCCTCGGGCTCGCGTAGAGAGCGAGCTCTGAAGGGACGCTTCGGGCCTTTGGCCCTACGCGGAGCTCGGCCTTCGGCCTTCGCCTACGACGAAAGACACTCGGGGGCATAGTCGCACAGTCCTATACTCCCGCAGCTCGGCCTACGGCCTCGCTGGACGCTTCGGGCCTTCGGCCCTACGCGGAGCTCGGCCTTCGGCCTTCGCGTGCCTCGAAGCTCACCTTCGGGCCTTCGGCCCTCAGGCTCGCTTGTAAGACACTCGGGGCAAGGAATAGTAGCCAAGCCTTAAGCTCCCGCAGCTCGGCCTACGGCCTCGCAAATTTGTTTTGCCCATACCGTCCGCCATTTTGGATTTTTTCCATTTTTTTTTTCTTTTTACAACTCTTGGGCCCCTCAAGTCCCCGCATGCCAAATCTCGGCGCGCTGTGACCAATTTGAAATTTCAAAAAAAAAAAAGTTTTTTTTTTCGGCCAAAAAAAAATGCGGTTGTACTTCCCTTGGGAACCTTTATGACATTTGGTCGAGACCCCTATTCAAGTCGAGCGGTTTGGCCGGAAAAAAAAATCGAAAAAATTCCCCATACAAATTTTTTTTTAAAGCTAGAAACTTTTTTTTTGGTTTTCAGAATCTAGGGCCATATAGGATTCCGCTAGCCAAATATCAAAGCTCTAGGACCATTTTGAAAAAAAAAAAAAAAAAAACTTTGTTTTTTTTTAATTTTTTTTCCGCCATCATAAACTGCACGCAGTTCCCTATGACATTTGGTGGAGCACCCCTAACCTAGCTGTTACCGTTTAGCCGGGCAGTAGAGCATTTTTTTACTGAAAGCCAAATCCCAAGAAGTCAGATTTTTCTGGTGGTAACCTCGCCAACCTCTATACACCCATATTAAAACCTTATCTCCACCATGACTCCTTCCCGGAGATCAATTGTGTCACCGGAAATCAGTCGTATTTAAATTTAATTAGCAATTTTGAGGCCTTTCTCGAGGGAAATCAGCTATTTGAATCCTGAGTTTTTGACTTTCGCTCGATAGAAAAAAATCACGAACATAGGTCTAAAATATACTTTAAAAAATCGTAACAAATTATGCACAACAGCTAAACATATTAAAATTGGTTCTAAAAATCGGCAATGTCATGTTTGAAGGAAATCAGCTATTACTTTTTTATTTATTAAAACGCACAAAAAAATTAAATTAAAAAACATGATATCCGCGATTCCAAACACGCCCTTCCATCTCGCTCACGCTTACGCTCAGTGAGAGGGAGAGAAGACCACGAACCTACGTCCCCTTAACAGACAGTTAGAATTTAGAGGAAACTGGTGTCCTTCAGAGCGAATTAAACTGAAGAATACCTACGTACTTGTTTGTTCCCCTTTTCATATCCTTGGTAAGTTTGTAGTTCGTTCTCTAACGCCTCTATGGTTCTTTGTGAGGTTTGCCATAGCACGTGAATTGAGTCTCTCTCCTAAAAACAGAAATGCACTGTACTGTTGTCCAATGTACCTACTTAATTATATGAATGCCCAGTCAAGGCAGTCTAGGCTAGGCCACTACTGCCAGTGGCGGCGTGCGTGTGCGTCATACATGAGAACGAAAGGCAGGGTTCCGAGCCCTGCACGGCTACGAATCGCAAGACAGCGCGCGAGCTCTCTCTTGATTGTTTTCGCACTATACGTCTCTTTCTAAGTTTTCTAATAAGAGAGAGATGGATAGTGCGATAAAAATCGAGAGAACTCGTGCGCCGTCTTATTGTAACATCGAAAAGACAAACAATAAAGAACTTTCTATCTATCTATCTATCTTGTGATAGACGTGCTGGCTGCCATATATATCGTTTTAATTCGCCTCGAAATTTCAGGAGAGTTGCATCATCCATCAATCCATCTCTCGTGACGAAGCTGCAATTCGTCAAGTGCCTCAGTGTCGTCCGTCAGTTAAGTATTTTTGTGAAACGGGACACTGAGGTAACATTGGTAACAGATGAGGGAAAAGTCCCAGCTGTTACCACGGGTAATAAAGTGGTAGTAACAGGTAGGAATAAGCCGGGCCACTGGTATACTAGCATGGTATTGTTCGAAGTATACCTACTTAATCTAGGTACAGTCGCCATCACATACATAGGTACACTATAGGTGTTCAAAAATATCGGCACATGCACCCTAATGCCTTGAAAATAGAGGTGTGTTCCGATGTTTGTGACGTGCTTGTTTGCTCCGATGTATGTGATGGCGACTGTATGTATAGTTATAATATATTTCCTTACGAACCTTAGCCATGACGTTGACCTGCGTCCTCAGATCCCCCAATTCCTTGCTGTAGTCAACCTCCTGGTGGGACTCGGCCTCCAGTCTGTCTTTCAGGAGCATCCTTACCTGACGCGAGAGCTTCTCGTTGTCCGTTATC
The DNA here is from genome assembly GCA_963854355.1 of Epinotia brunnichana. Lineage (NCBI taxonomy): Eukaryota > Metazoa > Arthropoda > Insecta > Lepidoptera > Tortricidae > Epinotia > Epinotia brunnichana. The sequence continues at coordinate 18,401,057 of OY977944.1, forward strand.
AGGGCGCGGACCTCTTGGTCTACTACAGACTGGTTTTGCTAAAAATGTCAAGCTTTTTAGATAACATACGTCTCCATTCCTATTTCGTTCCTATTTCTCAAAGAGTATAGAAACACTACGTTATTTCATAGTCGTACATCATGCGCAAAATGTCCAAATTTTATTTCGGTCGGGGTGTACAGTCGCCATCACATACATCGGAGCAAACAAGCACGTCACAAACATCGGAACACACCTCTATTTTCAAGGCATTAGGGTGCATGTGCCGATATTTTTGAACACCTATAGTGTACCTATGTATGTGATGGCGACTGTACCAAAGGGTACGCAAAAAAGGACTTGTTTTTTTTGTATCAATAGTGCTAATATCATAATATAATAATAGTTGCAAACATAGTTTTCGTAACACAAAAGTTTCGACGGAGCCCTGCACGGCGGGGCTCTTATTTCTAGACTCTGCTGAAGCTACGTAACGAACTAACCTACACCTGTTTCACGAACGCGATGGGTATAATAACTCAGCCATTTTCGATTTTAGAGAAAAGTTTTTCAAATAAAACATGCTTCTTTTGGCGTAAGTACCTATTCATACACCAACGAGAACCCTTTGCTACTTTTATTTCTAATCCCGTACGAGCATGTCATACCTACCCAAAAATATGTCTCGACGACCCAGAACAGATACGCCTGGCAAGAATGACGAGGAGAGCCTGTCCAAATTTCCAAGTAGGTAGTTCAGGTACCTACCTACAGTACCTACTTATCATAATCCCAATCCCCGATTTTATAAATGACAAAAATGAGTTGGGAATGGGAATGACTTATGAATGGGAACGAATTGAGAATGGGATCAAATTAATCGTCGGATAGCGTGAGGAATTAGGCCGATATTTTAATGAACTTACCCTATAAAAATTAACTTCCGTTTGAAGAACATCGTAGGCTGTGTTTTCCATAATGAAGACATCAGGAACCTCGATATTAAATTTGTTTATAAGTAACCAATTAACTTTTGACTAACTATGATGAAGAAAATTAAGTTAAAATAAATGATAACTCCTATGCTCACATTGCTTTGTTTACATTTCGCGCTGCGTAACGTCATTCGGTCGTTGCTTAGCAACTAGGTAGGTGCGTTTTGCATTTGCTTAAAGTTTAGCTCGTTTCAGGTTTTCCTTCTTTCGTAAACCTACTTACATGATTGCTGTATCAACAACTCACTGGGATAGCACTAAAGTGTAAATTATGCCCAATTTCTATGCTTTACTAATTTTATTTCAAATAAACTAGATACTTGATTTCTTTGTGTATAGAGTCTGGCAAACGAAAGTTGAACCCACTAGGTTCAATTACGCGGCAACATTGTTGGTCAAAATGTATGCGAGTATTCGTTTGCCTGAGGGCGTACCGCGAACGGCATTCGAAGTTTTCCCTCTTTGTCGCACTTATGTACGAACTCCTAAGTATGACAGAGAGGGAAATCTATGGGGACTCTATCTATGTATAAACGCCTTTAATAATGCGCACCTTTATTTGTTGACTTTTGATTTGACGTATCCGTATGTCAACTCTGCCAAAATATTTGGCAAGTTTCGCTCAATACAAACGATTACTGCGGCGTAAAATATCAAAAATTGATAAATAATTACCCGTAAAATGTGATCAATCTTACTATTTTTGAAATGACAAGGTAAATTTCACAGGCACTAATTACTAGTACTGGAAATATTGTTTATTTTTGTTGTTGGGAACTAGGAACACTGCGCATTAAAATTAATTAATTTCAGTTTGTACTTTGATATAAGTGATAACCAGTGGCCACTAATTTACGACGAAAAGTACAACGTATCAGTTGGAGGTCTTGAAAAGTTTCACGTTTTCGACGCTAAAAAATGGCGTAATATAATTCAAGTAAGTATGAAAATGTGTGCATAAGTTCTTGTTTATTAATTATCAGTCTTATTTAAACGGTATCTTAAAACGGTTATTGGTCTGAAAGTGCAATCATAGTTTTCTAGATACAATTGTTCTAAAGAGGTTTTTATTTTTCTAATGTTTATATTTCAGTACTTGAAAGATGCAGAGTTCATAACAGATGAATGCTTGGTAAAACCTAATGAGGCTCAAAAGGAAGATTTGCGACTAGTTCACACGAAACGGTATCTAAATTCCCTAAAAGTAAGTATAAAATGGTGCTGATCTTTTATTCCAGTTTATTTAAATTATGCTGTTACTAAGAGAAAACTTGTTTTTCTTATACATTTCTACAGCATAAATGTCTTCACCCTTTCAGTGCACAAAACGTATGTTTTGCCAACAACTGTTTTTTAATGTTCCGCACCAAAATTGGTCCAAACGGAACACCTATGTGACCTATGTAATCACTTGGTGTCTGTCTGACTGTCACTACATAAAAGATGCCGAAAAGCAAAGTGTAAGGGGGGCAGTTGTGGGGTTAATGCGGGTCAATACAGGTTTTTGTTTATTATGGTAGCCTAGTGGTTCAGGCATGCGGCTGTCAAGCAGAGGTTGTGGGTTCGAATCCCAGCTTGTACCAATGTCTTTTTCGAAACTTATGTACGGAATATTTACTGTTAGCTTTTCGGTCTAATCCCAATAAGGTCTAGTTTCCCCTCTGGGTTTGGAAGGTCAGATGGCAGTCGCTTTTGTCAAACTAGTGCCAAATCTTGGGATTAGGTGTCAAAGCTGACCCCGAGCTCCCTTAGGGTGCAACCGGGAATAACGCTAGGGGGATGAGAGATTCACTTGGTTCACAGTTAACACTTTGGTAACAGAGGGCTCTTTAACTGTGTATTAAAAACTTAAGGATAGGCTTTAAATTTTCAGTGGAGTGCCCGGGTGGCCATGATAGCCGAGGTGCCCTTGATTGCGTTGCTGCCCAATGTATGTGTCCAGTATGCATATTTGAAGCCTATGAGGTGAGCTTTCTGCTTGATATAATAATCTTATCTTAAGTCATGCCTGGCCATAAACAGGCCATTAAACGTTATAAAAATAGCGCTATTATAAGGCTATAATTCCGTTATTTGCCGAGATTGGTATAGAAATTTTAAACATCATTATTTATAACATTATAATATCAATATTTTCATAACGTTTTAAAGGCCTGTATAAATTACGCTTTTTTTTTTACATTTTATTTTAAATTTACGTTGTATACACACTACCTGAAATAACTTATATTTTTATTATAAAATTTTTCGCCTGGTGTGTGTGTGGAAAATTAAGTAAGGCGTAACGAGGGCGTGAAATTTTGTACCCACCACGGGCGGTAGTAAAGAAAGTATCAGATCAAATCGCTATTTACCGCCCTTGCCTTCGGACTAGGGCCTCAAACTTTTACTTTGTTTTACCGCCCAGTGTGAGTAATGTAATGTTGGAAATAGTAACCAACACGATTTCAAACTATCACTTCATTGATCAGACTTATTTATTTTCGAACGAAAGCGCAGCGAACGAAGTTGTGTGCTTCAGCTTGGGCCGAAAATCGTTTGTATGTCCGGAAGTCCCGCTTTCCCACTGTTTTTCTCTAAAAGTCGCATTTTTCAACCGATTCTCGTGAAATTTTGTGATGAGGTTCGTTAATTATAATACTAGCCCCGATGCATAAGTTTTCGTCTAGTCAGAGCAGTTTTTTAGGTTTTCCCATTTGTAAGGAAATAATGTTATCGATAAAAATTCAATACCGTTTAATACTAGTTGTATCATAGATCCATTATTTATGAAAATATTTCATATTAACACAATTAAAAGATAAGGATGCCACTTTTATGAGCAGAAGAAATTTTGCGGTTTTTTTTTTTCAAACTATTTCGGTAACGAATTCAACAGGCGAAAAAAGGGCCATTACTAGGGAAAGCGACACAGCAAAGCTATATGCTCACGGTTCTGCTTCGAGCCCATGAGTCAAGAAATGCAGTTGGAGACCACAATTCGAATTGGACAATAGTTTTTAAGTGCCCCTTTTTTCTACAATAAAAACCTTTTAGGGTTTCTATTTAACAATAAAAATAAACTACATTAAACATTACTAATATTGTTCCTATTACTTAGTCGTTTGATCTAAGCATGTAATAAATATCAAAATAAATGTAATACTCGTAGTTGTCAATTACTGGACAAACTCTTCTGCATAGTATGTAGATTTTGTTTGTCCATTCAATTCTTCAAAAAAAAATGTTTTTTAAAGAAACAACAGGCTCGCTAGTTTAACAGCTCACAGAGTCACTAGCCTTTATTCTGGTTAACGCATTCACTGCCACCGACGCGTATGTGCGTTCCAGTGACTTTCACCGTGTGCCATCGACGCACAGACGCGTTCGTAATTACGTAAAGTGCATTACATAAAGTACATTTTAAAAAGTGTGGCACCTGGCGAATGCCCAGGAAAAGGAGGTGGCAGTGAATGCGTTAAGGCGCTATAGTATCATGGTCTTCTCTCCCTCTCGCTGAGCATAAGCGTGAGCGAGATGGAAGTGCGTGTTTGGAAGCGCGGATATCATGTATTTTAATTTTAATTTTTTGTGCGTTTAAATAAATAATAAATAAAAAAGTAATCACTAAGTTCCCTCAAACATGATATTGCCGATTTTTAGAACCAATGTTAATATGTTTAGCTATTGTGCATAATTTGCTACAATTGTTTTAAGTGAATTTTAATATGTGTTAGACCTATGTTCGTGATTTTTTTCTATCGAGCGAAAATTGCTTAATCATGTTTCGAATCACTGATTTCCCTGCAGAAAAGCCGCAAGATTACTATTCGTATTTTTTTGAAACCATATTATTATAAACAGACGCATTATATTGTTTCAAAAACTATGTTCGCTTCACTTCGCTGAACCTATAGCGCCTTAAAATGTTGTTTCCTTCTTCCAGCCCCTAAATGTGAAAATATTCCAGTATTTCCTTACATAGCTAACTTAACAAATTGATCTCTCTACCGTTAACAAGTCAATGATTGTTTAGTTTCCCCCCTTGCGTGTGACCTGTCCAGTAGTGGATTTGAGATGATGACGATATTAATGATGACGTACATACAGACTTCAGACCGGTGGCTCAGTATTGGCTGGGAAGCTGGCTCTAGAGCGTGGCTGGGCGGTGAACGTTGGTGGGGGCTTCCACCACTGCAGCGGAGACCGCGGCGGAGGCTTCTGTCCCTACGCGGACATCACCTTACTCATCCGGTTCCTGCTGGACAGCGAGCTCATCCAGAACGCTATGATCGTAGACCTGGACGCTCATCAGGTCAGTTCTTCGATTACTCCAGTTGCAAGCACGGATTCTGTCCCTACGTGGACATCACCTTATTCATCCGCTTCCTGCTGGACAGTGAGCTCGTCCAGAACTATGATCGCAGACCTGGACGCTCATCAGGTCAGTTCTTCGATTACTCCAGTTGCAAGCACGGATTCTATTAGGCCTTTTCTACTTTCTCCAGGGGTGGGGACCTGGGGAGGATATAACTCAAGACGGAAGCAGAGGAGTGGGGAGTATTAGGTATGTGGTGGTTCAGTACCAAACAAAGAGTAGGTATGCCAAAATACCGCTAAATAATACAGCTGGTTACCGAGAATTTCCGATCTTAAATCTAAAAATCTTGAGCTATGTGTCCTATACTATTAAACGAGCAATATTTGTATATACCTATACAGGTTGAAGTTCAGAATACGATTTATAACATTCACCACAACACGTTATTAAAGGTTACTAGAAATGAATTCGTTAGAAGAATAAATTTGTGTAACCAAGAAAATGGAGCCCATTTCGAACAATTAATTAGTTAGTTTACCATTTTTTGTAAATAATTAAAATAATTTAAGGTTTCATTGTTTTCCTTTCATTTAATGATGTTTGTTAGAGAGATTTCATCCTTATAATTGACCCTAACGATCGATGCAATAAAAGTATGTACAGGGTGCAACTTTTAAGATTTTAGTTGGTTCGATTACCGGGTGCGACAAGCGAAATTTTAAAAATCTTTGAATGCAGTTTTCTTTCTTTAAAAAAATAAAGGAATGTTTTTTTTGAGTAAAATTTTCTATCTACAGTATTAAGAGTACTTCCCCTTCAGGTGGCATTACAAAATTCCACCCTGTATAGTATATATATATTTGCAATCACGTTCTCGGAAACGGCTCGAAAGATTTCGATGAAACTTCAAATCGAGCTAGCTAGGTCTCATGTCTGAGAAAAATCCTTTTCGCCGTAATTTCTCTATTTTTATTACAAGCTTTATATTAACTTGCACTGTTCGTATGTATGTAAATATGTAAGTTGTCCGTCAAAATTTGCAATCCATGTTTCAGTCACTTCCCGTTATCCAATTGAGCTGAAATTTTGCAAGCATATGTATATCGCATGACAATGCAATATTATGATGACTTGGAGCTGATCTGATGCAGGAGCTGGAAGGTGGCAATAGGAACTCCGCAATAAAACGAGCAACCCCATCGAGCTTGGGCTCGTTAGAATCGTCTCAATGAGTACTTGATGGTGGTATGCAGAAAAGTACAGTCGGCAGTAAAAGCTTGTACCAAAAATGAAATTTTTGACAGAAACTTATTACCCGGACAGAGAGCTCGGTCGCCCAGATACTGTTAATTATATTAGAACGGTTTTCTTTCCCAGGGTAACGGCTACCAGCACGACTTCCTGGGCGTGCCGGAGGTGTACATAATGGACATGTATAACAAATACATATACCCTAAAGATCGCCAGGCCAAGCGGGCGATTCGCCGCAAAATCGAGCTCAGACATCGGGTCGAAGATCTGGAGTACATGTTGAAGCTGAGGCAGTGAGTACCGTTAACACATTCAGTGGCAAATATTTCGTAGCGCTACGCTCGTAGCAGATAACCTGGGGAACTCCGTAGGTAGAGGAAAGCTCCTACGACAATACGAACAGAGCGCCCTAGATGGCGCCACTGTAAAAGTTAACAGAGTGTCAACTCGAACTTCGAAGACGCATTAGAGATCGCTGCATTCCTCCTTAAGAGGATGTATTGCAAAATTATGAGATAAACAGAAAACAATATCAGCCGAAAGATGTCCACTGCTGGATATAGGCCTCCCCCAAAGAGTGCCAGAGTGATCGATCCTGCGCCACCTGGATCCAACGGACTCCCGCGACCTTTACCAGGTCATCAGTCCACCTTGTGGGGTCCACCGCTGCGCCAGCCGGTACGTGGTGGTCGCCACTCGATAACCTTTTCGCCCCAACGGCCATCGGTTCTACGTGCAATGTGCCCCGCCCACTGCCACTTAAGTTTAGCGATTCGATGGCACTCTTTAGGGGAGACCTATGTCCAGCAGTGGACGTCTTTCGGCTGATATGATGATGATGATGATGAACTTGCCGCTTTATCTAGATCACCGTGATAATGTTAAACAACTATACTATTTCAGAAACCTAAAAGCTGCGTTAGATGAGTTCAGGCCCGATATCGTGGTATACAATGCCGGTACTGACATACTTGACACGGATCCTCTCGGTAATTTGAGGGTGAGCAGCATGGTAAGTACTTCCAATTAACGTGGTTCGATTTCCATACAAAACGTCTTTTGACATACCTACGCAGGCTAACGGCGTGATATTTAAAAAAACTCAGGTAACAAACTTTCATAAATTGGCTTTCCATTTTCGCGAAATTCCCCCTTTCCTAGAATAAACTAGAATAATTTGAGAAAAATGGTTTCCCCAAAGAATCACGTGCCAAACTAATACAAAATATATGGGAAATGGTAACACAAAAGGAAAAACCTCTTTGGGACATTTTTTTATCGTATTAGGCTCGAAAGAGCTCGTGAGTCTCTCTGGAAATAAGTTTCTGTCAATAATTACATTTTTGGTACAAGCTTTTATTGCCGACTGTACTTTTCTCTATACCGTCATTGTCGCCACCCCATAAGGATCCAAGATATCATATGGGGATGAACAATCGATCCCATGCGAGTAGCGACAAATGTTTAGAAAGGGAATGCATCACATACCTTAATACTGCTAGCGCTTGTCTCGTCTTTCTTTCTTTCTTCAGATTATCTGCTTCGCATTCTGTCAGAGGCTTTCTGCCACCTGTATAAAATTTAGCTCTATGAAAATGATGTACTCAACACAATTAACCCCAAGCCCAAGAACGAATGTAGCATAAAAATACATTCGTCTAGGGCTCACCACTTATATACACCACATGTGTAGACCACTGCCTTGCCCGCGAATATGGCATATCCATATCCGCCTAAGGCGCTTCAACTCAATTAGGTAGATTAGGTAAGTTACCCAGAGCCAACAAACACTGACACACAGTTATAACCACTCCAAATATGAGGCTATAGTTGACATCCAGTAACCCGAAACACAGCTGCATCACAGGCACAGCTATGGCTCGCCCCCCTAGGGAGACGAGACTTAACAGTCGACTGTACAGCGGCCCATAGGGTTACATACCCCACGGCCTGACTCAAAGTATGACAATACCCGAGCCCTCGGTTGGAGGACGGACCCTGGACGCGTCCGCCCAGGCCTCAGCTGACTCCTAGACCAACTCCAGGATCAACCTACCCCTGCCTCAGCTCGTCCTTGTCACCGACAAAGGACGCAGCACACACCTTCTCTCTCTAATCGAAGTTGAGCTCTAAATAAGATATCAATACATATACAAGAATCAATTGCGTCGAAACATCATATAACCGTTGGAGCTTGTACTAAGAAATTACACAATGTAATACTTAGCTTTATGTCTCTCTGGATCGATGCACGTGGTCCCAGCACTTTGCACTAAGTTAATGTGACTGTCTATGTTCACGACCTCATGAGAAACGTCACCGTCGATAACTTTTAAATATGCTTGCATTGCTTACCATAGACTAGTTAAGATAGCGCCTCTCGATGTTGCTAGGGTTGAAATAAGGTGCATCCTTTAGGGTTTCGCGATCGTCGCGACAGTCATCAACACTAACTAAACTACTCATCGAGGCGATTCTAACGAGCCCAAACTCAACGGGGCTACGTCGGTTAAGTACTGAATTCCCATGGCCACCTTCTGTCTCCATCATCAGATCAGCTCGATAGTACCATAATATTGAATTGTCACCCAAACTATACCTTTACCCAAAATTACGGCTCAATCGGTTGAAGATATCTGCTTCAAAATTGAGTTGCAAGATTCCACCCGAACAAATTACATACTTACATACATTGCAAGTTATTAAAAATTTTGTAATAACATAAAACTCCTAGAAAATTTTACAATAGTGGAATCGTATCAGTGAATAAGGGCTGGTTGCACCAACTTACGATAACTGACCGATCAACGTTAAATATGGCGCCCACAGCTGTCATTACTAAAGGGCGGACAGTGGATGCAATATACGTCAAAGTCATGTCAAGCGATATACTTAATATGGATATGACTACAATTGGTTTAAAGAAGAATACATTTGCCATAGTTATTTTTAATATAAATATTAAAGGAAACGCATAAACTCGCAAGTGAAAACGTCAATGTAATTGACAAGTCTAAGACGTAATAGATATAAACACTTACTTAATAGTCTCAAGAGGAGATAATTTACAAGTGGCCAGTAATTTCTTAATAATCACAATTTGTTTAATGGAGGATAGAGATATTTTGTAATTTCTGATATATTTTTAATAAAAATGTATAGATAAATATTGCTCAAAATTTAATAAAAGTCTTATCCATCTTATGCTTTTGTCACCCGATTGCATCCGCTGTCCGCCCATTAGTCATTATATACAAACTTGTCAAACTTTCCATACAACCAGATTTTAACGAACACCGTTTACGATTACAGACCGTTTGGTGCAACCCACCCTAAACATCTCAGATCATACTTATTAAAAAAAAATTTTGCGGACAATCTTACACAAATCGACCTAGTCCCAAACTAAGCAAAGCTTGTACTATGGGTACTAGACACCGATTAACATACTTATATTAGATAAATAAATACTTAAAATACATAGAAAACATAAATTGACTCAGGAACAAATATTCGTGCTCATCACACAAATAAATGCCCTTACCGGGATTCGAACCCGGGACCTCCGGCGTCGTAGGCAGGGTCACTACCAACTAGGCTATAGAGATGTATGGAACGTTTAGGGTGAGAGGTTGTTTGTTTGTGCGCGACAATGTTACCATTTATCTCCAAAACGTCTTGACCGATTTAGATACGGGTTACTGTAATGGGTTTGTCAGTATAATGCAAATGTGTAAATTTGTTTCCAGGGCATAATCATGCGAGACCAGTACGTCTTTGAAATGTGCAGATCTCATAATATACCAATAGTGATGCTGACAAGCGGAGGTTACCTCAGGAAAACGGCGAGGATCATTGCCGACTCCATTATGAATCTGCACAGTAAAGGACTTATAACTGGAGAGTGTCCGGGTGCTCACCTGGATTAGACAATTGGCTACTTTCCTATTATAAAATTATATTTAGTCCGTCAGTTAGATTATCAAAAAATATTGGCCACATTTTTTTTTCGTCAATCAATCAGTAAATTATGATGATATCGATACCTGCAGACTCAAAGGGCGTAACAGCCATTACAACAACAGGCTGTTACACCCTTTGAGTCTGCAGGTATCGATATAGCCAGTTTACGTTCCGCGTGACGTCAAGTGCACCATAATGTGACGTCACATATAACTTTAACGGGCTATATTATCTTCATCATTTTTTGGATAATACGTTTTCGAACGCGTTTTCGTTTAGTTTCAATTTGGATTGCATCAAGAACAGCTCCTCTGGTGGTAACTATTAGGAACTACGCGTTGGCATACAAGTTGAAACTAAACGCAAACGCGTTCGAAAACGTATATTAAAAATTAAAATTAAAAATTAAATAAATTAAATATGTATCGATAAAACTTATACTAGAGCCTCAGAGTGGCCAAATATATATTTGGCTACTTTGGCTGCTACTTACTATATGGTGCCGACTGTACAGTTGATTCATATTTAAGACATTTCTTCTTGTTTGGTGGGGGCCTATCTTAAGCGCAAAATACACATGCAAGAAATTTCGTGCAAGTTTCATTACATTGCGGGTTACCGAGGATGCTGAGTTCAATTAATCTATCAAACCCCGCGATGTAGTCAAACTTGCATGCAATTTCTTGCATGTGTAAACTTCGCTTTATATAAATTTTATAGATCCGTTTGATTTTTAATTAATAATACAGTTAATGACCTAATCGTATTAAATTGATCTCATGTGACAATGTGCCAAACAGTCATAATTTTATTTTAGGTGATAAGAGCAAATCAAATTTGCTGTTAGCGTCTTAAAAAGATGTAATAGGTATGATGTATCTTGTGATAGAATTTGTTTTTCCAAATAAGTAATATTTTTCTTATACACTTGTTGTATTTATTTAAATTATAATTAAATTATACAGTATCTAAATAACAATTTGAAATATAAACACTATTTTTATCAAAGCGTGGTGCGTTATACCTAGTTGTCATTTTTAAAGGATATTTATTACTGATAAAACAATATCAGCATCATATACCACATGCTTCGATGAAAATCTTGCATTATGTAGAAAAAAGAAAACAAAACATGCTAATAAATTAATTTAAATGACAAAGTGCATTTCATTGTAGCGTAGCTATACGCCTTCAAAATTGAAAACTCGAAGAATGAGGGTTTTTAGAACATTGTCACCAGTACCCGTACGAACAGTTACAATTTTTAAGTCATTAATATCTGAGGTGTTTAATGGTGTCACTACATTGCGTCGTTGCCTCTCTTACATTTGCTGTAGGAAGGAAAAAGATGCAACACGAATATTTGAGCAAATACCGCCAAGTGGAGTGCCACCATAAGCAATAGCGACTTGCCATTTGACTTGTGATGCCAGTTTAAACCTGTAAAATCGGAACTCGCACGCACGATTGTCACATGCACAAACGTGTGCTAACTCGGGGCACGAATACTAAAGTGATGGGTACACATTTTTGCGACAAATAATATATCGATGTTACTGTCAAGATCAATATATTCAAGATGTGATTAAACATTAATAATAATTATTTATTCTCTCTACATTTTAAAAATAAAGTAAAGTAAAATAATGTTTGTATTTTGAAATGGTTTTCATAGTAAACAATCAATATTGTTCCATATTTGTCAGTAATAAAGATGGAAGTCTAGATGAAAATATACATTTTAAATTACATTCATACCTATCTTAAGAGGCTCGATATCAGACACGATATCGGGCATATAAATAGAGTAATATCGACATGTATCGACATCGTATTTATCGATATCGAATCCCTAGAAAGTGCCCCGAGTTAGCATTGTGGCGGTACCACGAACTTCGAATCTCGAACTTCGTATATCTCCGTTTCTGTCGCTCGAGTACCATAAACTATAAGTGCGATAGAGACGGAGATATACGAAGTTCGAGATTCGAAGTTCGTGGTTGTAGCTCAGGTATGCTCATGATTCTCATGAAACAGCCACACCTGGCAGCATGTCAAAATTCAGCAATAAAAGTAATGATGATTTAAGCCTGCATCACACTGGCGCGGCCTGCGGTGGCGGACCACAGTAAATGACAGCTAATGACAACTTTAAGCGAAGCCTTAGAATAATAACGCATAGAAGGATAGTTTCAGACGGCCGACGCGCCAAGCGTGAGGCATACAATGGATTCATGTAGTTGTGATCAACTCGTATTTACACGCGCCAATACGCACACAAACGCACCAATTTTGTTCCACCGATCGGCGTACTGGGCCATTTCTGGCCGAGTTTAGTGGCCTCACCGTTGCGCGTGAACTGCGTTTCTAGGCGTTATTATTCTAAGAGCGAAGCCTAATTGTCTACCAAATTAATTAGGTAGTACAAACAAAGTTGCCGAACAAAATAAAGTTACAAAAGATTATAGACACATTAATTGTACATAAGTTACTGAACATAGTTAAAAACAAAAATCCATTTACATCATACATTTCCAAAAGTACTATACTTACAGTATATTCCCAAAAGTGGCTGGACAGTAAACTTCTAAAAGTTGCTGGACAGTATAAGTCCAAAAGTGGCCGGACATTATATTTCGAAAGGTGACTGCTTTTCCTACTTATTGCATACAATTATAATTTTATTTTAATCATATCACCGATGAAGATCACTTGATGATAGCGAAACAACCAAGCGGTAAATCTAGTTTATTCCAAGACTGACAAGAGTCCATATAATTTTAACTTTTAAGAAATCTCAGATTAAGGTGGTTCGATTGCCATACAAAACGTTATTTGACATTCGTAGGCTAACGGTGTGATATTTTAAGAAACTTATGTAACAAACTTTCATAAATTGTCTTCCCATTTGCGCCAAATTCCCCCTTTCCTCGAATAAACTAACATAAACTAGATTAATTTGAGAAATTGGTTTGTCACGTGATATTTTGGGAAAACTATTTTTCTCAAATTAATCTAGTTTATACAAGTTTATTCTAGGAAAGGGGGAATTTGGCGCAAATGGGAAGCCAATTGATGAAAGTTTGTTACATAAGTTTCTTAAAATATCACGCCGTTAGCCTGCGAATGTCAAATAACGCTTTGTATGGCAATCGAACCACCTTAAGATCTTATTCTAGGCCGGTTCTGTGGTAAAATCAGATTGCCGTTGATTTATTCTAATGCAGCAGTATAATTTATAAATGTGTAGGTAGGTACTTATGGTTCGTATATAATTCACGAAACTACTAATGCGATTTCATGAAATCTTTTACGCTTATTTAGATTTGAAAATCTATTTCATGATTTTTTTTCCTTAATAAAATACAGCTGCAGTTAAGTGATGCCCTGAAAATTACTGAACTTGTAATAAAATACAAAAAGAAAATTTCCCCCGTCGGAGATTTGAACACAAGACCTCTATATTGAAAAGCAAACGATTACTAATCGCTACCTATTTGTGGCTGTCTTTGTCATTGTATCATGGAACGTTATTTAGTCCTAATTCAGTGCGTGTAATGTTAACAGTCTGTCAACATCGCGGAACAAAGACAGAGATATGCAATGACAAGTCTATACTCTTTTGGATGAATGTCATTCGTTCAGATATTTTTGGCAAAGTTGATGCTTAGTTACCATTGAAATATTAATTGCTTAGCATCTGGTGGCATCTTGGCTGGTAACGAGTTTGTGACAGGTAGAGTAGACCTAAATGTCGATGACAGTTGACTATTCGATATTGTAATTTGACTGCTTAGTAATCACTGATTTTTGAATTTTTGTGATCATTATGTACCTACTGAAAGCCCACGCGTGAAAATGCTAACGTAACTGTCATTCAATTTATGACGATTGCAGCGCATTACGTGTTTATAAACACCTGGCCAGTATAGGTATATCTGCTGCTGACTAGTCAGTCATGATCAGCAAATTTTCATATTATACAGATCACGCTTATTATGTTATTAAATATTATGTTCAGCAACTTTTTTCTTTCATTTGTTATTTGCAAATGTTAATGGATATGTGAATGTCATCCTGTTCAGTTACATATGAACCTTTATAGTGTGCAGGTGTTTTGAAAATTTGGATCTGTTCATGGACTTTCGTTGCTGACTGTACCTACCTAATAAGAAACCTAGTTCAAGGTAGAACTAATAATATCCAGGTAGTACCTGCAACCTAGATTTAACCTAAATATAACCTAGATTTAAGCTTCTTTTCTGTGCCCTTACGGGGTCCATTTTATTAAGTACTTGTAATATTATGTGTGCAATAAATATTTTGAGTTTGAGTTTTCTATTGTCCGCCGCGGCCTGCCCGCGGCGGTCAATAGTAAACTTGTCATTAGCTGTCAAATACTAATGACCGCCACCGCAGGCCCCGCCAGTGTGTTGCAGGCTTAACCAATATTGGTGTTCTACGCCCTAGATCTCTCACCGCTATGTTGCCAGCGGGTGTTAGGTATAAGGGCCTAAGCACACCGCGTTATTTGAACGCGGCATCGAACCTAAATCATCGAATCGCGTTCCCCTACTACCATGTTTACTTAGTAGGGGAACGTAAAAAAAACACAGTCTGCATGCTCAGGCCCTTAACCCTTTTCCAGGCAGAGGCGTTATATTGACCACATGCAGCCTGTCAAAGATATATTTTAATGTCAATGAATAAGTCTCACATTCGATCGTCGTTTTTCAACTGCCCGCCTGGAAAAGGGTTAAGAGTTCTAAAAACCATCATCAACGCGGACTTTTTATCTTGTAGTGGTGTTGAACTGCGAGTAGTAGAGGTCGGTGGGCGTGTTGTTGTAGACGACCTCGCGGAAGTATTTTTCCTTCTCTTTTTGTCCTAAAGCCATCAGCTGGTTCTCCTCCATCAGCTGACGAGCCATTTCCCTGGGGAGGAGAGATTTCTTTAGGAATTACCTATTCACAGATACAGGAGTAAGGGGATTCTCTGTTTCCTTGTCTAATTACCTACTCAACAATAATTACCAATAGGATACTTTCCTAAAAAAAAATTTAGTCGGGGTATGTCTTCACCTATTTTTGTTTGATTGACAAAATAAAAAACTACGTGTTCAATATTTTTAAATAGATTTTTTTTACTCAGCAAAGTACCCAATTGTATTTACGTATAGGTACCTACTGTTCGCAGCTTGTGCAAATGTGCAGTTGTGCTATAAATACCTACTTTGGTCGATTTTTATCGAGGTATTATGGCGGTTCCTGTGGTCCTTTTAGCGAAGCGAGGTACAATACAAGTTACAATTTTAAAAGTCTAAGGGCGGGTTGCACCAAACCGTCAGGTCTGTAACCGTAAGCGGTTCTCGTTAAAATCTGAATGTATGAAAAGTTTGACCATATTTAACGTTGATCGGTCCGTAATCGTAAGTTGGTGCAACCAGCCCATAGTCTGGAAAAGCTGGTCGAATGGCCAGTCATTAATGGTCGTTGTTCTCAGTTTAGATTTCTAAAATTGTATCTAGTAGGAGTTGTAGGTGCGTGAAACGGGTCACTGTGACATTACGAGGGATTCAACTAATTAAAGCCTGCATCACACTCGCGCGCCTAAGGCCTCTCACAGACTGGCGCGGCCTGGCCGCGGCGGACAATAGAAAACTTGTCATTAGCTGTCAACTTACTACGCCCCGCCACCGCAGGCCGCGCCAGTGTGATACAGGCTTAATACGGCCGCTGTCACATCGGTTGGTAAAGTCCGGTCGATGTAGTCGTGACATGTTTAGGTACCATATATCTCATATTCTGTTGATTCAAACACGACCAATCATAAATAACAAAGATATCCTTTATCCGCCCAAAGGCCTATTTCAAGGTATCCTCCTCTTCAATTAAATAAAAATTGCTTATGCCAGCCGGCTCACTCCGTGATGCAGTCGCGCTGGCGCCGCTACAAGTACGGTCAACCAATTTGATTCCTATATAGGCCACCGTTGAACCCTGTAATTTTAACTGCTACACAGTGACGCAATAATCCTAGTAATCCGTATTGACATTTACAACGGCAAGATTCTATGATGGCCTAGGAAACAAGGAATTGATTGACTGTACGTGAAAATATTTTCAGGTAGGTACTTACTTTCGCTTCCTCTTGTCTTCGATATCCTGACGCGCCACGTTACGCTGAATGGACTTGGCGAGCGCCTGCCACTCCGCTTCCATCTTCTCTTCGGCTTCGCGCTTAACCTAAAACAAGAATAATGGGTACTAGTAGCTAGGTAGCTAATGTAGATGGCAGAAGACCAAGTCAAGATATCATCGCAAGAACATAGCGCGGATTTTGGACAGGTGACACATTCAGTGCCGTAAAACTACACACCAATGGTCCGGGTCACCCAACAATGGTCCAAATCAATTCTCATATTACTTGCTAAGGTGTGACTATTTTCATGGATTAACTTAAAGACACAATATAATAAATTAATAACACAAATTTAAATAAAAACGTATAAAATAACTAATTCGAAATTGTGTAATTAGTTTCCTTTGTGCTAGGGCAAATGAAAGAAGGTCTGAAGGTAACCCAAAGCTTTTATTTCGTTCTAGGTCCTCACTAAAAGCTAACTAGGTATAAAAACAAATGTTAAGGGTAGGATTTTGATGACGCTTTGGTCGATTGCGCTAGAACCATTTGGTAATGTTAAAATAATAGGCTATGAGCTTAGCTGCATCTCCATCGCAGGCGGTGCTACGGAGCGTTCCCGACAACGGGAGTACTGGCTCGGCTGGCGCGGGTGGCTTCGGGCACGATCAGGCCCCTACCAAACACCTCCTGGAATTTCCATCAAGCGATGAGACGGTTAGCCAAGAATAGCAAGTACAAACTGGGCGGGCACGGGGCTAGATAGCGGGCCGGGGCTCAAGAGTAGTCTGTGGGCCGGCAATCAATAATCAAGGGAATAAAACGGTCCATGGTACAGTACAAAACTAACCTGTCGGAGGAAAATTGTCCCACGTCGATGGGTATTGACAAATGTCAACTCCGCCACCAATGGCCCTGGCCTTGCTTCCCGTGGCTCGCCGATTTAACCGCAACACGGTGGTATTCAGCCAGGTCAAGTCGCGTGGGAGAGCACCACGGCCTCAACTTGCCTGTAAGGCTTGATTACACCGGCAAACTGAAAATTGACAACATGTCTATGCAATTACTGCTTTTCCAAGAAGTTAACACGGCTTCTAAACAATACTTACGAGGAAAATACTGCAATCGCCCAGAAAACGTGTTCCGGCACACCAAAATAAAATAGGAAGTGCGCTATCTGACACTTCGACATTGCCAGCTCTCTCAAACCCGGTCCCCGAAGTTCAAGTAGACGCGCCAACTTGTTGCAACAATCTGTCGTGTTGATTTGTAAACAAGAAAACATCTAGTCATCCGCTACAGTAGAAATGCAATAAATTATGTGGATTATGAATTATGAAATGGAAACCCGTGACGAACAAAACATCTAATCATTGATTCGTAAATGTTCAACGCGATATTCCTTTTTTCTCCTTGTCGCTGGTCAGCGGGCGCGAACTCTGGCAACACTGGAGTCCACAGATAAGCTATCCAATACAACAGGGGTTCCTTCCTGACAGAATATTACACGAAAAGAACAGTTAGCCAACTTGACAAATAACTTTGAAAGGTTTAAAACGATAATAAACCCAGCATACGGGTTTATATATTACAATTGTTATTGATAGAAACCAACGAGTAGGTATACTTTTGTACCATAGTTGGGGTAGTGGACTATAGTTGTGTAGTTTTACGGTGCCTAATATACTACGCTACGGTCGAAGCCTTCAAAAACCGTATGTAGAGGAAAGCGTCTGCGAGCAGAGCACCCACTTAGCGGGTTCATAATATCTCGAAGCATCTTCAACGAATTCGGTATACACTACACATGAGTGGATTGGATTGATGGAGACAAAATTTACCTTGGCGGCGGCCATTTGGTCTTTTTGCGCTGCGTAAAATTTCTTCAGCTCCTCGTTGTTCATGCCTTTGTACATGAAGCCGATGGCTCTGAAAATATTTTTTTAAATATTACATTGGGCATTTTTTACTTTACCATGTCTTTTATTCTATGTTCACGCTGAAGGTCCATTCTATACAGAATCGGATAAGTAAGTAGTTCCGCAGATCAGAGAGAGATAAACTTACAAAACGAAATGCTCATAACTTTACCTTTTTATACCTAATATTAATATTAATTGTTGGCGCAACATAAATCCGTACACAGATGCAACGGTAATATAGTGACGTCACGGATACGTCACCACCCCGCTCCGAGCACTTCAGACTTCACAGTACAGCCATAGCGGCAACACGTTACTTATTATATAAGTTTACCCGTCTAAACGCATGTATAGTCACATTTCTACATTGAAGAAGATTTTGTATTATCCTGGAGTTTCTTCATTGCCAATTTTATAAAGAGGAGTACACCCAATATCGCAGTGTCTCAAGACGAAAGTCTTTGACCAGTATGTGTTGCCAGTGATGACATATGGCACTGAAACGTGGTCGCTTACAATGGGCCTCGTAAGAAGGCTCAAAGTCACCCAAAGGGCAATGGAGAGGGCTATGTTGGGAGTTGCTCTGCGCGATCGCATCAGAAATGAGGCTATCCGCAGCAGAACCAAGGTAACCGATATAGCGCCCTCCGAATCGCTAAACTAAAGTGGCAGTGGGCGGGGCACATTGCACGCTGGCCGTTGGGCCGGAAAGGTTCTTGAATGGCGACCACGTACCGGAAGGCGCGGCGTGGGTAGGCCCCCCACAAGGTAAAGGTCGCGGGATCCGCTGGATGCGGGTGGCGCAGGACCGGTCACTTTGGCACACTTTGGGGGAGGCCTATGTCCAGCAGTGGACGTCTTTCGGCTGATATGATGATGATCATGATGACAGGGAAAATGTAGATACCTGTTCTTCCCGAGCGCACTCTTGGCCACATCGGGGTTCTCCGTGAGCATGTCGGAGGTCAGGTTGTTGTACATCTCGGCAGTGTTGTCCGCTTCCTCTTGTTCATTCAGCACTTGCTCGAGCTGCTTGCGTTCGGCCGCCTGCAACGACAGAAAGTTGGGCATTTCGATCAGAGGGCCTACCGCAAACGACATTCGAAGTTTTTTCTCTCTGTCGCACTTATGTACGTACTCACAAGTCTGACAGAGAGGGAAAACTTGGAATGACTTTCGCGGTAGGCCCTCAGTAATAGGTAACTTCATATTTGTCTCCAGATCTGACCAAAACGATTTGGAACTTAGGTACGTGTACACTACGTCCCTTCAAGATTATTGATTGAAATAACTAATTTTGGGAACATTACTGCAATCCTCTGCCGCCAGAGTGCAGCACTAGCACAAACTGTAAACCAGTAGAGGAAGACAGGGACTCACACACACATGCACAAGTGATTGTCAAATGAGTGACAAGGATACATGCATAGATAATCTCGCAAGTGGGAACGAGATACAATGCCAACTCTGCTAGTATCGTCCCCTATACGCGGAGTTTTGCGTAATGTTCCCTAAGGCCCCGTTTGATGAATACTCGATCCATTAAAGCAAGACTCGCGTTATGCAGTACTGCAAAAACTCGAGTTAGCCCTGACAGCTAGAGTCTTTAAACCTCTGCCAAGCTCTAACTCACAACACTACCTACTTTTAACTCCAGTTGATACAACTCAATGACGCCTATTTTATTTGCATTGCTATTAATTCCCGCCAAAGATCTCACAATCATCTTACCAAAGCCTCGTTGTATCTCAGGTTGGCTTGTCCGAGTCGGTAACGGCATTCTCGCTCCAGTCTGTCCAGATCGCTGGCTCGGGCGTCGCGCGCCTTTACTGCCATCTGTATAAAGTTCATAATCAAGTAAATTATAAGCTGTCATTCATGCTGGGCCAATTTAAAGCATCAGTTGACGCAAGATAAAGGCTCGGCCACGACTTCCATTGGCGGTGGCAGCAGCGGCAGCGGTGCTAGAGATCGGAGCGCAGCCTTTCACTCACATGTATCGTATTGCGCACTGCTGCCGCTGGAAGTTGTGACGTGACAGTCTTTAGACGCGGGCCCATGAAAAATACTACCATGTACGCAGCCTCAGCCGCCTTGCGTTCCTCTTCAGCCGACTTTCTCTCCTGGACCTGCTGCTCCAGCCAAGAGTTCTTCTGCACGGCCATGATCTTCTTGCGCTCTTCGTACTCCAGATCCTCGCCCTCGAATCTGAGGAATCAGGTCGTTTACAGTAGGTACAGTCCAGTGCAAAAATGGGTGCCTACAACGTACGTTATGAGAGGATTAATTCGATACACACATTCATGCATACTTGAAATAAATATTGTGTGAAAAATTGATTACGACTAAAAGGAAAGAAGGCACAGAAACAGCCTAGCTCTTATGCCGCCTAAATGGACGGGACAAATTGTGTGAAATCGATGGGACGCTCGAGTGGCGACAGCGTACCACGTGGGAGTCTCCATGAAGCGGACTAACTTGACGATCAGTTGAAGTTCACGGGTGTCTACTCAACACAGGCGTTATAAATAGTTAAATCTGCGAGGAAGTGGACCACTAATACATGTATGTTGGCTATATATTTGGGGGAGAAATAAGTAACGTTCTGCTAATGTTGACAAACACGTACCGGCGCGGTGTTGGTAGGCCTCCCACAAGGTGGACTGATGACCTGGTAAAGGTCGCGGGAGTCCGCTGGATGCGGGTGGCACAGGACCGGTCAATTTGTATTTCTTTCGGGGAGGCCTATGTCCAGCAGTGGACGTCTTTCGGCTGATATGATGATGATGATGAATGTTGACAAACTAACTTCTGAGCACTGGACATGCCGACGGGCACGTCCGTGGCCCGCGGGGGCAGCTGCTTCTTGAGCACGTCGGGATCGTTCAGGTCGAACTCGCGCCGGTCCTGTGGCCGCTGGTACAGCTGCCGGTAGTTGTCGATCTCTGATCCGATGCGGCGGCGCTCCTGAATCAAATAGAAATAGAAATGTATTTGCTAGAGACATGGTACAACAATAGATGGAACAGTGTTTTAGTCATGATGAGCACATCTTGCCAAAATTTTTGGTCATGCAAATTATTTTTAAATGAGGGAAACGGACGGATAAGTCAATTGTAATTCAAACGCCCATTGAGACTTTGTGACATATTAATACTTTGTGACATATTTGACGATCCACTGCCGGAGATAATATTTCTGACCTGATATGGTATTGTTCGCATATTAAGCAAGTAACCCAAGTAAGATATTAATCCCAATGAGAACAACGTTTACACATGCCTTTATGACTACGACTTAAACAGTTTCATAATATTTAGCAAACACGCTTCACAAGAAGTTTATAACTACCTTTGAAGTGATAAGTAAATACGGGTAGATTGGGTACCCGTGGGATATTTACCCGTGGGTTTTTACCCACACCCATCTCTATACAGCACTGAGAAGACTCGCGTTTAGAACTGACGGGTTGATTGATGGCATTCACCTGGTGAGTTAGTGACACTCATGATAGTCATGATACTATACCAAGAACTACGAGTACAGTCAGCATCAGATAGTAGTAGCCCAAGGTAGCCAAATATATCGTAACACTTCCTTACTCCTATAGTAATAAAGACGTGTTCCGATATATTTGTCTACCTTGGCTGCTACTATCTATCTGATGCTGACTGTACCTACCTCCTCTTCCCTCGCCTCCAGCACCACAGCCAGATTGCTGTCCTTGATCATCTGGGCAGCAAAGGCGAGGTCGCGGCGTTCTTGCTCGTCTCGTTCAGCTCGCTTCTCCGCCACCTGCCGCTCCAGGAATGGTAGGTCCACCTGGGGAAGTTCAGAGGTTAACAATGATTAACACCTCTTCAAAATCAACAATGACTTGCAATATTACATTGTTGTAGTGGCTAGAAAGTAAGTTCACTCGTACTTTCGAGGGCCTCCGCTACGCGTCGGCCCTCGAACTAACTCGTCCTTCTATTGCACTTTCGGCCGAGGCTTAACATAGTGCTTTTCACGCCTACTGCGAGGAAATTGCAAATAATTATAATTTTATATCAAAATTAAGTACCTAATTGAAGATCATAATACTAATCAAAAAACAAAAGAGCGCGGCCCTGCTCGCCGGCGCGGCCGGACGCCACTCCTCTCGCTCGACGGCCTTGTGATTGGTCGAAGCGCTGTTCAAACTGACCAACCACTACTACAATGTTACAACCACTACTACAATGAAACATTGTAGTAGTGATGGTTCAGGTGCTACAGCTATTGCCTACTTTCCAGCTTGGTTTTAGACCATCTATTGCCACATTTCCGAACAGTGGCGTGAAAAATAAGTATAAAAACTTAGACCTAAAAAATGAAATCTTAGAAATGAAAATCAACTTCTTAGAGCAATCACAGCTTGCGAACCAAATTGAAGAATGTGGCCTGGAGGTGAAGGACGACGAGAACGCCATGGATATTGCAAATACCATCTGCATGGAACTAGATCAAAACAGCGATAACATCCTCAAAGCATACCGAAAAAAGAAAGCTAATAACCAAGGTCAATCGACAAATAAATCGCCTCCACCCCTCGCCATCTGTTTACGCGACGGGTGCCAAGATAAGTGGTTGTCTTCTGCTAAATCGTCAACTCTAACCAGCTCAGATGCCGGTGGCCGAGGAGACCGCGGTATATACATCCGCGAGGCCCTCACACCGTCCACGTCATACCTACTGTGGAAGACAAAAACGGATCTAAGAAGTACTCACTTATGCAAATATCCCGTTCTGCTTTCATCACCCGTTCTTCTCTAACAGAGAATGTGTCCAACAAAGAACGAGATAAATTCCAAAAGAGACGAAATACGAAAAATACGAACTTAGAATAATACTTGCCAAAAACGATAGGACAAATAACGAGTGAGTCTAAATACAACATAGACTTACATCGAACATGCCCTTAGAAGATGTTGACGAAATACCGAAATGAGCCGGAATAAGAAAACGACAAACAACAAAAGATTACCAAAGATGAAATAGACGACTCACGAAAACGACGAAAGAAGAACGGGTGATGAAAGCAGAACGGGACGTATTTAAGAACTTGACAAAAAACCATTGAGACTAACTTAGACCATACCATTTTATTAAGAAAAGTAGGCTATTTCGCCTCAACCCAACGTGAAAATAGTATTTTTTAATACAGTTGCTCAAAAAGTGGTACTTAGGTTAGGTTAGGTAATCGTGCGCAAAGTTGTATTTTGCGCACTAGTGCTTTTTACTTTTCCACGTGTATCGAACGACGTTTTTTAATACAGTTGCAAAAAAATAAGAAAAACAACAAGTAAGGAATTTGAAACTTTTATATTATTAATTCTATAACATCATTTTTTTGAATCCAGTTCTTACTTGTTGTTTTTCTTATTTTTTCGCAACTGTATTAAAAAACGTCGTTCAATACACGTGCGGAAATGTCATTCTTCACTCGTCCCGAGTCTTACCACTCGCCTGCGGCTCGTGGCAAGATATCTCGGCGCTCGTGAAGTAATGACATACTTTCCGCACTAGCATCCGAATTATTTTGCGACAAAATCAAATCCAAATAGCAATACATTTTCATTTAAAAAAATAAAAGGATAAACCACAAAATAAGGAATTTACAAAGTTCTACCTAATCTACAAATATATATTTAGGTCCTAAAAATGTATCTTACATCGGGTAATGGTATATAAAAGTTTCGTGGGGTAGAACCGAATAGTTTTGGAAATATTTAGTTTTTTCAATATTTTATCCATCAAAACTCAGCATTTTCAAAAAATTATATCTCAAAAAGTAGGTCGATTTGACACACTGGAATGGTTGTAAATGGTTTATATTAGTAAATACTGTATGATTATACAATAAAAAGAGGATGTCCGTTTATTATACCCAAAAGAACACTGTGGATCGGTGGAACAAAATTGGTGCGTTTGTGTGCGTATTGGCGCGTGTGAATACGAGTTGATCACAACTACATGAATCCATTTTATGCCTCACGCTTGGCGCGTCGGCCGTATGAAACTATCCTTCTATGCGTTATTATTCTAAGCCCTCAAAATAACGAATTCTACGGCTGGAGTGCAATGAGTGAGCGTTATATCATTATCAATACAATTGTCTATGGATATTATTGTAGTGGCCAATATCCTCTTGAAAAGTATGTATGCACTTCGAATAAACAGACTCTCAGCAAATAGATAACGAAGATTGCGAACAACACCTGGTTGCGAACTGCAGTTGTGAAAACGGTCTGAGGGATGCCTTGTTCGCAACCAAGTTCCGATAAAAGAAAAAGTTCTCTTGGTTCTCAACTGGTTGTGAACAAAAAATAAACATTCTTTATTCACACCTGGTTGCGAATCGCAGTTGTGAAAACGGCCGGAAGGTTTTTTTCGGTTGTCTAGAGCGTATCGTAAGAGACAGTTATTTCGGTTGTTTCGGAAGTAACAGACTATTCAACGATGAAAAGAGTGACGTTGCAGTATTCTCCATGAAATCTTAATACACAGATTTTAATCGACGAGTACAAAAACACCTTATTTAAACAAATAAAAGTAGCTTGGTCGTAGGTTGAGATTGAGGCTTCTCTGTTCGACGTTTTTTTGGTTCTTCTTTTTAACTACTCTCAACAAACAGTGCCAAAAAGACTAACCCCAATCTTCCTGTTCCTAGCATTGAAGATCCTGGATCTCCTCTCCAGCTCGCACTGCCGCCGTCTCTCTCTGTTCTGCGCCTCCTTTCTGTCCTGTTCGTTTGCTATTTGCATCTTCATCATCTTGGCTGATTGATGGATGGACTAGGTAGCTGAAGTGATGCCGATTCCTTGTGACCCTTGTAGGACGGTTGTATGAAATTCTGTAAAAATTGGTTGTCTATAAATAAAGTCGGTTTACGGACGATAATTTTACGTGACAAGTTGATAACGTTATAAAGCCGAACGCTCGGCTAAGGCAGAAAGGGAACAATGAGTCAGTGTAAGCAGTACGATTAAAAAAAACCGCAAATCGATACAGTTTAGCCATTTGGCACACGAATACTAAAAAAAAATTCCCTTAGGAGGGGAGTGCCAAGACATTTTATTTTTTGTATGGAAAAAAATTAAAAAATCAGAAACCTATATGTGATATCTAATGAAAGGGCATTTTGAGGCGATTCTAAAAATATACCACATTATTACATTTCAGCCATTTTTTTTTCAATTAACACAAGAAGGTATAAGACGATCGCACTAAAATCGGGTCATCCGTTTTCGTGCTACGATGCCGCAGACAGACGCACAGCGGCACAGGCAGCGGTGACTTATTTTTATGCTGTTAAGCGGACTCCGTAGCCTATCATCATCATCATATCAGCCGGAAGACGTCCACTGTTGGATATAGGCTTCCCCCAAAGAGTGCCACAATGACCGGACCTGCGCCACCCGCATCCAGCAGACTCCCGCGACCTTTACCAGGTCATCAGTCCACCTTGAGGGGGGCCTACCGACGCCGCGCCTTCCGGTACGTGGTCGCCACTCGAGAACCTTTCCGCCCAAACGGCTATCGGTTCTACGTGCAATGTGCCCCGCCCACTGCCACTTAAGTTTAGCGACTATGGATATGGACTGGCCGTAGCCTATGGACACTTTTAATTCCAGAGTAGTCTTGTGCATGTTTCTTTGTTGATTTGTGTAGGTGTAGACAGAAGAGTATGGCTGCGGTCTTCTAGATGAAAGTACTCCCCCAATGAGGCTACTCTAAATAAGCTGCTGCTGCTACTAGGTTATCTCAGGACGGCCCACGAAACCAAATCTTTTTTGCTACGAAGTTAGTTTCGTACAAAGATCATTTTCCTCCTACGAAACCAGTTACATTTTTTTCGTATTTGGACAGTTTCTCCTATGTCTGTTTGCCCTTCGGGCATCTGAAGCTACCTAACGAACCTAACTTACCTAGTGTTTTGCGATCGTAGTAGGTTTCCAACAAAGAAGAAGAATTATTTGTACGTAGGTAATTAGTTTCGTTGCAAGAATAATTACTTTAATAACAAAGTTTAAACCGACTTCAATTCAGTATACTTCGCCAAGACAAATGGTACATGAAAATTTCCACATTTCCTTTCCAATTTACCACATGAACTGCTTTCCGAGAGCAAATGCGTTGATTATTACAGAAAAAACCCCTAGTCACTATATGTCGGCTGATAATATTTGAGGAGTTCCGGCGATTCCTCAAGGATCTACGAATTAACATTTCATTAGTTGCTACTTCAACGGAATCATGTCAGAATCATTGACGTACTTTACATCTTTGAGGAGTTCCACTTCACCAAAATTACGATTTCCGAGGGTAAATACACGGGATATAATAGAACATACCGAAATCACTACACGCGTGCCTATAAAATTTGAGGATTGCCCTTAATTTCCCTGGGATCCAATCATCAGATCCTGACTTGGTGACAATGGGACCACCTCAGGAGTATACTCATTCGAATAAAAAAAAGAATTTTGGAAATCGGTCTACAATTGACGGAGAAATCGGCGAACATACATTACATCTTTGAGGAGTTCCATAACTCATCTGTGGTCTTCATCATCAGTTCCACTTAACCAAAATCGCGATTTCCGAGGGTAAATACACGAGTTATAATAGACAGTACCAAAATCACTACACGCGTGCCTATACCATTTGAGGGTTGCCCTCAATTTCCCTGGGATCCCATCATCAGATCCTAAATTGGTGACTATGGGACCACCTCGGGAGTATACTCTATCGAATAAAAAAAGAATTTTGGAAATCGGTACAGTCGCCATCACATACATCGGAGCAAACAAGCACGTCACAAACATCGGAACACACCTCTATTTTCAAGGCATTAGGGTGCATGTGCCGATATTTTTGAACACCTATAGTGTACCTATGTATGTGATGGCGACTGTACACAATTGACGGAGAAATCGGGGAGCATACATAAAAAAAGAAATACATACAATGGAACATATATAACCTCCTCCTTTTTTGAAGTCAGTTAAAAATAATTCTTCACACGAACTATTTACGTAGCATTGGTTTGGTAGGCGGCCGAAGGGGTCGCGGCGACGTAGATTATCTGTCTCTTTCTAAGCGTTTTAATTAGAAAGAGACGGATAGTCTGTCTCGTCGCGACGATAGCCGTGTTGTATACTTAGACTATCACTTTAAGGCTTATACACCCGCTAACGTCCTTGAGTCGTCGTCCGTATGGGCCAGCGCGCGACTGATCGGGCCTGCCGAGCCTCCGCGCTCGCGCATTTTGTAGGTATTTAAACATAGTAATTAAGATATTCATTTTATCTATTCAAACTCTGCGAATTTGTCTATAAATATTTAATAACTTTATTTGAGTACAAAAATTTAATTTAAAATATCTATAGTTTAGTCATAATATTGAATAAACTTTACAAAAAGAGGTAACTTTGGGATGTTTTTCTATCGAGTAAAGTTCATTAGATCGCGTAACTGAATGCGACTTTGACTAGATTAGATCCTTAAATAATACGTATCTTTTTTTTAGATTTTTAAACCCTATTTTCTACGTCTGAGATTGTTTTAAAAAACTCGAAAACGCTGCCCCTCTTGACTGTCGAGCCTTAAGAGGAACCCGCCAGGTACTGCTCTGCTCGTAGGCGCTTTCCTCTACATACGGGTTTTCTGATTGTTATCGGCTACGAGCGTAGCGCTACGAAATCGTTGGCAGTGAATGTGTAACTCATTTACTGCTAAGCTACGCTCGTAGCGCTACGCCGTAGTCCGTAGCAGCTTAATGTCCATACCAGTGGCGGCGCGTGAGAATTTTCACTGGTCAACCCGGAGCAAAACTATGGGCTGTTGTTTGATGATTTACTAGTTTAGTAATATATGGCAAGAAATTTTAGGCAAGCCGGTTGGAATCGGCTTGTATGGGCGCTACGCCAATGGTCCATACCCGCAAGAGTTACTTAACTTGAGTTGATTCCTCGTTTGTATGACGTTAGTACAGTCGCCATCACATACCTACATCGGAGCAAACAAGCACGTCACAAACATCGGAACACACCCGGCAATTCAAGGCATTAGGGTGCATGTGCCGATATTTTTGAACACCTATAGTGTACCGATGTATGTGATGGCGACTGTACGCGCTCGAGTCTCAAGGTAACACTTGCGGATTATATGTAGCGAAAATCGCACGAAGCGCTCTGAGGGCCTACCGCGAACGGCATTCGAAGTTTTCCCTCTCTGTTGCACTTATGTACAAACTCGTAAGTATCACAGAGAGGGACAACTTCGAATGCCTTTCGCGGTAGGCCCTCTGGGTATTAGCAGTGAATGGGTTAAGGAATGCATTTGTCAAGTGTGTTATTGAGAGGTTAAAATACTTACAAATCGAAATATGGATGAGTCTAGGGGTCTGCGTAGCGTAGTATTATTGAATGTACAAAATGTATAAAAATGAAGAGATCGCGACAGCACTAAAACGAACGCGCGTATCGAACAAACAGTGACGTTGACAGGGAGTTGTTTTTCATGTTTTATTAATGTTATTCAGCCAGTCTGTCGTCAAATTGATAATACTCTTTATTTCGAGGCAAATAAGGTTGTGTTTTTATTACCAATTACAACAAGTATACAATATAACAAAGTATTTTAATAAATAAAAGGCTGCAAAGGGATTTATACGATGACGCGGTGTCAAATAGGTAGGTACTTAGTCAAAAAGTTAACCCCGTTTAGATGTATTTAATGAGTTTTCGTTTCTTATGATTATTGTTGTCTTGTGATTAATAGAATGCGTAAGTAGGTAAGTAGGTACCTGTGGTGAATTGAAACATAAAATCATTTTGCTTACTTAAATTTAATTGTGTCTTTAAATTATTATTATTACTAGTTTATTACTGATGTCGTTATATAACATAAATATTACTGACAATAATTACAAACTATGAAACTACCATTTTAGGAGTTAATGTCCGTAGAAATTGATTTTATGACGCTGGCAGCACAGAATCGGCCGGCGCGGATTGTTTGCGTCGCCCTAGCAGCGCCACATAACACAGTATAGCACATACACCATACACGCGCGCTACGTAGTACGATTGTACAAACAATGTTCTCAATGTTCTCACTTCTCATTCGTCCCGGCACTCGAGCTGACGACGGACGTTCGCAACGCGCGCGTTAAATCGTGTTTATGAACGAAGTCGTTCATCGGCAGGTTGCCCAGTGGTACTTACCATAATTGTGTAAACAAAAGTGTTCGCTGCATACATGTGTATTTTCATTCACTAGTTGTGTGATGTGACAGTTATGACAAGTGTTTTGAAGAAATCTAGAGGTACAAAAGGAAAATCGGAATCAATGCAGGAGGATTTGCCTGCGAGATGGAGCTGTCCACAGCAGAAGACGGAAGATGCTGGGAAACTGATAAAATATATTAACGACAATATTATTGGAAATGGGAATGCGTTTTGCGGACCGTTTGGACGTAGAAAAGGTAATATTAGCACCATATTTATATTAAGTACAAAGATTAGATTAAGATTAGCTTTAACCCTTTATAATAGGGCAACTTGAAAAAAATTACCACCTGTTAAGGTACTATATTATGTAAAATAGTACTAAGGTCATCGGGTGAATCAAATCATTGAACTTTATGTACTTACACGAGTTCGCTGTTTGCTTATTACCTAACCGTAACGTAATTACGTTATATTATAATCTTTTTAACGATTTATTACGATTACGAGTATTACGACTCTTGGCTCATTGCTAACAGCCGCCGAAATAATTTATTATTGTCAACGCATGACCTTATTTTTGCGGTTAGTGCTTAAAATATGTTGATAGATAAATTACTATGTAGGTATAATGGATCGAGATAACCGAGTCTGTTTTGTTTAATGGTTGATAACAGTTGTCAATATATTACGAGCGGAATTTTTAAATTAAAATGTTAACATTATGTTGACATTTCTGTTGGATCAAATCAAATAAATGTAGCGTGTAAGAATTATTTATTTATTAAACTAATTATATGGAAACTAAAGCTGATGAACGTATCATGCAAAAGATGTAACCGGAAACTACCCATTAGGTTAATTCACGTCAATATTTATAACAAAATAAAAATGTGGAGGGAGTGTAGCTGAAGTCAAATCTTGTCCCAAACTACACGCAAATACAATAAATAATTTAACGATTAAATTGTTAAAAAAAATGATATAAAAAATCTACCGTCCCAAGATAGTTAGTTTAAATAACTAGTGGGCATGCCTTTGTTAACTCTATTTTGGGTTCATGATAGTTCAATAGATGTTGCGTTAATAATTGTTTCGTAATTGCTAAGAATCTATTACGGTTTAGAAACATGGACGTTGAATAAATCAATGGAAGACATAATTTACTTTCAAAACAAAGTTTTAACCGACTTCAATTCAGTACTCCGCCAAGCCACATTAATATTTCCACATTTTTTTCCAATTTACCACATGAACTGATTTTCGAGAACAAAAGCGTTGATTTTTAGACCAATAAACCAAATCGCTGTATGTGGGCCGATAATATTTGAGGACTTCCGTCGATTCCTCAAGGATCTCAGAATTACCTTTGGCACTTCGTCATTGTTTGCTATTTCAACGGAATAATATCAGAATCTGTGACGTACTTATATAGTTTGAAGTACTACATCATTGAGAAGTTCCACAAGCCATCTGTGGTCTTCATCATCACTTCCACTTCACCAAATTTATGATTTCCGGGTGTAAAATACACGAGTTATAATAGAAAATACCGAAATTACTACACGCGTGCCTAATATATCTGAGGAGTTCCCTCAATTCCTCATGGTTCCCATCATCCAACTGGGGTTTTAGAAACAATGGTACCAATCTGGAAGCATATACTTTCGGTTAAAAAAAGAATTGTACGAATCGGTTCATAAATGATGGAGTTCTGAGGTAACAAACATTAAAAATAAATAAAAAAATACATCTGAATTGAGAACCTCCTCATTTTTTTGAAGTCGGTTAAAAATAGAGGCCTTCGCAATGTGGCTATACAGGCGTATGCTGAGAGTATCTTGGACTGCAAAAGTCACTAACGTAGACATCTTAAAAATAATGAAGAAGAAAAAGGAAGTACCTACTAGCCACAGTTAAGGCGACGTGAGCACCAAAAACTGATTTAAAAAAAAATCGTAGCGCTTGTTTGGATTTTAATACGGTTGCCTTAAATTTAATTAGCAATTTTGAGGCCTTTCTCGAGGGAAATCAGCTATTCGAATCCTGAGTTTTTGACTTTCGCTCGATAGAAAAAATCACGAACATAGGTCTAAAATACACTTTAAAAAATCATAACAAATTATGCACAACAGCTAAACATATTAAAATTAGTTCTTAAAATTGGCAATGTCATGTTTGAGGGAAATCAGCTATTACTTTTATTTATTATTATTATATATATATTATATATTATTTATTAAAACGCACAAAAAAATAAAATTAAAAAACATGATATCCGCGCTTCCAAACACGCACTTCCATCTCGCTCACGCTTATGCTCAGTGAGAGGGAGAGAATATTACGAACATACGTCCCCTTAAGCGGAGAAAGATTGCCTATTTTGGTCACCTACGACAACATGACAAGTACGATCTGCTGAAAACTATAATAGAGGGAAAAATAGAGGGGAAACGGGGTAGTGGAAGAAGGGGGATGAACTAGCTCGATAATATCAAAAAATGGACGGACATCAAGGACGCGGCCACGCTCGCAAGACTGGCCAAGAATAGGATAGACTTTGCAAAGGTGGTCACCGACGCCCGATAGGGTATGGCAGACAAAGAAGAAGAATTGCTAAGAATAATTAACTACTATGACTGGATTTCTGGTGTTCATGTAAAACATTTTAATCCAACAAACTCGGCAGCTGCACTGTTCCTTCTGAACCTCGCAGCGCACACTGGAACTCTATCATCGACATCGATACGAATACATATATCGTCGGGTGACAAGCAAAAGTCACTACCAAAACAGTCACTGCTCTTCAAAACCTCGGTACGTAGTCGATATCGAGATACGACATTTGATTTAAGTAGGTATTTGTTACTTAGTGAGTTTTGCTTGTCACCCGACGATATGTACCAGTGTGTAACCGCCATACGATAAATAAATACATTTTAATCCAGCCTTTTTGCGTCTATCAGTTAAATGAGTTAAATCTGTTTGACATTTACACGAAGCTCATGTTATGGTTTTATGATATATGTTAACGCTCGTCAGTAAAAAGGTATTAGCAAAGTAAATAATTCGCCTTACACAAACACACGTGTCCGTGTTGTGATATTACAACTTACAGTCCCAAGATAGTTAGTTTAAATGACCACTGGGCATACCATCGTCAACTTTATTTTGGGTTCATGATAGTTCAATAGCTGTTACGTTAATAATTGTTTCGTAATTGCTAAGAATAATTTACTACTATCACTGTATTTTTGGTGTTCATGTAAATAAAACTTTTTAATCCAGCCTTATTATGCCTGTCAGTCATACTTATATGTTTGAATTTTATAGGTACGATGCCGATGTTATGATTTAATGATATGTTAACGCTCGCTTGTTAATAATAAAAGCGGCCAAGTGCGAGTCGGACTCGCACATGAAGGGTTCCGTTAATTAAATTGCTTTTTACGATTTATGACGTATTAAAAAAAACTACTCGTTCAAACCAATTTTCGTTGAAAGTTTGCATGGTAATGTACATCATATATTTTTTTTAGATTTATCATTCTCTTATTTTAGAAGTTACAGGGGGGGGGGACACACATTTTACCACTTTGGAAGTGTCTCTCGCGCAAACTGTTCAGTTTAGAAAAAAATGATGTTATAAACCTCAATATCATTTTTGAAGACCTATCCATAGATACGTATGGGTTTGATGAAAAAAAAAATTTTGAGTCAGTTCTTAGTATGGGGAACCCCAAAATTTATTGTTTTTTTTTATATTTCTGTGTTAAAATCTTAATGCGGTTTACAGAATACATCTACATACCAAGTTTCAACAGTATAGCTTTTATAGTTTCGGAAAAAAGTGGCTGTGACATACGGACGGACAGACAGACAGACAGCCAGACATGACGAATCTATAAGGGTTCCGTTTTTTGCCATTTGGCTACGGAACCCTAAAAAGGCATTAGCAAAGTAAATAATTCGCCTCACACAAACGCCAAACACACGTGTACGTGTTGTGATATGTGTGTCACAAGAGCACTGGGCAAAAATATTTCCACACTACGTCTGTGAACGACCTTCGTCTATTTGGCATAGCTAATAAAACGAATCGAATCTCGAAATCGAAACAATTAATCGCCGAAAACAAACGTTCATCTGATTCTTACTAGAATTGCTTGATAAACATCGAAGTCTGTTAGGCCTGTTAGCTATTTTATAATCAAAGATGTTAATAAACGCCGATACGTCAAGAATAAGGTCGGACAAGACAGCGACGACGTGAGTGGCATTATGGTTCGAGCGCAAGAGAGTTGGCGGTTTTTAAGAAAAAAAGTGACAGACGGGATTGAAGCGAGAAGCGATGGTGGATGCGAGATGTAAAATGAAACAATATAAATAAATAAATATTTACAACGAGAAGAACAAGCTATTTTCTATTAGGCCTAAGACTTTTTTCGTATATGAGAAGACATTATAGTGAAAGGTATAATGTTGGGTCAAAACAGGTTTGGCCGGGAGAGACGGGAGCAAAAACCTTGATTTTTACTTTTTTGTCTGCGTGTTTTGAACATTTTTCCTTAGTAAGTATAATGAAGGTTACTTTATTGCTGGGCACGACGTTTGTTATGTTACATTATAAATATCGTTGCATATTAAAACGCATTGTAAATTGTAACAGAGGAAGCGTCGTAGATAAAAACGGTGCTCACGTGGTTTTTCACGTGTTAGTAGTTGGTTAGTCACTGCACTCAATATGCATTGTGTTATGCATTTGCGTAATATTTATAATTTGAATAACAATTATCACCGTTTTTTATGCAAAATAACCAATTTACATAGTATATTATACTATTTAAATGTAGAGTTTATTAATTATTATAAATAAATCAATATATGCACCGATTTACAAATCTAGGTTGGCATTGGCAGTTATAGATAGAGGAAAACTGAAGTATGCACAGTGATTGAGTATCACTTAATGGTAGGTACAAATTCTTTACTAGACATATGCACAGTACTTCTACGAGTATCCAATACTGTATTTGTTCAGATATTTTAATTAATGGGCTTATTATTATTATTATTATACCTACCTATAATGATATTATCTGAAATGTACATTTGGCTTCAAAATACTTATATAGGTATCCTTGAAGGCACACATCAATCTGCATGACAAGTGCCTATGACACGTGTGACACGTGTGTCGGTGCATACCAGTCGGATTTGCATGGGCTTTAAGGACAACTAACACATGCATGTCACTCGATGCTTTGGGATTCGATTACCAAACAAACAAGCCACCCTGAATTTCCAATGGAATTTTAGTGCAACACTTCATACTTTTATAACTTATTTTCATCATCATCATATCTGCCGAAAGACGTCCACTACTGGACAAAGGCATCCCCCAAAGAGTGCCACATTGACAATAACTTATTTTACTCGAATAAAATATTTTTACCTACTGTCTTATATACCCATCATCACAGTAAGAGATAAAGCTGAACTATACAATAGTAGATTGTACAACAAGTGCATAAAACGCACCATTTTACTCGAGACGTTTATCCATCCGAGCGAGCTTGCGAGCGAGGATAGATATAAAGTCGAGTGTAAAATGGGTTTTATGGACGAGTTGTACACTCTACTTTTCACTTCGATTGCGAGGAAATGAAACAGCAACACGTAAATATAGTAAATGAGACGAAATACAAATTATAAGTTTATTTCATGAAGTTTTATTGTGTACTTTGGCTGTTGGTATCTTTGCCTTGGTCTTAGAATACGAACGAAACGAAATAAAATAAAGAGGTTGTTGTATGAAGTTAAAGATGTTCGTGTGGCTGTTGCAGCGATTGCCTTGGTCTTCGACGAAGATTTTACTTTATGCTCTAGAGCATAAAAAGCGACTTTATGTCGCCTACGCACGACATAAAGACGAACTTTTAGAGCATGAGAAGTGAAAAATATCTTTCAAGGCAATCATCGTTTACTCGATGAATAATATAAAGTTATAATGATATCGGATTGATTCTTAAACATTTCATACCAGAATTACAATGGTAGATGGCGAACAGGTACGAATTAGTACGAGTAGAAGAAACACAACGCCTCTTTGACTAAATTAATTGGCACGTTGTATCGTTTCGGAAATAAAATGGTTATGTCACAGTTGACTTCACCACGGGCTATTAAATTAAGGGGATCCCATACGCCAATGACCCTCGATCTAAGTTTTCTAATGTTTTTTGTAGCTTATCATATTAACAACAACAGCTTTAAGCAATAAGTATAGTAATCCCATATTTACTTCAAACATCACTGTCTTCGAGATATTTGGCATCAAAGTTGAACAATTTTAGACCAAAAAACAGGTATTCTGGCCATCACTTTTGTGTTAATTAGTTTACAATCAAAACCCTACACATGTTTATAGAGACATCAGAGACGAACCCAAATATGTAGATTTCGTATATGTTAGATCTTTCGCAGCGATCTTATAACAAATAATGAGTTGTTTTAGACAATGTTTAAAAAATCATACAAAAATTACTAACCATTTCTTTCAAAATATGGTACACCAAAATGGAGATTAAAGATTGAAAAATCGATAGCCGTTTGCCTTATAATTCTATCTGGAGTGCAAAAGTATTTGTATCGATTCAAAACTAGTCAAAAATGGATGAAAACCTCGGGTAGCCCCTGAAGGATGAAATGGGGCTCAGTTTTTGAAGGTATGATCAATAGTGATACTTAAAAGGTAACTTCTTAGTTACCAACTTTCTACCACCGAAGTCTAAAGTTGGGAGTTTCAAAACAATTTGTTCCGCGAAATATTTCCATTGTTTTCTTCGCAGTAACCTTGCGGATTCGATTATAAATTATTTATTTTATTGCTTTGTTTACAGGTACGTATACGTAAACCGCTGTTTAAAACAAGAGCCTCTACGTACTATTGGGTAAGAGTTTTTAAATTATACAATATGTTAATAAAGTATTTAAGTATGCACAGTAAGTAAAACAAGACAACTTATTTGTTATTCGAAGATTAAAAACGATAGTTCTGAATCGAACGGGTAGCACAAAAGTTATAAGTACCAGGGCGCAGTACCAAGTCGAATGATTTTGGTGTTTATTTAAAGTAAACCTTCTTTATATGCATGTAAGGTTGTTAATTGTTGAGTCACGAGCGAAATAAGCCCTTTCAAAAACACAATCGATAGGTATTTGGCGTGTTCAGAAATAGAGCGATAAACACAATGAGTATGACTAAACAATGTTTACATCTGAAATTGTAAGTAGGTAAGTACCTACTGTTTTACCTATTTACCAAGTGTCTGCCTGGTTTATCGAAGGCATCACACCGAAGGCCTTTGTTTCGTTGTTTTGACAGTGGTATTTAGGAAATTGATGTCTGTAAGAATATTTACACTTTGCCCTTGATTGTGCTACATATTTTTTAAACCGGGGCCGAATCGCGTAAAATTTAATTTATTTATTTACCTCGAGGTTTCGGATGTGTTTTGAGAAGACAGGCGCATGCTGGCCTCAACATGTAGGCTGCTTATCATAATCATTCGAAAATTGTGCACGGACAAAGTTGATCTATAACATGTGATCTTACCCACCGAAGGATCGGCCATCTGCAAATATCTTGATAAGCCAGTGGAAGTTTACTTCCTGTTTATGATAATCATAACTTACCTAGCTTAAATTAGGTATAAGCGTGACAAGACAATTATCTCCATCAAATAGTCAAGAACGAGGCTAATTACATAGAATAGCTGCTTTAAAATATCGCTAGACGATCACAAACTGCACGCCGCTAAAACCAGGAAAGGTTCGCGCTATTTCCGGTAATCCGACGTGATTGTCTGATTATGCATCGTTTGACCCTCAATGCGTCTCTTAATAACTGGTCTGGCATTCACAATATACACTGACAACGCCTCAAGCGTTCCAGTATCTCTGATCTCAGAATATGCTTACATAGTTGTTACCTCAGATCATAGAAATAAGGTTGGTAAGATCGTAACTGTACTAGCCGTTTATGTAACGTAGGAGTTAAGGCCAACTGCCTCCTGAACTTGACATTTTAGCGTGGTATTTGGTTATGTAGGTAATTGTTACGGGTAAGGTTCCAAATAATGATACGTGTCTCCGAGACGCACACACACACGTGTAATGAACGAGAACTGTGAGAAACGAATCAGTAGGCAGCCTTCAGTCTCTAGTATAAGTTTTATAGATACACATTCGTTTTCGGACGCGTTTGCGTTTAGTTTCAATTTGTAAGTATGGCAACGCGTAGTTCCTAATAGTTACCACCAGAGGCGCTGTTCGCTTTGACATAGAAATATAAACTAAACGCAAACGCGTTCGAAAACGTATTGTATCGATAAAACTTATACTAGAGCCTCAGAATTCGATGAGCGTTCGCGTTCGCGTTTATTTAGTAAATTTCTGTTCAATAGGTAACTACATACATGCGGCTCACACACAAAAAAATGCATGCGGCTCACGGTTTGTTTACGATCTGTAGAAATGTTGTTATCTTTAAGAAACCTAAAAAACTTCAGGTGTTCAGGTGGCCGCTAACTGGAGCTGGACGCGTAGGGTCATTTCGCCGGTTAGCGACCACCTAATTTCATGTGCCGGTTAGCGACCACTTAGCTGAGTTGGTGAACTGTAAAGCATATTTTCTCGTATTTTTAGTAAATTCCTATTCCATACCTACAAACAAAAATACATACGGCTAACTGTTTCAACAGGCTCCGTAGAATTGATGTTATCTTCAATTGTAAAAACCATGTTCTTCAGGTGGTCGCTAACCGAAGGTGGTCGCGTAACCGGCGAAATGACCCTAACCGGCGCAATGACCCTATAACCCTGTCGTGGCGTAGCGATCACGATTGAACATTGAATTTATTAAATGACCAGTCGATGTGACAACCATGTTATGACAAGGTCCAAGGTACCACTGTTAAATCTCCTAAAGTCTTCCCAACCCGTCATAAATTGTGTGTACCTCTTTACGCACAATTTATCCTTTCAGTTCATCACCATCAGAGTGGTCGCAAAGCGGCATACTACATTAAGTGGTCGCTAACCGGCGTAATTATCATGTATCGCTGAAGTTATCTCTCCAAGTGTTGCAAATCGACGACCCATCTTAAATTTTTGTATATGTATATAATGAAATACCTAAGTATTGCCTTTACAAGGTATACTTAAATCTAATGCCATCAGGAGCATCGTTTTCAACTGCGCAATACGAGATTATACCCTGAATATTGAATTATATGTAAGTAAAAAGAGAATCGTTCCTTTTGCGAAGTAGTTATGAATTTGAAATATATGGCATGTAGATACAAGCATTTGGGCATTAGCCCAACAACGTTAGACGCACATTGGGTTATTATCGCCTCTATAAAAGCCATACCTTTATTCATAAAAGTTAACGAACTCCTGTTGACTAAAATGTTTTAGTCCCTTTCTTACAAACATATACCCTGAGAAAATTACAGTTTTTTTGGAAATAATTTAATATCAGGCTAATTATTTGTAAACGGCTTTTATATGTTATTTTAAAAAACTTTTACTATTGCAGTCAATAATTCTATGGACCGGAAGTTAGGAAAAAAAATTAAACCGCAAGCAAAAATGCTATCAGTATTTGGGTCATTGTCAGTCACAAAAACAAAAATCATCTTTCCGGTGGTCAATAATTAAGGGCTTACGTTTACATATAATATGTTTTTATCACGTATAATTATAGAAGGGGCAACGCCGTTTATGCGGATTCAGAGTACAACCAAAAATTAGGCTTTATAGCCCTTAACTTTGGCAATGTCCACCGAAGAGACGCGAACCTAAATCTGACAATGACCCATTTTTATAATGAAAACATGTTTGAGTACACAAATTTGGAGACTTACTACCTGAATCCAAAAATATATGCATCAGGAAATATTAGCATTTTAATTAAATATTTACGACCTTGAGATAATATTGAATTTCATCTGGCCTATAGAAAGGTTTATTCATTAACAAAAATAAGTGGATTATGCGCGTATCTCAAAGAACGTATATAGACGTAGTCAATTACAAAGTAAAGAAAGTTTATACCATTTTCGCCTGATTTTTACGGAATTTATAAAGATTACTTTTCATTATTTTTTACCGTTGCGGTATTAAATTTAGGTGGATTATTAATGAATATTTAGTCAAATTACCCAACCTATTTTATGGTGTAAAAATATGGCTGATATCGATATATTGTTGTGTTTTCATAGAGCGAAACCGTAAAGTTCTCAGGGTAATACCTGAATACAAAGTGACAATAAGGACAAACGAAATTTTACTAAAATAGATTTGATGGACGAGGCATATATATAGGTAAATTTTACTACTCTCCAAAGATTCTAAATCCAAATTGCAAACAGATAAATATTAAAATACTTCTAAAAATAAACGGTAGTAAAACCCACGAATAATTTATTCACAAAATATTCTTCATTTAAAACTAAATTAGTTGTATGACATCTCGTGATATTATCTTACATTGAGAACGCGCTGATTACCTGTTGACGTATGAAACTGGGCCAAGAGTTCAACGCACTCACCCAGAGACAACGTGACTTTTTTTAATTTAAAAAAGTTCGAGTCTTTGGGCGTACATATGTACAGTCACGGGCATAAATATATGATAGAAAAAAGGCCGCAAAAATATCTGATGACAACTTTATTCCTAGAGCCATAAGAGCGTGTCAGATATTTTTGCGGCCTTTGATTCATCATATATTGATGCCGGTGACTGTATGCACATGACGAGACGACGAGCCGCACCAACTTATCTTAGCTAATGGCGAAAGTTGAAAGAGTTGAAACGGTAATTGACATTTACTAAAATTTAAATAGCTACTTACACTGACTGCGCCAAAAAAAACTGTAAAAATAAATTTGTGAATTTAGTGACGTCCACTACGCAAATGGGTTGTTGGCGTGAAAACTATGATCGTTAGATCTACTCGTTGACAGAATTGGGGCGGGCAACACCCATTGCAATTTACCCATTTTAGTTTTTTAACCTCCGGATTTTTTGTGAGGACATCGACTTGTAATTCACTATTCTAGTCAAAATATAAGCTAGCGTATATTTAAATGGGTCAATCAACTTTTTCTTGTTGTTATCCTGCCCCGGTAAGCCAGGAGACAACAGTGACAAGATTTTCATAAAAAATCACTACATAGTATAAAACAAAGTCGCTTCCCGTTGTCTGTCTGTCCCTAAGTATGCTTAGATCTTTAAAACTACGCAACGGATTTTGATGCGGTTTTTTTAAATATATAGAGTGATTCAAGAGCGAGGTTTACATGTATAATACATATAAACCCTTGCGAAGCCGGGGCGGGTCGCTAGTATACTATAAATTGAGATGCCCCTACCTTGGAATGGGTTTACCAATATAACAAAAACACGTGTTTAGTGGATTTAAATCACATAAAATCATAGATTTAAAGAGTGTCCCAGGATACGTAAATATGGCAAAAAGCAGCAAAAATAGTTGATTGGCCCAAATGCACGTATTGTTTGTCATCCTTTGTAATTTTATTCAAGAGCGACTTTTTCTGCTCACTTTCTGCGATGTTTTTAATGTCATATTTATTTATTTATTTAACATGTTTCTGATCCTGGAAAAATATAGAGAAGCCCGTACTAAGAAACTTCGAGAGACACTAGAGATGAACAGTATAAAAGAAAAAAAAACCGGCCAAGTGCGAGTCGGACTCGCGCATGAAGGGTTCCGTACCATTATCTATAAAAATATTTATTTTATTCTGTTTTTAGTATTTGTTGTTATAGCGGCAACAGAAATACATCATATGTGAAAATTTCAACTGGAACTATTACGGTATCAGTGAGATACAGCCTGGTGACAGACAGACAGACGGACAGCGGAGTCTTAGTAATAGGGTCCCGTTTTACTCTTTGAGTACGGAACCCTAAAAACTACCACGTAAGCAGCTTGCTCCATTTCGTTGCTTTCAGTAAGTAATTTGGTTTAGGTTACATATAGGCTTTTTGTATGTAGATGTCAAACCAGCTAAAACAAATAAATGATCTATTACAAATATTACAATGCAAAAAAAGGCGGCCTGTTTGATGTTAATAAGGGTACAAGTTAGGTCGTTGCTCTGTCAATTGACAGGAAATTAACAGATGGTGTACTGTATCATGATCAACAGTTACATTAATAGGCAGTTTGTCAAAATTTGGTCATAAATTACTGGTTAAAAGCCAATTAAAATGGCCCAATTTTGATACAATAAACTTAAATGTGACTCATATCCTATCACAGTCACACGGAAAGGTTCCGTAAAAGCACAAAAGGTTGAGGTCTAAAATATATCTGGCCGTAAAAATTGAAACATGTACAGAAACTTCGAGAGTGGGGATGACCAGTACAAAAGTGTAATTTTCTTTACCTACATTTTGATTTTGTTTTATTGTTACGGAATCTTAAAAACGCTGGATTGGGTACCCTTGCCAGTGCCAGGGCATATTACTGCACAGGGCAGGGACAGGGAAGTAGGTAATGACATAAAATTACATTCGTTGTGTTCATTCCTTTGTGGAATTGTAGCCTGACCAAATATATTCTAGCATAATACCTACATAGTGCTTCTCTGATTCTCCCCCCCCCCCCCTGATTATTTTAGGGATCATTCTTTGTTTTACCGCCCTAGGTGATTAACGTAGTATTTACACTTGACTGTCGAAACATTATTTATTATTTAAGTATAGTACGAGTATAGCCTGATCACTTGATCAGACACTGACAAGGCATTGAAATATAATCCACGTACACTGAACACTGAAACCACCTTTTAAGATAAAAGCTTTCTCATATTTCGTTGCTATATTAGGACTTTGAAGCAATGATCCTGCGTGATCAATAAATAACAACAACCCAATAGATTTTATGATACAGAAAGGCATCTACCTAAACTTCGATTATAATCCATACTAATATTATAAATGTGTAAGTGTGTCTGTCTGTCTGTTATCTCTTCACTTAGATAAAATTTGGTATACAGATAGTTTGAGTCCCCGGAAGAACAGAGGAAATCATCCCCTAAGGGGGTGAAAGTTTGTATGGAGCTACGATGTAAACGAGTTCCACGCGGACGGAGTTATAATATATCTGATTTTACATAAAACTTAGCCTAGATTAACACGAATACTCAGGTAGATTTCAAATATTCAACCTTCTGATTTTCATGGCAATTTATTTTTAGTTGACCTTTTTTATATGATTCGGCGATAAAAAAAGACAATTTCTAAAACCGGATTCCACCAAATCTAGTAAAATTGTAATTAATTTTTTAAACTTCTAAGAATTCAGAGAAGACATAACAGATACAGAGACACTAATTTACATTTGAAAATAAAAATAACAATAATTAGGATTGTGTCTAGACTCTAGATTATAATAATCGCTATAAGTTAACAGTTAACTGATGCAATATTGATACTCGTAGTGGGTATAGCGGCGCCGCTACCCACATTCGTAATTGACTTACGAGCATATAACATTAACACACCCACATGCCGAATTGACCTATTTCTTTCAATATTATTTGTGTATTTGATGCATGCTTTGGGCGATTCTTTTACAATAATATTTTGTTTTACACTGATAAAGTTGATCTCAGTTCTGCAGAATGCAAATTTACATTTGCAGAATGGCCTAAATTGTTTGTCGGTGATGTTTTCGTGAATATTTCTTACAAGTTTCAGAGTTTCTAATAAATAAATAAATAGTTGTGGACAGTCTTACACAAATCAACCTAGTCCCAAACTAAGCAAAGCTTGTACAATGGGAACTAGACGACGATATAGATACTTATATAGAGAAATACATACTTAAATACATAGAAAACATCCACGACTCAGAAACAAATATTCATGCTCATCACACAAATAAATGCCCTTACCGGGATTCGAACCCAGGACCTCTTTCTTCGTAGGCAGGGTCACTACCAACTAGGCTAAAGCGGTCGTCAATAAAGGTTTTCAATAACGGCCATGTGAACGCTATAATCTGCATGCTGTTTACATTAAATTGACTCTTATTTTGAGCTGTCATGTTGGAATCTTGTAGAGAGCACACGGTCGCCAAAGGACGAAGTTTCGTTCCTCGACCAAAGGGCAATTTAGGACAGGATATCGTTTCGGGCCATCGAACTTACAATTGGTTTGAATTAGTAATACTAGATACTGTAACTAGGCGGTTCGTCAACCTTTGATCAGCGAAACCGAACACGCGTCACTTTTAATTATCCGGCT
Source organism: Epinotia brunnichana (assembly GCA_963854355.1). Classification (NCBI taxonomy): domain Eukaryota; kingdom Metazoa; phylum Arthropoda; class Insecta; order Lepidoptera; family Tortricidae; genus Epinotia; species Epinotia brunnichana. The sequence continues at coordinate 18,445,213 of OY977944.1, forward strand.
TAGTTTTTGAGTTGGCAAAAAATACTGTTTATTATTGGACAGACAGCTTGACGCGCGAAGGTTCTTGAACCCGGTGTATAATTAATGGTTCGCTTTTTTATGTGCCAAATGTGTAAGTACTGATGTCATTGATGTATGACATGCAGTTTTTATGAACTGGCGTTCAATTGTTTTAGTGTCTCTTAGTGCTATAGTTTCAAAGGTCAATTTTGATTGATTGTCGAGAATTTGTATCACTTTGTTTTTTGTATCACGTTACAATATTGTCATAACCTTCATGACTTCAAGTTTAAGTTCGTTTTTTTAGGGTTCCGTACTCAAAGAGTAAAACGGGACCCTATTAGGTAGTAAGTACTTCTGTCCGTCTGTCACCAGGCTGTATTTCACTGATACCGTGATAGTTACAGATGAAATTTTCACAGATGATGTATTTCTGTTGCCGCTATAACAACAAATACTAAAAACAGAATAAAATAAATATTTTTATAGATAATGGTACGGAACCCTTCGTGCGCGAGTCCGACTCGCACTAGGCCGGTTTTATTTGGAATGTTAACACGTGTCTCTGTATCGGCGGAAAAAACCCAACTGTAATTTTAAATACTCTAGCTTTGTGGGTGAGAGGAAATAATGCATTTTGCGCTTCTTGGTTTTTTGCCAATGACCTGCTCGTGTTTTGCACGTGGCTACTGAAAGTTTGCAATTGGGGCACATGCTGATGAAATTAAAATTCCATAGTAAGAAAAATAAAGCTACGGTAGCCTAGTGGTTCAGGCATGCGGCTGCCAAGCGGCGGTGGTGGGTTCGAATCCCGGCTCGTACCAATGAGTTTTTCGGAACTTATGTACGGAATATTTACCGTTAGCTTTTCGGTGAAGGAAAACATCGTGAGGAAACCGGTCTAATCCCAATAAGTTCTAGTTTTCCCTCTGGGTTGGAAGGTCAAATAGCAGTCGCTTTCGTAAAACTAGTGCCTATGCCAAATCTTGGGATTAGCTGTCAAAGCGGACCCCGGGCACAACCGGGAATAACGCTAGGAGGATGATGAGTAAGAAAAATAAATTAAACATGGCTTTATTTAAATTAAGAAACGAATTATTAAATACTCATTGCCCGCGCGTGTATTATACAGAACCCAGCCCGAGTCACGGCATAAAGTAGCCTATGGCCACCCTGAAGGTATATTTTATATATCTACTAGTAAGAGGCATTTACCAGGTCATCAGTCCACCTTGTGGGGGGGCCTACCCACGCCGTACCTTCCGGTACGTGGTCGCCACTCAAGAACCTTTCCGCCCCAACAGCCATCGGTTCTACGTGCAATGTGCCCCGCCCACTGCCACTTAAGTTTAGCGATTCGGAGGGCTATATCGGTTACCCTGGTTCTGCTGCGGATAGCCACATTTCTGATGCGATCACGCAGAGAAACTCCCAACATAGCCCTCTCCATTGCCCTTTGGGTGACTTTGAGCCTTCTTATGAGGTCCATAGTAAGCCTAGTAAAGATCGCGGGAGTCCGCTGGATGCGGGTAGCGCAGGACCGGTCACTTTGGCACTCCTTGGGGCCTATGTCCAGCAGTGGACGTCTTTCGGCTGATATGATGATGTAATCCAGTAACTTTGTCGGGGTCGTTTGCGTCAAATCCGGTAGTTCTGATTTTTTGCAGACTTGTTTAATGATGTTGGCCCAATGAATAATCCAAGTTTGTGACCTCGAGCGCCGAACGCAACTTTGTCAAAAATCTAAAATACCGCGAAGTCCCTAAAGGACTGGTTTTTGATAGAACCTTTCAATGACGTTTTTAAAGTAGACTAAATTTGCTACGATATGAGACTAGAATTGTCTCTGTAGACCCAATACTTTCCGAGATAAAGCTTTTCAGAATTCATATTTTTTTCGTACTTCGTAATTTTTTGCAATATTTTAGACGTCGCTCGAACAACTCTAGCAGGATGAAGTTCCAAGTACCCCTGACGGATTTTGCTATTGTTGCCAAGTTCGAAAAATTATAAACTTTGAAATGTTTTATCTCTGAAACTATTGGGTCTACAGAGACAATTCTAGTCTCATATTGTAGCAAATCTAGTCTACTATAAAAACGTTCTGAGAATGTACTATCAAAAACTAGTCCTTTAGGGTTATATTAAAAACTTTCGTGGTATTTTCGATTTTTGACAAAGTTGCGTTCGGCACTCGAGGTCACAAACTTGGATTATTAATTGGGCCAACATCACAAACAAGTCTGCAAAAAATCTAAACTACTGGATTTGACGCATGCTCTGGATGTATAAAGTTACTGAATTAATGATGATGATGAAGAGGTATTTTGAAATCGGTTCAGTAGTTCTGGAGATTAACCGCTACTTACATACTTACAAAACTACAGAGGCTTTCCCTCTTTATAATAGATTTTAGATTATTTATTTCATGATTAAAAAATTACATTATACATTAGTATAGATATATATTATTTTAAATGCACTCTAGCTTTGGATTCCGATAATATCACCTTACACGTTGAACAATATATGAAATGAAATTAAATGAAATGACATGATTTATTTGCATAAACATGGTTGTTACAGTTGGTGTTTATAATTAATTTATTAAGTAGGTATCACATGTTTAGCCAATATGGCATGCAAAAGTTATTACATTGTAGTTAATATCAATAAATAATGTCTAGCTAGTATATTTTGAAATAAAATGTCAATGTTTAGTATAATATCTAATAAAATTAACTAAACTAAAGTCTACAATAGGTATATATGTCTATTCTTTATAATTTACGAATTCACACAGAGTGTAAAAACATTTGTCTCTTAACCATTTCTTTAATTTTATTTCGAACATTTTGTCAGGTAATAATCTTATTTCATATGGTATCGTATTGTATACTTGAATACTCATAATATAACAATTTTTCCTGAATAATGCTGTCCTACATGGTGGCATCAGCAGCTTGGACATGTCCCTTGGTCGTAATTTAGTGTTATTCTGGGGTTTTTTAAAGTAATGAGGAAATTTTCTATCTAGACACGCTAACTCCAATATACTTAAGAAAGAAAGAGAATACTCGTAGGAGAAAGGTACGAATATGCTCATGCGGTTCGCCATGATTATTGGTTTGATTTTATTACGATAACCGTTTGTGGACATGCATACCCACTTCTGTTATTTTAAGCTTCTCAATCGTTACCACAGTGCATAGACAGTTAAAAGTGTAATTTGCAAAGTACTAAAGGAAATCGCAACGTCTATTTGACGATTAAACTTTGCAATTTGCTCAGTGATCTAGGAGCGCTATCAGCAAATACTAGTTTTAATAATGAAATATAGACTTCCATCCACGTTATTGCATTTTTATTGCGACTTGGTTGTGTTTGCGCGGTTTCAGGGTTATAACCATGTTTTGCTCGTTATAGGACTGCTATGTAGGCTAGGCTACGAGAGCGATTTCACAATAAGTGTACAGTTGCCATACTTGCCATGCATAAGTGTATCAAATATCTAAATCATTAGGGATCGTCCTAATACAACGCGACTACGCGATTATCGCAAATTCGCGCGAACTTGCGATAATCGCGTTGTATTGGAGGACCCCTTGTGCGAGTCAAAATATTTTGGAGCACCCTTAAGTGTGGAGAACACTTACTACTTGACGGCTATCTACACCTCTTTTTACAAGCTTTATATTAACATGCACTGTTCGTATGTATGTAAGTATGTAAGTAAGTTGTCCGTCAAAATTTGCAATCCATTTTTCAATCGCTTCCCGTTATACGATTGAGCTGAAATTTTGCATGCATATGTACATCGCATGACAATGCAATATTATGATGACATGGAGCTGATCTGATGCTGGAGCTGGAAGGTGGCCATTGGAACTCCGCAATAAAACGACACAACCGAAATAAAGCTCGTTAGAAACGTCTCAATGAGTAGTTGATGTAGGTATGCAGAAAAGTATAGTCAGCAATAAAAGCTTGTACCAAAAATGAAATTTTTGACAGAAACTTATTCTCAAACTTTTTAATAGTCCTTATCATTGGCCCATTTCTCAAAAAGTATTAGACTAATAATACTAGTGTTTTGTCTCATTTTGAGGGTTCCGTAGTGGACTAGGAACCCTTATAGTTTTTTGGTTTTATTTACGAGACAAAACACTAATATTATTAGTCTAATACGCTTTGAGAAATGGGCCCCTGGTAGGTATTATGAGTTTTTTTTTTACTTTTTATTGTTCTACGTGACATTTTTTATAAATTTATCTGATAATTATTTACGCTACATAATTTCGATAATTTATTTAGTATTCCTATCAGACACCAGAATAAACTATAGAAGATTATTGCAACTTGGTTTCTTTAAATGCAGCCGGCCAAACTTTTGGGACATAAGTACCTAGTCATCATTTAATTTTTAGTGTCATTATGACCATATTAAAGGGCCTTCCTCAACTCTAGATTTTCAAATATAAAATCTGACGACCTTAAAGCTCCAATCTTAATCTTAGCCTCCTATCAAGATTGGTGCACTAACCGGATAAGGAGGAAGGCTACTGCAAGGTTTACCGCCATGTTGATAAACTATTTAGTTAGTCATAACGCTCATAACAACAACTCAAACATTAGGTATTCGTTCATCGAATTGGGCCTCCGCTTGCCTTTTTCGCACCTTTCCGGTTTCCAAGTCTTATCCTACCTACATCACCTTTAACTTTACTCATGCATGATATTGATCTCCTCCTAGACGTAGGTATCCGTCAATGGCGACATCCTGACAAAAGTTATATAAGGTTGGGAAACTAAATTTGCCTGACTTTTAAGTACGTATGTACAGTCAAGTGCATGAAAAGGTATGAAATCAAACCTCTAAAAATGTAATACCAAAAACCTTAATTCACCGACTTTAGAGCCATGGGACATATTTTTGAGTAAGTTGTATTAGTCATAATTGTAGGTACACTTGACTGTAGGTAGGTAGGTACATATGTATGTGTATAAGTATAGAAGACACGGCAACAGAGAGATCTCTTAGGGACCGAAGTCCAATGAGAATCGTTTAGATTTTATATTTATGCAACTGATTTAAGAAACTTCGATATCGCGATGCAGAACACGTCAAATTTGACAGGTAAGGAGTGACGACCTGACGACACAAATGTATAAAACAATCAAATCAATTCTTGCTAGTTAGTTAAAATGAGCAATTTCTTGAATCAAGTGGATACTTATTAGTAAATGTGTATTTTAACAATTCCTATATATTCTAGATGGCTAGTACAGTCGTCATCACATACATCTGTTCACTACAGAGTGTTCAAAAATATCTGCACATGCACCCTAATGCCTTGAAAATAGAGTTGTGCTCAGATGTTTGTGAGTTGCTTATTTGCTCCGATGTATGTGGTGGCGACTGTACATCGAGTTCTACGTTGAAACCCGTTAAAACAATAGCAATAAAACGTGCCATAAATCTACATAATTTCTTTACTCGTCTGTATTCCACCGAGTAGCCTCATTAGTTCGCATAATAAACAATAGTGACCTACAGGCCTATATGCAGTTCTCTGAAGCCGGGCTAAATAAAATGTGTCGCGTGCGATATTTTCCTGTGTCGCTCGCATCGCTTAATCTTTGTTCTTTTATACTTAAATTTTGTGATTATTCCTGTAATTGTGACTAAGAGTGTCTGACGAATTAGTAACATTTACCCGGAAATTAATTTGGTCAGAGTGAGAGTTTAATTATCTATAGGTACTAATATAATAAATAGGTAAAGATTGTGATGTACACAAATAAAGTAGGATATTTGTTTAGTTTAGGACTATACTGCCAGAGCTAGGAAACAAATCCAATTATGTATATAAATACCTATGTATATTGCTTACATTACTCTCTATAGAAAAAAAAAACATAGTTTGAATAGGTATTTTGTTTTTCTTTCATTTTCACCTCAGTCAACTAAAACAGTACATTCAGTGCATTACAATACAATCAAGTTAAAAATGTCAATATTTTATCACAGCTACGATCTCATAGGAGCAAATATGAATAAAAAATATATTAATTTATCAACATTTGTCAAAAATAAACCTATGTCATTCTAATTAAGTAGGTATATAACATTGAACAACAGGGAACATTGAAAACATTAGCGTGGCTCAAATGAACGCTGCTACAACAGGCCAAGAATCCATATCTACTTATAAGTAAGTAGGTACTAAGTATAAATCAACTTCTTTAATATCCCCGCTTGATCAGGTAGGTAGCCAGGTAGGTTTAGTCAGGTATTTAGGTATCAATTTCAAGACTATGCAGGCATGGGCACGTATTCCTATACCGGCAAAACCTAGTGCAAAGTCTCGGGTTATTATAACTGATTGACGTTACCGAGAATCGTTCAGATGCCGCCGATACGTTGAAAAACCATTCTATACGGCCGTTATGGGGTTCCATCGTTGTCGTGTTCTAAGATATAGGGTCGTCTATCATTCTGTTTCTCAGTAGAATATAGATTCTCGACTAATTGACAGAACCATTTTATGTAATTAATTGAAAGAGCGAGCGGAGCGAAAGAAGTTCTCCGTCTCAAGCTAAACAAAAAAAATATTTTAAACAATTTAGAAAGATATAATTCTACATAACATAACTATAATCTTTTAGATTTAAGATTTTGAGAGCTATGAGATGTTGGGGGAAGCCCCCCGTCTATAAATAATATTTTAAATTTAGACTTGGCTTGGGCCTTTTTCTTTCGTGTGTCCGGCGCGGCGTCTGTCCGGCTGTTCTTCTCTACAGGTCGCATTTCTCGACCGATTCTCGTGAAATTTGATGAGCAGGTTCAATAATTGTATATATTTTTTTGTTTACAATTTTTTTTAAATGCTTGCACGCTAGTTCTACAGGTCGCTAGTTCTCACAGCCACTTGTTAATATTAGAGGACAATTTTATACACATCGAACTAGCCCCATAGCAAGCTCCTTAAAGGTTTGTGTTACGGATAGGTACTAGACGAAACGATATATTTAATAAGTATCTACTTATTAAATATATCGTATGTATATCTATACATACTTAAATGCATCTATAGAAAACATCCAAGACTCAAACAAATATTCATGCTCATCACACAAATACATATATGCTCTTAACAGGTTTTGAACCTAGGACTGTCCGTTTCCGGGTCACTATCAACTAGGTTAAACAGGTCGCTTTCGTAATAACAATTTATATTGAATCAATAGACTAGGAACAAATAAGATAATAAGTTTCTGTCAAAAATTTCATTTTAATAGAGTTGCTCAAAAAGTGGTACTTTTTGTAGCTGCAAATCGTGCGCAAAGTTGTATTTTGCGCACTAGTGCTTTTTACTTTTCCACGTGTATCGAACGACGTTTTTTAATACAGTTGCGAAAAAATAAGAAAAACAACAAGTAAGGAATTTATATTATTAATTCTGTAACATCATTGTAATACAGTTAAAAAATAATGAAGTTCAAAAAAATTTTTTTTTTAATACAGTTCTTACTTGTCATTCTTCACTCGTCTCGGCACCCCTGATTTTATTGCCGACTGTACTTGTCTGCATACCATCATTGAGACGATTCTAACGAGCCCAAACTCGATAGGGTTGTGTCGTTTTATTGCGGAGTTCCTATGGCCACTTTCCAGCTCCAGCATCAGACCAGCTCCATGTCATCATAATATTGCATTGTCATGCGAAATATGCATATGCATGCAAAATTTCAGATCAATCGGTTAACAGGAAGAGGGTGAAATTTCAATTACTAAATTTGACCCAAGAAAGAATAAAACAAACGGGGTGAGCTAAATAAAAGCTTGTAAAAATAGGTAGGTACACGTGAGTGCTATTTATCCTTACATTCAACATAAATGCCTCCATAATAAGAGCAAAAAATCATCAAATGAAATGTCCTTTCCTTTAATGTCGCTTAGCCTTAGTACACCCTGTATACGAAAGCCTACGAGGAAATAGTTGAAGCAGAAGATTGCCGCGAGCGGAATCTTAATTCGCTGCGGCAACTCAGATGAATGCGCAAGAATGCTTTGATATCCTTTAATGGGTATAAACGGTGCTGTTTCATGGCTGAATAAACATCTCAATGTCATTTAATTTAATAAGACGATTTAATAGTATTTATACCTATTTATTTACCTAGGGCGGTAAAACAAAGATGTGTCAGATCGCAGGTATTTGACGCTATGTACGCGGTCGAATGCGGAAAGCGATCCCGCGGCGCCCCTTTCTTAAGGCGGATCTGGCAATCGTTGGGGTTTTAGACGGTAGTCCAAGGCTTTTGCCGCGGTTAGTCCGTCATACCCGCCCTGCCCCTTCCCGGTGGCGGGCGGGATGCGTAAAGGCATTTCCCGAACGTAAAAAAAAAGAAAGAAAAGGTATTTGACGCTATAGCGCCGAAGGCAAGGCCGGTCATAGACAGCCTCACAGGTTGCCAGGGTGACTTTCGTATTACTAACATTAATGGATTATTTTTTTGTGTACCTAATGTTTAGGATGTAATAGAGTTCGTGTGTTCCAAGCCTTAACCTTATAACTGTAATTATATTTTATTTACAGTTTAGCTCTTTATTTAGAAAAATACGCTAAATAATTACATATTTTATATGTATACCTACCATATACCTACTAATTAAATTCGTTATTACATTAGCGTATTATAATTGCATCCACGTCTGTGAAAGCGTGCATATTATTTTTGCGCGTTTTATTTTAAGAACATTGATTTGTCTGAATCTGAATCTGCGCGAAATTTCCAAGAAAAATGACGTGTCTTCAACGTTTGTTTCCATTGCTTCTCGATGATATCTGTCTCCGAGTGACATACTGATGACAAATGAGGCAATCACAATAAAATCAACGAAGAAATACATAAACCGTACGCGGTTTTCGTTCGCTGTTCGAATAATTTGTAAATAGTTTATAAGTATATTGGATAAATAAACGAAATATATAATGTATTCGTTTTTACAAACAAAGACTCGCATTGCAATAGGCAAGCCTTCAGCATTTTTCACTTTTAATGAAGTGGTCCTTTGAACCGAATCAATTTTACAATGACATACTTAATAGACATGACAAGGTGTATAACAAACTACCTGAAGAAATTACGATGGAGGAATGCACAAGCAACTTCAAAGAAACAGTACATAATTATTCGATTCTTCCATGTCCTTTCCAACCTTTGGGTTTATATAGAAATTAATTAGTTATTTTTTTATCATTTATAAATTCGGTTACAGCGTAGTTATAAGCTTTGTGTTAAGAGCAAACTTTTGAGTCTCATTTGCACCAAGTCTTGGTGAAATTGATATCCTTCTACTATAAGATTCCGCCTCAGAATGTATGTATATATATGAGGAAGTCGCTGTTTCTATAAGTTTATATTACAATAACGTGTTATGGAAACATTGATCTCGTCTCGTGTCCATGTTCTTATTTCCCGTAAACGCTTTATAATGTTCTAAGCGGTTAGCGATCTACATTTAACTGTTTAGGTTATTACCACATATCTATTACCAGTTCTACCGTATAGTTATTGTAATACCTACTCATGCAGACATATACGAGCTGTACGCTTGGCAGACTATTTCACTTGCCTGTAATTGATGGACATACTTGTTTAATTTGTGCATTTATAAAACAAATGTGAATAAGCGTGGCAGGCAAACAAGTGAGGGAAAAGTATTACGTAGAGTGCCAATCCATCTGTCAATCAATTAGTCCAGAAATATGAGCTTGCATATGCAGTGCAAAACCAGTGGAAGTTAATATAACCGAGACGTTTTAGATGATGGCAAAGAGTATCTTGGTAGAGTCTATTTTGTTATGACAGAATGATTTAGGTTTGGGTAGATTAGTTTATTGTCGATTGCTTTGAAAGCGTATTCTGTATACACCCGATTACACCATCTGTATAGGTATATGTTTCCTGGGAACCGGACAAAGAATATCCTGACGAATAGATACAGTAAGCCAAGAAATAAGCTTAGCAATTTCGACTCTAGGTGGTAGAACACTTTCTTGGCTTACTGTTAATGTAGGTAAAGACTGGAATATGTATAATATTTATACTATAGATTGAGCCCCTTTTTGAGTTTTTGAACGTGTTGTGGCTGTAACGAGAATACCAATTTCTAAACGTCATCTATTCTGAGTTTAAGCTACTAATCTGTGAAAACGCTTGCCAATGACTCTGACTCCCTAATATTAGCACGTACTCTTTTATTCTTCTAAAACTATACGATCATGTGCAATATCCAAAATAGAACTTACCTAAAGACAGCATTGATAACTTATCATTATCACCTGTATCAAGATACGTCATATCATCGCCCGATAAGTATAGTTATTTGTTATACAAGGGTGCAAAGTTGTATTTTAACCGCGAGTGTGGAATTGAAACACGAGCTAGCGAATGGATTCTAGGGTTGAACCACGAGCTAGCGAATGGATTCTATGGTTCAAAAATAGAATCCTGAGCGAAGCGAGTGGTTCAAAAATAGAATCCTGAGCGTAGCGAGTGTTGCAACACACGAGACGTCAAAATAACTTGCACCCGTGTGTAACACAAATCTTTTCACCTCACTAAAGCAAGGAAAAAAAACAAAAAAGTAAAGTAACGAAAAAATTTAAAAACATATATTAAAAAGGGGGAAAAAAACATTAAAAATGAGAAAAAAAAATTAAAAACATGTAAAAAGAAACAAAATATTACAAAATTAAAAAAAAAACATTTAATAAAGAGGAAAAGAGAAAAAACTTTGAGAAACAAAAAAAATAACATTAAAATAAAGAAAAACTTTTAAAAAAGGCAAAAATAATTTAAAAACATTAAAAAAGACTCATAATAGAAAAACGAAGCAATAAAATAGAGACAAAAAACATATAAAAAAGAAAAAAGTTACAAAAAACACAACATTAAGAAAAAAAACGTAAAAAAGACAAAAAAAGACAAAAAACAAAAAAAAACGTAAAAAGAATAAAGTTACAAAAAACATTATATTAAGAGAAAAAACGTAAAAAAAGACAAAAAAATAAAAAAAAACGTAAAAAGAGTGGAAAAAAAAATTTAAATAATGGAAAAAGAAAAAACCTTGAAAAACACATATAAATCAATAAAAAATAAAAAAAAACATTATAATATGGCAAAAACATCAAAAAAATATAAGAGAATTTCAAAAAACCTTGAAATAATAAAAATAAACATTAAAAAAAAAGGAAAAAACTGATAAAAAAGAGAAAAAAGACCAAAAAAACATAAAAAAAGAAAAAAAACATTCAAAAAGAAACAAAACATCTATAAAAAGGAGAAAAAAGCAAAAATCATTGAAAAAAGAAAAACAAAGCAATAAAATAGAGACAAAAACATAATAAAAGAAAAAAAGTTACAAAAAACATAAAAATAAGAGAAAAAACTTAAAAAAAAGATAAAAAAAGATAAAAAACTTAAAAAAAAACATTTAAAAAGAGAAAAAAGTGGAAAAACTACAAAAATAAATCAAAAAGAAAAAAACATTAAATTTTTTTTTTTTGTGGAAAAAATAAAAAAAACCTTGAATAAACACATTTAAATCAATAAAATAATAAAAAAACATTAAAATGTAGACGAAAACATCAAAAAAATAAATAGAATTTCAAAAAACATTAAAAAAAGAAGAAAAAAATTAAAAAAAAAGGAAAAAAACGTATAAAAAGACCAAAAAAACATGAAAAAGAGAAAAAAATACAGAAAAACATTCAAAAAGAAACAAAACATTTAAAAAGAGAAACAACATTTTTAAAAAGGAGAAAAATAAAAAAGATTTATAAAACAAAAAAACATTTCAAAAAGAAAAAAAGAATTAAAAACATTTAAAAAAAGAATAAAACATTCAAAAAAAGGTACCTAAATAAAATAAATCTGATGGGCGAAAAATGTCCTGTCTGGACTGGCCTTTACATGTTATTTATTATGTTTAAGAAAGTAACTAATCTAATAACACGTTCGGATTTCAAATATTCTTTGCACTCTTGTGGATAAATGCAGTTTTGCTATCTGTTTTTAAAGAATAAAAATGGGCTTTCCGAGCTAGTGAGGTGAAAAAATATTTACATGTACATGAAAATGACGCCAGTGCGGTGTTAATTTTGAACATCGATACTTATGAAAATGGCATTAGAGTTATGTAATCTAATCTGTTGCGTTAAGGACGAAATGATAAGGCGGTAAAATAAATTGTTTATTACTAACTAGCCGACCCGGCTTCGCACGGGTTTATATGTAAAATACATGCATGTATTATACATATAAACCTTCCTCTCGTACTCGTACATATAAATCACTCTATCTACTAAGAAAAACCGCATCATAATCCGTTGCGTAGTTTTAAAGATCTACGCATACATAGGGACAGACAGAGAGCGGGAAGCGTGTGGTGGCAAACAAGCATACGGCTTCATCATCATCATCATCATATCAGCCGAAAGACGTCCACTGCTGGACATAGGCCTCTCCCAAAGAGTGCCACAATAGCCGGTCCTGCGCCACCCACATCCAGCGGACTCCCGCGACCTTTACCAGGTCATCAGTCCACCTACAGCATACGGCTTACCTGATGGTAAACAGACACCGTCGGTCCGTCGCCTATTGACGCCGGGGACACCAGAAGGAGCTCTGACCTGTCACAAGCGGGCTGCAGACCCTTTATAGATTTGAGGATTGGTTGTGTTCACACCTAGAGACAAATCCAGGTCCCACACTCTCAACATCCGCATCCTGGAGCTCTAGTGAGTTTACTCACCACCAGGACTTGACTTACTTGACTTAATGTCCTCCTTCTTCTTGTGTCGATGGTTCCCTATTTCCTGGGTTTAGATTGTGCGGGACCAGAAACTAGCGACTGCTAAAGCCCTATCTGACGCGTCCCGGAGGTCTTGTGTGGAGCATGTGTACGGGCACGCCGGACAAGACAGCATATGTGCCATGGTTTGAGGGGCCGTCCCGCACATACACCGGGCGTCTGAGCCGCTCAGGATACCCCATTTCAATAAGTTTTCCCTACTGCGGCCGACCTGGGAGCGCAGTCTGTTTAAAGTTGAGACACTTAATGTCCTGTGGCCCCTAGATGGGGCAGGGCTTCCACAGTGCTTCGCCATCGCGTTCTGTCGTGGGCGCGCTTCGCCTCGGACCACGTCAGCCCGATTGTCTTCAGTTCCGCTGCCACTGAACGTCTCCAGCACGGCTATCATAAGACGGCTCGCGAGTTCTCTCGAATTTTATCGCACTACACCTCTCTAAGTTTTCTAATAAGAGAGAGAGGGAAAAATAGATGGTGCGAGAAAAATCGAGAGCTCGCGCGCCGTCTTGTGATAGCCGTACAGATGTATTTCGGCCGGCCACGTTTCCTCACCACCAGGAACACGCCAAATACCTACAGAGCACAAGTAGTGGTGTTATTATGGCTGTGGTATTCTGTAAGGTGGAAGGAGGTAGGTACCAGTGGCGACGCGTGAGAATTGTCACTGGACAACCCGGAGCATAAAAAAGGGCTGTTTTTGATGATTTACGTGTTTGTTAACATATAGCAAGAAATTTTAGGCAAGCCGGTGGGAATCGGCTTGTATGTGCGCTCCGCCACTGGTAGGTACTTCTCCAGTTGGGCTGCTCCAAAACTACGACTTTTTCACTATAGATAGGGTTTTACCCAAGTTTTAGCGAAGCCTAATCCAAACCCAATAAAGTCAACTTTCCCCCTAGTTTGAAAAGCCAGGTGGCAGACGTACCCTCAAAAAAGACTCTCCATAGGAGAGACACTGACCTAAACCTCTATATGACCTTTATAAGCATTGTGTTTTCCTGCAAGATTAGATCACCCTCGCCCTCAATACCCAGTGTTGTGAGCTTTCGTTGTAGAAAACTTCCTGTTTATCATTTCGTTCCATTGTATCTGTTTACATATAGTGAAGGGGGTATTAAATATCAAGGAAAATTGTATCACAGCAGGACAAAGTTACTTGAAATATTCATATTACTATTCAAATATTCATATTAAAAATGGAATATGAAAAATATTAGACTTCCCCTAGAAACATACACTTTTTACCCCTTATTAAAACTCTTCTATGTAAGTTTTCAGGGTTTTAAATTATCTCCACATTTAAATTGGTCCTGCGGCGCGAGCGAGATATCAGATCGCGTCCTCTCGCTCGCTATCGCTGCCGCCATCGCAAGAATTCGTGGCCAAGCCTGTATGTAACCTTAGATTATATCTAAAATGCAGACTTACGTCGTCTGTTATTGAATTCCTCAATGGCACGTGCAAAAACAAAATATAAAACCGATCCGTCAATAAGTTATGCTCCTCACGCGCGTGTCCATTGATTTACGGTTCTGTTTACCGACACAACAGTTCGACACATTCATGCTCTGTTTTCAGTTCGGCCGCTAAAGAGGCCAGCTAGTCGACATGGGCCAAGTTAATAAATATGTAAGCCGTAAATCTACAAAAATTATTTCACTTATAGTTTTCGAAGCGCTAAGGATGTTTAAAGAGCATCCGAAAAAAAACCGTTCTATTTAATTACCAACCTATTAATCTTTCCGGGACCCTTTAAAATAAAAACGGAAAAAAAACGCTAGGATAATGATGAATATAGTCTAAACGTTTGAATATCTGGTAGGGCTAGGAAAAGGGTCGGTTTTCCACTTCAAATTTGCTACTGGTACTGGTCCCAAACTAATGGTTAATATGTACATATATGGTTAATTGTCACTACAGGCGACATGTCTTCCCTATTAGGGTTGTCCGTAGGGTTATTTTAGAAGTGGTTTTTATAACCCTATCCATAATGGTAACCTTATAGCTGAAAAGGCGTTTTCCAGTTCTTGCGACAAACGCAACCATCATCAGGTCCGCGGTTCTTACTTTACTATGTTTCATTCGGGAATCGTCTGATAACTTGGCGCTTCACTACCCAGCAACAATGACTGCCAGCACGTGTCGATAACATGACACTGACGGAAATCCTTAACTACTATTCAGCATTCATTCAGCCGAGGAATTCCTTGATAACTTCATTACACTCAATGAGTTTTTGTTGACAGATAATCTTGATCTTTGACCGTACAAGTTCCAATATTGTTGAGCTTGTTTGCGCTAGGACAGAAAAGCAATGACGAGTATGTTGTCAAGGCAAAGATCATGACTCTGAAATCATAAATAATCGTCTTTGTTCGAACTGCGTTACTGACCTAAGGGTAACTACCCTCATGGAGATAAAACTAGAACAACTATTCGGTAGGGGTAATGAGTCCTAATAAAATTGATATTTTCTCTATCCCTAAACCTACAATTGCCAAAAGTAGTACCTCTTTTGCAAATACAGTCGTGAATTTATGTTTGTTACAACAACATAGAACGCGACAAATAGTAATGTCAAAAAAAACAATTTCGTAAAATGATACGTAGATGAAATTGTAAGAAGGCACATTATGGGCCAATATTAAAACCAATCAGAACTTTTGAATGAATGCATGTATGCTGTCTTTAATAACATTTGAAAGGTGGTTGTCTCATAGGGTAACAAGATGGAAAAGTTTAGGAAACATTGGTTCTAATTGCTGATGTATAGTTTTTCACACAAACGACTTAGTCACACTGTGAATCACTCGTTGACGCCTTATAATGGAGTTTACTTGATCTGAGTGTTAATATTATCATTAAATTGCATTAACTAAACATTGATGAACTTCATTTATACCTAATCCATTGATTTATATTTTGGCTGGATAATTATATATTCCGACTCTAAAGCATCGATAAAAAAAATCACCGTGTATATAAATAACTGGCTGTGCTTGCGTCCCGTCCGCGTGGTGGATGGTGGTGGGGGCGTAGTCAGATTACTGTATATATTCGTATTCCTCCTACCACTAAAAAGTAGCCTATTTTCATCATTGCTTTTTACATGCCAAATTTCATCACATCACAATTGTTCAGTTATTAGTATGTATTTAAAAAATACTTGTGACGCTAGAAACTTATTAGATTCTCCTTATCCTTATTAGTCAGTAACTCATTTAATATTGCATACTTCCGTCATATCATTAACAACATTTTTAATCGTTATTACGTATTATTTACACGGCGATTCTAAGAACGCCATTGATATTGAAGTATGCAGTAACGGTTCCTAGATACCGCAAGGCATGCGCTTGGGACCCACGGTGTTCCCACTTCATGATACCCGATATGACGCGTAGTATGATGAAGAATGCGAGTGTATGTAGGAGTAATACGATGAACTGTTTACAGAAAATATTACTTAGTATGATTAGAAACACGTGGCGAAACAACGTGGTGCTTTGTTTGCGAAACGGAAGGAAGGATTTTGTTACATACTTAGCAGATTATTGCTGGTTAAACAATTGGTCGTATCAATTGGTGTTATTATAATTAACGTGTTGAGTGAGCGGAAAAATAAATATGGAGGACTAATAAATAAGGTCACGAGGTTAATGATCTTCATAATGTATGTAATATTCAAGGCTTTATGTTTTGAGCTGTAGATAAATAAGTGGCTGAAAATTTCAGGGATCTTATTAGGTTTTTCACTACATATCTACTAATAATATTATACAATACTATGTTGAGAGTGAGAGATCTGCATTTGTAGATAGAGATCTATCAATGCAACGAAGCCTCAATTCAATAAAGGGCAACGCCCTTGTGTCTCGACCCTCTGGAGTACCAGCGTCCATAGGCTAAAGGTGTCTGTTTATCATCAAACAAGCCTTATACTACTCGTAGTTTGCCACCGTCGTGTTATTAAAATAAAATAAAAAAGTGGCTGAAAATGTGTTGTTATGTTTTACCTCAAATATTTACCATATAGCTAACTAAATAAAAAATAAGTGTTCCGTTGGACCAACTTTGGTACGGAACACTAACAGGTGACGTTAATTCTAATCTGCAAACTCAAAACATTACAAACAAGTAGATTTATATTTATAATTTGAACAGTTTATGGTGAGTCGTGGTTCTGGGATATATTGCAAGATTTAACAGAAATAACCCTATCATAACAATCGCCGTAATAAAAATCACGGTCTGACAATGCTATTATTAAGTTATCCGTTAAATCTCCCAAAGTGTTCAAGACCCGTCACATTGTGCCGTCATGTATGCATGTTATATACAATCAATTTGTAGAAATAAAATGGTTTTGTATATATAAATGATTTAAAATCAAACTAAATTCAAGAGCTAAAGTTTCGGGTCACCCTAAATTAAATAACCGCAATAGGTTTTTTTTTTATATTTTACCCAAATGTATTAGCAATTTCCGGGATCCTATCATAAAATAGCTGTTTTTTTCAAGGGTTTAGTCCTATTTAAACGTGGTAATGTTATTTTTTCAACTGTTATTTTTGCAGTTTAGATGTAAAATTAAATAGAGATCATGACAGGGTTAAAAAAACTGTACAACCTTGATATGTTACGAAATATGACGGTATTTCACCGACCCGAAACTTTTGTTCTTGAGTGTAGTTACTGGGTGTAAATCAAGGTCCCTCAGGTATTCTAGTTTTTGATGTGATACTTACAATGAAAGTATTGAAACGAAATCAGAGTGCGAAATGTATGTATGTGTATGTACTTAACTCTTTGCCTTTGTCGGCAGTCTAGAATGTCATACTTTCCAATAATAGATCGTAAGCAGTAATACAGTAATTATAATTATACCTAGGAATGCGTTGGCACAGCATGACACTTCGAAAATCATAAAACGTGACCTGCCTCAAGCCACTACATGAATACCATCAAATGTCCAGTTTATCGCAGGCCACTAAAACTATTTAGCCCATACCTACTAGCCAAATGCTTCAAGGCTTAGACCTTGCAGCCCCCCTATTCTGTAACTTGTTTTAAGCTCACCTCAACGCTCACCCACAATCATACCTTGACACCGCGATGCGTAGTAATTAAGCGTAGGTAGAGGTCTAGTTTCGTAACGGGTGACCGGCGGGGTGAGCCGCATTAACGCGTAGCGAATAACACCCCTGTAGACAGACGAAGGATGTTTGTGTTGGGGGTTAAAAATGGTCTCCTCTCATAAACACTCACAGTTTATGAGAGGAGACAGGTCGTAAATCGCGTAGCAGTAATTAATTATGCTACTATTTTTGAGTACTACATCCAATATGTATTAAGTGCGTACCACGTGCGAAGGTCACGAGCTGATTGTTGACACCAACACCCTTCATGTGCATCGTATATGGGGCAATCATACATGCATCACAATGAACATTTGTTGATTTTCCGCTATGCCACGGGGCTCTTCGTCCGGTTAAAATGTATTATCGCAGTACAAGACAATGGCACTGTCTTTCATATATATAATTACATATATACACAATAGAATGTCTATTAAAGACGGGATCATTATTAAAAGTTGCAGTTTTTATGTGGGGTTTAGCTGCTGTGGTGAAATAGGTGCGCTTCATACGTTCATATAAAATTATGTACATATTTATTAGCCCTTTTGAAATACGTTTTCAATCTTTAAACAAGTAACGTATAACGTTGAAATAAGATTATTTTAAAAATATTTATTAGCCCTTTTGAAATACGTTTTCAATCTTTAAACAAGTAACGTAACATTGCAATAAGATTATTTTAAAACCCTTCTGTTTTTAAAAACGAAACAGATTCTATCGAAAACGTCTAGTAGGTACATGTGAAGTTTAAAAACAAATACCATAGATAGTATGCGTCAAAAGGAACCCGGGATTTGCTGCCAAACAGCCGGTAGCTAATGTATAAAAATATTTCCTGCCCGTGTTGGGAGTTTGGGAGACAGCTTGACGCGGATTCACTTGTTTTCATTCATCACTTTATTTTTCTCAAATTGTTGACCGATGGCCAAATGGAATTGTGAAGCTGTAGATTTATCGAAAGGTCGGATCGGGTGAGGCGGAAAATCACAGCGGCTCTGGTCAAGGCGTCTTTGGAAGAGAATAAGCGCATATCACTATGTCCGCCATAGATAACGTTGATGTTACTCTACTAGCGCCGTATGCAAGTAAGCGACACGCTTAGACGAATAATGTCTATGTGACTATATGGTATCCTTGAAGATATACGATGTTTTGTCTCAAGAGAGTTACATGGAAGGCTGCCAGCCCTCAGCGACAACAGTCGGAGCAAGAGGTCGGCATTGTTTACTACTTGAAGACACAGCCAAGGAAGAGGAAATATTTATTAACAATTTATTTAAATGATTAGCACAGGTGTATGTCAGCGCGTGCCTCACCGCTGACCACAGACAATCATAATAGTCCCGAATATGTGTGCTCAATATGAGAGTGTATAAGAATAAATAAGAAAGACCGCCATTATGTTGTATGAAACAAATATCATATTGAATGGGGAACTTGCATGGGACTTCAATTTCGAATGAATTGCACTCAATCGATGCGGATATTACGTAGAGATAACATACAAAAGAAAAAAAAACGATTGTATCTCGATGGAGACGAAAGGTGCCCATGGGCATTCAGGACTTAAAAGACGTAACCCCGTTGAGTTTGGACTCGTTAGAATCTTCTCAATGAGTAATAGTTGATGACGGTATACAGAAAAGTACAGTTGGCAATAAAAGCTTGTACCAAAAATACTTTTTTTGTCAGAAACTTATTATGTATGTATATTAATACCCCGTACAGTCAGTACATGTATATTTGAGCGCGACTGATGATTGTGCCTCAATATTTGCGCTGATTGAGTTTAATAAAAGAAGACCGTTTAATCGGTGTGTGGTCAATTGTGTCCGCAACTCCGCACTCCGCACGGTTGTATCTCTATCTAAATGAAAATTATTCGGTATTTTATTCCGAAAGTTAAATTTTCAAGGGCTTGAAATTAAGTTGAGCGCGCTACTGAATAAATGAGTATAAACTTACTGAAAATCGCAGTCCTTGTATTTTCCTCAAGTTCCCATTAGGCATTTAGAGGTATTACACTGTAGACTAGTCGAACGTATTGCTTTTTTAGGGTTCCGTACTCAAAGAGTAAAACGGGACCCTATTACTAAGACTTCGCTGTCCGTCCGTCTGTCTGTCACCAGGCTGTATCTCAAGAACCGTGATAGCTAGAGAGTTGAAATTTTCACAGATTATATATTTCTGTTGCCGCTATAACAAGAAATACTAAAAACAAAACAAAATAAATATTTTTATTGATAATGGTACGGAACCCTTCGTGCGCGAGTCCGACTCGCACTTGGCCGGTTTTTTTCAATAGTGCTTTGTCAGTTTTAATAATTTTTATTATATGTTGTTTCAGGTACTGTTTGTGCAGCATTGAATAGGTATCTCTATTATCTAAACTTTAGATTAGTATCATAAATAAACTAAGTAAATAGATAAACATATTCATCATCATCATCATCGTATCAGCCGAAAGACGTCCACTGCTGGACATAAGCCTCCCCCAAAGAGTGGCAAAATGAC
The DNA here is from genome assembly GCA_963854355.1 of Epinotia brunnichana. Taxonomy (NCBI): domain Eukaryota; kingdom Metazoa; phylum Arthropoda; class Insecta; order Lepidoptera; family Tortricidae; genus Epinotia; species Epinotia brunnichana. The sequence continues at coordinate 18,465,751 of OY977944.1, forward strand.
CGGTCCTGCGCCACCCGCATCCAGCGGACTCCCGCGACCTTTACCAGGTCATCGGTCCACCTTGTGGGGGGCCTACCCACGCCTCGCCTTCCGGTACGAGGTCGCCACTCGAGAACCTTATTATTGAAACAAAAATCAACGCGATTAAAAAAGGGGGCCGCACTGCTTATAAGGGGCTGGAAACTTACTTATTTGCCGCGAGATATCGCTGTACCGGCAGCCAACTAGCTAATGTCATGTTCTATAACAGCAATGACAAGATTATAATATCACTGTTAAGTCTCGCAATGTAACTATATGATTAATCAAATCTCGTTTGAGCTTCCCGATTCAATCAATATAGTTATTTTATGCACTTAACCGATTTTATGTTCATCCGTGATCTTTAAAAGCAAGTCGATCATTAAACGACAGAGACGGTTGTATCTGGCCACCAGCCAATGACAGGCAAACTGATGGCAGTGATGGCTTTATAGTTGTTAGGTCATAAACATGTGCGGTTAAATCGCGGTTTATGGTTATGAGTAATGTATTGCGTTTGTCATTTTTTTTTATAGAATAAGAGTTAAAGAGTAGGTACAGTCGCCATCACATACATCTGTACACTACAGGCTGTTCAAACATGCACCCTACTGTCTTGAAAATATAGTTGTGTTTGTGAGTTGCTTATTTGCTCCGATGTATGTGATGGCGACTGTACATTGAGTATATAACAGAGTACGTACAGCCAAGTGTAAAAATATGGGTGCATACTAGCTCAAGAAAATTAGCTGAAAATTTGGCAAAATTAATGGAGAACTTTTATCTATCAGGATATGTAGGTTATAGAGCAAAGTTAAATTTTATCTACTCTCCCCTCCCCTCCGGGACGAGCTTCACCCCCCCGCGCCCTTTGAAAGTGTCCCCGAGCGCGGTATTTTCCATTTTAAAAGAAAACCGTACACGATAAATAAAAAGTGTGTAATAACGAAATAACCCTTGATAATGACTTTTATAGGTTTTCCTGCAATCTTTAGGTAAATAATTATTTTCTGTATTTTTTCCAAATTTTTAGGCCCAGTACTAGCTAGATACAAATTAACTTTGCTCTAAGTATAACCTACATATCCTGATAGATAAAAGTTCTCCATTAATTTTGCCAAATTTTCCATACATTTGAATCTAGTTTTCTTGAGCTATACAGCTTACTCATAAATATGCCCCATCGCTCTTAACCAATCTTTAAATCAATAGTACCTACTTATTAAAATTTACTAAACATCTGTCGATATTTATGAATTTTCCGTTTTGATTGAAATTGTATACTTATACCGATTCTGGGAATTCCATTAAAACGCTTCAATGCATGCCTCAAAATTTACTGTCTGTTAAAAGTGTTTTGAATTAAAATTAAAAGTTGCTTATTATATTTCAGTTTTTTCATAAACGCTTACCTACTAAAATGGTTTTATGTCTAAAATCATTTTCTTGATTAAACTAGTATTTACCTAATCCAAAAATCAAAATACCTATTTATCGTCGAACAAAACCACAACAGAACATAAAATAGCGAGTCCAGTAAGTACCTAATTAGATATCTAACATAGCTATAGGTATAAGGTTGCTATACGTCAGGATTTGTCCTGACATGTCAGGATTTTTGACCCTTTGCCAGGATTGCGGTCGGACTTGGCAAGTGTCAGGATTTTTAGAATTGACCTCATAAAATACAAAATAAAAAATGAAATACTTATATGTTGCTATGATACATAAATTACAAAATTTACACAGTTTCAATGAATGAAATGATACAACTCTGTTACAAGAAATGTCAGGACTTTTATCAGGATAGTTAATTTTTCCATATGGCAACCCTAACTAGGTTACAGATATTCTTCCTGTCTTAACTTAGTCCATTTCATTACTACTACAAAACCAAAACATGCCTTAAAAAACTCATTCACCCAAAACAAGGACCCAGCGTTTGTCTAGACCGATCCTGTCCCGAAAATAAGTGCGTAGTAAGCACGGGATCCCGTGATGGAAGGGGGACAAGGCCAGGGTAACGAGTGCGAGGGAGGAGGAGGGAAAACATCCGTGACCCTGAACGTTGCGTGACTTTGGGATCAATAACGGGACCAGGAAGGGAAGTGCGTATTCCGGGCCTCACGCTTATGCGTATTACGTTACTACGCAAAAACATAAATGTCCGTAACCTTGAGTAACAGACAACCCGTCCTGCTTCCCCCAAAGGGCTTCGTTTACGCGTGAGACAGAGATGCGTTTATTGCGCAAGTTCAGGGGGTTAGGGAGCTGTAATTTACTAAAAGGAGATAGCGGTCTGATGTAACCTATTAGTATGTAGGACGTGCTTTCATGTAGGTTTGATCTAGGGCACTAAAAGCCTGAGCTAATTGAATAATTGCATACAGGGACAAGAACAGATAATTTAATATACCTGTGCTTAGATATACTGAGTGAACAAGGATGCTGCAGCTAACGTAGGTATAGCTTTTCTTACACGATTATTAAACTGTGCGGAAAAGCATATTTCAGAGACTGGCGCAATTATTCATTTTAAACATTTGAAACAGACACTTGGGTCATACACAAGATTTCAGTTCAATTGAAGTAATCATTCCTATAACTTCCGATACCAAAATACAACAAAAGTAAACTGCTAGTTTTTCAGAAAGTTCTCTGAGACTGATTTGGTTTTCATTCTGTGTGCCAATGACTGGTAGTCAAATCAAAACTTGCTTACTTAAAAAACGCTCTGTTGGTATGAAGTTCGTAGGGTAGGTAGAGTTATCTACAGAGGGGGGTAGGTATATGCGTGCCACTGCCACCATAAGGGACGGAGAGGCTCCTATGCAGCTAAACTCAGTTGCGGCAAATAACAAAAGTGTACAGCAAATATATCTCTTTCTATCACTGTTATTGAGATTTGTATACAACCATCTCGCTCGGGCGTGGTATTATGAATACCATAGCTTTTACAGATTAAGGGCACCAATATGTATTCACTCAAAGTTTCATAAATATGTATCATCATCATCATCATCATATCAGCCGAAAGACGTCCACTGCTGGACATAGGCCTCCCCCAAAGAGTGCCAAAATGACCGGTCCTGCGCCACCCGCATCCAGCGGACTCCCGCGACCTTTACCAGGTCATCAGTCCACCTTGTGGGGGGCCTACCCACGCCGCTCCGCTATATCGAAGTACTGAAGTGTTTGCACGAGAACGCCACTATGTCAGCCCGACTCCAGGACCAGAACTCGAAGCCTAATCCGCTGCAGCGGGGAGTCAGGAAAGGAGATGTTATTTCTCCAAAACTGTTCACCGCTGCACTGGAGGATGTATTCAAGACTCTTGACTGGAGAAGGCTAAATATGTATACTACAACCTTATTGCTGCAGAAACTCTGCAGTCTGTGTACATGTTTTTGAGACTTTAAGGTGTATACATATTTGGTGCCCTTGACTGTATGAGTAATCATAGGTTCATGGGAAATACAGACTGTGACGTCACGATTTTCTATAGTCAAGCAGCGTCCATTTATTCATCTTTATGCATTTACAAATCTTTAAAATTGATAGCTAAATTAAGTTGAACTTTTATCCGATGTCGATGTTGGACTGGATTTTGATCATTGTATATTCAGAAGTTTTTTGCGATGTAGGTACCGCTAACGCTGTAGAATGACGCCCACGCGTTGATAAATTATTCAAATAGTATTATCATTAATAGCAATTTGAAGAGCTTAGCATAATGGTATTTGCGAATTTGGAAGGCTGTAATCGTTTGTGGGTGTTTGATTATCAGATGAGAGCTTGAACGGGACCGTTGGTTAATATTTACTTAATGCTTAGGTTACTTAATCATAATCGTTAATTTTTTAGGACCAATCATCCCCGTTGTGCCTTTGTCCATGAGTGATCGCCACTTCACCCATCCATAAACGGTTTTGAAGCGGGAAGAGAGTTTATTTTTGCCCGACTGTATATATTTACGGGTGTTCCACCGTAGCGTGTAAGATACTGAAACGATTTTGATGAATGAGGTATCAATCGATTCGAAACTATGCCCCGGGTGACATAGTTTTTTAGGGTTCCGTACTCAAAGAGTAAAACGGGACCCTATTACTAAGACTCCGCTGTCCGTCTGTCTGTCCGTCTGTCACCAGGCTGTACCTCAACAACAGTGATAGTTTGACAGCTGAAAATTTCACAGATGATGTATTTATGTTGCCGCTATAACAACAAATACTAAAAACACAGAATAAAATAGTTTTTTATAGATAATGGTACGGAACCCTTCGTGCGCGAGTCCGACTCGCACTTGGCCGGTTTTTTTCAGTTGTTTTTCCGTAGTCGGGAATGTCGGGATAGAGTTCTTTGAACTTTATATGTTGGTCTTTGCCATGTTCTTTTCTCAATTCATACGGAGTTTACTCTACATGGCTTTTGTTTAATCTTATTTATTTACTTGCATTTGATAGTGTTTGTTTTATGATTTAGAATCTTATTTGCGCTCTAAGTATTTGATAAAAACAAAAAAAAATGTTTGTTGAAAAAAATTGGCGTAAAGTAAACGTAGTTTCTATTAATCTCCACTTATAATAAATCTCTAAATTAAAAAAAGAATCAGCCAGTTTAAAACTAAGCTTTGCGCGGTTCGAATGTTCTCAGCATCCCATGAACGGAAAAATATGAAACATTCTATATAGGTACATTATTATTCTAGCTGCAACTTAGGATAGTTTTTATCTGACTGCGACAGTTAATTAATTTTCCGAAATATACGACTTCATTTAATTTTTCATTTATTTTTATTGAAATCAAACGCTGCTCCAACTGTCAGCTATAACTATAAGAACCGTAAAATTTTCGTCAAAATGGCGGAATTGCTTTGCCTTTCACTTATTAATAATTTAAATCCCGTCTACGATAGACCTTTACGAGACAAATGCTAAAATATAAACCATAAAAAAATATTCGATTCTGATATGAGAACTTATATGCGCAAATGTCGTTTTATGTCGTAATTTCAATAAATGAAATCAACAAATTTGAACAATATAATTAACACGAATTTGTTTTTTTTGAATGACAATAGCACGCGCTCGGCGCATTCAGCCAAAGTACCTGCGGCGCTACCACGAAAACCGATACTCAATGTTCATATATTTGCATCCCTGTCACTCGAGTATGGTTAGTGCGATAGAGATAGAGATACCCGAATATTTTCGAATTCCGAAGTTCGTGGTTATAGCTCAGGAATCGAAAATATGGTAAATAATCATAATGTATTTTCTCGAAAAAGAATTTAAAATAAATATAGTCAAATGGAGAAAAAAACAAAGCAAGAGGTTATATAGGTAATGATTAAGTTATAAGAGTCCAAAGTTTTAAGAGGGGGTATGTTCTGTCCCTTTTCCGCAAAACGCACCTTCATATGAAACGATTGTTTTTTACTATGACGCTCGAGTATATTGACGTCACAGTCCCTCATCGTTTTCTCACTCTAACAAGCGACATTAAAACGGATGTAGCTTCATAATTTTTTGAGATATTTGAATGGGAGTTTCATTATCTTCTATCTATTTATACATAATAAATGCCTATGTCCTGACTGACTTATTCACTCAATCACTCACTCATCAACGCACAGCCGAAACTACTAATCTTAGAGAGTTGATTTTTGCACAGTATGTTGCTTTTATAACGTGGGCTAGGGATAAAAAGGGATTTTTGAAAATTCTACCCCTAAGGGGGTAAAATGGGGGTGCAAAGTTTGTATGGGAGAACCTTTTTTTTTTGAGCTATAGACTTAAACTTTGTAGAATAATTAGTTATTAGAATACAAATAAAGAACTTTCAGGGTTTTAGAAAATTCTACCCCTAAAGGGGTAAAATAGAGTGCAAAGTTTGTATGGGAAAAACTACTTTTTTTTAAATAGAGACTTAAAACTTTGTAGAGAAATTATTCATTAGAATACAAATAAAGTACCTAGATTCAGTGTTTTAAAAAAATCTACCCCTAAGGGGGTAAAATAGGGGTGCAAATTTTGTATGGGGGAAACAATATTTTTTTTAAATAGAGACTTAAAACTTTGTAGAAAGATTAGTCATCAGAATACAAATTAAGTACTTTCAGCGTTTTAGAAAATTCTACCCCTAAAAATAGGGGGTTAAAATAGGGGTGCAAAGTTTGTATGTGGGAAACTATTTTTTTTAGCTAGAGTCCTAAAACTTTGTAGAAAGATTATTTAAATACAAAGAAAGTACTTTCAGCGTTTTGGAAAATTTCACCCCTAAGGGGGTAAAATAGGGTGCAAAGTTTGTATGGGAAAACATTTTTTTTTTAATAGAGACTTAAAATTTTGACGAAAAATTACTTATTAGAACATGAAAAATACTACATTCGGCGTTTTACAAAAATCATTCCCTAAGGGGGTTAAAAAAGGGTGCAAGGTTTGTATGGGGAACACTTTTTCTGAGCTAGACACTTAAAACTTTGTAGAAAGATTACTTATAAAAATACAAAAAAAAAGACTTTCAGCGTTTTGAAAAAATCTATCCCTAAGGGGGATAAAAAGGGGTGCAAAGTTTTTATCAGGGAAAGTTTATGTTTTTGAGTTAGAGACTTGAAACTTTGTAGAAAGATTACTTATTAAAATACAAAAAAAGAACACAAATCGTTTTAGAAAATTCCACCCCTAATAGGGTTAAAAAGGAGAGCAAGCTTTGCATGGGCAACACTTTTTTTTGAGTTAGACTTAAAACTTTGCAAAAAGATTACTTATTAGAATACTAAAAAAGAACTTTCAGCGTTTTAGAAAACTCCATCCCTAAGGGGATCCTTAAGATCCTTAAGAAGGGTAGCCAGTGTTGTGTGGGAAAAACTTTTTTTTTTTACTAGACTTAAAACTATTCAAAATGTTACTTATTAAAATTAATAATAAAGTACTTTCAGAGTTTTAGAAAATTCCACCCCTAAGGGGGTTAAGAAAGCTTTGTATGGGCAACACTTTTTTTGAGCTAGAGACTTAAAAGTTTACGAAAAAAGTTCTTTCAGCGATTAGAAAAATTCAACCTCTAAGGGGGTTTAAAAGGGGGTTCAAATTTTAAATGGCGAGCAATAAAATTTTAAAGTGTGAGTAAGAGATTTTTAACTTCGGTCTTATTCTGTACGTTAAAAGACTACAAAACTGATTTCAGAGTTTTTCCAAATTCATCCCCTAAGAGTGTTAAAATTGGTTCAAAGTTTGAGTATTTCAAGGCATTTTTAAAGTATGAGATTTTTAACTTTGGTTTTAGACTGTTTGTTCACAAACTAGAAAATGAACATCAACTTTTTTTTTAATTATCCCCTAAAAGAGGGTTCAAATTTTGTATTGAGAGAAATCATTTTCTAAGACGATAAAAAGTTCTACGCGGACGAAGTCGCGGGCAACAGCTAGTACATAATATATGTGTCTATTGTAACTATTATCAGTTGTTTTTACAGCTTACATTTTGTATAATCTATTTAGTGACGTGTGGCACAAGAACCTTTTTTATCATAGTTTAAAAATAAATATCGATTATCTTTTTACGAACGATTATTTAAATTTATTCTATTGATAACATCAGTCGCATTCACGGCACGGCGGCGGTCTCAACGAACTTGTTTGGGGGTCTAGGACGATTCCATTACATCACACATGTATTTAGATAAAGTATAGCTATGACTTGTGATAATTTGCATGGCATTTTTGGTGCAGCGTGGTTGTGTTAATGGAGTTGGTAGTGTAGAGACAATTTTTTTATTTATACAATGACGGAGGCAAACAAGCCAATATCAATCAAAATTGATAATTAAGGTTAACTTTAATGTTATTAACGCTAATTAAGCATTACGATTTAAATTGTTTATACCAATTCCGTTAACAACATATCTACGCTGCGCTGCACCGAAAATGCTACAAAATTTACCATGTCTGATAATTAGTTAGTTAGCCTTTGCCCGAGAGATCGTCCGCCTTAGATTTCCTTAATCGATGAATTGCGGGACACAAACTATATACGTATCGCGGCGAATCTAGATCCCTATGACAGAAGTCATCTCATAAATATCGATTATCTTTTTACGAACGATTATTTAAATTGATTCTATTCTACATTCTATCAGTACAATTTTACGTTTTAAGGTTATTAATTCTACGGAGATTACAGCTGTCATATAGATCAAGATTCACCGCGGTACGTATAAGTATTTACATTTTATCAAAATTTTATGAAAAGGTGACAAACGGGCCATAACTTTCGATACCATTTAAACTTTGCTATTTATACCAAAATTATCTGAAGAATTCCTTATCTCCTTAAAATCCAAGACAACATAATACGGCACAATCTCACGTAGAGTTGCTATTCCCGGAGATATTCCCAAAAGTTCCCTTGTTGAACGGGGAATATTACCCATACAAACCAGAAGTATTCTCGAAATTGGCAACACACGCGTAGGGGTCATTGGGCCAAAGCTCAAACGTCCCAAAAAAACTTACTACCTAAGCCTTTTGAAAGATTCAAAATAGAAGAAAAAGAATTTGGCGGTTCTCAAACCCATATACCTAAACATCCCGGTTGTTTTTTATTATTTCTTAAGATAAGAGGATTTGCGGATCTTTGTGTTTTGCCTTTTGTGGTGTCAAGCTTGTTGTTCAATATGGTGTCATCACACTCACCGCCGTCTCCTTGCAACAACCTCATAAAACTTAGTGCCAGTAATTAATAAACTGCACATATCTACGTGACGTTTGTGAGAGAATCCACCAAAGTGGGAACATATCCGGGGTACTATCAATCGTGGTCTCAATACAGGACATGTCAACATGTCATAGGTAAATTATGCCTGGCTTTACGATGGTTAAAGTATTGTATAGTTCTTTAACACGTTCACTGTCCCCCATACGAAGCGCAATGGCAACTACCTACCTTTTCTCGAAGCGCTTCGTTTCGTCTTTTTTCGAACCCTCAAACATAACTTGAGCTTGGATTATATCAGATAAACAAAATTCTCTGGATATTATGTCAATAGTGTATTTTTAAAACACATAAAGTTTCAATTGCATAGCTCTTATACTTTAGATTTTATTGACATCTAAAAACGCCGATTTCACTGACTGAGTCACTCCCGCACTCACGTTGACCATCAAAACCTCTAGGGTAAGCTAGTATTAGTACACGATCAACAAAGAAATTCAAAAATTTTGAACTTTTACCCCCCAACCCCTTAAACTAGGGGATGGAATTTTGTATGAGACTTCCGCAAATTTTGATGCTATAGGGGTCTGAAAATTGTTATAGGGACTCCTTGTTATAAATAATAAAATACATATTTCAGGATTTTTAGTAAATCACCCCCCACCATTTAAATTAGGAGATGGAAATTTGTATGGTTCTTTAGATCTTTAGAAATTATTTTTGGTGGGTAAAAATGGTAAAATGATCTGACAATGGCACACGGCCAAGGGTGCTTCCAGTTCGAATTTGTGAATCCATTGTGGAAGCAAGTGACGTGAGCTTCACAGTTTGGCGAATCTTTAGTTTAAGTTGGTTTAAGTTACTAAAATTGTGGGTACCTATTTTTTTGTTTCCAATTTTTTTTTTAACGGGTGTTTCGTAACGGGTGTCCGGCGGGGTGATCCGCATTAACGCGTAGCGAATAACAGCCCTGCAGTCAATAGTGAAGGGCTTACGAGCAATTTATGTAGGTATACAGGGTGGGCCAGGGCACAGGTAACAGGAGCAAATATTCAAAAGGACGCTTCCTTAGAGCATTTTCTTTCAGTAACCCCTTGTGCCCCATTCATTTTCATTTTTTTTGGATTTGGAGAAATTTTGATCTAAAGTTATGACCTCCACTCCAAGTTATGTATCTTGGCACCACGAGATCATAGCACAGCATTCAATGCACATTTTGAGGTCACATCATGTAATGAGTCATAATGGTTTTTGCATTTTGGTTTACAAAAGATATTTTTGTGATTTTATAATTTTATTGAATTTTTTAGTGTTTTTAAAATAAAAAGTTACATATAGCACTCCAAGAGTAAAAAATAAAACAAGTAAACTTAACTTAAAATTTTATTTTTTTCAATTAATTCCACTTCGAAATAATTGTTCACAAGCTTAATAACTACCGTTTCATTTTTTACTCCTGTTACAGGCCCCAACCTGTAGGTACCTATATACATATAATGTTTTAATCGCATAAAGTTGTAGGTATAAGAAGAGATGCCGTTTATGCGAATTAAGAATCGAACCAAAAATTAAGCTTTATATAGCCCTTAACTTTGGCATTGTCCACAGGAAAGACACGAACCTAAATCTTTGTATAATGCTTATGCTCTTATACAGCCTGTGATGCCACAAAACCCGCTGAATACAGCAAACAGAACGATAACGTAGCACGTGTTCAGCATAAATTCGGCTGTCAAGGACAGCCAGATCGCCTCAGTTCTGAACCACTTGAAACGCCGGAGTTGGCAGCGTATATACGACCTTTGGTTTATAATAAGAATGAACACACAGATGGTTTATTTTGTCTGTTAGCGTTGAGACTGTGCCGTTTCAGTGGTGAATTTTTGTATTGCGAATTTTATTTAAAGTTATATTATACAGTAGCGTGGACAAGCTATGCCCAGATAAGTAGTGAGGTTTCCCAAAGAATGAAGGTGCTACTACTAACTACTAGCTACTCGTATTTCGATTTTGCCTTGAGCAAATATTTTTTTATACGCCGGAATCAAATGACGTGATTAACGAACTACAACAACAATAGCATGAAAATGCTTGGTAATTATGCAACAAATACACGATGATGAATCTATATTCAAGTACCTAAACAACCCTCATTAGAACAATAACAATCAATGTTGCCTTTTAAAAATATTTATGCCGTAATTCATGATTCACTCGAGGTTATACGGGACAGAACAACTGTTGTTACAATTGTTTAAATTGATTGAACATGTTGTTCGATCGGTTATTCGCGATGTAGTTATTAAAGGAATTTTATATTTTACAATGTTATGTCGTTATTAAAACTGTGGTTGATAGAAGTGGGCAAAAATTTTAACATTTGTTTTTTTTTCTTTAACATAAATTATCATACTTTTTTCTTTGCACCTTTTATAAGTCTCTGTTTAGCCCAATGGTTAGCTGGTAGAAATGTCATTTGGCATTAAGCTCGCCATTTGTACATATTTTTTTGTATTTTGTGCAATAAAGTTTCAATAAATGTACCTACTCATTGACACGGAAATTTCATCGATGAAATAAAACCGATTTAGGTGATACTTAATAAATAAAATAAAATAAATATTTGCGGACAATCTTACACAAATCAACCTAGTCCCAAACTAAGCACTAACTAACACTTATGACTCAGCGAATTAGGAAATGACTGTGCTTATGCTTAACGTGTCCCACACAAAATAAATGGCACATGATGTGGTAATACGTACAAGTTTATCTGTAGCGATGTGTAAATGTTGGCACGCAATTACGCAAAAACAAAATAGTTTTATACGTCCCACTAACCAATTTAGACAATTGGTTTGTTTACAACAAACCCCTATTGATTTCCAGTAGGTACTTCCTACATTCCTGGTAGCATTTGGTAGTTTAATTTCATGGAAAACTTGGCAACACTTGTGTTTTCAAAACAAGAAGCACGCTGTTTAAACAAAATATTGAGTTACCTACCACCAATATCCTGCCGTATGTAGGTATTTTATCAATATTATCATAAATTCAAAACATAGCGTAAAATCTTCCTAGCGGCAAATTTTACACTTATTACGTATGCAACTATGCATGGAAATTTACTTAAATATGGATTTATTTAAATAAAATCGTAAATAAACACACGTGCGTAGCTTGGCGAAAAACCTACAAACATCTGTCTTCCCCACCATCGATCTGTTTCTGTAAAATCCACGTGGCAGCTCGCGATGCCAAGGACTCAAATATTTTTTGAAGCTTGTTTTTAAACGTTCAATGAAACCTCAGTGGCGGATCCATAACACGGTGATGTCATACTTTTGCGTGGGCGGAACGCAAACGCGAGGCGCCAACATGCCGTATTCGGGAATTGTAATGAACTTGTGTTATGGATACTAAACGTCTCGTCGATATGTTTATTTGATATACTAGTCTCTGTAAGCTGTAGAAAAATAGTTATTTTTTATTAATATCGAAAAACTGAATCGACGTAAAAAAACTTTATAATTATTGAACCTGCTCACAAAATTTCACGAGAATCGGCTGAGAAATGCGACCTGTAGAGGAAAACAGCCGGACATACGAAATATTTTTTGCCATCGGCTACGATTCTTGGCAGTCAATGCGTTAACCGCCGTTAGTACATACTCGTATTAATCGGCCGATGCGTTAATATACATATACAATATCACAATCGGATCATTGTAATTGCCGCTAAACGCTGGCTCGATCAAGGCCGCGATAGTCCGAGCGGAAACGTGACGGTTACGTAACGCGATAACACGTGAAATTGAAATTAGGTAATAGTTCGTATTTGTTGCCACACATTTATTTTTCCTTTGGGAAATGCGTTTACGCATCCCGTCTGGCTGGGGAACCAGGACGGGTATGACGGACTCCCGGGAACCGCCCGCACTACCGTCTAAAAATGTGCTTTATGGCGGAGCCACGGGAACGCTCGCGCAAACTTCCTCGACTTTGCCAGCATTTGTTGCTACTCTTAGACTAACCAGACGCGGGGTAATACCACTACGGAGACGGTGTACCTACCTATACAAATGCCAATTAAAATGCCAGAAATTCATTTGTTGTCTTGTCAGTCTCAGCTTTTTTGTTTGCCACAAACTATTTGATGCGAGTTTGCTTGCAATGAAGACCTCGTTAACATAAGATAGTCGGCGGACCACAAATACGGTGGAAAGATGGCATCGAAAGGACATCCAGAAACAATATAATAGAAAAACAGCTCGAGGAGATCCTGACAATAAATAGATAGGTATTAAATATTTAAAAATATATATATATTCGTGACCCACACAAAACGACAAACAGAAAAGAAAAGAAACATGTTCCAACTCAGCATGTAGCTGGCGCTGGTCTACCGTTGAATATGAAGATTGCATAAACCAAAACATACACAGGTATTTTCAGCAGACGTTACAATAGTCCTATATTCTTGCTCTTAACTTAAAACACCACAGTGTTAACTGTTTCATGCTAATTCTAATGATAATTAGAAGCCATTAAAATTGTACTTAAGCGAATTGGTAGTTGGACGTGAAGCCGTATCATTCCGAGCCGGGTTAGCTTCCTAACGCGTTTTGGACCACGGCCAGCGCGGGACCACCTACATACAAAAACGTCACGGAATAAATAGTACGTGTACGTACTACTACGTACAGGTCCTCTCTCTAACAAAACCGATGTTTGACAATTATTAGCGAACTAAGTTTCGATCAAAGTGGAAAATTGAAAAATTATTCGCCACGAGCGGGATTTGAACCCGCGACCTCTGGAATCCGTCCATTGTTCTTATCCAACTGAGCTACCGTGGGTCCCGCTAGTGGCAACAAATTTTTCAATCCCTACACTCTTCTAATTAACCTTAGGGATGCTCGTAGCGACATCTACCGTGAAGTTGTTACAACTTCTGATACGGCACCAACGTCCCAAGTAAGAAACTCAATGAGGCAATTAGGAAACTGAAAAATCATGGCATCCCCTCAACTGTATAGTGCTTTTCGGTCTAGTGAGGATCGTCTCGTTTGTGTGTTATGTTATTGTTGTGGTACGGTCGGCCTCAAAGGGGCTGAACAGCTTTTGTACCGTGTCGTGTCTAAACTGCCACACGAAGTGGTTAAACGGGTGAAAACGACAAGGTATCAAGGTGTTCAGCTACTTATGAGTTGGACTGTACAACGCCGGCCGCAGAAGGACGTGTAAACATATTTAGTTAAGGGGGAAATGAATATCATCAATATCATCATCATAATCATCTCTAAAAAAAAAACAATTAGTATTAGTTTTAGGAAATTTACTCCTCTTCTATCTGAACATGTATTGTGCACTTCTGTACGTGGCAAGTTACACTCTGTGGAAGAGCGGTGTCTCTTGACACAGGTATCTCGATACTTAAAAAGAGACACCAACCTGTATTTAGTTAAGTTAAGTTACTGAATAACATTTTTGTCAATAAATATTTTCTTAGAGCAAAAAAAAAAAAAAAACTGAATAACAATTTTTTTTTTCATCATTATTCGCTTGTCCTTATCCCATTTACTTGGTGTCGGCGTAGCATGTTTTATCCTTCCGTACCTCTTTTTTGTGCACGTTGTCACAGCCGTGTTACTACCGAGGATGTAAAAAAAATATTTGTCGCGAGTCTGTGGCAGCGTGCTGCACAAAAATGAGAATGACCCATTCATATCGTCTCTATGCAGATGCAGTCCATCCATTTTTTAATAAATAGAAGGCTTGTAAAACAAGTGAAATAGGAAAATCCGTTAATGCATACACGGTCAATATTGATTGAGCACACATCACTCGGACTTGGACCGTGCCTCGCCGCTAATGATTTTGTCAATATTAGCTACGATTGTTCCGAGACACATCGCCGGTATGCGGCTATTTCGAACTGCTTTGATTCACGATAGGGTTGCCAACCGTATTAACAATAACAATACCAAATGACTGTCCAATTCGACCAACCAAGAACACTTTGGTGCCAGGAGCTTGGTGGGCGCCAACCGCATTCACATCCTTACTCTTACAGTCGTATATTACCAGACGTGTACAGACATATTTGCCTACTTTGGCTGCTACTAACTATATGATGCTGACTCTACCAGTGTAGCGCAACGAAATCTTTAGCACTAAATGTAACGATAAAGTTTATTCCAAGATTTATAATCATCATTTACAACCTGTCTTTGACCATTGCAAATAAAAGTTCTCTCAACGAGTACGCCACAGCTGGAGTGACCCGCGATCTTCCCAATATCGGTTAAGCATCGTGCTGGTAGATGACCGACTCTTAGCGAGGACCTATCCAATTTTTTGTCACATAACTAGGAAATACAGTGTATATATCATCACTGCAAATGGAAAGGCAAGCGACCAAGCGGCAGAGGCCTTATACGTGGGACCTCAGAGCATAGAATACTAGAGAGA
Organism: Epinotia brunnichana; assembly: GCA_963854355.1. NCBI lineage: Eukaryota > Metazoa > Arthropoda > Insecta > Lepidoptera > Tortricidae > Epinotia > Epinotia brunnichana. The sequence continues at coordinate 18,480,958 of OY977944.1, forward strand.
GGACAAGCCGCCGGCGGCCGTGTCGCTGCTGTATGCTCAATGGGCATACACTGCCATACTGTGCACGCGTGCTGATCGCAGAGAATATTACGTTTTTTCCCAAAATGCCTGATATGATGCGCGTTTATTGTCAAATAAGCGTGTAGGTATACAAGTGTGTGTGTTTTAGATGTGTGCGTGCGTTGTCTTGTCAATTACTTGGGCGTTGTGTGGGTTAATGTACTTGCGACAGGCTCACTCAATACAAATCGGCCGCCATGTCCGATCTCCTTATATTCATACATCTGTGCGTGGGACAGACCACATTCGCACAATCTTTGACACGACAGTGCACGACGCTCTGCCCTCTGCTATAAAGTGGAAGAGGTGGACACATTATCTAATAAAAAAATGTTTCAGACTCACGACCACGACCCTCAATAATGAGGAAACTCAATGCGAAGAAAATTGTTTTACAAAATAACACAGAGAAAAGAATAAAAATAAATATTTAAACGCCTGTTACGCAGACATAAAAATCCAAGGCCAAGTTTAACCACAAGTCCATATGAATATTGAAGTAAATTCGCTGTTAGTTCTTATCTTATCGGCCGATTATTTGCACGTGTTGTTTACTTAGCTAACCTTGGTTATGTTATGGGTGAGGCGGAACGTTTCAATGTTTGTTTACGTTTTTAGTTTATTTTTACAGGGTAGCGCTGAAAACGCGAATTATTTATGTTACGTCGGAAATGTACTTACATAATGTTACATCGCATCCCAGTCATAACATTGTCAAGGTCAGCTTAGAAAAGCGCTTAAAAGGGTTTATAATCTATGGAAACCGTGTAAGTTAAGCCCTTTTCGATGATAGTTTGTTTATGTATCTCGGCGTGATCGTAAAACAGTCGTAACTTTGCCGTTTATGTCTATTGTGTTAGTCACGTGGATCTACAGCAACTATACATTGTCTACTTAGTATTGAGTGTATCTGCTAATTGTTTAATTATGTATATGTATGGTGAACGTCCCATTGCTCGCTACTGCCATTACTTGGCACCTTCTCTTTAGTTCATATCAAGAGGTGAAGAACAGGTCAAGGAATGAAGGTGTCATTGTGAGCATTAGTTCTCAGTATATATGACACAATTGCACACACAGGCTTTTTATTGTAAACCAAGATAAAACTGGATTATAAACCGAAACATCTTTTCAGAATACATGATTTTCAGCATTAAAATGTTTTCGGGGAAAGCATTCATTCTGAATTAGGACCTATACTAATAATTATACTGTAAAACTCGTAATGAATCGAATCACTACGAGTGCCAAGTTTTGAACTATGCGGCCATCTTCAGATTTAGTGATTAATAAGTTTACCCATAATCTTTCATAATTCTATAATTGTGTTGGCTTATGTGCCTCGTTTTCGCGCTATAGGGTCATTTCGCCGGTTGGCGACCACCTAATTTCATGTGCCGGTTAGCGACCACTTAGCTGACTTGGTGAACTGAAAGTATATTTTCTAGTTTTTTGTTAAATTCCTATTCCATAACTACAAACAATAAGGCATACGGCTGACTGTTTCAATAGGCTCTGTAGAATTGATGTTATCTTCAATTGAAAAAAACCATGTTCTTCAAGTGGTCGCTAACCGAAGGTGGTCGCGTAACCGGCGAAATGACCCTATAGCATTTAGTTCCTGAGTTATACTTCAAAGAAATACGTCTTCCAGGCAGGCAAAGCCAGGACTTGAGAAAAGCTCGTGTCTCAATGTTAAGAATGATGAAACCAGTCCAAACTGAATGGTGTTCTTTTATCTTATCTATCAGCGCATTTATATCGTCATTCACAAAAGATAACCTTTTTCTTATCCATTTCGCGCGAAGAACGTGACATTGCAAAAGTCATATTTCCACATTTTAAAAGATTAGGGTTGTAATAAAACTCTTGTGTAGGTTTACCGTATTGTCGGTAACCTAATGATGAACAATAAAAGTAAGAAAGAAAAGATGCGGTATTTCGCGTGAGGACCAACTTGACCCTGAGGGTCGAGCGCTGAGTCGCGTCACAAAGGGTGTACTTTTCTGGCGGTTACGAGGCCCGTTATCTAACTTCCAGAAAATGCGCCAATTGTCGCCGGCTTTAACCCTTTTCCAGGCCGGCAATTGAAACATGACAATCAAATGTCAGTCTTATTCATTCACATTAAGATACATGTTTGACAGTCTGTAGGTGGTCAATAAAACGCCACAGCCTGGAAAAGGGTTTTTAAGTTTTGTGTACTCGTATTGGCATGTATCTGCCTAGTGCCTACGTTAGTAAGTAAGGTATAATTATGTATATGCCTTGTTTCCTAGCTGACGTACTAAAAACTAGTACTTTTTTCATAGCGCGCCGATAAAAAACAAGCATACGGCGCCGTAGGTTCATGGTCTTCTCTCAGTGAGAGGGAGAGAATTCGTAAGCGCGGATATCATTTTAACTTTTGTACGTTTATATAAATAAAAAAGTAATCACTAAGTTCCCTCAAACATGATATTGCCGATTTTTAAATCCAATTTTAATATGTTTAGCTTTTGTGCATAATTTTTGTTACGAATGTTTTAAGTGTATGACCCATGTTCGTGATTTTTTTCAATCGAGCGAAAATTGCTTAATCATGTTTCGAATCACTGATTTCCCTGCAAAAAAGCCTCAAGATTCTTTTTTTTTTAAACTCTGATCGTTTCAATTCGCTTAACCTACGGTGCCTTTACGTAGCCCATGGACGCCTGAAACTCCAGGAGAGTATAGAAAAGAAAGAAAGCGTTTTTTTAAAGAATTCGTTCAGTAAACTCACAAATTACTGAACGAATTTTGATGTTAATTTTTTGTAATGCAGCTCATACACTTATAGTAGTTTATGCAATCGTTATATAATGGATGCTTTTTAAGTCGAGTACCACGTTTTAATAATTAAGCCTAATTAAGGTACGAGACTTAAAAAGCTAATTATATAAATATTGTATACAATACTTTTTCTACGAGTCAACGGAAATAATAATTTCTTAAACAAACTTGGTATCTATTGAAAATCGCCCTGCTGAAATGAAGCGCAACAGCTTAGTAATTTTGCGCGTTGATGTCTTCACAGTTATCTTATACAGCTCCTGGATTCATAAGATGACTGCTGGCGGTTATCTTATGAAACCATACGAGCTCCGTGATGAGCTCGTGGAGCTCCAGGATTAAAAAGTATGTGATCTTAGTTTCGTGTACGAAATTTTAATTCAAAGATTAAAGTCGACGAGTAGAAAAAATAACATATAGGTCTTATAATATTTAATTAAGTTGTTTGCGTTCGAAGTCAAGGACAAAGGCTTGTCAGTAAAAAAAATTGTAGCTACAATATGAGCTTGTGTAAAAATACAGTTAAATATTAATAATATTAATTGATAGAAACCGCGAATGGTTTAAATTATTTTTGTTTACATTGCCCGCGAATTCGTTTAACGCTGTTATTAAATTGTACATATGACGTGGGCGAATTAGCGTAACATACCTACGCTAATTATCGTAGTAATTTTCCTCAGTAAAGTTGATGATAAACTTTGCATTGTAATTGAATAATGGTGGATATGGGCCATACAATCCTTATCTGACAAAGGAAGTCTAAGGTAAAACAACACAAGTGCCAGGAAATCATCTGGCACATGTGTCGCACCGCTGCTGAATCAATTATTGACACCGTAGTAACGAAACAGCGCAAGAGACTCACGCCCTTTTGGACTTAGGACTTTTTCCGTTTGGGAATGTTTGGTTACAGTTGTCGCGATATTTAATTAATGGCTATAAAGCAACATGTGGTAAACAAATGTGTATGTTATCAAAATCGCGTTGGTTTGATTATTGTTGTTGCTCTTGAGGAGCTTGTATCGGCTTTTCGACCTTCGTAGAACGACCTCTCGGTCACTCGTTAACGTAGCGTAGGACACCCATATTAAATGAACACTAACAACTAACCCCCCTTATTCATAAAAAATAACATAACTTTGGTAGGTAACTAACTAAAATGTGTTTCGGCCTTCACTCACAAACCCAGGGCTGTTATTCGCTACGCGTTAATGCGGCTCACCCCGCCGGTCACCCGTTACAAAACTAGACCTCTACCTACGCTTAGTTACCACGCATCGCGGTGTCAAGGTATAATTGTGGGTGAGCGTTTAGGTGAGCTTAAAACAAGTTACAGAATAGGGGGGCTGGTCCGGTAGGACTTCTGACCACACAATGATGCACGGATAAATCCGGCCATTAAATTGCGATGACGTGGAAGTAAAGCTACAACATTAAGTGATATTCCTCAATTTAGAAGTCATAAAAATTGGCAGAAAAGTTAAAATAATGGCGACTACCTACTCCACCGACAAGAGGCTCCTAAAAATATGATGATGATGATGATGACGATGATGGTGATAATGAAGTACAGTATATGAGCTCTTAGAAAAGTCTTCGGATTCAGGTCACTTATTTTGGCATTTACGAGTGGCATAAGTATAAACCCGAAGATTTAAGTGCTAAATAGGATTGATCCGAAAACCGCTCTGAACTCAATAGTAAACGTATCTGTCTGGCAAAACCGCTTTTAAAGTTGACGCCATTGTCTACGTGCATTTACTACACAGATTACAGAATGCCAAATGTCACTGTGAGCGTTATCGATAACATCTGTATTAGATTCATGGCCAACCTGTCTGACATTGGACCCAAGGTTCGACGAACTCTGCTACTCGTACTACATTTACGATAGTAGTAATACGTGACAAACTAAATTATATTGTATTCTGTTAATTGCCACATTTTTTGGGATTAATGTGAAAGAGAGGATTAGTAACTACATATCTACTTATTTGATTTTGCTTGAAAATATATTAAGGGCGTGCATTGGAAAATATCGCGTTCCTTGAAACGCCGTTCTGACCAGATTAGGAAACAATATAAGGAATGATTTTCAGATAATATATGGTTCTTGGCTTGTTTGTCTAATAATTGATTACGATCGCTTAAAATGTCCTCTATAGAAAATTTTAGTTTTTATTTTACTTTATTTAACCCAGCCTGCTGAAACAATACTTACATTGCTTTTAAATTAATTGGTCTGTTAGGGCCTGGCCACATGTCTGCGGTGCGGCGCCGCAACGCACAATTTTGCGGCATGCGAGCCGCAAAACCCGCATTTCTCGATACTAAACGCGGGTTTCAGCGGCGCGCGCGCCGCAAAATTGTGCGTTGCGGCGCCGCACCGCAGACATGTGGCCAGGCCCTTCGTGTGTTTCTCTTTATTAAATATATTTTCAGCTCCTTAATTTCGTATTGTAGTACTTACTGAAAAAAATACACAGTTCATTCAGGCATTTTATGAAATGTTTATCCCATAAAAAACATTCCATGTAATAAATAGGCCAAGTCTCGAAACTCGTTTACAGTAAAAAGTGGTGAGATGTTTCGTAGAGCCAAGTCAGGCATTCTTATTAATCTTTATTTGCTTGCTAAATAAAATTCTGCTGAAATTGCAATATTTTTAGGTTTTTTATGAGTTATTAGGCTAAAAACTAATTACGTTTGAAATTTGGAGCTTGTGGGTCTGCTAGAAGTACCTTAGAATTAGCGTGATAATTATCCGTGAGTATGTCAGTGACAAAACTAACGAACTTTGACGGACAATAGTTCTTAAACTAAAAGTTCAAATTGAATGTTATTGATATTATATGGTAGCCATATTATGCCCTACATGTTCCTGAAAATTCAGGGTTCTAGCTTTAGCCAGCACAAAATTACAGGATGTTGAAAATGGCCTGAATGGCTTCGAGAAAAGGATGGTACGGCCGTGCCTCTTTGTTTTGCTCGACTTGGCCGGGGCACTGCCGTGCCCCCAGATTACACTCTTTTGTAATAACATTTCGCAGACTGCTAAGTGAATAACTTTTCGTGAAAATTACACTTTCATATAGTTTATACTTTAGGTAAATATGTAATCAACAGTGGAATGACACTCGTAACCAACATAATAAGGTGTACCCTCAGTAATTTACGCCCTCGTTTTGGGGCTTACGAATTTATGTTTTATGAGCAATTTGTTTTTACGACGCGGGCATGAAGTTATTAGTCCCGCGGGGTTACTGCAGGGCGGGACTCAAAATAATATGGATGCTCTTGACTCATGACTGATTGCGATTAAACATGTATATTTAAAGGTCGAAACGCACAGACAGGTGTGGTGGCGCGGTGCGGAGGCGGTACCGGTTGTAATGTTCGAACTAATGCGAAAGGGTCCGCACAGAATACCGCGGCGGGACGCGGCGCGGCGCGGTATTCTGTGCGGACCTTTTCATATTAGCTCGAACCGGTACCGCCTCCGCACCGCACCGCACCGCGCCACCACCGCTTTCAGTGCGTTTCGGCCTTTAGTCTTGGTGATCTATACTTATATAGATGAAAAGTCTGTGAGGTTGTAGATTTGTAAGTTTGCATGTGGGGGATCAGACTTGCATCCCACCATTAGAGCCTAATATCCACCCCGAAGCTGCATCATCCTATACCTACAAAGGTGAAAAAAAAAATTAAGTTTCGAGGACTACCAACATACAGACTTACATTTCACAGACATTAAATATATCTTTATTATTAGACTAGAAATAGACTAGATAAATATTTTAGTGAAAGTGTAAACAGGTACTACAAAACAAAGCACTTCTGCGCCTCTTGAGACTTCGGAAACATCCAACTCTTACGTCTTATCTGTACAACTATTGTCTGGACCGTCAGCCAATCGCGGTAGTAGCAAATTGCAACAAAATACATTTTGGCAACTGTCTTTTTTAGAGATAAGCATTTGCAAATTGCTGTTTACAAACAGCAAATGTCACAGAAAGCAAATGAGTTGGTATGGCCACCTTCTGTCTTCATCAGATCAGTTGGTCAGTGCCAGAATATTGTGCGTTGTCAGGTTGTCACCGAAATTTCATAGGTAGGTGTGCCAAATTTCAGCTCAATGTAATTGGGCAAGTGGCTTGAAATTGTCTTCGTTTTCTAGTCTCACGAATGGCTGCCCAGACTCTATATATGCCTTTCTCAAACATGCAATGAAATATTCTCTTTACGTTCCTTATAATAGACTCGGAAGTATCCTTTTTCGGGCGCAGCATCTCGAGGCGGCCTGAAATGGGATTTCATACAACTTTTCAGGCCTAGACCTGCAAAGTAACTTTTCAATTTTCATTCCACTATTTGTGGCACAGCATCACGGCATTCAGCCATGAAAATTAGTTTGATTTGAGGATTTTTATTTATTTATTTCATTGCATGTTTGAGAAAAGCACTATACATGCCTCGGCGTGAAAACGGATTCCCGGCCTCTGATGTCATCATCCTCCTAGCGTTATTATTCCCGGTTGTGCCCCTAAAGGAGCCCGGGGTCCGCTTTGACACCTAATCCCAAGATTTGGCATAGGCACTAGTTTTACGAAAACGACTGCCATCTGACCTTCCAACCCAGAGGGAAAACTAGACCTTATTGGGATTAGACCGGTTTCCTCACGATGTTTTCCTTCACCGAAAAGCTAACGGTAAATATTCCGTACAAAAACTCATTGGTACGAGCCGGGATTCGAACCCACGACCGTCGCTTGACAGCCGCATGCCTGAACCACTAGGCTACCGTATCCCGGCCTCTGATGTAATGTACTATTATTAAAGTACACTGTATTAAAGTCGGCATTTGTTTCCAGTGGTGTACTGCGACTACAATGGATCGGGCCGTGCGCTGGGGTGGCTGGAAGAGTACATGGCGAGGGATGTGTTGCCGACGCACGCGACTCGGTGCACAGCTCTGTCTTACACGTCAGGGCAGAGTGAGATCTACAGGTGAGCTACTCTTAGGGTGACCATCCACAGCGGCGCACGGTGAGCCACGCTACGCACGACTACGTTTGTGAATCACGGTCGAGAATTGGCGTAGTTTCGCCCGTTCCGTGGGCCTGCGTGTCGTGTGCCGCTGTAGATGGGTCGCCTTTACCATCCATTACATGTTCATAAAACTTAACCTATTCGAGGCTACGGAACGCTGCATGTGCTACGCCGTAGAGCATAGCAGCATTTTTCCGCTTTGTAGCGGAAATGCCGCTTAGACGCATGAGTCATATGAGAGATTTGTTTTTAGTTTTTTATCTTTGTAGCAATGGTAACCTCTGTTAGCTTTAATTACATAAAAGCCCCGACACAACAAGCTAGGTAGGTACCTAGAATCTAAGAACCATCTCGACAAACAAGATTTTAGATTAAGGTGGTTCGATTGCCATACAAAACTTTATTTGACATTCGCAGGCTAACGGCGCGGCGTGATATTTTAAGAAACTTATGTAACAAACTTTCATAAATTGGCTTCCCATTTGCGCCAAATTCCCCCTTTCCTAGAATAAACTTGTATTAACTAGAACTAGATTAATTTGAGAAATTGGTTTGGGTCGTGATATTTTGGGAAAACTATTTTTCTCAAATTAATCTAGTTTATACAAGTTTATTCTAGGAAACGGGGAATTTGGCGCAAATGGGAAGCCAATTGATGAAAGTTTGTTACATAAGTTTCTTAAAATATCACGCCGCGCCGTTAGCCTGCGTATGTCAAATAACGCTTTGTATGGCAATCGAACCACCCGGACTATATATACGAGTATATATACAAATATTGCTCGTTTAATAGTATAGGATATATTTGATATATCGACAGTGAAAACATCGAAGTACAAACGTTTTAAACTGTGGTCTTATGAACTTTCGATGTTTTAAATTCGATATTTTCATTTTAGAAATGGTTGTATTCGATATTTTAATCGGTCGGTAAATAAAACTTTCGATATTTTGAATTTTGATCATGCAACCGTTTGATATCTAGATTTTCGATATATTGTACTTCGATGTTTTCACTGTCAATATATTTTGTACTTCGATGTTTTCACTGTGAATATATTTTGTACTTCGATGTTTTCACTGTCAATATTTATATAAATTTTCGATCTTCTAATACCCGCCTTGAAGCAGGATGGTAACGATATGATATTTCAGATCGGAGTCCAAGTCCATAATCCGCTCTGCGGTATGCGCGGGCGCAGACGACGCGGTGGTACTCGGCGCGTCGTTGCCGCGTTTTCTGCGCGCGTTGCGGCCGGGAAACGTGGCGCTGTTCGTGTCCGCGCGGGAGACGGAGCGGCAGCTCGCCGTGTGGCGCGAGTTTGATGCGGAGGTCAGTACAATTCCATACATTACAAATTACTCGTAGGCTTTAATTTAGAGAGCGGCCACACCGGTACGTAATAAATAAATATTAGGGGACAATCTTACACAAATCGAACTAGCTGCATAGTAAGTTAAATAAGGCTTGTGTTACTAGAGGATAGAGGACGATATATTTAATAGATATAAATACATAGAAATCATCCAAGACTCAGAAACAAATATTCATGCTCATCTCACAAATATTTGCCCTTACCGGGATTCGAACCCAGGACCTTCAGTTTCGGAGTCAGCGTCAGAGCGTCACTACCCACTAGGGTATACGCGTGGACGAGTCGTACGTATGCCTCACGTCTTTGCTGCGTTTACGTTGCTTCGGCGTATTTTGAGCAGAGTTAAACTCCCTAAGTTGCTCGATTATTACGACGCCTTCTATCAGTTCTATCACAGACAAGCGGATAAATTCCGCCGCTGCATTCGTCTGCCATAGATTAGGTGTTCTGCGTAGGTCCATAGATTTTATATGCAGCTGCGGGCTGAACCAGCCCAGCGGAATTCGGTCGCGTGATTAAACCTATAGGTATATTAGATTAGTAAAACGAGCCTCAAATACATAAAGCTAATCCGTAAACACGTGAGTCATGAGGATACAGAGACAGAACATGAGATTATGTCGGTCGTTCCACCATACTAATGATACGAAACGAGTGTCCATGTCTCAAGCCGACTGACATAAAAAAACGAATTATTTGTGAACTTCAGTTAACCTTGGTAGCACCTAGTTGTAAACTTAATTGAAAGACTTTACGAGTACTTAACGTACACATGCAATGTATGTAGTTAAAGATAAATTATGTTCGGCGTCTGTTTAGCCTAGTAGGTAGTTTGGTAGAGTGACCGCTTACGAATCTTACGGTCCTGTCTGGTCCGATTCCTGTCCTGTTAAGGGCATTTGTGTGATGACTTGATGAGCACGAATATTTGTCCCCGAGTCTTCAAAGTTTATTTATTTGTTTTGGTTGTTTTTAGGGTTCCGTACTCAAAGAGTAAAACGGGGCCCTATTACTAAGACTCCGCTGTCCGTCCGTCCGTCCGTCAGTCTGTCACCAGGCTGTATCTCAAGAACCGTGATAGCTAGAGAGTTTAAATTTTCACAGATTATGTATTTCTGATGCCGCTATAACATCAAATACTAAAAACAAAATAAAATAAATATTTTTATTGATAATGGTACGGAACCCTTCGTGCGCGAGTCCGACTCGCACTTGGCCGGTTTTTTTTATATCACTGTGTATGTTATGGGCTATCACCGTAGTATGTTTATTGGGTCTAGTTCAATTAGTATAAAATTGACATTGAGGGTAAATTTTATCCAAAATTATTTATTGCTATTTATTTGCAGCTAAAAAATTGCTCTACAACTTTTCGATTCTAGTCTTTGCACACTAAAGTCCTATAGTGGTAGACCACTACCTTCGCTGACTGTATTATACATACTACTACTACCTACATACGTTTTATTTACCACATCTCCATATATGGGTCGCCAGGCCACTAACATACATGACCATCGCATGTTGTCCTCGCGTTACCAAAAGGAATGCTGAAATTGTTCGTCCTAGATTCGCTTCATGTACTTGACATCTTTATAAAAAAGTATCGTATTACGGGTATGGTGTAGCTTTAGAATAATAACGCCTAGAAACGCAGTTCACGCGCAACGGTGAGGCCACCAAAACTCAGCCATAAATGGCGTAGTACGCCGATCGGTGGAACAACATTGGTGCGTTTGTGTGCGTATTGGCGCGTGTGAATACGAGTTGATCACAACTCTCGTACATGAATCCATTTTATGCCTCACGCTTGGCGCGTCAGCCGTATGAAACTATCATTCTAGGCGTTATTACTCTAAGGGTGTAGCCTATTATTAACTGGCTATTAACCTGATGGTGATGAGATTCCTCTAACTTTACAAACAGAAATTTGAAACAATTCTAAGATGGTAATATTTTTTTTGTGTTGTAGTAACTATTGAAAACGGTAAAAGTATGTAGATATTTACCCTAGTACTGTTTTCGTATAATATATCGTATTTTTTTTACTGTTGTCAAATACTTTATTGAATTGAAATAAGGAAACTCAGTGCAGAATTTCCATAGTAAATACGTTATCTCAGGCAGTGTTCAATGTTATTAATGTTATAATGTCGATATTAGGTATATGATGCATTTGAAGGAGACACATATCAAATAGCATAATACAATATTTACAAGTGTCTAAAACTGTTAATTGAGTTTTTCCTTATGACTACAGAAATATCGAATAATTCCAACTTGGTTTATGTAACCAAATAATGTTGGTTTATAAATATCATGCACTTCGATATAAGCTAGTTAGTCACGATATTACACACAATCGATTCAGAAGGTCGGGTTCCAATAAGACGGAATGCTTAGGTTTACTTAGAATGGGGAAATTTATGGAGGGTCGCGTAAATTTTCAATGTAGGTCGACCAGGTAGGTCATATCTCGTTTATCTTGCCTTTTGAACCTTTACGGCTCGGCCATTACTCCGAGGGGCAGCGGCTGTCGCTGGGCATTTCCAAAAATTGGTTTACAGTCAGCATCAAAAGTAACTACGCAATCGAAGACGTCAAAAGTTCTTATTCCCTTTTAATAAAGACTTTTGACGTCTTCGTTTGCGTAACTACTTTGATGCTGAATGTCCCTACCCAATTAACGTGAATTGTTAATTAAACAAAAATTAACTCAGTGTCCGTTTTTTGACGATTAATTAAGTATTCAGATTACTTAAAAAAAAAAACTTTTTCTCTTCTCATGTTCGCAAAGTTCGCCTTTGTGCTGGATGTATGCTGCACAAAATGCCACTTTTATGCACAAAATAAAATTGTTTTAAAGACTAAGATAATCGGGCCTAACAGCCACACACACAATAAAACTTCGTAGAATAAACTTGTCATTTGCTTTGATTTGCTTTAATAAATTTCACATCCGTGTTTTCCATTACTAAATTAATAAAACCAGATAAAATAGGAGTCAACTAATTATTTTAAAACGTATTGAACCATTAAATGACTTGGCAGTATGAAGTACCTAAGTCTAATATCACGTGTCGAAAATTAAACATAAAAACTTTAAAAAGTTAAGTGACGGGAATGAGCTATTATTTAATTTAATTTCGCAATTATTTGTTATTTTCTCGCAATCGAAGTGAAAAGCAGTGTCTATAACTCGGGCATAATTTAGCTATTTAACCCTGCGACTTAACTATCCACCCTCGCCGGTGGCTCGGGTGGATATAAACGTCTCAGGTTAAATGGCTCGTTTTATGCGCTTGTTGTACAATCTACTATTTCTTTTCAATTTATAAAGTGAAACAAGGATTTCATATAATTGTTCTGCTTAATTTTCATCGCAAAACGGTCACTGAGTTAATTTTTAACAGACTTCAAAAAAGGAGGAGGTTATATGTTCCACTGTATGTATTTTTTTATGTATGTTCGCCGATTTTTCCGTCAATTGTGGACTGATATCCAAAAATATTTTTTCGCAAAATCTAATAGCAAATATGTCTCATAGCATAGCATTTGCTATTAGATTTTGCGGCACTTAACGAGTATAGGTATGCGGACGAAGTCGCCGGCAAAAGCTAAAATAGTTGTTTTGTTTCTATGTCGAATGTTCGAATTCCGGTGACTTTGAAACTTATTCGCGACAAGTCGAAGTCACGTATGGTGCATTCGTTGTGTTGCGAATACGATGCAGCTGTGTCGACCCCGTACTGCAATATAGGTCAAAGTCGCAGTGGACGTTTCCGAAGCAGCCATTTGTAGCGATAAGTCTGAAGTGCCATCGTTTGGGAAAATCACGTACCTATATATGCATCCAGCCAGCATATGTCGTTTATCATGTCCTTATCGACTGTACCTCCACCTTACGGAAGACCGCAGCCATAATAGCACCACTGCTTTGTAGTGTTGCTATATGTATGCATGCTATGAAATATGTGGTGTTGTGTGCCTGGTGGTGAGTAAGGTCGCCAGAGCTCCCTAGGATGCGCTGTGTTGGGATTGGGATGTCTCTATCTGCCAACACAGCGAATCCTCAGGTGAATAAAGGGTTCGGCAACGCGCTTGTGATTCTTCTGGAGTCACAAGTGTCCATAGGCGACGGTACCTGCTTAACATCAGACAGGCCGTAAGCTTGTTTGCCACCGTCGTTGTATATAAAAAAAACCCATCTCTTGCCCGCTGAGATGATCTACAAAGAAAAGGTGTTAAGACTTTGAATAACGTCGTTTTACCAATTTCTCCAGTAAATCTGGTACCTAAAAGATACAAGTGGTCCTGTGATTCAGATTTCTCACAAAATTTTAAGTGTTTGTGTAATAGTATGGGCACCATTACCCAATTGTTCAGGGATGTTATGTGCAGTATTATTGGTTAGGTACGGCAAATCGCGTGCTATTACTCGGTTTTAAGAGCATCGAATTGTGCAAAATATAATTCTTAAAAGTGCCGATGCAGTGCGGGATTTAGCGATCTTAGCTTGAATTACGGGGCAGTAGGTAAGTAGTATAGCGTTTTTCAAAAAAAGTGTACAAAACTATATTTTTTCAGAATTCGTTTTTTTTTTGGTTTTTCTTAATCAGAATCTTTGATACTATCGATCCCCATACAAGAAAAAAAGTGTCCTGAATATTCCATTCCAGATCGTTAAAAAAAAGTTTTTTTTATTTATATTATTATGGTCGTGACGCACTGGAAGAAAAAACTTACATAATAAAATCTGGGACACTTTTTTTCTTGTATGAGGATCGATAGTATCAACGATTCTGAGTAAGATAAACAAAAAAAAAAAGGAAATCTGAAAAAAAAAGTTTTGTACACTTTTTTTGAAAAACGCCCAGTAACGCGTGTCATCAGGACCTACTCGTAGAAACAATCGTACCTAGCGGCGCCTTCTGAGACAAAATTGCAAGCTGCTATGAAGCTGGCATTAAATCCGTCACTAGTATTATCAAACGCTGACCATTAAACGTGTAAACGGGGCACCCTGTTGCGCTCTCTATCGCATCAATCGTCGTAGGTATGTGCAACAGAGAGCGATTTTATGCTTAAGTTCTCATGGATAGAGTCACACCCGTCACCACTATATATGCATAGATTAATTTGTGACCATGATATTCTTTAGAAAACGGAAGCATAACTAACTAGTTGCATGGAAAATGCGAGACACCCACGCCCCATGCTGCTGATAACGATAGGAATTTGCCGGCCATAAAAACGAAGGGACGCATAGTAAATGGAGTGCAGTAGGTACTGACGACAAAAGTAACTGACCAGACTTAAGCCTTATTGCAACGGGTTAAAGTCCACTAGCACACACTCCATCGCGTTTGTACAGTCGACGTCAAAGAATTGTATACATTCTTCGCCTTATTGCATTGGAATAAGGTGCAAAATTGTAAACATGTCTTTGATGTGTCCGTACGTCAGCGCTAGATTGAAACAATCCACGTGCCACTTAATAGTTAGCACCTGGTTAACTATATGTAGGTATTGATATTAGATGTGCATTCAAATGAGAATAGATGCTGTAGCTTTATTCAAACATTCACCTACTGAATGTGGAAAATACTCTACGATTTGAATATACCCTTGATACCACGAAATATTTAAACGTCGATCGAGAATCGAACTCTCCGCCACCGCGTGTAAAGATGTTTCTTTGTGCCTTGATATTTGTATCAATCAATGCTACAATATTACAGGTACTTGGCCATGAGCCCATGACTATGGTTATGTTTCATACAAATTACCTAATGAACATTGAGACAAAAAAACTGACATGTCTTGCAAAATTCAGTGTTCTGATTGTGGTCGACAGTGCCTTTTGAATGACTAAATCAACTAAGTAGTTAGACAGTAATAACGATTTATCTGGGGGCACATTATTAGTGCCCCCGCCAAGACGTTCCAAGCGAAGCGCAACGGCAGGGTACTAGTGGTATACTACCTACCTTTTCTCGAAGCGCTTCGTCGTTTTTTTTAACCTTCTATTTCATATTTTAAGGTAAATGTTTCACACCCCAATTCTACTAATAGCCGCCCTGTTGCTCGAGGTCGAGGATTGGGACATTTATCTTAATTTTGTTCAGTTGAACGACTCTCATAAACATTGCTGGTGTAATGAAAGTTTTCTATAAGTTGAGGAGCCCAAGCGGAGATTTAGGGATTTACTCGAGCTTGGCAGAATATCATTTGGGGGGATGCCCTGTACCTCTATATAATGATCGCACGTCTATTCGTCATCAAAAAAGCCGCCACGGGCTCGCGTCTCGTCCAAATTGTCAGAATAGTGAATGGGAGCGTCTTCAGGGTCTAAATAACGTCCCCTAATATCTAACACGCTCGAGTATTTTTTTTCGCCTTTCGTACTTACTTATATCCTTCCGCATGGCCACCCCCATCCGATTAAATACCTTCGTTATCAGAGACACTTTCGTGGGGCACCATACCTACCTACACTATCAAAATCTGACGCGCTCGAGTGACTGTTTTTTTACCTTGTTTTTTTTACCTGTGGTAGACGCCTTCCCCACCATAAAAAACATAACGTGATGGCACCAGTAATGGATACTTTAAGGAGGTCGTTTATTTTAATTAACAATAAAATAATAATGTTTATATTTGAAACAATAATTATGAGTAAAAACTATAAAATATATCCGTAAGTAATGAAATATTAGCTTTTTGCTAATTGAAGCGACATAGATTAAGAGAAAAATTGGAATAAGCAAAAATATGTCAAAGCTCCAGTTATGGTTACCCAATCACCAGTAATGGATACTTCTCGAGACCCAGTAATGGATAGACCCCAGTAATGGGCACTAGGATAACGCAATGTTTTCGTATAGGTCGTTTTTTATTCTGGCTTATTTTTTACGGGACAGGACAGGATACGAAGATATCGTGTATTTTTACAATTACAAGCTTTTATTACAAGCTTTTATTTACTTTCATCTGTCCCGTTGTCTGTCTGTAATCAAATCTTGCAAGTTAAATTTGACCCACTTGCCGGTTTCCGATTGAGCTGAAATTTTGCATGCTTACGTATATCGCATGACAATGCAATATTATGATGACATGGAGCTGATCTGATGCTGGAGCTGGAAGGAGGCCATAGGAACTCCGCAATAAAACGACACAACCCCATCGAGTTTGGGCTCGTTAGAATCGTCTCAATGAATAGTTGATGATGGTATGCAGAAAAGTACAGTCGGCAATTAAAGCTTATGTACAAAAATGTTGGGCGGTTATTACCGCGAAATACGATGGCCCATCATACAGGACAGGACGCAACTAGGCGTTGAAGGGAGAAAGACATATTTACTTTCATCTCATTCCACCGCCTAGTGTGTAGAGCTAGCTTATATGCACGTCCTGAAAGGCTAGCACAAGACCGCGTGCGGGCAGTTTCGCGCCGAGGCAGTCTATCCGTCTCTTTCTAAGTGTTCTATTTAGAAACAGACGGATAGATCTCGATCTTGTGCCAGCTGTGCAGATGTCCGAGCACGGAAGACAGCGTCCAGAGCTATAACCACGAACTTCAAATCTCGAACTTCGTATATCTCCGTCTCTATCGCACTTATGGTTTATGGTACTCGAGCGACAGAAACGGAGATTTACGAAGTTTGAGATTTCGAAGTTCGTGGTAGCGGTCCGCGGTAGATCACGTTTGAAGCATTCGTTTGAAATTCGGACAGTACGACGCGTCGTCTCGACACAAAAAATCGTAACATATTACCTAATTCAATTTTACGGCTGTCCATCGCTATAAAACCGTCATGTCGCGTGATATAAATGTGTTTCTTTTTATAACAAGTCCAGTATTTGTATTTGTTTGCAGTTAGATTTGTCGCAAAACGCTATTTGGGACGGGGCAAATAGGTCAGAACAGAACGTTTGGATTATACAGAATAGATACTTACTATCTTTACTTTGCTTTTATGCAGTTATTACACGCTTTGTGTTTATTATACGTAACGCGATTATTTCCATACAATTTATAACCTTAAAACGTAAAATTAGAACCGCGATACGTAAACTTAGAACCGTTAACAGTTTTTTTGGGAGATTGATTTTAAACGGGTTCCGTACTCAAAGAGTAAAACGGGACTCCGACTCCGCTGTCCGTCGGCAACAGTTAGACGCTTGAAATATTCACAGAATATTTAGTTATATATATTCACTTTAAAAATAAATAATTAACTACATTAAAATAAAACAATATATTTTTATAAATAGGTAATTGTACGGAACCCTTCGTGCGCGAGTCCGACTCTCACTTGGCTGGTTTATTTATTTATTTGTAACTAGCTGTCCGCGCGGCTCCGATCATCTATTCCAAAGAACGCAGGCGCAGCTGCAGGATAAAGCATTGCCTATGTCCATCTCGAAGGCCCATGCTATATACCTATAGATAATAGAATGTTTGAAGTCGGATAAGTAGTTTCAGAGATTATCCGCGAAATATGTACGAATCCGGAAATATGTATGTAGATAAGATAATAAACGCGTTACATGGTAAACTAACCTAACCTACCCGTCAGTTTATTATCTCACTAGGCAGATTATTACTAACGGTTCTTACAATTTTACGGTGACATAATATTTACATATCTTGCACGTCGACTATATACCACTCCACGGTATAGGTACATACATACACTTCGCAATTCTCAATTTCGTGAAATTTTGTGAGCATTTTCGATAATTATACTGTTTTTGGCGATTCACTTTTTTGTAAATCTTAAAAAAGAACACGGTCGCGAGTTCTACAACTGACAGAGCCACTATATAGTAGGTACCTAATTAGATAAATTTATATATCCTCCACAACTGAGTCAACTTTACACGTCTCCAACACTTAACTAGTATCATCAGCACGTGTTGTCAACAATCTCATAATCTCCCACAACTGACACCCACAACATCTAATCTATTTTACTGACATTGAATTGTTTTTAATAGTACTCATCATTAGTTGATTCTCTACCATATCACTTTGGAATAAAGTTTATAATCGCATGTTCAAAAATATCGGCAAAACACGAGCAGTTGCCATCTTCAAATGTTAATAGGAGCCGTTTTCTGCTATTGAAAAGTTTATTGATCATTTAGTTAGTGTTACGTACTGTCCTATTACACTTCAGCTCGAGTCGAGTAGGCACTTGTTCTAGAGTTATTGTTCAATAACAAGTAAATAACAGCAAATTATAAGCAATTACCTAAACATAAACTTTTTAATAGGTATAACACAATGCGCTTACTTACACTTTTTCCTGGAAATACCGCTAAGTTGGAACATTGACTCAATAATTGTTTTGACTGCTCAGAACAAAACATTAGATATTAAACAGTTGAAGACGTGAACTCATTCTTGAAAAGGCATTATTTACGTATCTTGCTACAATCATTAAGGTAAGCATGTCCATTAACATAAAGTTAGTTGCTAAACTATTAGCAAAAAGTCGAGTCTAATGACTAAATACAGCATACAGCGCATTTTGTATCAAGCACTCCAATTGCGCATATACGAGTATTGCGCGAGTAGACAACCAACGACTGTATGAATTGTGTTGTGTGTAGCGATTTGATTAATAGTAGTCCGTATCAAAAAGGAACATGTTTCATGAAGGCAGGGGGCTAGAGGACTTTATTTGACATGTCTGGCAACAATTAGTGGGAACTGTTTAAAAAGGGCTTGTACATCTAATACAATCTAGTTATGTCGGTTTGTTCCAAATAAATAAAATAAAGTAAAAAATCACGCGACAAGGGGAATCATGAAGCCGCGTTTCACGTGTCTTTACGTTGCACCAATATGTACAATACAACCTTATTATTGCAGAAATAAGTTTTGAGACTTTGTTGTGAGGGTGTAAGTAAGTAAGTAAGTAAATATGTATTTGTGATACACAGGTTACATAATAGGTGACAATAGAATAAAAATACAGTACGCTGTGACCTACCTAAAAGGTGTACAAATGTTGAGCCTTACAAACTAAAAACTACAACTAATACAAAATTTTTTGAGCATTAAATTTTGCTTACTTTGGAGAATTATCTCACTGAATTTGCATTTAAATTGGTTCATGTGGATGACCGACTAACTATAAATAAAACTGAAGGTCAATTTGTGAATTTGGTAATTTAGATTGTATCTTTTGAAGCGGACTTTATTTTTTTACACAATAATGCTTGCAATGGTGGCAAACCATACATCCTAAGTAGATGATAGTGAGCGGAAAACGTAGCCTACTGACGCTTAAGACTCCAGACAACTCAAGTGTGCGTTGCTGATTCTGTATTGTTTTGAGGAGTCGCAGTGTTGATAAACTAGAGACAAGTAGGTCCTACGTCATAACCACGACACAGCACATCCTTCGAAGTTAATGTTGATACATTATTGTTACTTACGCTTACTGTAATATACTACACACTGCAAACTAATAGCGTTTCCCGAAAAAAACAAGCTTTACTATTGTACTAAAGTGCAAAACCCATAGACAAGTATTTCAAATTGTACTCGACCACAAATACTTATACGGATTAAGGATGACTCACGCTTGAACGGGCCGTGTCCGGCCCAGGCCGTTTTCTAAGAAAAACGACGGCGTTTTTGCGCGGCCGAGCCATACCCAAGCCCGGCCGACCCATGGCCGAGGCTCGGAAGCATCCCGGTGTCGGCTCGGCCCGACCGGCCGTGGCTCGGCCGGGCTTGGCTTAGCAAGGCCGCGCAAAAACGCCGTCGTTTTTCTTAGAAAACGGCCCGGGCCGGACACGGCCCGTTCTAGCGTGAGTCATCCTTTATGCACATGTGTAGATCTTCGGCACGTGAAATAGTTGCGTTGGCGCGATCTAGCTAGATATATTATTATGTCTCTGGCAAAAACATATTGTATGGTAACTACGATTGTTTTTATGGCAGGAAGTGTCCTTGTGTGGTGCCACAGCCGCCACAGGGACATATTTGCCCTGAAACGGCACGGCAGTAACACTTCTATTTTTAGAATAATACGCAATTTCAACTGTATGGTTGAGAATATTTAATGTGGTTGACTTTTTATAAAACTGTCATTGGAATTGGAACCTTCTACATTTGAAGGTACACTAGTTGCTTTTTGAATGGACTTTGATGCAATCCGTTCAACTCTTTTAATCTCAAGTATAGTTACTAGGTAGGTACTCCTCTTTTTAACTCCCGACGGAAAAAGAGGGGTGTTATAAGTTTGACGTGTCTGTGTGTCTGTCTGTCTGTGTATCTGTGTGTCTGTGTATCTGTGTGTCTGTGTGTCTGTCTGTCTGTGTATCTGTGTGTCTGTCTGTCGGTCTATCTGTGTGTCTGTGTGTATGTGTGTCTGTCTGTCGGTCTATCTGTGTGTCTGTGTGTATGTGTGTCTGTGGCATCGTAGTTACTAAACGAATGGACTGATTTGAATGCGGTTTTTTATCCGAAAGCTGACGTGATCGAGATGGTTCTTAGTTACGTTTCAACAAGACCGGTTCAGCCGTTTTTGAGATATTGAACTTTGAAATGAAAATGTCGGGGTATTTAATATTTTCTATGTTGTAGTTATATGGTTTGCTTCGTTTTCAATATAATAAACGTGAAGTCTTAGGGCACTTATGAAAACTTTTAGTGAGTGAAAATATGAAAACATATAAATAATATTTTCATGTTACATACATACATATAATCACGCCTCTTTCCCAGAGGGGTAGGCAGAGATCACGGATCTCCATTTGCTACGATCCTGACAAACCACTTTCGCTTCACTCACTTTCATAACATTTCTCATACATGCTCGTCAGTTTAGGGTACTTTTGACCTGGCCTTTCTGTAAGATTTCTCCAATTTGATCGGAGAAAGTTCGCCTAGGTCTTCCCCTTTCAACTTGCCCTTCCACTCTTTTTATATATACTCTCTTCGTTAATCTTCTTTCTTCCATCTTCTCTACAATGACGGAATATAATTAACTGGCTTCAAGATAAGTATTACTCATGTAGAAAATTAATGTGCTCTCATGGTTGAAATTATCTCTTTTTTTTTTTTTTTTTTGATTTATTTAATACAATTATGTTTACATAGTTACTGTGTTACACATAAAGCCACTATTTAAAACCTGGAAGGTTTAGGCAATAGTTGGCGAGATCGCGCGGTACATCCCGTGTTCCATAATTTAGTTAAGTATAATATAATATAACAAATTGCTAATATGGACTCCAATTTACTACTTACCTTCATCATCATCATCTTATTCTTCATCATTCTTAATAAACTCAGACGACACGTTTTTTTAAAGGTCGGTTTTAAAGGTTTTTAAGAGATAAACTCGTGCAACCCAATTTTCTAAATATCTAATTTTCCGCATGAAATTTTCCGAGACAAAGTAAGCGCCCTTGGGAGTTAAGGGAACGAAGGGAACTAATTTGTTAAGTGGCTTGTGCGTGATAAGGCGCCGGAAAAGCGCCATTCTTTCCTAGAATTATGGGACTTGGCCACGGAAGAATGTTTCATTCACTTTTTTACGTTAGTTAGTATTAGTATACTTAGCTTTAAACATAAGTATGTACATAGGTAGGTATACGATTTTGAGTTATATTCTCCAGACATGATTATATACTTAAATATTTATATACATGACGCAAGGGTTAGTTTTCAATCTTGAGATAATACATAGTAATTAGGACACTTTCTTCGAAATTTAAAATGCTTTTATCAACTAAAATGTGTTTGTACCTTTTTCGCAAACACAAATGTTATAGTTAGTGCGAGATAAATACAAGCGAAATAAAGCGGATTTTTACGAAAATAGCTGTCATGGAGAAGGACATAAATATCAAATATATATAATTATATATTATGAATAAGGGTGTAAATATGGAATGAGAGAAAAAAATGGTGAGAGTATCTAAGTACGAATAACATAATAATACGATTTATCAATAAAATGTGTCTATATATAGATATCTACACTTAAATACGCGTGTCACCCGGATAGCATTTAGAGTTATTTTTTTTACTGTCTTTCAAAACCCTTTAGATAACATACTAACTCAAAAACACCAGTCTAACCATCAACTTTGTTTCCAGATCATCAAAGTCCCGGAAACAAAGGAAGGCTTCATAGACCTCAACAACCTCGAGCAGAAACTCCAGCGGTACTCTGGAACCGGCAAACGTATGATAGGCTTCTTTCCAGCCGCTTCCAAGCTAACTGGAGTGCTGGCTGACGATGTGGCGACAACTCTGTTGCTTCACCAGTACGGTGCGTGGGCATTCTGGGACTATACCCTGGTGGCTCCCACGGCGGCGGTGGACATGAACCCTACATTCCCAGGCGTTGAAGAAGAGATGGTGAAGAAAGACGCCTTGTTCTTCAACTGTGAGAAGTTTGTTGGCGGCGTCCAGGGGCCATATGTGACCGTGGTTAAGAAGGAGGTGTTCAGAAATACTCCGATCTACTCTGATGATGTTGAGGTAAGAATCTGGAATAAGAATAAGAATCATTTATCCGAGACTAAAACGTATTGTACGATTGTACAGCCGCGAAACAGTTCCATCTCAGCGTAATGCAGGCAATACTGCCAGCTCTGATCTTCCGATGGAACCGTCGAGTGATTTGGCGGTGGAAAACAAACTGGTTTTTCCACCAGATAAGAAAGAATATTTAACAAAAAGAATTTTGATGTGCCTGTTTTAGTTTTATTTGGTGTGCGTTTGAACTAGTTCATTGGAATTGGAACAATGCATACAGTGATGCCTTGTTTCCCCCGCCCCGAGTTTACGACTTGAGACTTCAAGTTTTAATGTTCTCCTTGAAACTTCATCGATAATTTGCTAGCTAGTTTTAACGCAAGTAGTTTCGTTGATAGCTGAGCATATAGTTGTAGCAAGTGGTTATTGTTTTGTTATGACTTTTGGTAACTAAAACCTGCCCCGGCTGTGTTGGGGATTTAGAAAGAACTTTTTTTGTAACTAAAAAATATATTAAAGACCCCAGTTAAACTAAGATACAAGAAAACTAATTCACGGCCCCGCCTACAGATTAAAAAGAACGCAGATAAAATATGGCCTAGTCCATCCAGAAAATCCATTCCATACCAACAGTGCAAGAATTTCTGAAATCGGATAAGAGGTACCGGTTACTATTACCTCTACATGCAAACTTACAAAGCTGCAACCTCACAGACGGTTCCTTTCTTATCTGTATACATACAAATATTTATGAATTACTAATTATATCGGTCCTCTAATAAATAAAATAAATCAATGTTTAATTGCACAGGTCCTTTGCGAAAGGATCGAGGAGTGGAGATGCACGGATGCCGTCAGGACAGCGATCGTGATGCAGCTGCGCGACGCAGTCGGCTTGCAGAACATCGTTCACAGACAGGACAACATTACCAGGTTAGTTGTTGACTTGCCCCCTTAACAAAACTTGACATGCTTCAGGACCTGGATTCATATTTGACGTGTCGTGTCGTGATCGTGACGCGACGGAACGATATCGGTTTCATGCATTTAGTACGGTTAGACTGGATTCACACTAAATCTGATGCGGACTTAGGTGATGGACGGCTCCTTTTATGTCAGGCGTCGGATTAATCAGTGCGTCAGAGATCACGTCAGATAAGTAACAATACGGCTTTTACTGAAATGTGTTTTGTCTCTTTGTCTATAAAGTAGGTTTACAGACGACCACTTTATGTGATAAAGCTTTATGTGATGAGTGTTAGTTAAAAATAAGTAGTATTATTAACTAACACTCATTTAGTCATAAGTTAATTATTTTTTACTAACAAATGTGTATGGACCTTGTCTGAAATAAAAATGAATTGTATTGAATTGAATTGAATTGAATTGATAACGTAATAAAGCCGAACAGTCGGCTCGGGCGGTACGGCGGACAATGAGTCATACTTTATCGCGCGTGCTGCCGGTGTTCATCGATTTATAAGACGTTATCACGTCAAAACTGAAAGTGATAGCAGGGCAACATATTTTAACGGCGTTTGCATTAAAATAGGTTTGATAAACATTTATAAAATGAATAAGGACATTAGAAGCGTAGAGCAAATATAAGCTCAAGCACTTTGAAATTGGCAAGCCATTCAAAATCGGGTTAGCTGTGTGTGACCGTTTTCAAATCCATAATTGCATTTATTAACTGAATTATGCATAAATATAGGTTGGTTTTGCGAGATACCTGTAGAGCGTTCCATTATCCAAGTAAGCATAACTGACCCGCGGGCCCGCGTTCGATGTGTGTTTGAAGTGTAGTTTCAATGTTTTACAACTTGCGCGGGCCCGCGCCCGACCCGCGCCCGACCCGCGCCCGTGACCGGTATGTCTGTGTGCCTTAAAGCCGTTCTGTCCAGATTAGCAAACAATAGGGACTGTTTTTCAGATATGTATATTATGATTGTTTGTCTGATTACAGAGCCCTAAGGGTGGGTTACACCAAACCGTCTAGTAATTGTAAGCGGTGTTCGTTAAAATCTGACTGCATGTAACGTTTGACCAATTTCTATGATATGACAGCTGCTAGCGCCATTATTTAACGTTGTTCGGTCTCTACTGTTATCGTATCAAGTATCAACTCATAACTCGATATTAGAAGTATAAATAATTACTTACAAATTCGGGTCTTAATTTCCTCTCAAACAATACATTATTCAACGACACAAAACATTATCCAATGTAAAAAAAAAAAATTCTAATCTCATCATATATGTAGTTTGTCCAAAAATGTAAGTAATTCCTGAAGAGAGCATCTCGTTTTTACGTGCGCGTAAGACATAATATTTCGTGTATTTTACAGTGGCCGTGGTTAACACAATTAAATCGAGGCATCCCGTCCCCTTAATGTTATTACCACAGATGTATATAATATACAGAAGAATATAAGGAGATCGGACATGGCGGCCGATTTGCGTCGCAAGTACATTAACCCACACAACGCCCAAGTAATTGACAAGACAATACACGCACACATCTAAAACACACACACTTGTATACCTACACGCTTATTTGACAATAAACGCGCATCATATCAGGCATTTTGGGAAAAAAACGTAATATTCTCTGCGACTAGCACGCGTGCACAGTATGGCAGTGTATGCCCATTGAGCATACAGCTGCGACACGGCCGATGGCGGCTTGTCCTCTCTCTAGTATTCTATGCTCTGAGGTTATTACATTTTAATACGTAATTTACGCTACATTCATTTCATGATCTTTCATGAGCCTCTTGGCTCCTAGATAGTTTGTAGTTAACCGGACTGAAGGTCGAGAGGGGTGCTGAACTTTTCAATTACTCCAACACTCAACTCATTTATTAACTTTTCTTATAGTGATTACCAAAGCGTTTAAGCACGTACTTTCTACAATATTACTTTTCTAGTTACAATTATAGCTCAGCTTTTATTTACCCGCTTTGTAAAGAACCGTATGCCTATTGTTGTGTAACGGATAAAATTATAGCATTACGCATGTTTTAGTCATTATAAGTATTATAACAAACAAAGGTGGTACCTATTTTACTAAGACGCAACCTGATAGCTAATTTAGAATACCTACCAGCCTGGCCTACAGTTACAATGGTTACAAAGATAAGGTTGAAGCGTCGAAGGAGTAATGTGTGACAATATGGATAAATCTGGGTGAATTACGTGACAATCTGGTCATATGTAACACCTACATTGTTTGTTTTTAGTAACGAGTCTGCACTTACTTGGTTTACTTAAGTACTTTTATACTTTTATTGTGGTTAAAACAAAGGCGTTCTTATTACTAAGTACTGATGTGCCAACGGAAAGTTTCCTATATTGCGAATTTTTTCTGCAATTTATTTTAGGAAAATTCCGGAAATATCTGTTATTTTTGTATGGGAATTCAAACTTTCCATTTCCAACATGGACATTCCGTACCTGAGAAGCATAAAACTGTAACTCTTATACACTATTTATGTATAAGAGTTACAGTGTTGTGCTTCTCACATTTCCTTAATTCCTTGTGTAACTTACTAGAAATTTCTGAGAACTTTTCAACTTTTTGGAAATTTTCCGCAATTTGCACATCACATATAAGTAAGCGAAGCGTTTCGCAATGTTAAACCGAGTTAATTTATTGTTTTATTGAGTATGGACCGGGTTATTTCACGATTGTTTCACAAATTTTCTGCTTTGCCCTAAGGTTAACTTGTAGGCATTCTCCCATAAGAGAATCAGTTCGCCTGTACCTGCCATTTTCTTAAAGGGACTTAGTGCGATATCCGGAATAAAATTAATAAAGAAATTTACACTTGAGATAATTTACCTTGGCCGAATTGCATCAAATGAGTTCATTCAAAAAGGAACTCTACCGTCCAAGGGAGAAGATTGCAATTCCAAAAACAGTTTTAAAAAAAAATCGGCCGCTATAAATCACAATTATACCTGCCATGATTGGTGCGACTGAGAGCGTGTGATAGCAGTTTAAATACTGCGCTATGTTGATGCGGGCGGGGCGTTTGTCTGTTGAATCGATACAAAATCCTCAATTGCTAAGCCGACAGGCTATTAGGACCCCCAGCAAATTGAGAATGCATGAACATTTCAGAAGTGCCTAATTTTTATTTGGTGATAGGAATAACGTTCCTTAGCACCAGAAAAAAGTTGCAGACTTTTCAGCTGCGTCAAATTTTTTTGAAAAATATAAACGGTTTTTTTACCAGGTATCAGTCCACCTTGTGGGGGGGTCTTCGAGAGAACCTTTCCGCCCCAACGGCCATCGGTTCTATGTGCGTGCGAACAAGAATTATGACTTCACTAAACTTGACATGTTACAATTCTCAATGTATTGTTATTGTCTAGCTAGAAGCTCAATGACATGCCGATACATTCGAATAGAACGTGATGGCGCCTTCCGCCAGCGAACAAACAGACAAACATACTGATTGAAGGCAAACTGTCAGAGCAAATTATACTTGGCAAATATAATGGTCTTTGTGATCACACTGGTTAAGGCAACGTCTATTTATATATACCTATACTCATCTATACTTATATACTAACATCTATACTTCTATACTACTATTATAAAGAGGCAAAGTCTGTGAGATTGTAGCTTTGTAAAATGTAAGTTTGTATGTAGGTTTGTTTGTAACTTCGGAACTGCTTATTGGATAAACCAATTTCTAAAACTCTTTCACCTATGTAAAATGGGCTTTCTGGGTGGATATAGGCTCTGTATGGGCTTTTGTAACACGCGGGCGGAGTGGCGCGTGAATATATCTGTAATGATATCAGAGACAAAGTCTGTGAATCTATCATTCTCAAAAAAGAAATCAAACTAAGTTTTGTGTCCATTATAACCTTACATAAATCCTAAAAAATAATGTAGGTAATCGAAATCTGTATCCGGAATAGAAACAAAAAAATCGGAACACTAATCTCGAACCTGACAATTTATTCCATTCTTTTATCAAATTTTATTCAAAGGCAGTAAATTTCGCGCAAATTGCTCTAGATTGGAAGGAAGGGCGTTATTGTCGGCGGATGAGCGCATTTCCCGTTTCCCTAGAACCGTTTTCCACCAATTGGGAGTCTAGGCGCCAGCTCATTGCGTTTCCTACGGGAACTTTTGAGGAAATCGTCGGAGAAAAGTGTTTTACAAATTCCCAATGACAAAAAACCCGATCAAGAGCGTGTCGGGCCACGTGCAGTGCTAGTTGCATGTCCGTCAAAGTCTGGTTATAATTTTATGCATATCCGTGACCACTCGACTGTAAGGTCGACCGCAGTCATAACCACACCTACTTGCTCTGTGGGAAAGTGATGCTGTGTTCATGCTAGCATCGTTAGCCTCAACCGTGTAGGCTCGGACAAGATTAGGGCTACGGTTTCCCCCGCCTGTCGTAGAAGGCTACTAAAGGACATCGGGGTCGCAGTATTTCTGGTGGGGGCCGGGGCACTCACTTAAAACCTCAAAAAGGCGACGAAAATCTTTTCCCCCCTAGGACGAGCCAAATGTGGCAAGGCGCGTGGGGGGCTCCAGTCCAGCATGAGATCCTGGAGTCCTCCGCATGACAGCGCAGATGCCGCTGTGGAGTTTTTAGTGGATAGAAATACCACATAACCCAGTCATCCCCCGATGATTGGACCTGGTTCGCAGGTTTTCTCCACAAAAAAAGGATGGTTGCTCTCGCCCGAGCTCCCTAGAATGCACTGTGTTGAGAGTGAGGAGATGGAGGCCATATTGGTATCCAGCTGTTAACGCAACGAATCCTCAAATTAATACAGAACCGGCAGCCCTGGAGTCTTCTGGAGCAGCAGCATCCATTGGCAACGCTGTCAGCTTACTATCAGGCAGACCGTGTGCTTGTTTGCCACTGTCGTGTTATAAAAAAAAGCTCGCGAAACACCTTGAAACCAAATTGGATCCAAATTGAAATCAAATCGGAATGAGAAACTTAAACTAGTGTCAGTCAGCTTGAAGTGTCATTGTTTGCGCATATCCAGCGTGTATTATCGCCTCTGCATAGTAACGCACTATTTCAAGTGACCCATTTACTAGTTAGAGGGCGCCGTGCCGCAATGACCTGGATTCGATTCCGGACTAGGGCTGGCTAATTTACAAATAGAATATTATACTAGTGCTGATTAAAAACAACGGTATTTGTGCCCGTGGCCGTGACATGAGAGAGGCTGGTGACAGATAGATAAATAGATAGGTGGAAATATTAAATAGGGATGAATACTGCAATGTTCTGCCGCCAGAGTGCAGCACTAGCACAAACCGTAAACCAGTAGAGGAAGATAGGGATTCACACGCACATGCACAATTGATTGTCAAATGAGTGACAAGGATGCATGCATAGACAATACCGCAAGTGGGTACGAGATACAATGTCAACTCTGCTAGTGCCGCCACCTACACAGAGTTTCCCGTAATCTCCCCTATTGCATAAAAATACCGTTTGCAGATGTTTTTCTTGGTAAAAATATTTTTGCAAGTTCTTTTGAAAGACACGTCCGATTTTGCCGTCTGACTCTGTCAACACATCGAGTTCTGTCAACACTCGCTATCAGTTATGATAGCGAGTTCGGAAAAAGTCTGATGCAAGGATCGGACGTGTATTGAGTGAATACGACTTGTACGACATATAGGATTGGATCCAACTATCGGACGTGTATGCACGCGCTCTCGGGGGTAAACACGTAACGTATCCGAACGCGCGTTCGTACAATTTAACTGTCATTTTTCGATAGAAAAAGTGACATTTAAATCTACTTGACGCGCGTACAATGCGTTACGTGATCGACATGCTCATATACAACACGCGCCACATAATTTTGCGTCTCTGAAGTTAGCCTCAAATCGCCTCCCGCACACCCGTCGAACCCTTTCGACGCCACTGGGACGCTACTTAAGTATAAAATCTGTAAGAATGAACTTTTGACAGTTATGAATTGACCCTTATATATATGTATAAAACTAAGACCTATCGCCTTACTGGTAGCCTTAGGTTCATATATATAAGGGTCAAATCATAACTGTCAAAAGTTCATTGTAACAGATTTTATACTATAGTTCTGTTGCTAAAATTACAGACGCAAACTTGTGTGGCGTTTTACTGTATATTTTATCATCATTGCCTGTTTCGGTTTTGCCTTCGAGGTAGAATGGCTAATCCCATGTCGGTCTAGCCAGTTGATAGGGTCATTAGTCCCCAAGTGTTACCCGAAATGACTTGAATTTAACGAAGATAATAACGTGTGAAGTTTACACAACCCTAGTACTTACCCGTAGCAGCTCGTGTCGACTTTGCCTGCATGCGAGATGCATCGATATAAAACTTCTCTCATGGAAAATTGAATTTTTATTAGCTTTCTTTATAGCTGAAGTCGATATATTTTAAGTATTATGGACGGCAATATCATTATAGATGACATTATTAGATCGTTTTACTGTACTTACGTACTTAGGTTTATTTTAAGTTCTAGGTATTCGCAATTTCATTGCTGTATTTAATCAAATCTTTGGCCGCCGTTGAAAAAAATGCAAAATGGTGACTAAAACAGTTTGCATTTAAAGATAGGTACTTACACTGCAAAGTATCGGGATAAACTTCATTGTGTAAACTATTCGCGTCATAATTCTGAAATTTACCTCTTTTAACAGGGTTGTATTCTATGAAAAAAATGATGTCTTCACGCCCGTTAAATATTTAAGGCAGGTACATATTTGGTTTATTGTTTGCAATAAAAACACACAAATAAAGAGCTTACAAAACTCTAATCTAGTCAAGATATCAACCATTTGTATAGTATAGTAATATACATAATTATCTTAGTATAAAATATAGAATTCTCACGATGTCACAAAAATAATAGGAACAAGTTCTTTCTTATGTTAAAATTTTAGCAGCACGAAGGCTTGTGAAAACATAACGAACTTCACTGATGATATATCTGCGCTGACACATCAAACGGTCTCCGCTTGTGTCCCACAGCAAACACATTTACCGTGATAGATATCACTTGGCTAAAGGAAACTGGATCAAAAGATATTTCCTGTCGCTAACGAATAAATCTATAGCATATATAGGTCAGAATGTATGTTTACATAATGATTACATGGGTTTGTTTTCGGGAAGAGTATTTATAGATGAACTTCGGAACAGTATGGAATCATGGTTGTTCGTAGACTTTCGGGCGCCATATTTCTTTTCGATCGTAATAATCATTATGTCCGCAGAAAAAAGTGCTAAATAAACGTATTTTCTTTCTTTCTTTCTTTCTTTCTTTAATAACTATATTTACTAATCTTGCCGCCTGCACGGCTTCGTCCGCGTATTGCTAAGCACACAGGAAAATCCGCGCGATAATATATAGCCTATTTCCACCCGGAAAGTCCATTCTAGACGCAGTTGATAGAAATTTTTAAATAGGATGAATTGTTTCGGAGATTATCCATTACATACAAACTTACAAAGCTATACAATCTCGACAAATAAATGTTAGGGGGCAATCTTCTCCTACGGTGAGCTCAAATAGGCTTGTGTATTTTTAGGTACCTACTTACGTATATCATCTAAGTACCTACCGGTCCAGCTCTAAAATTAAGCTTTAGAAGGTTTTTTCAATTCAATTCAATTCAATTCTCATTTATTCAAGATAACAAGGATCTCTATTTTGTTAGTATGCACTGGAAACAATAAAACTTAAAAACTATGTTAGAACTTAAAAACTAAATTAGATTTAACAAGATTAACTATGTGCGCCAATATGGGGCAACAAACATGATCAGCAATCATTTTCAAAATGCTGTTTGGGCTTCTCCTGGTCCTAATCAGCAAAGACGCCGCCTTTTTGCGCATAATTGCTGCAAATCCATCGGTGTGTGCCTCTGCAAACATCGAGGAGGCGCTGCAAAACCTTGGCAGCATTCTGAAAGCGTTGTACTGCACCTTCAAAGCGTTGTATGGTTTTACTTTGGGAGTCTCCACAGGAAATACTGAACACTAACCCTCACAAAAAAAAATGTTCTTTGACCCGTACGCATTATCCACTGGCAAAAAAAAACATTGGCAATTGTAATCGAACATAAATCGCGCTATATAGGAAACTGGACTACACATGTCCACTTAACGAAGAACCGTGAACTCATGCTGGTCTAATGGAGTCAGGGTTCAGGAAACGTTGGTGTCTGCTGGCGCCGCGGTTCCCGGTCCTATGGAAATAGAATGATATGACGTAAACACGGAACGAAACAGTGCGGATGCTAAGTCCAATATACTCTAGTGAGATTTATATCTAGTAGTTTCTTCTTTCTCCGTGTCTTTTGCGTTTATCGGAGGCTTTTCCTTTATTCTAACTTAACTATTGGTAGGTTGGTACCTAGCTTCCTAGGGTTGTAGGTATGGGTATGATTAGACCAAGACAACGAACTCGCATTCTGGAATATCTCTCAATTTTTACAAGCTTCATTCAACTTGCAGTGTTGTTACTGTTGTAAGTTGTCCTTCAGATTTTATCAACCATTTTTCAGCCTCTTGCTGGTATTCGATTGAGCTGAAATTTGGCATCCGTAGGTACTTATGAGTTCGGTGGCTACGTAATATCACGGCACCACCGAGCTGATCTGATGATGGAAACAGAAGGTGGGTATACCAACTCGTAAATTACACAAGACAAACCCATCGTGTTTTGGGCTCGCTGGAACCCTCTCAACGAGTAGCTGACGAACTGACCAAAAAAAGTACATTCGGCAACAAATTTTTTTCTATGTAAAAAGGTGAGCTTGGCCGTGTACGAGATCTCTTCCAGTCAACTATCAGAAACCCCCATTACGCTGATCTCAGTATAGGATGGACTTCGGCACAAGGGCCTTTCCTTTCGACCACTCTAATGATGGAATTATTCAGTTCATACCAGTTTGTGCACCGGTCACTAAGCTATTTACTTGAAGTGGATATGTAAAGTTAAACGTGTTCTATGTAGTTATGTAAATTGACTCCCACACATATGCTTCAGGCAAGCAGGGCGTCCGGCGACGCGTGACGCGCGTTGTTAGGTGAGTATGGAGTATATACTCAGGGCTTAACCATGCACTACTTATAACTCCTACAAGTCAACGCACGTAAAAGGACCTCCGGGTGCCACATACAATGTATGGTCGTCGGAGCTCTTTTTAACCCCCGACGGAAAAAGAGGGGTGTTATAAGTTTGACATGTCTGTGTGTCTGTCTGTCTGTGTGTGTGTGTGTCTGTCTGTGGCATCGTAACTGCTGAACGAATGGACCGATTTGAATGTGTTTTTTTTTTATCCGAAAGCTGACGTGATCGAGATGGTTCTTAGCTACGTTTCAACCAAATCGGTTCAGCCGGTTTTGAGATATTGTACTTTGAAATGAAGATGTCGGGGGTTTTTCAACTTTTCTATAGTTTTTACGTGCGTGCGTTGACTTAGGGCGAGTACCAGAGATGTGCAAGTTTGCGTGGCTGCAGTGAGCGAGGAAAAAGTCCAATTGCTGGGCGCGCTCTTACTTCGCTTCCTGTTGGTGCACTTTTATCTGGTGGGTACTCACCACAGAACACTAAATACTATAGAAGGGGTTCCAATAAGGACCGGTGTCGCCACCTCGTCCCCTTACGTCGCCTACAACACGGCGATCGGGTGACGTTGGTACGATAGCTTGAGCGCATGCTCAAACTCTAAGTGGCGCGCGTGCCACGCCCACATCGCCATTCTATGGTATTAAGTGTTCTGTGGTACTAACCCTAAGCCGCGTACACACGTCCGAGCGCGGCAGACTGCCGATGAAGATCAAAGGGAGCAGTATGGAATTACCTTGGTTTTGGCGGCCGCCGTGCATCCTGCACTTATCCAGACGGCTGAAATCACGCGGAGCCGGACTGCATGAAGGACTGCCGTAGGATACGCCAATAGGATACCTAATAAACTACTGGATACTGATAGGCAACGAAATAAACAAATTATACAAATGATTTATTTACCATAACAACGTTACATGCGATTAAATTAAACTTAAATTCTGTTAACATACACATTTTTAACAAACAGAGAAAGATATCCGTCAGCCCGAAACTAGGCACAGCCTGTATCTTGGGAGCCGAGAGTACAGATTTTACAAGTATAATTTAAAATAATGGAACAAGATGACCGTGCTATGAAAATATTAATATATTTTTCAAACCACATGCTCAACAATGCCGAATTATAGGTCATGTAAACCCTACCGAAAGCAAGACATTAAATCCCTTGGTATTAGCCGGGTTATAATGTTGTACTGAATTTCATTGTAACCCGCTGGTTAATAATATGATTTCACTTTTCATAATTCTTATTACTATATGCATAAAGTTTAATTTTGCTAAACACAATTTGTCCTAGGCCATGGCCTTGATGGCCTACTTGATTTGACAAAATAAATGAAGTTTGCCTCCGTGTGAACCCCGGTCCGGAGGAGCGCGGTGCTCGAAATTCGAATTTCGAATCTAGGACCACGGCTTGTGCTTTCGAATTTGGAACGCCGCGCGCCTTCATTTGTTCACGCGTGACGAACAAATCGAGTTCTTGTAGGTGCGTATAGAAGATTTAATTTCAAAAATATTATTGAAAATGTCGAGTGATGAAAGTGTTTTGACTCCTGGGTTTATCAAATTAGATGCCATAGGCATTGTCAACAATCTGCTGCCAGAGAAGTCAAAGGAAAAATACCTAAAAGCCTACAACGATTTTGACAAATGGAAAGCTACTATGTGTCTAATGTTACTATGTACTTTTAATTTGCTAAATAAACATTATTTATCTACTGAGCCTGTTTTTTTGTCTCGCATAAGGTGTGAAAAGTAGAGTATACACCTCGGGGATAAGACTGTTTTAGTCTTGGGCGGTTGAACCCCTCACTGCACTCAGGACTCAGTCTTAATTCCCTCGCTTCGCTCAGGAATTAACTTATAACTCCCTCGCTACGCTCAGGAGTTAAATTATGAGTCCTTCGTTACGTTCGGGATTCAATTCGCTCCCGTGACATAAAACAGTGCTTTATCCCCTTGGTGTATAATCTACTATTGATTTTGACACTTTTGACGCGGGCCCCGCTTGTACATTAAATCGGCCTTAGTGCATCATGGACAGTGCCACATCTCGTAACTTCAGAGGCATTCGGTATTTAATCAAGTGAAACCCTAAAACTGAGGCACTTATTACCAGTTACAGATTTGTGTCACTGAACTGAAGCAAGGTCTTTGTGAAGAGACGGATTATTCCATACCAATGATAGGTACTAGGTGATGATAGGGGTATTAGGGCGGGCGGGTTGCATTGAACACACTTAACTGATTGGTAAACGTTAAATATAGCCCACATACACACATTTATTTACCTTATGTGCTCATTTCACGACGGTTTGCATACATATTTACATAGGTAAAATATCCTTCAAATCTACTCTTTAGTATAGGTATCTATCTCTATCCAAATTGGCATGCGACTACTATGAATAATTAATATAAGAAATGTTGTTTTTTTTTTCATAAAGACAGTTCGTTGAAGGGATTCGCATCCAGTGTGGCAAATCCTTGAGTGTCATCATCATCATCGTCATCATATCAGCCGAAAGACGTCCACCGCTGGACATAGGCCTGCCCCAAAGAGTTCCAAAGTGACCGGTCCTGCGCCACCCGCATCCAGCGGACTCCCGCGACCTTTACCAGGTCATCAGTCCACCTTGTGGGAGGCCTACCAACGCCTTGATCCATGAGTGTATAATTAATTAATTGAACATTAATTAAATCACATGTTTAGCGAATATGGCATTGGCCTTGCGCGCACTAGTTTCGTATCGATCAAAGTAGTAAATCAATCAGTGCGAACACTGAGAACCAAACCCAATCTACATTTGCGTAGGGTCACGCATGTAATGTAACAGTGCTTTTAAATGTAGTGCCAGAGCCAAGGTTGTTGATATAGGAAGAATAATCAATGAGAATATTGAGAATATTGAGAATGTGAATACTGTTAATAGTCGGCACGCGCTGCTTTTAAAGCTAGTCTCAGACACGTGTAGGATGGGTACACAGAGAATAGAAATAGAAAATAGCGAGGTTAGCACAACTGCCGCGACTATTATTGGTGAAACGTCATATCGTTATTTAGATCGTTGCTAAATGATTTTAGGGCTAAAATTGTAACAGCACGGAGTTCCCGAGCTCTGACTGATTACAGAAAAGCAAGAGTTAAGAGGGCGTTCAAGTGCACACTATATCGCCACTGGTAAATAATTGTGATTATTTAAATTTAACGTTAGATATTTAAAAAAGTAGGCCGCTATACACTGTATTTTGTATTTAAGTATCTTTTGAATACATCATTATAGTTTTTACGTTGCTGGATTCGTCAATCTATGCGTCCAAAGTTAAAACGGCCGTTTTTCTTTTGAGTTCATAGATCGACGAATCCAGGCACTTAAATACGAAATACAGTGTATAGCGGCTTCCTTTTTAAATATCTATCGTTAATTTAAAATAATCACGAACATTTACCAGTGGCGCTAGTGTGCACATGAACGCCCTCTTAAAAGTAGTATTACGGTATCGTACCTACCTACGTATAGCTTGACCTGTCACTCTTGTCACTTCGACTACACTCGGGTCTCGCTCACTTCCGAGGTGCAAATTCACCCACCAAACAGTGACACTATCACGGTCGTTCTCACTGTTAGACATGGGTTACACGCTAATTCTGGTTTCAGTTACACAAAAACGCGACAACCTTCCTACAAACTAAACGAAAGATTAGGTACGTGCTATGAGTTAAGAGCGGGGTGGCATGATTCGAGTTTGCTGGCTGCCAAACAACGGTTCATCACAGGCTCTTCTGTACATAACTACTATCATTAATTCTGTGGTTTTATTTTTACAAATAGCATTGTCACACATGTCTGGTCTCGACATTAAGACTTACATGCGGTGGCGTCGTGTCATGCCAATTTGCAGTTGGAAGGTTTTCTCAATTTGTCGTTCTCCGACCAGTGTCGATAAATTAAGATGGCCCGGGGCTATTGTAACTTGGGTGTTAACATATTCGTTGCTTACCGTGGACTCGATGTCATCTGACTATATAGTCTAGCTAGGACATATGTCGCAGAGAAAAGGTCAAAATAGAGATGTGAACAAATCTCTAAGGGATATGACCAAATCACGCAGGATGTTAAAATAGCGAATACATTTAAACATTAGCCTACAAAAAATCAGTCATTTAATAAAATCCCTGAATCTGTTTAGTTAATAAATGGCGAAATCCGCCAATAAAGGCAACTCGTTTTTTCATTTCATCAGATTTGTTTAGTGATGATAAAATCCCTGAAACACGTCAGTGAGTTGACAAAGGAAACCGCAAAGTCAACTCGTTTTATAAATTCACTAGACACGTTCAATTAAATTATAGAAATCTCATCTCTAATAGATAAAAAGCGGCCAAGTGCGTGTCGGACCACGCACAACGAAGGGTTCCGTACCTACTACTACTAGGTATATAAATATAGCTTCACGAGGAAAAAATATACTTAAATTAATTTGGAAAAAGGCATGCGTGCTAGTTTAGGACATTAAGCAGTGATTGATAAAAATGTAATGGATTTCTTTCCTTAATGCTCCAAAATAAGTAACCGTAAGGGATACTACAAGAACGAACCGATGGCCGTTGGGGCGGAAAGGTTCTCGAGTGTCAACCACGTAGCGGCAGGCGCAGCGTGGGTAGGCCCCCCACAAGGTGGACTGATGACCTGGTAAACGTCGCGGCTGTCCGCTGGATGTGGGTGGCGCAGGACCGATCATTGTGGCACTCTTTGGGGCAGCAGTGGACGTCTTTCGGCTGATATGATGATGATGGGATACTAAAAACTAGAAGACAAGGCACGATCTAGATGTATATGTAAATGAATTTATAGTACATTATTATACAAGTGTGCTAAGTTGGCCATAACACTCGAGTCGGTTTTTAAGCCTGAGCCGAAGGCGAAGGCTTAATGGAGACGAGAAGTGTAATGACCAATGCTCACGTGTTTCATACGACGTTTTTCAACACATTTGCGAGGAAAAAAAAAAAAAATGAAAATTTTAAAAGATAATTAATGAAAAGGCACTAGTGCGATAATGTAATGTAAAAGTCACGGCATGGGTAATATTCTGCATTATTTTGCTAATATTTAAAACAATATGTAATGAAAAGGCACTAGTGCGATAATGTAATGTAAAAGGCACGGCATGAATAATATTCTGCATTATCAGTGTAAATACGCTGTAATAAGACCTACTTTACGAGCAGGTGTGTTGAAAAATCCATTATGGTACAAACGAAACATACACACGCCAAAGATATAAAGACATACTGAACAAGTTATACTGGCGAGCTTATTCCTTAATGGATCTCTTCCGCTCCACATTTAAAAAAAATTAAATATATTGTTGAATAGGTATTAACCCTCTTGCATCTCGCTATCGATGATAGCTTGTCTAATATATCTGCGGTTCCTATTCGGGTCATATATTAAAATGACGTATGTACGCCTAAAGTATATGGTATATAAGCCCTTTGAGAATTGATAACATTTTCTGCTTGTTGGCTGATTTCCAAGTAGGGGTAAATATCACCACTATCTTCAGAACTACTTTATATCTAAAATCAAGTTCAGTTATGAACGATTAAACAAAGATTACATAACGTAGACGAAAATCAAATTTAAATACGTAACCACAAATTGAATCGGGGTATAGGTGTTTGATTGAAGAGTCCGCAGTAAGCTCGGCCGAATCTCACCTTCCCATACAAACGGAGTTTCGTTCTCATTTTAAAACTACCTGTTGGATTGTAACGAAACTTTGCATATACAATGACATGAGGTATATTTAGATCTGTAATCAGTTTATAAATATATGGCTCCAGTTTATAAAACAAGCGAAATACAGCAAAAACAAGTTTTGCATGAAAAACTTAAATTCACTGTATTTTTTTACAATGGTATCTGAAGCTAATCGTACATATACTAATTAAAGACCTGGATATACCTTAACTTATTCTAAGTACAGTCGACTACAAAGAAAAGTATGTTTTTTACATACATACATACATACATATGATCACGCCTCTTTCCCAGAGGGGTAGGCAGAGATCACGGATCTCCATTTGCTACGATCCTTACAAACCACTTTCGCTTCACTCACTTTCATAACATTTCTCATACATGCTCGTCGGTTTAAGGTACTTTTGACCTGGCCTTTCTGTAAGATTTCTCCAATTTGATCGGAGAAAGTTCGCCTAGGTCTTCCCCTTCCAACTTGCCCTTCCACTCTTTTTATATACACTCTCTTCGTTAATCTTCTTTCATGTATGTTTTTTAATGTTACAAAATTATGTATCTTATTACTATGGTAGTAAAGTCTATGTATACATATTTTTGTAACATCGTATGGATACATCTCTTTGTAGTCGACTGTACAAAGTTTCAGAGCAAATAAGCTAGTCGTTTTAAAATGAGAGCGTAACTACGTTTGTATGGAGAACCATGCTTGCCGGGGACTCTTAAGCTGCCTTTCCACGACCGCTCGAACAAGCCGATTGGAAAAAAAAAATTAAATTTAAATTTTAAATTTTGAACTGTTTATTTCAATTGATAGACAACAAAAAAAATATTATTCAGGTACAACTTAACCCAATCTTAAATTTTAAAGATTATTGGCTAAGTTTAGTTAGTTATATATCATATCATTGACATTTTAATTTAAATTATTGTTAGTAAGTATTTGTTAGTTATTGTTAGTTAAGTTAAGAATTAACATTATTTTTTACACTCAGTATGGCTTTCTTAATTACATATTTGGCTTTATGCGGTTTATCCCTTATACAATCCATTACATTTTCCAATATATTTGTAGGGAAGCTGTTTAAGATAACAAGAATAGCGCTGCGCCACAGACGCCAACGACAACTTAAGAATAAAAAAAAATATTTATTTACTGAATCGACAAAAAAAATCGATATTTTTCATTTCATTTATTTCATTCATTAACAATTTTCATTGTGTTTGAATAATTAGTAAAACATTGAACCTGCTCATTTCACGAGAATCAGTTGGGAAACGCGACCTATAGAGGAGAACAGCTAAACAGCCGGACATACGAAATAATTTTAGCCCAAGCTGAATCAGAAAACTTCGTTCGCTTCGCTCGCTCGTTCAATTATTTGTAGAGCGACAATTACAATACCATTCTCATTCAATTTCCATTCAGTGCGCATTTATAGTTATAGCCCTACGTGTTTGAAGTAAAGTGTAAAATAAATATGTACCTCATGTAAAACAGAGCTAGATACTAACAATTGTGAATTTCATTTTCCTTATCAACAACGTTGCCTAAGCCCCGTTACAATACTACAATGGTCCGATGCACAGACGCTCCGCCTTCTAATTATTAATGCGTAACAATCATTACAATTAGGTAGCCATTTGCAATTGCTTCCCTCGTTACCAAACAAAGAGTAGTCAGCCATTGCGGTCGCTACTGCACTGGTCTTCTGCAGAGTCCATTTGCTGAAGAAACGAAAGACACAGCAAGAGACGTATAAATAGACAAAGTTGAGAGAATGACAGGGAAACAACAATATATCTAAACGTTAAAAAAGGAACGACTGTTTAATACAGTAAACTATACTATTTTGTGCAGAGGCTCTAGTATAAGTTTTATCGATACAATACGTTTTCGAACGCGTTTGCGTTTAGTTTAAATTTCTATGTCAACGCGAACAGCGCCTCTGGTGGTAACTATTAGGAACTACGCGTTGCCATACAAATTGAAACTAAGTAAACGCGAACGCGTCCGAAAACGAATGTGTATCGATAAAACTTATACTAGAGCTACTGTGCTTCCACTTTCGAGACCATGAGGAATTTTTCTCAGTCCTTTTATGACCCATTTGAACACCGAAACCCTATTTATACGCATTAGAATCGATCGTGAGGTACTTAGAATACCCAAGCAGATAAGCTTTCTATTCTCAGCACGATACCTGCCAATTTCCTGTGTAGGTAGAGGAATATCCGTGACTATTCAATAAGTTCGCATTGAATTTATTATAAGCAACGATATTGCAGAATATAAATGAAGACCACACGGGAACTGTGACCTTCTCCGTCTTAGGCATTTTAAAAGATATGAGCGTTCGAAAATCCGATTAAAGTTTTCGAGAAAAAGAAACATCTGCCAATTTACACTGGAGTAGACTATTTTGCTAAACAAACAATCGTGTACAAAGTTGGGTTTTTAATTGTACAAAGGATTTTGCCTTTGTACAAATTTGTTTACTAGATGGTGGACATAGGCTGAATATGGCTGAATGCATTTTGTATAAGCAGAATAAAATATCCGTGGCTGCATAGTCGTTCCATCTTTTAACCCCTTTCCAGGCCGGCAGTTGAAAATTTACAATATAATTTACTTTAAAAACAAAGTTTTAACCGACGAAAAATCAATCATCCCCTATTTTCCTACCCTTAAGGTTGGATTTTTTTCCAAATTTATATGGGACCAACTTCGGGGTATACCCTTTACAATAAAAAAATAATTATCAAAATAGAACTACTCTGTAAAAAGTTATGCGTGGTTATGACCACGCATAATTAAAAAATATATATATATACGCGTCGACTTGAGAACTTCCTCCGTTTTGAAATTAAGATACTTACTAGTACATGTATTATTGTATAGTATGGCTCTATGTGGTCCACATAGTATGGCTCTATGTGGTCCACATATAACGCCTCTGCCTGGAAGAGAGTTAACTTCTTGTTTTTGTATATCGTATCTTAATAAATTCCTCTCTTCTGTTTCAGACAAGTTCTCTCCCACATCAAGAACATCCCCGAGCTGATACTCCTCGGCAGCGAATCTCCGACCACCCGTCGTCTGCCCATCTTCTCCCTCATGGTCAAGCACCCCCGAGGAACCTTCCTGCACCACAACTTCGTATGCGCTGTCCTCAATGACGTTTTCGGAATCCAGGCCAGGGGCGGTCTGAACAGCAACCTGAACTACGGATCTGATATACTGGGCATTGATGATCAACTCATGAGGGAATACGAGAAACTGCTGCATGTGGAAACGTGAGTGA
Organism: Epinotia brunnichana; assembly: GCA_963854355.1. NCBI lineage: Eukaryota > Metazoa > Arthropoda > Insecta > Lepidoptera > Tortricidae > Epinotia > Epinotia brunnichana. Next base: position 18,522,967 of record OY977944.1, read on the forward strand.
ACTTAATGATCTGATTGGATCGCTTTATGACACTATATAGGGTTCAATTTAGTTCGTGTTCAATGCGCCGGCTACGCGACCGCCTTCATTTAGCGACTACTCGAAGGACCAGGTTTCTTCAACAATAAAATAGTGAGTCGTATGCAATTTTTTTAGTAGGTACTTGCATAACAGGAATCTTCAAATAAATGAGTAGATATCGTTTTACCTTACTAAATCATCTAAGTGGTTGCAATCCGGCGAAATGACCCTACTAGACTGGTATATTTTCATATATTAGAGGTTACACGTTAATACGCCCAGTTGTTGCTAGATAAGGATTTAATCCAGCCCGAAGCATAAAAAGTGGTCCTATCGCAATATTCTGACCTATGGTAGGCAGCACGACATTTCATTCAAGGTTGGGCTGAAATTAACTCGTAAATCCTTTGGCATAGGTCGGGCACATACCTACCGGCCATTATTGTTAATTTTGGTTTCAAAATACACCTACTTTTCGAAAATATTTGCCCAAGTGGAAAACAATTCACAAACGGAGTAGGTCATAGCTTTGTTTTCGCCCAGATTAACGAGGTTTAGGTGCCGAAAATATTTAGCGAAACTAAACACGCGAAACAAAACAAATGAACGATCATTTTATGCAAATTTGAGGACAGGGAAATATACTTAGCACGTCACCAAACATAGGTTATTATTAGAACGAAGGTCGCCGAGCTCGCATCGAGTGAATAACTTGCTAATTCTTACAGACAAAGAGAGCTGGCTCGAGTGAGGAAACTCAGCGCTGTCAAGCTTCCCGATATACCGATCCACAACGAGCACCTCAGGCCGGGCTTCTGCCGGGTCTCCCTGCAGTACTTCATGTCCGACAGCGAGCTAGCATTCGTACTCGAGGCCCTGAAAATGGTTGCCACGGAAGGTTGGAAGATTTTGCCACAATATGTGGTGAACCCGGAGACTGGACAGTGGAAACATCACACGTGTTCCATGCTCAGAGACAGAAAGTCGCTATATTCATTGAGATTTAATGACGGAAAAGTTACGGCCAACGAGAGAAGAGTATCTGGTAAGCATGAACACGTGACGCATAATTGTGAGAACGTTTATAGACACGATAATTATGAGTGAGTTTACGGTTGAACGCATTGTTTGTAAGTCATTAAATACGTTTACGGTTATTTCAGGTCCTGGCATATTCCCACAAACATATACAGAATGCTTGCAAACTGCCAGAAATCTATTTAGCCGGGCCAGAAAGTTAGCCATGAAATGTTCGACAGCGGAGCCGGAAATGAGCTTCAATCCGCGGATCGATTATCTGCGTTGGTTCATGTTGCCCAAAGAAGCGCATGACCTTCTACTGGGGCGGTCAGCCAACGTCAAACATATTGTGCCATTTGATCCCTCCGGATACACCGGGGCTAGGAAGAGTCTACATTTCTCAAGAGCTAACATCACTTCGTCACCTATTTTGGGGTCGTCGCCACGACACTTCAGTTTGTCAGCTATCGACGATTGTCAAATATTCAGATTGAAGCAGAAACAAAAATTCTATTCGAGAGAATGTAGTCTTAGAGAGACGCCGCCAAAGGAAGAAGATATTCCGACGTCGCATCCAGTCAAGTTTGCGGTTGGGGAATCTTTATCGCCCCTCCGGCTGTGTCCCCAGTCTACGCAGCCTTTGCTGATCCGTTCAAGATGTTACAGCTTGGGATCAGATAGTCCTGCCGTACCGTTTAGCGCACAAACAAAACTGAACCTTGGGTTGAAGGAAACTAGTCCTACCAATATTACCGAGAAAACGAGTTTCTGCAATTGTGGAAGTCAAACTGATCTCCAGTCGTTGGACGATCCCATGATCTCACCTCCAGTATTTCCTTTTAGTACTCAAAGCAGCACGTCTGATTGCAGTCAGCTCGGACGCTCGTCCCCTACGATGTCTTTGGCTTCGCAGACATCAGAGGATCTCCAAGCTTATGTCAAGGAGATGACTAAAGAGATATGTACAGAGATCAAGTCGGAGATTCGTGAAGTCATATCCAGGGTAGATGATATTCTAGAAAGTTCTGATGCGCTTGAACAGTCAAATGCTAATAGCCTTAACTCAATTTCTAGTCAGAACGATAGGAATTCTGTTTCAGTCATAGACGTAGCAGAGTATCTGATGGGAATGTCTAAAGAAATGGCTTCTGAAGTCAAGAGTGAGATCAGAGAGATGGTTAATCAGGTCGATGAGATGATATCACCGGAATACGCCGGATACGGTTCCCGAAAGAGTTCACCTCCTCAAACGGGGAGACAAAGGCTAGGATCGGGACCGGAACTGGGATTAGATTTGAAAAGATCAACTAAGTGTTTGAGAAAGTGTCCTACCAGTCCTGTTCTACCCACGCAGTTAAGTATCGAAGAAGAAGATAGACGTTATAAGAGATCGCCGTCATCCCCGTCGCCCAAATCTGCTCAGTGTACACCTCTGCACGAATCTTCGGGGCCGAACAGCATCTTTTCCAGTGAGACTTCGACGCCTGAAACCATCATTCAGGTGATGACGTCACAGAACTCTCCAAACATACCCAAGTCGATAAGCTCAAATAAACTCTCGGACGATGAAGCGTGCTTAGACGCGGCTTGCAGACATTGTTCTGGCAAGAAGAATTGGTGCCAAAACCCTTCGGTGAGCTCGCAAGACAGCGGCATTAATATGTGTTTCACTGAGACCGATTCATATTTAGAGTTCGGTAAGTGTAAATATTTTTTCTATGACGAAAGATTCTGGTAATAAATTCTAGAACTTGCAAACTTACGTTACGGCTCTATTACAAATGTCATTCATATGTTTTTATGAAATCTAGTTTTGCACAGTGGCTTCCATTTGACATCTGCATTTTATTGGTCATATAATGTGCTTTTAAATTGTTATGTTTGTTATGCGTAAATGCGAGATTTACTCGCGTCAACGCACGTATAAAAACTCAGAGCGTCATATAAAATGTATGGCCTCAGGAGCTTATATACGAGTAGGTATTTGCGATATGTGCATTGACTTATACAACTTTAAATAAATAAAATGTATGTGTTTTACAGTTAAATGGCGGACATCATCGGACCCAACTAGTTGTTGCAAGGCCAAAAAGCTACAGGGAAGACTGAGAATGTGCCAAAAACATGACAAAAGCGAGGTGCCAGACATCATAGAGGGGGTGCCAGTGTGTTCGGGAGATCACGCACGCCCTGCCAAGAGATACAGCGAGGTCACCGGTGAAGGGAGAGTGGTGTTTGATATCCCTGGCGACCAGGAGAATAAAGACAGGTCAGTATTTATTTACGCTGGGATTTTGACAGAGGAGATTATCAGTTATATGAGCATTTCTAGAACAGTTTGTACCTGTTTGTACCTACTAATTAATATGAACTTTGATAACTCCAATCTGTTAATACCTACTAAAATTTTCTAAATTCCAGTGAATCTCAACACATTGTATAAGTCATTAATGAAAAAATTGCAACAAAAAAACGGAAACTATAAAATACTTATAGGTATTACTTAATCGACGTAGGTATTACCTGATTGAACACTTTTTTAGAGATGCTCATAGAATAGTCATTTATATTGCATTGATTTAAATGCAAATTGAACTTCCGTTTGACTATTGTTAGGATTGTTATTGGTTTGAAATCATCATCCCAATCAATCACAAATATTTATTTTGCCTTAAACAACGTACCCTTTGTTTAAGGCAAAATTTTCCTGTAATAGTAATCGTCCGTAGTAATTACTGTACAACATACATATTTAATCAGTAAATTACTATTCTACCTATATCTGAGGGGTAATCACGTAACGTTCCGAACGCGCGTCGGTACATGTCAATTTTCCATATAAAAAGTGACATTTAGACCTATCCGACGTTCGTACAATGCGTTACGTGATCGACCTACCGATATACATACATATATATAAACTTCTAAATAAACTAACTAATTGATCATGATCATACGTATGTGACATATGTGGCCGGTTGTCCGGCCTAATCATATTTTATGACAGACCACCTGTTGTCATTGGTCCTCGCGATACAGGCACGCCTAGTCTAGTGCGGGTATATCCTATACTATTAAACAAGCAACATTTGTATATATATATATATATATATATATGTATGTATGTAAGTATAAATATATATATTTGCAATCACGTTCTCGGAAACGGCTCTAACGGTTTCGATGAAATTTGGAATGTAGGTGGTTGAGGAGGCGAGAAATCGATTTAGATAGGTCTCATGTCCGGGAAAATTCGTTTTCTCCGTATTTTTTCCATTTTCATCCGCGCGGAGCTCGGTCGCCCACTCCTATATTATTAAACGAGCAATATTTGTATATATATATATATATATATATATATTTGCAATCATGTTATTGGAAACGGCTCTAACGATTTCGATGAAATCTGGAATGCAGGGGTTTATGGGGGCGAGAAATCGATCTAGATAGGTCTCATGTCCGGGAAAATTTGTTTTCTCCGTATTTTCATCCGAGCAGAGCTCGGTCGCCCAGGGACTCCTATACTATTAATCGAGCAATATTTGTATATATATATATTTGCAATCACGGTCTCGGAAACGGCGCTAACGATTTCGATGAAATTTGGAATATAGGTGGTTACGGGGGCGAGAAATCGATCTAGATAGGTCTCATGTCCGGGAAAATTAGTTTTCTACGTATTTTCTCAATTTTTCATCCGAGCGGAGCTCGGTCGCCCGGGACTACCAACGTTAATCGACTGTTTAACAATTTTTAGCCGTTATACGTAGGTAAAGAGATAGGAAGGTATTTAAAAATAACTTTAACTTAAGACAATTAACAATGCTTATCGTTCGTAAAATTATTTTTCATTTTCAATTTAACGGGACGATATTACCTACAGATTAATACCCTCGTGAAAACTGCGGTTTCTATAAATCTTGGCAATAGATTTGGCCCAAGTCAATTTGAAAGCAAATTAGCTACTAAATTTGTTGGCCGTTCGTCAGATGCTAGTCTGGGACGCCTCATTTCACATTTTGTTACGCAAGTCGAAATAAATAATCCCATTTATCAGAGTAACAAAAAGAAGGGCTACCTATTAAAACATTACTAGAGAGAAGAGACGAGTGGTTTTATAAAGGATATATAGTTTTATTTAATACTAGTTTCTGCCCGCGACTTCGTCCGCATGGAATTCGTTTATATCGTAGCTCAATACAAAACTTTCACCCTCCTTTTCACTCCCTTAGGGGTGATTTCCGGGGCATGTCATAGGTACGCGAAAGATAAAATCTATGCCCAGCATTACGACAGCCAATGATTGTAAAATTATTATACCCTACTGACTCCCAGGTTCCTATATTACGAGTAGTTCAATTCAAAATTTAAAGGAACATAGTTTCATTTGTTTAGTTTCATTTTGTAGAACAAGTAGAAAATCAAAATTATTCCGAACCACTGGGTTTAATTTCTATTGTAGTATTTTTTTTGTATAGGTACGATCTCAGGAGTACACACGATAAAGTACGCCAAAATAATGCATATGGTGTTAAAGAATGGAAGCGGAAAGATTGTAAACCGTAACGAAGTGCATAAGCAATCACCACGCTATCGGGGCAATGGGGAACTTGCATGCGACTTCAATTTCGAATAAATTGCACTCAATTGACTCAATTGATGTACGTTAGGATATACGTTGAAATATCATACAGAAGAAAAAAATAAAAAAAAACGATTGTATTAGTTTTATCTCAATTTAAAATGACAAAAAAAAATTTTTTTGATCAAATAACAAAATAGTTACACAGAATACCTATTGAATTAGAAATGATAATTTGTACAACAAGTATAGACTGGGGAATATAATGTAATTTTAACTATACCTATCTAAAACTAAACTACTTATAAAATAAAATAAATTATATCTAAAACTAAACTACTTATAAAATAAAATAACTTACAAATAAAATATTTGCCCCAGTTCGCCGTCGCTGGGCAACGTGCCCAGAAGGCTGGCAGCATTGCCACGTTGGATGGCAATGCTTATCCTCTGTGCGAGGTATGAGCCAGCCCTTGGGTCACCCGTTATTTCGGCGAGTCGCTTCGAGCACTCTTTAAAGACCCTGTGGGCACTTTCCCCCGGGGTCCTAAGGTCTCAACCCCAAACGGCTCAAATAGTATAGACTTAAACGCAAATGTTGTGGAGATAATTGCAAATTAATGACTTACTCCATAGTAAACGCGCCGAGAATATATGTTGTGACGTCATAGCATAAGCCAGTTTAATATAGAGCGTTTTCGGGGGGTGCCGGCGCGTGCAGATTTCAAATGCATATGACATCAAAAAAATAAATCTTAAGAAAGTTTTAGTTCTACAGTTGTTTTAATGCTGGATTATAATATAATTTTCGTAATAAAATAAAAAGATGCAAGTTCCCTATTCAAACTATGTACCTATTTCTATTCGAGCAGCCGTGCCAACTGCCAATGCCAGCGATTATCTTAATCTACGGCGCCAAGCTGAACGGCCTTGGTCACTCATTCAGAGTATGGTAATAACAACTCTTTGATTGCATTTCTTTTGAATGGTCTTTTGCTTTGAGCCGATTGGACGATAAAGGGTTTAATCACGGCTCCAATGGGAGGACTTACATCGGTATTAATAAGGAATGAAATGTCTTCCTCAATTCGCGATATTTTTACGGTATTCCAATACTGTATTTAGGTAATGATGTTGAATAAATACTAGACGAGTTGCTTACAATTAGATTGTTCTCTTTTTGTGCGAGGTCTCAGAAGAATAGACCCCACGTTCGATACTTAATGCCAGTGTTTGTACGAGTATGTACAAATCAAAATTTACGTCGTTTCATGTGTCAATGTGCGCACTACATTACGCACAATACAATTGCTGCTTTACTCGTAGTGTGCTAAATTGATTTGACTCAGTCAATTTACTAAACCGTCGTTTTGCAATAAACTTGCGTTTTTAGGCACTTATGAATGCACAATATTTACACACATTGATAAAAAAGTACCGAAACAACATTCGAAATTTTTTTCAAAGATTATGAATAAAAAAACGGCACTGCCTCATAAGTAACGAGTTCGTTCGATGCACCCGTCCATCTACTGGCCCTCCTCACGACATATTCCTGTTTGCTGAGAGTCGTGACTCCCCGGAAGCCAATTTTCTTTGATGAGAGCTCGCTAACTTTGTCTGTTCTATGCATCGTGAAATGTGCTCAGTGACGAGCTGACTGGATCTGACTATCTGATTGGACTACGATCTCTAGAGCGTTTGCCTTCAATCCTGCCATGAACCATCAGTTGCTCGAGATGTCTCAACTTCCTGGCAATGTGGCTAAAGAATTCCAGACTTCTACGAAGAAGGATCCTGGAAAGTCGGGTCTTTACGTTTAGCTCTCGTTATTGGTGCGAAAAGCAGTCCAGGGGCTTTGCAGTTATTTCCAGCACCACATCTCAAAGGCTGGTCGGGATCGGCACTTTTCCTACCCGTAGGTAACTGAAGATGAAAAACACCAAGGAGTTGATCAGTTTCACATGGAATTACTAAGTACAAACGGAGATAACTAACTCTATTGACGACGTAGAAAGTTCTGATTGATTAAAAACATATCCGTTTTCAATTTATTATATGTAGACTTAAATATCATCTGAATTAAAGATTCTGATTCAAAGTCCCTAACAGATGTCAATTATCTTAGCCGGAAATTTCCCGTTGCAGATCGGATAAAAGGTCGAGCCGTTCGTCGAACACGTCGAGCGGTTCGGAGAACAGTTCGCGGTCGAGCGGGTACGGGACCGAGCAGAGGGACTCGCGGGACGAGCTCTTTGAGAAAGGGTGAGGGTGGCTAACCAGACTTGACAAACTAATAATAATACCGAACGAGATAGCCGTATACAAATCACAATAAATTTCTGTCAAAAAATTCATTTATGGTAGGTACATGCTTTTATTATCATCAACTACTCATTGAGACGATTCTAACGAGCCCAAACTCGATGGGGTTGTGTCGTTTTATTGCGGAGTTCCTGTGGCCACCTTCCAGCTCCAGCATCAGATCAGCTCCATGTCATCATAATATTGCATTGTCATACGATATCTATACATATAATAAAGCTGAAGAGGATCGAAAGTCTGTACATGGAAGATATTCGAAAAAAAATTGGCTAGGGATACTTAGAATCGATAACAGAACACGTTCCAACAGATTTTAGAATTTTTGTCTGTTTGTCTGTTTATCTGTTTATCTGTTTGTCTGTTTATGTGACCGCGCATCACGTGAAAACGGCTGAACCGATTAAAATGAAATTTGGCATAGAGATAGTTTGTGTCTTGGGGAAGGACTTAGGGTAGTTTTTATCCTGGAAATTAACCCCTAAGGGGATGAAATGGGGGGGTGGAAATTTGTATGGAGCTACTTAAACCGCTGCACCGATTTAGATGAAATTTCGTATATAATTAGTTTGAGTCCCGGAGAAGGTTAAATGATAGGTTTCATCCCGAAAATCTTCCCTTTAGGAGGTAAAATGGGGGGGTGAAAAATTGGATGTAACCCATTTTGATGAAATTTGGTTTAGAGGTAGTTTAAGTTCTGGGGAAGGACATTGGATAGTTTTTATTCCGGAAATCTTTCCCTGAGGGGGTGAAATGGGGGGTAAAATTTTGGATGGACTCCGTTTAGATCAAATTTGGTATAGATATAGTTTGAGTCCCGGAGAATGACAATGGATAGTTTGAATCCCGAAAATCATCCCCCAAGGGGATGAAATAGGGATGTAAATGTGGATAAATCCCATTTAGTAAAAATTTGGTATAGAGATAAAAGGAGTCCCAGGGAAGGACAATGCATAGTTTTTATCCTAAATCATCTCCTGAGGGGGTGAAATGAGGGGTGAAAATTTGGATAGAACCGATTTAGATGAAATTTGGTATGGAGATAGTTCAGAGTCCTGGGGAAGGACTTAAAATAATTTTTAGTCCAGAAATCATCTTCTAAGGGGGTGAAATGGGGTATGAAAATTTGGATGGAACCCATTTACGGTATAGCGAGTTGGAGTCTTAGGGAAATACATAGGATAGTTTACTCCTGAAAATCATCACATAAGGGGGTGTAATTGGGGGTGAAAATTTGGTTGTGACCCATTTTGATGAAATTTGGTATAAAGATAGTTTGAGTCCCGGAGTATGACAACGGATTGTTTTAATCCCGAAAGTCATCCCCTCAGGGATAAAATAGGGGGTGAAAATTTGGATAAAACCCATTTAGATGAAAATTGGTAAATAGATAGAAGGAGTCCTAGGGAAGGACAATGCATAGTTTTTATCCCGAAAAATCATTTCCTGAGGTGGTGAAATGAGGGTTGAAGATTTGGATAGAACCCATTTAGATGAAATTTGTTATAGAGAGAGGTAGAGTCCTAGGAAAGAACATAGAATATTTTTTATTCCGGAAAACATAAAAGGAGGAAATCATCCCCTAAGGGGGTGAGAAATGGTGGATGAACATTTGGATTGAACCCACTTACGGTATAACGATAGTTAAAGAAGGACATAGGATAGTTTTTATCCCGAAAATCATCCCCTAATGGGGTGTAATTGGGGGTGGAAATTTGTTTGTGACACACTTTGATAAAATTTGGTTGAAAGATAGTTTGAGTCCTGGAAAAGGACATATAATAGTTTCTATCCCAGAAATCATCCCCTAAGGGAGTGAAATGGGGGTGAAAATTTGGATGTAGCTCATTTAGATGAAATTCGGTATAGAGATAGTTTGAGTCCTGGAGAATGACAACGGATAGTTTTTATCCCGAAAATCATCCTCTAAGGAGGTGAAATAGGGGGTGAAAATTTGGATTGAACCCATTTACGGTATAGCGGTAATGGGGAGTCCTGGGGAATATGAACATTACATAAGTAAATATATGTATGTGACGTTCCAAGGGTAAAGGTACCTTATGGCGGCCTTAGTTTTGAAGATGTTTTCTAAAACGGGGTAAAAAAGACGTTTTGTTATGGCTATTTTGAAAACTATTAGATGTAACATTTTGTTGAAGTATTTTTATTTTTAATATAAAATGTTTAAATTACAAGTCAGTTAATTCAATCCTACGGTTTAGTAGAAAAGGTCCTTACGGCCGTTTGATATGAAAATATGCAAAATAATACTGAAAAAAGCCTACATGCATCTATACCCTTTCCTTCATACAATACATACTAATATTACAAATGCGAAAGTAACTCTGTCTGTCTGTTACCTTTTCATGCTTAAACCGTTGAACCGATTGAGATGAAATTTGGTATAGAAATACTTTGAATTCCGGGGCCTTCCCAAAGAGTCCTTACTAAAGATAGTTTTTATCTGGAAATTCATCACCTATTAAGGGGGTGAAAAGGGGGGAGAAAGTTACGATATAAACGAGTTCCGCGCGGACGAAGTCGCGGGCAAAAGCTAGTACATAATATGCATGCAAAATTTCAGATCAATCGGTTGACAGAAAGAGGGTGAAATTTCAATTACTAAACGGGGAACTTGCATGGGACTTCAATTTCGAATAAATTGCACTCAATCGATGCGGATATACGTAGAGATATCATACAAAAGAAAAAAAAAACGATTTTATTAGTTTTACCTAACGTTCAAATGACGAAAATTTATTTTTTATTTTTTCGATAAAATAACGTAACAGTTACATAGAATATTAAATTAGAAATTATATTTTGGATGACAAGTATAGACTTAAACGTAAATTTTGTGGAGATAATCGCAAATTAATGACTTACTCCATAGTAAAGGCTATGCTGTGACGTCATAGCATAAGCCCGTTTAGTATAAGTAGAGCGTTTTCGGGAGGTGCCGGCGCGCGCAGATTTCAAATGCATATAACATCAGAAAAATAAATCATAACAAAGTTTTAATGCTACAGTTGTTTTAATGCTGGATTATACTTTTGTTTTTCGTAATAAAATATTAAGATGCAAGTTCCCTATTTGACCCAAGAATATAACAAACTGGGTGAGCTAAATAAAAGCTTGTAAAAAACTGACAGAGAGATATTATGTAGGTATACCTATATCTTTTGTTCATACTCGTAGCTTTATCTCTTTTGTTTGCCACAATCAGGTTTATGCGAGGTTGTGACAAACAGACAATTGCCCGCCCATATTAAGTAAGTAGGTCGTTTGTGGTAAGGCTACAGCCATTTTCAAAGTTCTCAATTTAGCTGCTGCCTTTGCCTTCCTTGGGGCTCGATCGCGTCTTCGGGGGGCGGCGGCATCCTCGTGGGATAGAGATACCGTGCTCTGATCTCTCACTTTTCCATGTCTTATGGTGGTATGCGTAGGTATTGGTTTTATATGTGATTCATCCTCAAAGGGTGAGGGACACTAACACGACCCTCTGTATTATAAACAAAAGACTAATTAAGCAATAAGAGGAGTTGGGCCTAACAAGAGCATCCCGCGGGTTTCTTTATAGGTTATTTTGGTAATTTTGGCAAATGTTAGGAGTAATTAAATGCTATATTATAATAACATTCTCACAACACAATGAGATAGTTTCGGGGCATTAAAACAACTGATAATCCCTCATTTAAACTTAAGATGTAGTAACAAATTGTAATTAAGAAAAAATGAAAAAAGAGCCTTCGAGATTTAGACTTGAATAATAGGGAACATTACTGCAATGTTCTGCCGCCAGAGGCAGCACTATCACTAATAGTAAACTAGTATAGGAATATAGGGATTCACACACACATGCACAATTGATTGTCAAAAGAGTGACAGGGATGCTTGCATAGACAATACCGCAAGTGGGAACGAGATACAACGTCAACGCTGCTAGTGTCGCCACCTACGAAGAGTTTTGCGTAATGTTCCCTATTGAGTCACTAAGTTTTCGAGTCTCTTTAAACTACTGGCTCTGTGAGCTGTTTCCAATTAAATTTCCAAAAACTGGATTGACAAAAAATAAATAGTCCCTGCTCTCAAAATATGACGAGAATCCGTTGAGAAATTTAACCTGTAGAGGCGAACAGCTGGACAGCTGGACATACGAATGAATTTTGGCCCAATCTGAAGCAGAGAACTTCGGTCGCTTCGCTCTTTCTTTCAAATTATTGACATTAGTCAATCAGTCAGACTTAGGACATTAGGAACCTCAGAGCATAGAATAGGTACTAGAGAGAGGACAAGCCGCCGGCGGCCGTGTCGCAGCTCAATGGGCATACTCTGCCATACTGTGCACGCGTGCTGATCGCAGAGAATATTACGTTTTTTCCCAAAATGCCTGATATGATGCGCGTGTATTGGCCAATAAGCGCGAAGGTATACAAGTGTGTGTGTTTTAAATGTGTGCGTGCTTTGTCTTGTCAATTACTTGGGCGTTGTGTGGGTTAATGAACTTGCGACAGTCGTACTCAATACAAATCGGCCGGCATGTCCGATCTCCTTATATTCATCTGTGTTGGCAGATGTAAGTTGCCACGTTGATATCCTTTGGTTTGCTTATATGCGAGTGTCTTGTATCACGCATTAAAATAAGCTTTGTATTCTTCTTCGGAAGTCAGCCAAGTTGAGGGGTCTTCTGGGGCTGGTCATGTCTGCCGCATGCCGAGTGAACTGTGGGCCAACATCGCCACAGCCTGACAGCTCGAAACGGAGACGTGGTAGACCTCGTCGGCGACAAAGAGACGAGCTAGTCTCCTATTTAGAAGAATGGCCAGACTGCTCAGATTCGGGAGCATTTGAAAAAGTGATGGAGGCCTTTGCCCAGCAGTGGGACACTACAGGCTCACAATAATAATAGTAATTGTATTATTTTACAGCAGTTGTTTTAAGACGGAGTGCTGCTGGGAGGAGGCAGAGCAGGACGACAGCAGTGCGTGCTCCGATACCTCTCTTCCGGACTTCACACTGGACGACGAGGGCAAGTGGCACTGCCCTCCCAAGGAAGTCTGGAAGCCTACTATGGAGGTGAGACACGTTACTTGACATTCACAACAGGTTAAGTTGCTAAGGGGTTAGTGAGAAGAACTTGTTCATGTCAGGGAGCTGCTGGAATTTCTCGAATCCGTTCGAGGCTCGAATGCTCTGGTTGTGGGATGAGGTCGCCGAGGTTTTTTCGAGGGACTACAGGATGGGGTTCTTCAAGAGAGGAGTGTAACTACCGATCTATACATTTTCAAAAGGTCGGCAACACGCATGTAATGCCTCTGGAGTTTCATCTGGTTTTAGGCTGCTGTGACCGCTTAGCATGAGGAGCCGTACACTAGTTTGCCACTGACGTGGTATAAACAGAATCTTTTTGGCCACGTTAAACTTTGCACAATTCAGTCTTGTTGAACCGTCTACGGATGTCAATATGGCTGACCCATAATAACAATTCCAGGCGATCCAAGAGTACAACATGATCAGAGCTGGGGACAAGGTGCTCGTGTGCCTGTCTGGAGGCCGGGACTCCATAGCGCTGCTCCATACTATGCACCAGTACCAGTTCTACGCAAGAGCCAAGGGGACACATTTTAGCATTGGTAAGTCAAGGAAGGCGCGGCGTGGGTTGGCCCCCTACAAGGTGGACTGATGACCTGGTAAAGGTCGCGGGAGTCCGCTGGATGCGGGTGGCGCAGGACCAGTCACTTTGGCACTCCTTGGGGGAGGTCTATGTCCATGCTGATATGATGATGATGATGATGAAGTCAAGGAATACAAACATACATGGTGTAAGCGACATCGTACCGAAAACTGAAAGATCGTTTTAGATCATTATCGTAAATTGAAATCAAGTAGTATTTCTTTTCGCAAAACGCCTACCGATCTTCCGGAGGCAGGGATCACACCTTTCCACTATCTAGTTACGATTCTGATAAACTTCTCTTGCTTCAACCACTTCATCGTTCTTCATAAATTATATTTCATCTTATCTTATCTTATCATACATGTTCGGATACAGTTAAGGTCTTGCCCTTTCTTTAATTTTTTCCCGGGAGAATATTAGATAGGCCTACCTCAAATGAAATACGAAGTTCTGCATTTTAAATGACTGTCTACTGTGCCAAGTTCAAGTTTGATGCGTTAAATTCCTCTTTGCCATCAGCAAAATTATTAATATTATTCCGACCTTTAAATTAAAACAGCATTTAAGCAATAATTATTTTTTAAATTACAGGTGCGTTATTCGTGCACGAGCCGAAATCGGACGTAGACCCGCTGCACTTGATGGCGTACTGCCGAACCCTGGGGGTCAAGCTCATCTACCAGGACAAACTCGATGACGACGATTCGCAGAGTAAGTTAATTAAGGGGCTCCACGCACTTTTTGACTAGTTTTGATGAGTTTTGAGTTGATATTCCTCCGTCATAACAATATATATATTTATGGCACAAACGTTAATCGGTTTTTCAATCCTTTATCTACTTTTGCACTAGAGTTGTTTGGAAAAAAAATATATATTTATTTTTCTATGATTTATTCAAACATGGTCCAAAAAAGCTCTGTTTTCGATATTAGTATGTTGTATATGCTGTTTTATACATGACATTTACCTCTAACTGTTCCTTATTGACGTCTCTGACAACCCACGAGAGATTTTATTTTTAACTCATGTACACAAAAGTTACGTCCAAAAACATGTTTTTGGCCTAAAACTGCTAAAGTTTGGTGCTATATATATATCTCCAAAACTGTGAGTTTTGAAGTAAATATAGGATACTATTTCGGTTAACCTCGTTGTTTTTAATACGGTTAGCCATGAAAAAAAAAGGAATAAACGGACAGTAACAGATCGAAGGTCATTGGGAGCTGTGAGCCCCTTAAGCAGAGAAAATAATTATATAAGCTCCACGAATCCCGAGAAATCAAGCAACCAAGAGAGAAGAACGAGTGCAAGTTTTAAAATGTGAAAATGTCCTTAAATATTTGTAGTCATAATAATTTAGCTCAGTCTACGGGAACTAAAAGTAAAAGAGCTTTTTAATTTTTTAGAAATCGAGCGTTTTTTTGTTAAAATTTAAGTAATCCGTTTTGTCGTACGATTTAGTTCTACGCGTAGCGCACAATGGACAAAAAAGTCCGTTTAAGTCTTAGAGCATTAAACCAACCGGAGTAGCCATTGCCAGGCGTTCCCCTCTGCCAAAGGTACGAGACCGCCGGTCATAGCGGTTATATAAAACTAGTTGCCGCGCGCTCCGCGCCATTCAATGAATCGCAGTGAGCGCGGAATGACCTGAGCTAAAAATGCCGAATTGCAACGTGTTCTCGTGTAATAAGAGATCAGAAATATCTAATGTACAAAAGGATAACGTTACTTTTCATCTGTTAGTATTATTACGTTTAAATATTATCAAATAGTGCATTAAATTTGCAAAAAACTAAAAAATATTGTCAATCTAACAGTGTTCCCACTTAATGGTACTAGCTCTACTTTTGGGTATTTTTTAAAGTTGACTGTATAAATGTTTAATTATAAGTTCTACTTTAAATTCGTTATTATTAACACAGTTTATCCAATAAAAATGGTACCAACCATAAATAACGTGAAATTTATAATTGTAGATGTTTAATTAATTAATGATGAATTACTGTTTGCAAATTCATTTATTCTTTTATTTTCACCATATAATATTTTTATTTAATGTTTTATATATAATATGTTTAGGCTGTATTTTATTAATTATACGGAATTTACGATCGTCACTTGTTCCGTAAATATGCATTTTTAATTTGTTACTCTAGCAACACTGTACTAGGAAAGTTAGTGAAGGGACAGCACAAAAACAAATGTCGATAAACATTATAAGTATGTTATTCTTATAATTTATTTTTCAGATTCCCAAAAGATGTAATGATTCAGGATGTCTGTATCCGAGCTTGTGGAAATCATGTGTCGTGGACTCCTAAACGAGACTAGCACTATTTGCTCCCAGCTTTTTGAATGTTATTTTATAAAAGTTGCTTTTTATTCTTTGTTTCTTGTTTTATGTTATCTCCAAAAGATACAGTATAGTGTTAACCTGTCCTGCCTGAACCAAAATTCAGGCCAGTTATTCATGTGGAAAAAACATCCTGTTATCCGTTTACCGTCTGTCCAAAGATCGTATGTTACGTGCATAAAAAAAAATCCCTTTTAATAAGTACCGATCATGGCATTTCAATATGATATCCTATGGCCGCCTTCCATCTCCATCATCAGACCAGCTCGATAGTACTCGATGGTATAATATCTTATATCTCGAAAACTGTACAAGATATCGAAAAACTTGATATTATAAAAATTGTGGCAAATTTAATCACCTTTCATTTTGTTTAGAATAGTTATGTCGCTAGGACGCATAGTTTCCGAGATATAGGTGAAAAACCGAATAATGGGACTTTGAAACCCCCCCCTCCCCTCCGGCTCAAGGGTTACGAGCAAGGACTTTTGATATGTTTACCTCCTAACTAGTCCAAACAAAGTTACGAAGTCAAAAATTGTGTTTCATGCATTTCCCTCTATACCTTTTTTGTGCATTCGTTTCCGGACCTACATGAAATATCGATAAGTTTATTATTTATTATCGACGTGTTCCTCGCACTATCGATGTTTACTTCGAGCTGACGTCATCTCTTTCACGGACAGGTTGTCTGTGTATGTGTTTGTACTTGTGTGAGTATAGTTTATGCTGGTGTTTGATAATTTTGTCGTGTGCGTGTGTAGTGACACTATCGGAAAAATGCATTGGTGTTAACATGATTTGTGTGCGTTGCCTCGTCCCCCGCGCCGAAAATGGCAGACTTTTTTAGATAGAAAAGTGTGCGCGTGTCGTCTCCGGTTGGTTTAATGCTCTAAGGTTTAAGTAGTCCTACGACCGTGGAGTTTAGGTAAAAAAAAAACTGGCTGTAACAGACGGACAGCCTCCGAGTGATCGCATAAGTGTTCCGTTGGACCAACTTTGGTACGGAACACTAAAAAGGATCTACTTACGGTTCATTGATAATTTTCTTTTCACGCCACTGCTTGGAATTGTTCCAAAAGATGGTCAGAATTCAGGCTTCAAAGCTAGGATTAGTTGGACGTCGCACGAACGGGCCATCTATGAATTCAAACTGTCCAACAATGTTATTGTTGGACAGTTTGAACAGCGATTCGAACATTCCCAGGCCCCCTCCCCGCGCGCCCGCGGCGGGGGGCGCCGCTGTTCCCCGACGCGCCAGCGAGCGGGCCCGCGCTCTTTTGTTTTTTGTTTATGATAATAGATTAGGAACTTAATTTTGATTTTAAATTATAATTATTTACAATTTCCTCGCAGTAGACTAAGCACTGTGTTAAGCCTCGGCCGAAAGTGCAATACTCTGGACTGGACTCGTACTTTCGAACTAACTCGTCCATCTATTGCTTACTTTCTAGCCTCTACAACAATGTAATATAGTTTAGGTTTAAACCGCATTCGTGTCGTTGCAGAGTGCAACAGCAACCGCTGTAGCGAGCTCCACCGCTGGGCGTCGCACGCCGTCCGCCGGCGCGCGTACGCCGCCGCCGCCGCGCACGGGTACGGCGTCGCCGCCGTCGCGCAACACCTGGACCACGCCGCGCGCGCCTTCCTCGCCGCTGCCTTCCACGGCGGCGCGCTCGACACCGTCAAGGCGCACTACCGAGTCAGGTGAGACTGTACACACGTGGTCGAGAGCCGCCGTCGCGCAACACCTGGACCACGCCGCGCGCGCCTTCCTCGCCGCTGCCTTCCACGGCGGCGCGCTCGACACCGTCAAGGCGCACTACCGAGTCAGGTGAGACTGTACACACGTGGTCGAGAGCCGCCGTCGCGCAACACCTGGACCACGCCGCGCGCGCCTTCCTCGCCGCTGCCTTCCACGGCGGCGCGCTCGACACCGTCAAGGCGCACTACCGAGTCAGGTGAGACTGTACACACGTGGTCGAGAGCCGCCGTCACGCAACACCTGGACCACGCCGCGCGCGCCTTCCTCGCCGCTGCCTTCCACGGCGGCGCGCTCGACACCGTCAAGGCGCACTACCGAGTCAGGTGAGACTGTACACACGTGGTCGAGAGCCGCCGTCGCGCAACACCTGGACCACGCCGCGCGCGCCTTCCTCGCCGCTGCCTTCCACGGCGGCGCGCTCGACACCGTCAAGGCGCACTACCGAGTCAGGTGAGACTGTACACACGTGGTCGAGAGCCGCCGTCGCGCAACACCTGGACCACGCCGCGCGCGCCTTCCTCGCCGCTGCCTTCCACGGCGGCGCGCTCGACACCGTCAAGGCGCACTACCGAGTCAGGTGAGACTGTACACACGTGGTCGAGAGCCGCCGTCACGCAACACCTGGACCACGCCGCGCGCGCCTTCCTCGCCGCTGCCTTCCACGGCGGCGCGCTCGACACCGTCAAGGCGCACTACCGAGTCAGGTGAGACTGTACACACGTGGTCGAGAGCCGCCGTCACGCAACACCTGGACCACGCCGCGCGCGCCTTCCTCGCCGCTGCCTTCCACGGCGGCGCGCTCGACACCGTCAAGGCGCACTACCGAGTCAGGTGAGACTGTACACACGTGGTCGAGAGCCGCCGTCACGCAACACCTGGACCACGCCGCGCGCGCCTTCCTCGCCGCTGCCTTCCACGGCGGCGCGCTCGACACCGTCAAGGCGCACTACCGAGTCAGGTGAGACTGTACACACGTGGTCGAGAGCCGCCGTCACGCAACACCTGGACCACGCCGCGCGCGCCTTCCTCGCCGCTGCCTTCCACGGCGGCGCGCTCGACACCGTCAAGGCGCACTACCGAGTCAGGTGAGACTGTACACACGTGGTCGAGAGCCGCCGTCGCGCAACACCTGGACCACGCCGCGCGCGCCTTCCTCGCCGCTGCCTTCCACGGCGGCGCGCTCGACACCGTCAAGGCGCACTACCGAGTCAGGTGAGACTGTACACACGTGGTCGAGAGCCGCCGTCACGCAACACCTGGACCACGCCGCGCGCGCCTTCCTCGCCGCTGCCTTCCACGGCGGCGCGCTCGACACCGTCAAGGCGCACTACCGAGTCAGGTGAGACTGTACACACGTGGTCGAGAGCCGCCGTCGCGCAACACCTGGACCACGCCGCGCGCGCCTTCCTCGCCGCTGCCTTCCACGGCGGCGCGCTCGACACCGTCAAGGCGCACTACCGAGTCAGGTGAGACTGTACACACGTGGTCGAGAGCCGCCGTCGCGCAACACCTGGACCACGCCGCGCGCGCCTTCCTCGCCGCTGCCTTCCACGGCGGCGCGCTCGACACCGTCAAGGCGCACTACCGAGTCAGGTGAGACTGTACACACGTGGTCGAGAGCCGCCGTCACGCAACACCTGGACCACGCCGCGCGCGCCTTCCTCGCCGCTGCCTTCCACGGCGGCGCGCTCGACACCGTCAAGGCGCACTACCGAGTCAGGTGAGACTGTACACACGTGGTCGAGAGCCGCCGTCACGCAACACCTGGACCACGCCGCGCGCGCCTTCCTCGCCGCTGCCTTCCACGGCGGCGCGCTCGACACCGTCAAGGCGCACTACCGAGTCAGGTGAGACTGTACACACGTGGTCGAGAGCCGCCGTCACGCAACACCTGGACCACGCCGCGCGCGCCTTCCTCGCCGCTGCCTTCCACGGCGGCGCGCTCGACACCGTCAAGGCGCACTACCGAGTCAGGTGAGACTGTACACACGTGGTCGAGAGCCGCCGTCACGCAACACCTGGACCACGCCGCGCGCGCCTTCCTCGCCGCTGCCTTCCACGGCGGCGCGCTCGACACCGTCAAGGCGCACTACCGAGTCAGGTGAGACTGTACACACGTGGTCGAGAGCCGCCGTCACGCAACACCTGGACCACGCCGCGCGCGCCTTCCTCGCCGCTGCCTTCTACGGCGGCGCGCTCGACACCGTCAAGGCGCACTACCGAGTCAGGTGAGACTGTACACACGTGGTCGAGAGCCGCCGTCGCGCAACACCTGGACCACGCCGCGCGCGCCTTCCTCGCCGCTGCCTTCCACGGCGGCGCGCTCGACACCGTCAAGGCGCACTACCGAGTCAGGTGAGACTGTACACACGTGGTCGAGAGCCGCCGTCGCGCAACACCTGGACCACGCCGCGCGCGCCTTCCTCGCCGCTGCCTTCCACGGCGGCGCGCTCGACACCGTCAAGGCGCACTACCGAGTCAGGTGAGACTGTACACACGTGGTCGAGAGCCGCCGTCGCGCAACACCTGGACCACGCCGCGCGCGCCTTCCTCGCCGCTGCCTTCCACGGCGGCGCGCTCGACACCGTCAAGGCGCACTACCGAGTCAGGTGAGACTGTACACACGTGGTCGAGAGCCGCCGTCGCGCAACACCTGGACCACGCCGCGCGCGCCTTCCTCGCCGCTGCCTTCCACGGCGGCGCGCTCGACACCGTCAAGGCGCACTACCGAGTCAGGTGAGACTGTACACACGTGGTCGAGAGCCGCCGTCGCGCAACACCTGGACCACGCCGCGCGCGCCTTCCTCGCCGCTGCCTTCCACGGCAGCGCGCTCGACACCGTCAAGGCGCACTACCGAGTCAGGTGAGACTGTACACACGTGGTCGAGAGCCGCCGTCACGCAACACCTGGACCACGCCGCGCGCGCCTTCCTCGCCGCTGCCTTCCACGGCAGCGCGCTCGACACCGTCAAGGCGCACTACCGAGTCAGGTGAGACTGTACACACGTGGTCGAGAGCCGCCGTCACGCAACACCTGGACCACGCCGCGCGCGCCTTCCTCGCCGCTGCCTTCCACGGCGGCGCGCTCGACACCGTCAAGGCGCACTACCGAGTCAGGTGAGACTGTACACACGTGGTCGAGAGCCGCCGTCACGCAACACCTGGACCACGCCGCGCGCGCCTTCCTCGCCGCTGCCTTCCACGGCGGCGCGCTCGACACCGTCAAGGCGCACTACCGAGTCAGGTGAGACTGTACACACGTGGTCGAGAGCCGCCGTCGCGCAACACCTGGACCACGCCGCGCGCGCCTTCCTCGCCGCTGCCTTCCACGGCGGCGCGCTCGACACCGTCAAGGCGCACTACCGAGTCAGGTGAGACTGTACACACGTGGTCGAGAGCCGCCGTCACGCAACACCTGGACCACGCCGCGCGCGCCTTCCTCGCCGCCGCCTTCCACGGCGGCGCTCTCGACATATATAGCTGCTGCAGCTGTCAATATCATTGCCAGTGTCAGTTTACCACGGATTTTGAAGATATTTTTATGTAATATGAGATGAGACGGACCAAGGAAAGTATCTCATTCGCCGTCCTAAACCCAAAATAACTGTCAGGAAACTGTTTAGATTTTTCAAAAATAATTGACGCAGCCGAAAGGTCTGCAACTTTTTTCTGGTGCTAAGGAAGGTTATTCCTATCACCAAAAAAATAACCAGGCACTTCTAAAATTTTCATCCATTTCCAATTGTCGATTTGGTGAAATAGGGACCTGATGGCACCAACTCCATGCGGCGTGTTACATTACCTACACCATTACATTATACTAATAATGTGGTGTGTTTTCCAGAGAGCACTCGCTGCGCATAATCCGGCCGCTGATCTACGTGCGCGAGCGCGCGCTGGAAGCGTTCAGCTGCGCGCGCATGTTGCCCGACTTCCGCGGAGACGGCGCGCTCGCGGACTCACAGGACGCGACGGACCTAGACGGGTTAGTTTTATTATGAAAACTATAGTTCTATGCCTCATTCAAATCTTCTTAAGTAGTTCCGATTCGCAGGCGCCGCTGGGCTATGAACGCTTCAGTAACCACTCAAACAGGCGGTCTTTACTTTTTAGGGTTCCGTAGCCAAATGGCAAAAAACGGAACCCTTATAGATTCGTCATGTCTGTCTGTCTGTCTGTCTGTCCGCCCGTATGTCACAGCCACTTTTTTCCGAAACTATAAGAGCTATACTGTTGAAACTTGGTAAGTAGATGTATTCTGTGAACCGCATTAAGATTTTTACACAAAAATAGAAAAAAAACATTAAGTTTTGGGGGTTCCCCATACTCAGAACTGGAACTCAAAAAATTTTTTTTCATTAAACCCATACGTGTTGGGTATCTATGGATAGGTCTTCAAAAATGATATTGAGGTTTCTAATATGATTTTTTTCTAAACTGAATAGTTTGCGCGAGAGTTACTTCCAAAGTGGTAAAATGTGTCCCCCCCCCCCTGTAACATCTAAAATAAGAGAATGATAAAACTAAAAAAAATATATGATGTACATTAACATGCAAACTTCCACCGAAAATTGGTTTGAACGAGATCGAGTAAGTAGTTTTTTTTTAATACGTCATAAATCGTAAACAGCAATTTATTTTACGGAACCCTTCATGTGCGAGTCCGACTCGCACTTGGCCGCTTTATTCTATAGTCATGAAACCTCTGCAACGTTACTAGTAAGTAACATTGCAGAGGTGTCAGAGGTTCAACGGGTATGCGGGAGGCAACTTGAGGCTAACTTCAGAAACGCAAATTTATGTGGCGTTGCGTAAACTTGCAAGCTGTTGTGTTTAGCTGCACGAGTACATCTAGACATCATGACATTGATACTGTAAGTATCCAGTCTTTAAGGCCACATCAGAGCGCCAGCGTTTATAGCTTAGGTCGAGACTGGTAAATAAGTCGGGCTCTAGATTGCCAAGGGTGGAAGAAGCGAGAAGATGCCTTCATCGAAAATTGGATCACCAAAAAGCCCCCATAATTATGATGGCAAGGATTAAAATGTTAAAATCAAACTTCTTAAAAGCTTGTTTTTATTACACCCTTCAACGTCTTTTTACCCCCAAATTGAAGTAATAAGAAGATACAAATACTTTCGGCAATAAAAATCCTCTTTGTGCATACATTTATTTTCAAATGCACATAGGTACTTCTATGAACTCTATGATAGGTACGTAATATTTAGCGTTAGCTTTTCGGTGAAGGAAAACATCGTGAGGAAACCGGTCTAATCTCAATAAGGTCTAGTTTTCCATCTGGGTTGGAAGGTCAGATGGCAGTTGCTTTCGTAAAACTAGTGCCTATGCCAAATCTTGGAATTATCATATAAAGCAGACCCCGCGCTCATTTAGGGGCATAATCGGGAATAACGTTAGGAGAATGATGATACGTCTATGAACTCGTACGTAAACATGTTTTTCTACTCTTGAACCGTTATCTGTCATTTATATAGGCTGTAGCTCAAATACAATGACACCACTAATAAGTCGTCGAAAAACTCTATGCTCTATGGCCCAAAAACGCACTGTTTAGCGTACTTTTTTGGTTCATACATTTTTCATAAAAGCACTGTTTAACTTTTTTTTAAATCGGCCGCTATATTGCAATGGTGCCAACTTCATAAACAAATATTTCGAAATAAAAGTATTTATTTACGATTAAACATTTGTATATTATAAATTATTTACTACAATAATAATAAATCATCATCTATTGTGTGTTAAATTACATGTTTTATAAATTCTTGGTATTATTTATGAAAATAAACAGTTCGAATTCGGTCCGGGTCCGGATTCTGTTTGGTTCGGATGGCAAGTGCAAACAAATTAAAAACAAAACAAACCATAAGCAAGAGGTGTCACATTTCCAATTTCTTACCAAAATACAGTTCAAAATGAAAGGACGAAAGATGATAAACTATTAGTCCTAAACTATTAAGATTTTATTCGTGTTTGTGAAGACAAAAGTGTACGTTCTTTTTAAAATGGTCGAAGAAATTAATAACTCCACCTACTGAAGTAATTGCGCGAGTAGGTAGCAAAAGTACGAATAGATAACTTGCCGCCTGAAAAGTTTAACTATTCTGTAGTCTGCTATTTATTTTAAATTTGTCGTAGAAAAAGTATTGTATGCAACTGTGCATAACTGGTCTAAAAACGCTCGTGGCGTCTTAAATTGCGATGCTCGCCAAGGCTCGCATCGCAACCCACGCCACTCGCGTTTTAAGACCCTTCTTATAAAACAGTTGCATAAAATACTATAATTACAAAATGTACTTGACAAACAAATGTTTTATTTCCAGCCGCGACCGCGAGGTTCCCTCGGAGTCGGTGCAGGTCCGGCGACCCGCCGCCGAGCCCCTGCACTGTGCGAGAGAAGTGCTCTCGCTACACGAGAGGCTGCATCCGTACCTCTTCGCCAGTCTCAAGAGCGCCTTACATCCGCTCATCAGTGCAAGGTAACCTTCCGAACTCACACAAACTCTGCTATTCAATACAAGACATTTATTTCGACCAACTGGGATCATAGATACAGTTAGTTACAGTTTCTTAGCCTAAAGTTAGTAAGTACTATAACCTAATACATATAAAATAAGGACAGTACTTAGTAGGGCTTGAATGTCAGTACGTGGATCATATGGCACTGATTCACACACTCACAGTCAAACCTCTCCGCAAACGCCCTCAGGATACCACGAGAGCTAGTCCGCACCCTGCGCGCCAGGGATGTGCAGCGTTTCCTCATAGTTGTATAGAAACAGTCAACTCTGGCATCCGCGAACATCCCGGACGCACTACAGAAACGGGGCAGCCCCAGTAGCAGCCTGAAGGCATTGTTGTACTGTACACGTAGGGTGTTGTACTGTTTTTGCGTATAAGAGACCCACAGACTGCTCGTGTAGAGGGTCGTAAAGAAGGCTCTGAATAGAGTGACCTTTACCTCAGCAGAACACCTTGGTGCAACATTCCCCCAGAGTGTAGAAGACGTGATCTCACTGCATCCGTAAGTTTTCACTCGTTTGAAAAATGCCTTGCTCTATCATCAGTGCAATACCTTTGGATCTTACAGCAGCTAGCAGTATATCCCGCAAGAGTTAACTCGAGCGCGTACTAACGTCATACGAACGAGGTCTCAAGTTAACTCTTGCGGCTTATACAGTGGAGTACTAGCCGTCAAAAGTTCTTATTCCCTTTTAATAAAGACTTTTGACGTCTTCGTTTGCGTAGCTACTTTTGATGCTGACTGTACAACTGATACCGCCACAACGTGAGATGAGAAAATCTCCCTCTTTTTACAAGCTTTATAATCACTTGCACTGTTCGTATGTATGTAAATATGTAAGTATGTAAGTTGTCCGTCAAAATTTGTTATGAATTTTTCAGTCACTTCCCGTTATCCACTTGAGCTGAAATGTTGCATGCATATGTATATCGCCTGACAATGCAATATTATGATGACTTGGAGCTGATCTGATGCTGAAGCTGGAAGGTGGCCATAGGAACTCCGCAATAAGACGACACAACCCCATCGAGTTTGGGCTCGTTAGAATCGTCTCAATGAGTAGTTGATGATGGTATGCAGAAAAGTACAGTCGGCAATAAAAGCTTGGACCAAAAATGAAATTTTTGACAGAAACTTATTTCTAATGTGCACAATGAGAAAGAGACAGTCGTACGCGTCATATCAGCAAGTTGTGCTAGCCTGGAGCGACTTTCTTTTAGAACTACTAGATGTTCTTTGAATATTGTAATAAAAATAATCATGTTCAGATAAACTATTGTTCAAATATTTTTGAGCACGTTGCCTTCACTTCTGTTTACTGATGTTCCGACAGAAAGTTTCCTAAATTGCGATTTTTTTCTGCAATTTAAGGCGCCGTAGGTTCATCGAAGTTAAGCGGAACAGAGTTTTTGAAACAATATAATAAGTCTGTTTATAATATTATGGTTTCAAAAAAATACGAATAGTAATCTTGAGGATTTTCTGCAGGGAGATCAGTGATTCAGAATTCAAAATTATTTATTTGTAAACATAGGTATATGGATGGTCAAAAAACTTAAAATTATGTACCACTATGTATTCGAAACGTGATTAAGCAATTTTCGCTTGATAGAAAAAAATCACGAACATTGGTATAAAATACACTTAAAACATTCGTAACAAATTATGCACAAAAGCTTAACATATTAAAATTGTTTCTAAAAATCGGCAATATCATGTTTGAGGGATTACTTTTATTTATATTTATTTTTATTTATTTAACGAACAAAAAAATTAACTTAAAAAACATGATATCCGCGCTTCCGATCACGCACTTCCATCTCGCTCACGCTTATGCTCAGTGAGAGGGAGAGAAGACCATGAACCTAAGGCGCATTAACATAGGAAAATTTCGGAAATTTCTCTAATTTTTGTATAGGAATTGAAACTTTCCATTACTAAAATGAAAATTTCTTTTGTTTCTCGTTAAACTTTCTAGAAATTTCCGAGAACTTTTCCTAATATTTGCAAACTTTCCGCAATTTGCACATCAGTACTTCCGTTGGCGACAGCCGCCTAATTTGTTCCAATTGTTGTTCCAGAAACATCGAGAAAGATCTGAAGGAGCATAGACATCGGAAGAAGTCGGTGATTCAAATGAAGAACGGAACGCCGGTGTACGACTCCGAGGAAGGAACTGAGGAGGAGCCTGTGCCATAGACAAGCTGTCTTTTGTCAAAGCGTATTGTCCGTTGCAGTTTGACACTGGTCTTTGATTGGTAAAAAAATAGTCTGGTCGGCTGATCATGATTGAAAGTAGCTGAAGATATATTATCAATTGTGACATTGTTATGTACTTATGTCGAGGATATAATAGAGGGACTCACACAAACAGACTAAGGTACATAGGACTAAAGTATAGGATACGAGACATAGAGGAAGAATAGAATAGAGGTACGCACACACACACAAACAGACGTGAGTGACAAGGATGTAAGCATAGACAATACCTAAAAGTACACAAGTGGGAACGAGATACAATGTCAAATCTCCTGTCTCTCACCGCGTATAGACTTTTTTTGACGTGATAACGTCTTATAATTTGATGAACACCGACAGCACGCACGAAACAGCATGACTCATTGTCCCGTTCCGCCTGAGTCGCGGTTCGGCTTTATGACGTTATCACTTAAAATTATCGTCCGTAAACCGACTTTATAGACAATTTTGTTTTCTTGTTTGTCACCACCTGTCAAAATATTGAACTGAAGCTCACGTTACGATGACGTCATCGATATAACACGACTAAATTATAAACGGCATTAGACATCAAGAATATATTAGTCTTCTGATACTTCTCAAATAAATCCTCTATCGACATGAGATTTCAAAGATGTATTAGTATTTTATTGATACTTCTCAAGTTAGTCAGGTTAATTTACCTCCACTTTTGGTCATTCTATGAAATCCTTTATCTACGTGTTATGTGTAAAGAGCGTGAACGATTGGCTGGCCAGATTCTATTCTACATTGATTATAGAATTGTGAGATTAATTCTCAAAAATATTCGAATACCACAGGTAGGTACTGTTTGTGAGACGAAACATAGGCATTATATTATACCTAGCCATGTATTTACATAATAACAGGAAAATAATTCCCATTCTTATCAATCTAATTTAGTGACAATCGTTTTATGTTGAGCTGAATGATAGAGTTCAACATTCAATGATGTCATGTTTAAAATTATACTATCTAAGTTAAACGGTTAAACTCTTGTATAATTCAAGGATACGTGACGTCAACTTAGTAGGTATATTATGGTTTATGGAGCGGACAGTGAGAACTCGACGCTCGTAGTGACAATTAATACGTGAGTTTAACCGTTGGGGCGGAAAGGTTCTCGAGTGGCGACCACGTACCGGAAGGCGCGGCGTTGGTAGGCCCCCCACAAGGTGGACTGATGACCTGGTAAAGGTCGCGGAAATCCGCTGGATGCGGGTGGCGCAGGACCGGTCACTTTGGAACTCTTTGGGGGAGGCCTCTATGTCCAACAGTGGACGTCTTTCGGCTGATATAATGATGATGAACCGTTATCATTAGTATAATATTGCTACTTATAGTGTTGTGGATAACGCTCATTTCGAGGCTTAAAGACTCGAGCCTTAAAGACTCCCGAGGCTTAAAGACTCAATGCTGTTTAAGAACCGTGTTGGTTTATTTTACGCATATGAATGCAAAATATGGACTTTTCGTCACTTGAGTCTTTAAGCCTCGGGAGTCTTTAGGGTTCGAGTCTTTAAGCCTCAAAGTGAGCGTTATCCACAACACTTTACTCGTCAAAGATCAGAGTCATTCCATGACAAAGAACCGTGAGGCTGCAAACGCAGAAATATTATTTTATGATAACACCAACATTGTGATGTTTCAGTGATTATTTTTATTATTGTGATCGAGATAGATATTTAAACTTGTTGAATATTTTGACCTCATAGCATGTACGTACGTAAGTCAGTCATAATGTTGTGCAAGTGTAATTAGATTTAAAAAAAGTTATATGTAGGGTTGCCATATTGATAATTATTTTTTCTACTTTTGAAATACGTTATTTTTATGTGAATGTGCTGTTGAATATAAAATGCATTTGGGACGTAACTAAGCGTTCCATTTATACGTTATACAAATAATTGCATATTTTTGTTGAATATGTGGTTTACTACTGTTTTAAATATAAGTATGAAATGAAACAGTAGATCTACCTATTTATTGCGTCATGTTAAAATATTCCGGACGGCGGATATATTTTACGATAAAGACGTTCCATATTTACCTACTATAATAAATGTTGTTGAGATTTCATCATTTTAAAGTAGGAGATTAGCGTACTAAACGTACGTAAAGATTTACTGCCTTATTCACAGAATTTTATATCATTTTCATCACACTTGCTCATAAATGGTGTTATTCCTTGCCTGTATACAGAAGGACAATGGCCTAAATTGTTCCCGCGGGAAATAATGGTTCCATGGGAGTAATGAGCTTGTGTGTGATCTGATTGGTTAAGCAAATCTGGACGGCAAGAATTCTGCTCTGTGATTGGTTGGAAAATAAAATAGAGCAGCAAGAGCCCTGCAAGAACCGCACATGCTCCATGCTCTGTGATTGATTGAAATATTGAAGCTCCGCCCTCCACTCGCACTGATCTAGAAGTGAAGTTGTCAATTTCGTCAACATTTGATTGATGCGCTTGTATAAAACATAGGTTTTTCTGTCTTTTGTGGTTATTTATTTCCTCGCAAATATGATGAAAAACATTGTGTATAACACGGGCGTAAGAATATTGCAAACTCGAGTCATCAAAAGCCCTTACGGCGTCGGGCTCCTGATAGCCTCTCGTTTGCAATATTCCTCATACGCCCCTTGTTAAACAATTTACTATTACGCTGGTTTAAAAAAAGTTGACTTTAATAGTACATTGTTTAACAAGGGGCGTATGAGGAATATTGCAAACGAGAGTCTATCAGGAGCCCGACGCCGTAAGGAGGATACGTCATGTATAGTCGGGACATTGTGTAATGGCTTTTGTTTGTTGAATAAAAAAATCTATGCTTCATAATAAATACCAATTTAACCATATCGGATTCGATCGGATAAATATTCTTCAGATTGTGGCTCCAAAGACTCTGACTCTAATATATCGCTTTCATGACCGCCGACCTCAATTATAAAACGTTAAGTCAGGGATTCGACTAGATGAACTTTTTTCTATATTCAATTTTTGTTACAATATTTTAATATGAAAAAAATGACTAGTTCAATCCAACCAAACTAACCAGTTCAGTCAATATCTACGATCGCACTATAAAATATCAGTACCGGTCATGTCAACAATCAATTTCAAGACATTGGTTATGGAATTACTAGACAATCTGTCTTCCTTTTTTTGCTGTATATATTTGATTATATTCAAAATAAGCTTTATGACATCGCATGGATTGCTTTGGGCATATTTAATGTATTTTTTCTACTCCTGAACCGTTATCTGTCATTTATATAGGCTGTAGCTCAAATACAATGACACCACTAATAAGACGTCGAAAAACTCGACTATGCTCTATGGCCCAAAAACGCACTGTTTAGCGTATTTTTTTGGTTCATACATTTTTCATAAAAGCACTGTTTAACTTTTTTTTAAATCGGCCGCTATATTGCAGTGGTGCCAACTTCATAAACAAATATTTCGAAATAAAAGTATTTATTTACGATTAAACATTTGTATATTATAAATAATTTACTACAATAATAATAAATCATCATCTATTGTGTGTTAAATTACATGTTTTATAAATTCTTGGTGTTATTTATGAAAATAAACAGTTCGAATTCGGTCCGGGTCCGGATTCTGTTTGGTTCGGATGGCAAGTGCAAACAAATTAAAAACAAAACAAACCATAAGCAAGAGTCACATTGAGTGTCACATTTCCAATTTCCCACCAAAATACAGTTCAAAATGAAAGGACGAAAGATGATAAACTATTAGTCCTAAACTATTAAGATTTTATTCGTGTTTGTGAAGACAAAAGTGTACGTTCCTTTTAAAATGGTCGAAGAAATTAATAACTCCACCTACTGAAGTAATTGCGCGAGTAGGTAGCAAAAGTACGAATAGAAAACTTGCCGCCTGAAAAGTTTAACTATTCTGTAGTCTCTGCTATTTATTTAAAATTTGTCGTAGAAAAAGTATTGTATGCAACGGTGTATAACTGGTCTAAAAACGCTCGTGGCGTCTTTAATTGCGATGCTCGCCAAGGCTCGCATCGCAACCCACGCCACTCGCCTTTTAAGACCTTCTTATAGAACAGTTGCATAAAATACAATTTTATATCGGTGACATTCGATGACGTCTAACGTCTGTTGTCAAAGCCAGTAAAATAAATTACTTCCGTTAAAAATCCACAAAGTGGCTATAGGGTCAAAAAGAAACTTGTCGGGATTCTACCAAATAACGAGAAAATACTTTTCGGAGATAATCTTTGAAGATATGTAGCTAATCGATTAAATCGATATATCTTCAATTTAATATCGAATTTGTAATACCTAACCTAAATGACCATGTCAGGTAAGACACTTTACCTGCCTAAGCTTTAGGTACAATGTTATTTTTATGAATAAGGTCGTATATCTCTTTTAAATCTTTTATAAGCATATGGCTTAGCAGGTATAGTGGAATCTGATTGTGTGGGTTATTGTTTAGGTATATAGGTACCTTTTGAATGAAAATATAAATAATTAAAATTAAAAATAAATCGATTGGTCTCGAGGTCTTTTATGACATTTGGTAAAGAAGATTCCACTATACCTTTAAAAGTTTCGTCATAAACATTAGTGTAAGTGAGCCGTTTATAGGTATTCGATATATCTTTGTGTTGCATATACTTATTATTTCATTGTACAACGATGATTTTTATAAAGCCGGTTATGAACTGGCAAAATAATACCCAGGTTCCATTTTTAGAACATATTTGTTTCTCTAAATTTGGAATGTGGTTGCTGATGTTAGACTGATTAAGTGAATTATTTTCGAATTAAGGCAATATTTCATTACTTATTTTTAAAAACTATTAAACAAATTCCTTTTTTATGAAACGGTTATTAACTGTTATAGAAACCCGTTTTTACACGGAGTTGATGAAATTTTAGTTAATGATCATTTATTATTGGTTTTCTCGTTTTATTGTATCGTTGCGATGTATGTATAAGTATAAGGATAATTAATTTCCTATATTTTAGGACGTAGCACCTATTGGTATTGAGTAATGTTTGAAGTCCCATCAGTTGCTTCCAAGATATTGTATTCATATACATCATCGTTTAAGTATGTAATAAAAAGATCTTTTATTGGAACCTGGAGTTTTATTTTAAGTGTGATTTAACTCTAATTTACGTCATACCTGGCCATAAAGTAGGAATTACCGCACGCTATGCGTGCGGAAAACCCCACTTCCTGGCCAGATAGAGACGTAAAATTTTGTACTCACCACGGGCGGTAATAAAGAAAGCCTCAGAGCGCATATTTATCGCCCTTGCCTTCGGCTCGGGCGTCAAATACCTGCGATCTGAGACATTCTTTGTTTAACCGCCCTAGGTAAGTAATGTACTATTGGGAAATATATTTCACTTATAACTTGCTCTTAGTATTATTAGTCGTAAGCTTTACACTTTTGGAGATGTAATAATTGAGCGTTTCTCAAAAAAAATGCCACTATTGTTAATTGTACAATTTTCCAGGAGTTTTGTGTTATTTCCACTCAGTATCAGTAGCTCTTTCGATCCTGCGGGGCTAGCACAACTGACACAACAAGCGCGACGCGAGTCGAGAGAATCTACCCTCCTCTTTCTAATTTGCATAATACGAGTGAGACAGGAGTCGCTGAGTCGCGCGCGACACGACTTAGCAGCAAGTTGTGCTAGACGTACTGGTAGGACAAAAAAATGTCCCAAAGATATTTACCATATACTTTGTATGGCGGTAACACAATAGGAAAGTTCATAAATGTATAGACATTTTGGGACACTTATTTTCTCCTATTAGGATGGAAAAAGATCGTGATTCTGTGTAGAAATAACAAAAATCTCAGAAACATTGTAGTGGCATTTTTTTTGAGGAGAGCTCAGATTTTATTTTTAACATCTTTTTTAATTTCTGTTTTGTGGCGGCCGATGCATTATAAAACGCCACATATGTTAAGTACCATGTGACGTTTTTTCATGCATTGCTCGTATCTAATAGGAATTTAAAAAAAAACTAAAAAAGTCAAAGGTCGGCGCAGTAACTTATGATAAACCTGCAAAAATATCTAACACGACTTTTTTTCTTGAACTTGTTTGTACAGTCACCGGCATCAATATATGATGGAACAAAGGCCGCAAAAATATCTGATGACAACTCTACATATAGCCGTTAGAGCGTGTCAGAATTTTTGCGGCCTTTGTTCCATCATACTATATTGATGCCGGTCACTGTTCATGTCAGATATTTTTGCGGGCAGTAAGTATCGTAAAATTTTTTGTAGGTGACAGGAAATATAATTGAAAACGCCATTTTTTAATTTAAATACTTATTTATTATCTAATCTATGCACTACATATACATTTTATGTGTTTGTGCATTGCCCTAGGCTAATGAGTATTACAAGTACTACAACTTCATCAATACACGAGTATCCAACACTGAACATGACAAAATATTAAAATCTATAATAAACTAAGCATATTCGTTTGCATTTTACTATCCTATCTTAAAATCTCGAAGTAGGTATCAATCTAACAAAGCTAACCCCTAAAGTGTATATTTCAAAGCATATTTTAAAGTTATACGTGATTAAAATATTACGTGCGTTAGCTTAAAATATTCAAGTTATGAGACAGTTATAGCGGAGATGCATCTTGTTTGTTAGAGCCGAAGAAGGCGGCTTACTTCTTTCCGCCCTGGCAACATGGTTTTCCACCTGAAAAGCACATTTTCAATAAGCTCGACTTGTATGTAATACTCACCTACCCCTGGAATCAATACGTAGCCATCATAGACCATTTTCAATAAGATAGATAGATAGATAAATCATTTATTTGTTTGCTACATACACACCAAACACACATAGGTACACATAAGCCTTGTGGTCCACGGCAGATGAGACTGACCTTCTAATATCAGTCATTTCAGTAGATATATTTTATACCCAAAGTATTCGTAATTCTTGGGTTACAAAATGCATTGAACAAAATGACAGATTGACACCTGACTTTTGCCAAGATCATATAGTATGTAAACATCCTGACATGACATAATAGTTCGAATTGGCAATAAAATAGAATCCTTCTAACTAGTTACATAGTATGTATGTAAATTATTTATTGTACCTATATGTATTGGTAATTAGGTACATGGAACAGAACACAAGAATTATGACAAGACCAGATAACACATGTAGGTACAACAAAGGGGAGCTTATCACTGAGAGGGATTTCATCCAGCTAACCTTCGAGCAATTGAGTGAAGATGAGATATAGTATAGGCAAACCGAGACACATGTACAAAACTATTAAAAATGAAAACAAAAAAAAACAACTGAATTGAGAACCTTCTCCTTTTTTTGAAGTCCCTTAAAAATAAATTGATCATTCATTAATAAATTAAATAGATAATATCGACGTTGGACTTTCCACCGTCGATATATTAAAATATAAGTAAGTATAACGAGTAAGTTACATAAGTAACTAGGAAACTTAAGTAAGTGTAAGTTAAGTATATCAAGGATAACTCCATAGCTTTAACTGCAAAATCAATAGGTACCAGTCACCGGCATAAATATATGATGGAACAAAGGCCGCAAAAATATCAGATGGCAACTCTATTCCTAGAGCCGTAAGAGTGTGTCAGATATTTTTGCGGCCTTTGCTCCATCATATATTTATGCCGGTGACTAAACACGTAACTTGGATGGTAGGTAATCTGGTAGAAAAGTGCAAAAAAAAAACATTCGAACTACTGTGGCCGAGCGGTAAGGCACGCGACTGACAATCTAGACGTCGGGGGTTCGAAGCCCGGCTAGTACAGTCAAGTGCAAAAATATATAAATATCGATGTATAATCCTCTCATAAATATGTACCGAAACCTTAATCCACCGACATATAAGAGCTATGGGACATATGAGAAAGTTGTATGCACCTGGGAAAAGCTAGGAGGATGATGATTTTTAATCTTAAAACCAGGAATGTTCTCAATTTTATTGACAGTGATATTGAAGTGCGTACCAGAAGCCTTCCCGTCACCGCAGGCGCAGCTGGGCCCGCAGGTACAGTTGGCCCCGCACGCGGCCTTCCCGCCGCCGCACGTATCTGGAAATCAAGCCGATTGTACAGTCAGGGATTATAATATACGTACATATTTACCTTCATAAATATGGACATAAATATCTGTACACGCCTTTATGACATTGACAATAGAGTCCTGTACATACATACAACGTGTCCCAAAACTCAACGATAAGCCGGCACCAGAGGATGGAGCTGCTTATGATTAGTCGAGAAAAAATAAGGAAAAAAATATATCTAAATAAGTAGCTCCATCCTCTGGTGCCGGCTTATCGTTGAGTTTTGGGACACGTGGTAGATATAATTTATTTTATATATTTAGATATATTTTTTTCCTTATTTTTTCTCGACTAATCATAAGCAGCTCCATCCTCTGGTGCCGGCTTATCGTTGAGTTTTGGGACACGTTGTATATCGATACCTGCAGACTCAAATGGCGTTACAGCCATTATAATAAACAGGCTGTTACGCCCTTTGTGTCTGCGGGTATCGATATGTCCTTATTTATATATGTATATTAATACCCCTGACTTAGCTGTTGAAATCGTAAAAGTTTGTGTGTCTGATGGCCAATTCGCTTAATACCCTGAGAAAATTACGGTTTTTTTGGAAATAATTCAATGTCAGGCTAATTATTTGTATACGGTTTTTATATGTTATTTTAAACAACTTTTATTATCGAAATCAATAATTTTATGGACCGGAAATTCGGAAAAAATTTAACCCGCAAGCAAAAATGCTATCAGTATTTTTATAATGAAAACATGTTTGAGTGCACAAATTTGGAGACAACTTACTACCTGAATCCAAAAATATATATGCATCAGGAAATAACGGCATTTGAGATAATATTGAATTGCATCTGGCCTATAGAAAGGTTAATTCAATAACAAAAATAAGTGGATTATGCGCGTATCCCAAAGAACATAGTCAATTATAAAGTAAAGAAAATTTATACCATTTTCGCCTGATTTTTACGGAATTTATGAAGATTACTTTTCATTATTTTTACCGTATCGGTATTAAATTTAGGTGGATTATTAATGAATATTTAGTCAAATTACCCAACCTATTTTTTGGTGTAAAAATATGGCTGATATCGATATATTGTTGTGTTTTAATAGAGCGAAACCGTAAAGTTCTCAGGGTCCCTCTCTCTCCTCTCTCACCTCTGTCCCATCCCTATATCGATGTAAGGATGACTCACGCTAGAACGGGCCGTGTCCGGCACGAGCCGCTTCCGAGCCTCGGCCGTGGCTAGGCCGGGCTTGGGTATGGCTCGGTCGCGCAAAAACGACGTCGATTTTCTTAGAAAACCGCCCGGGCCGGACACGGCCCGTTCTAGTGTGAGTCATCTTTTATCTTGACCCAGGTAACCAGACCAAGATCAGTGTGGTCTCATGCACCCTAGACATAGCTTTTATACAAAATTTTATTGCGTGAGTGATCAGCGACGTCGCGTTTTTCCCTCGGTAAACTAGGTAGAAAACTCCTGCCCCCCTATTGTGTCTTGTTTCAAGCTCACCTCAAACATAGTATAAAGAGGGCAAAGTATGTTATCTTCATACAAACGCACCGCGCGCGGCTTGTATGTGTGCGCTATAGTATCTATACGTCACCGTATGCACACTCAAACAAGATTTTGTTTGAGTACAAGCCGCACACACATACAAGCCGCGCGCGGTTCGTTTGTATGAAGATAACATACTTTGCCCTCTTTATACTATGCCTCAACGCTCACCCACAATTATACCTTGACACCGCGATGCGTAGTAATTAAGCGTAGGTTAGTTTTAGTTTTAGGGTGAGCCGCATTAACGCGTAGCGAATAACAGCCCTGTGAGTCTTAGATATATTAGATTATCAAGCCTTAG
Source organism: Epinotia brunnichana (assembly GCA_963854355.1). Lineage (NCBI taxonomy): Eukaryota > Metazoa > Arthropoda > Insecta > Lepidoptera > Tortricidae > Epinotia > Epinotia brunnichana. The sequence continues at coordinate 18,559,477 of OY977944.1, forward strand.
ACAGTCAGCCGAGAAAGTGTTCCACTTTTCGATTAGTATTGGTGCGCTAAAGTTCAAAAGTGGTAGGTAGATAATTTTCTTGGTTTACTGTACTAGCTTTTGCCCGCGAGTTCGTCCGCATAGATTAGTTAATCCTCCCTTGTGTTTGCTATTAAATCACAATATAGGCGTATTCATTAATCACACTCATCTCCAACTTCTAGGAGATCTTCCAAATGTGGGATATAATTTATTCCGAGTCTATTATTTATTTGCTTATTTACAATACAAGTATCACTACATAGTATAAAACAAAATCGCTTCCCGCTGTCTGTCTGTCCCTAATTCCCTATATATGTATGCTTTAGTTAGATCTTAAACTACGCAACGGATTTAGATGTGGTGTTTTTAAAATAAAGTGATTCGAGAGGACTATAAACCCTAACTAGATCGGGGGATCTAGGACCATGCATCAAGTGGGTACTTTGCACTGCTAGGACTTAGTCGCTGGTCAAAGAAGGAACCGGTCCTGAGGTCGCCTGAGACGCCAATATGTCGGACCTCTTTTAAATTTTTTTTGGTGGTGGCCGGCCAAGGGAACAAAGTCTCCACCGCAACTACCAATCTAAAAATGTTGCTCAAAATGCTAGTTCACTACTGTGTCAGGAAGACGGTAACAATCATTGTGCTCCAGACTGTCTCATCGAGCCAGAAATAGCTGGGCAAAGTTCAACATCACAACAAATCAACGTCTAACAGCTAAGTAAATTACAGTACGAGTAGGTACTTACTGGCTTGTTAGCCAGGTGGTATAACAATTAAACAAAATCGTAGATTTTTAAATAATAATATACCTACCTACATTTTTTTAGATAAAATTCCTGCCGTTGTGTGAGTGTGGGGCTAATTAAATAAATAATAAATAAATAAATAATAAATAAATATTACGGGACAATCTTACACAAATCAACCTAGGCCCACGGTAAGCTCAGTAAGGCTTGTGTTGTGGGTACTAGGCGATGATATATATAATAGATACATACATATAGATACTTATGTACATATATAACATCCATAACTCAGGAACAAATATTTTCGTGATAAATACACAAATAAATGCCCTGACCGAGATTCGAACCCGGGACCTCCAGATTCGTAGGCAGAGTCACTACCCACTGGGCTACGGAGGCCGTTTAAACCTCGTTTTATTACTCGTACCTACTTACTTAGTATTACTTTTTGCTGAGAATTTTTTGTTACTCCTATTTCGAACCATGAGTAATGTGTTACCTTAGCTACTATTGATTTACTTAGATAAAGAAAATAAGTAAGTTTCTGTCAATTTTTTTGAGACAAGCTAAGTTTAAGGGGCTCCACGCGCTTTTTTACTAGTTTTGATGAGTTTTGAGTTGATATTCCTCCGTCATTACAATAGATATATTTATGCCACAAACGTTAATCGGTTCTTCAATACTTTATCTACTTTAGCAAGAGAGTTTTTTGAAAAAAAATGTATATTTATTTTTCTATGGTTTATTCAAACATGGTCCAAAAAAGCTCTGTTTTCGATATTAGTATGTTGTTTATGCACTTTTATATACACCGTGGGCGTTAATAACCCGAAATATTTTAACCACGCATTCCTTAGGTCATTAGGCGCAAAAAATGTTATTTGAACCCCAGTCAAATCCTGCTTAGTTTTGAAGATATTATCATTTTCATGTAAACTATTTATTGTGATTAGTAAAGTGCATTAAGCTCTTTTGATGGAGACGTTGCTACCGATGTTGCCAAGTTTCGAGTCGTTATTGACATACATCAAAGTGACAGCTACCACTCACTAAATTCATTCTTTTTTGGAGAAATAATTGTTACCATATTATTAAAAGGGATGCTTTTTATCCAGGAAGCGATACTTATCCAAATTTTATTTACAAACACCGAAAAAAAAACAGAAAAAAAATTTTTTTTTTGCTGAATTTGGGTTGGATTCATATAACATTTTTTACTTCTAATGACCTCCGGAATGCGTTGTTAAAATCTTTCGGGTTATTAACGCCCACGGTGTTTGTATATTCCTTTTTGACGTTTCTAACAACCCAAGAGAGTTTTTTATTTTTAACTCATTTTTACAAAAGTTACGTCCAAAAAACTGGTTTTCTTGCCTAAAACTGCTAAAGTTTAGTGCCATATATCTCAAAAACTATGAATTTTGAAGTAAATATGGGATACTATTTCGGTTAACCTAGTTGTTGTTAATACGGTAAGCCAAAAAAAACACGAAAAAACGGACGGTAACAGATCGAAGGTCATTGGGAGCTGTGAGCCCCTTAAGAGTGCTCTTCAAAAAAGCGCTCGCTCAGAATTCGGTATTTTGACACGCGTAGTGCGTTTGTGTGTGTAAATACTACTACCACCCACACAAACGTACCTAACCCCCACATGCACAGCGAGATCGCACCAGCCGCGGGTGCCGTCCCTTTCTAGCTATATGTAAGTGCGATCGGGATAGAACTAACCGCGGAGCTTGCCGATGCAAATAGCTGTATAGCGCACCGTTGGAATTCACTCCGTGACCGATATTGATACTTGCACTAAAAAGTGGTAAGATTACTTCGCTAACATTATGTTCTAGAACATTATGTTAGCGAAGTTAGATAACTTGAATAAAGTAAGTATTTGATTTTTGAGCACAAGTTTTCTATTTGTATTAAAATACTATGATATGACAAAGTATATTTAGTTTCGTTTTTTTAGTATAAAAAATAAAATAAAATAAAATATACTAACGAGTTTTAAAGTTGTCAGTAATAAGAATAATAATTTGTTTTACGGATATTAATAGTTTGCATGTTATCTGAGTCTTATTTATATATAGTAATGTAATGAAATTATACCAGTCGACCCACTACTAGGAAATTACTGGGTACTGACGTATTCATTTCTTGAAGATTTTTTTTTGTTATGGACAGTAAAAAAAAACTGCCCTTCATAGAAATTGCTATGTCCGTTTCTTACCAAAGGAACTGAAAATTATAAATTATACAAACACAGCTTTTTATCTAGAATACAATTAATTAATGCGTGATTTTATTCAAAAGCCTAAAACCTCAGATGATAAAAAGGAATAGATATGAAACGGGGGCTTGGCGCGTGTCGGTGCGACATGGCCAAATGGGCATGTCACTGCCCACCGCATGTTAGTCGCAATTTGCCGTGAATCTGAAATGTTTTTCCACGTTTACTCAAAATGCCGAATTGTAGCGTGGTTACATGCAAAAATAGGAATGAAACTAAAACCTACATAAATGGTGGAGTCACGCACCACATGTGAGTATTAGTATTTTCACTTAAGTCAGTAAAAACTAATATTTTAATAAATAAACGCAACGCCGCATCATTTCTCGGGATCGAACTAACATATCGAACGAAAAAGCATATTTTTGTTCTATGCGTTGTACATTGAACGTTCAATACAGTAAACCACGGCGCAATGTATTAAACCACTATGGATATGGACGATGCTTGAATTTTTTTGTGGTACGCTGCCGCTGCTTGGCGTCGCAAACTAGAGCGGTGCCAAAGTGCAGTTACAATTTACGCGTAATCGATAAAATAGAAGTACGATATCATACTAGTTATTTTATTTCGACTACTTTCGCTGTTTTATTTTATTTAATTACTTGTTTTGGTTGGGTGCCTATCTTAAAGGTAACTAATAACATACTAATAAGATTAAAAGGCACAAAATGTTTACGGTACCTACTAATAAGATTTTCACTAAGTTGCAGTATGAACGGTAAATAGACATATTAAAATTGTGTATACAAGTATATAATTTAGTTGCAAATGGCTTCAGAACAACTTAAAATGTGATATTATTACCAATAATTTATTTTAAATGAGTATTTTTACTTTCATTTGAAATGTGATAATTGAAGAAGAAATCTCGGTTTCTTATTACAGTTTTCCAAAGAATCCGAGTAGGTACTAAAAAAATGGATAGATGCTACTGGCAGAGGTCCTAACTGGTTTCCTGTACAGAGAAGAGTTAATGTGTTCGTAACATTTTCAAGAAAAATGTTTCCAACCACTTAATAAGAGCCGTACATTTTTCGAATATTTGACACCTCGCTTGCTTGAAACCTAGGTGTAAAATGTATGGTAACACATCTCCGCACATCTTTGGTGGATACTCGCCCTTAGCCTTAAATCTCGTAATATGAGTAATGGACATATTATTTCGCGCCAAAATGCGATACGGATCGGCCTGGTACCTACAGGTCAAAAATATCGATGTGACCAGAGTTTTAAATGTATGTGAACACGAACTTATAAAAAGCCGTTTATATTACTCTGTAGGTATTCGTCAATATTTTTTACTTTTGCGATTTATGGTAAGTTAACAACCCGTGTTATTTAAACTTGTAGCTAAAAGTTTAAATACCACCACATAAACTTACCATGTTGTTGAAGTTGTTACCTATCAATATCATAACATAATATTAATTTTAATATCAATGTCGATAAAACATAATTTTAACGTTTGTCGCCCCCCTAGTGTAGTGCGTTTAAGCCAATCACAGCCCTTGTTTGCATGTTGCCGTAGACTCACTGGCAACGCCCGAGTCTTTGTTTTTACACGGTTCAATGTGTGTGCCTATTATGGGCGCTGCGGTGGGAGAAAACTGGGGACATCGGTTTTGGTTGGAATTAAGCAATACGGCACTTCTCCCTTTTTTTATGTTCTGAGCCTAAAACCTATGTCACTTATTAGGATTCCGTACTTACTAAGACTCCGCTGTCCGTCTGTCTGTCTGAATGCCTGTCTGTCCTTCTGTCACCAGGCTGTATCTCATGAACCGTGATAGATAGAGATTTTCACAGATGATGTATTTCTGTTGTCGCTATTTATAACAAAAAATACTAAAAAACAGAATACATCTTTTTATTTTTATTTTAGTTTTTATTTGTTTCTTTTTCTTTTACAATCTTACACAAATCGACTTTGCCCCAAGCTAAGCTTGTACTATGGGTACTAGACGACGATAAACATACTTATATAGATAAATAAATACTTAAATACATAGAAAACATCCATGACTCAGGAACAAATATTTGTGGTCATCACACAAATAAATGCCCTTACCGGGATTCGAACCCGGGACCTCCAGCTTCGTAGGCAGAGTCACTACCAAGTTACTAACTAGGCTACAGGGGGCTCCTATACAACAAACGTGATCTTAGATATAGATATTTTGCCGTTTTTAGATATAGGTAATGGTACGGAACCCTTCGTGCGCGAGTCCGACTCGCACTTGGCCGGTTTTTTTAACATTTATTTCGAAATAAAGAGTGATACTCGGAAATGTCGAAGGGAAGGTCAATCGTCGAATCCGACTCGGCTGGGCAGCATTCGGGAAGCTACGGCACATCTTTTCGTCCAATATTCCGCAGTGTCTCAAGACGAGAGTCTTTGACCAGTGTGTGTTGCCAGTGATGACATATGGCACGGAAACGTGGTCGCTTACTATAGGCCTCATAAGAAGGCTCAAAGTCACTCAAAGGGCAATGGAGAGGGCTATGCTGGGAGTTTCTCTGCGCGATCGCATCAGAAATGAGGCTATCCGCAGCAGAACCAAGGGAACCGATATATCCCTCCGAATTGCTAAACTTAAGTGGCAGTGGGCGGGGCACATTGCACGTAGAACCGATGGCCGTTGGGGCGGAAAGGTTCTGGAGTGGCAACCACGTACCGGAAGGCGCAGCGTGGGTAGGCCCCCCGCAAGGTGGACTGATGACCTGGTAAAGGTCGCGGGAGTCCGCTGGATGCGGGTGGCGCAGGAACGGCCATTGTGGCACTCTTTGGGGGATGCCTATGTCCAGCAGTGGACGTCTTTCGGCTGATATGATGATGATGATGATGATGACTCGGAAATGTAATAAAACCACGTAAAAATCTCCCTTTCCAGTGTAAACCCCCGGTGTGTGTTATTATTATATATAAACGAAAATAATAACTAAATGCAAGGTAGGATCGTGCTGTACTTAACAAACGCCATATAAGCTTGTTTTTTAAAAAGTTTTTTATTCATCTTGTTATTTTCAATAACCCTGCATATTATGTCGCTGGTTCGTGGGTACTTGTACAGACAAATCACACAAACCCAAACAAGATAGGTCTATCTATTTTAGTTTAGGAGTTCCCATGACCAACTTCCATCATCAGATCCTGGAAATCATCCATCACCAAAGTGTTTACCAAGACAAAACAGATGAGCCCAAACTAGATGGGTTTATCTAGTTTAGTTTAGGAGTTCCATGACCACCTTCCAGCTCCATTATCAGACTCTGGAAATCATCCAGCACCAAAGTCTTGCCGTGCCATGACCAAATAAATGAGCCCAAATTCGATGGCTTTATCTTGTTGAGTTTAGGAGTTGCTATGGCCACCTTCCGACTCCATCATCAGACCAGCTCTATGATATTATGGCATTGTCACCGAAGATACGCAATTGTACCTAATTTGAAGATTTTGCCCAAACTAACATACATACTAACTAATCATAATGGCCGTTGGGGCGGGGAGGTTCTCGAGAGGCGACTACGTACCGGAAACTGCAGCGGACCCTCCACAAGGTGGACTGATAGTAACAAGTAAATAAATTAAATCTATCAAGTATCACGATCACTCGTACAATAATAATTGACTATAGAACGCGTAGTTTAGACAAAAGGATCCAACCCACAAGATATCACCATTGAAATGTATGACTTTTGTTTTAGGTAGAAGGTTCAATTTTAAATGTTACATATCCTGTGGGTTTGAGCCTTTTCGCTACACTACGTCATATCTGATAGCTATGCAATTCATAACTTGTCTCGATTTGCCTCACGAATGTATCCCCAGTATAGTTTGACCCCGAGGTTGGTAATAACTATGCCTAGTCGGAGATCAAAATAATATTATTTTATCTGAAGAGTGGCCGGTTAGCTTCGTGAATAGCCACAAATAAACAGAGTACACGTCTGTCTCGGAGGGCTATTCAGCCGGTACTGAGATATATTCCCGCGCGACGGTAAATTTATACTAGTTTTGAATAATTATTTATAAATATAAATTTTGACTAAAGTTATATTTTTTGGACTGGATCTTGTTGGAACAAGCATGAACTTTAATGTTGTGTAAGATTCAATACACAAATAATTCAACAATAATGAGAAAATCCTTGAGTTTTCAGTAAGATTTTGTTGACAAATATGGTGTAATTGAGAACAGTTTACATATATATACGTGCAGAATAAGGAAAATTCGAGGCGGCTAGGCGCAATGGCAACATATTACGCTAGTGAAAATAGAATAAAACAAGTAGGTTCTCATATAACATCATGGAGTATTAGGGGCTCAAACTTATGACTCTGCGCTCTCTTCAGAAAACTACTGTCGGTAATCGGGTATTTTCGGTTAAAGTATTCAGTTCTTCGTAAATTGGAGGCGGCTAGGACCAATATGAGGAGTTTACCTATGCAAATAAGTAATCAGGATCTAGAAAAAGCTCTCCGTTTCTTAGAATTACAACGTCAAAAATCCGTCATTCTCGCTTATTCCTGACCAAAAAACGAGCGCCCTCTTAATGCTGATAATTTAAAGCTGTAATTTTTTGTAGGAACAATAAACAGGGCCTATACCTATACTTCGTTTTTTTTAAGATTAGAATTATCTGTCAAACGGGTAAACACAGAAGCAGTGGTCGTAAACCTTCCTTCTTCGATTTCGACCGATAACACAGAATTTCTCGGAACTTATGTATTTACCTACATATGAGTACAGTCAACCAATTTGATTCCTAGGCCACTATAGAACCATGTCGTAATGAATCAATTTGTTTAAGTATCTTCTATGACATTGATTGTTGCGTGCATGCCATGATGACATCTCTACCTTTGCGAAAATATGTCAACGATAATCAATAGGAAAGGAGTTTGCTTATTAATAACTTTTTATATTAGATATCGGGATAAAAATTAAAATACTTTTCTGTTTAAACTTTACTGAAAAGGGCCACGGCAGTCTAGTGACGATTTTTTGATAAGAAGCATCCTCGATTCGGAAGATAAGAATATATATTTTCTAGAATATTTTCCTGGATTAATTACTCAGTCTCTATGACGTTTTTGTAGAAGCATAAAAAAATATCAAGAAAAAAATATTTTAATAAACACAGGCAGGATTAGGTATACAAATGCTTTAATAGCTAACATAACAATTGAATTAAAACACAATAACTTTAATAAACTTTAATAACGAGTAAATGCACCCTCGCTTTGTATCACGTTTAGAAGTCGTAACTGCATTGACCCAACTAACGCCGTGCAAATGTCTGACGGTCGCAATGACTCCCAAACTTGTTGACAATGTTCTGTTAGAGCAACCTCTCATTTTCGTTTTGCCACATTTGGCACATTAGGCCCCACAAATTCTCAATAGGGTTTAGGTCGGGTGACTTAGCAGGCCATGGAATAACAGTGATTCAACCAATTTGTGACAATTCTTGCCTTGTGTATAGGAAAGTTATCATGGACGAAATATACTGTAGGCACCTCATCTTGAGGATAGAAATTTCGCACAGTTCGTAGCATGACTTCTTCCAAAATATCCAGATAATCTGTTGCCTTTGATCGAGGAGGCATATTAGCCAATTCACCCAAATTAATTTAATTATTCTTTATTATTATCCACTGACATTATTATCCAAATTGACGACAGAAGTTTAACTTGAATTGTCACTGTCTGTCATTACTTCTTTTTCTGTTCATGTCATGGAGCTAAAACGTTTATAAACTCTTTACGTTTATTTCATGTTGTGATCGGAAAGTTAATAATCGTTTGACCCGCACTGACGTTGTAATTATCTAGTAGTTAATGCGACAAAGTTATATAGTGGCCTAGGAATCAAATTGGTTGACTGTACCTACATATCATTTGATATTTACCGATAGCTGAACGCATATATTTTCTTTTGAAATGTTGTATACCGTAGCCAACGATATGCCAGCAGTCTCGGCAGTCTTTTTCACACGGTCTGATTTAGTGGGACTAGGACTCCTTTCTATGGCACATTTCTGACACTAATTTGTAAATATTCACCACCCGCTTCCGCTTTTCACTGGCAGTCAGAGGATTCTGCTTTTGCCTTTTCTTCTTTGGAGATGAAAAAACATTAGCCGGAACCGGCTGCGACTTCTATAGCCCACTCGGGCCAGCCTCGGCTTCATACATTGTAAATGTGCACCAACAAACAAAATATCTAAATAGATCAACAACTAATAACAAAATTCAACAAAAACGATAACAACAATCTTTAAGTAAATAATCTTACAGCAATAGAAATCACAACCGACTCAACCGACAACAATATGAACTCGAATGAAAAACCCACATGAGTGAATTACAGATAGTGACAGTGACGTTTAAAAATAGACCATTGTGTCTCTGCCTCTTTAGGTTTTTTAATGTACAACCTTTCCATGAAAAATTGCAAACGCAATTTATTAAAATTCTTATCTTTTCATCTTAGAATATAAATTAACTAATATTATGTTTCTTATATGTTCATGTATGTATTACTAAAACATGATAATAAATACGTGATATTATTTATTAACTCGTATTCACTGTTCGATCCGCAGAGTGTGCCCGATAAAAAACCTTTTATCTCGTTCTGCAAAGGTCTCTCTAATGCTAAAAAAAACGAAGTATAGTGCACGGGCATATGTAATGCATGTACCATAAGTAGGTACCAAAGTAAACCCCGAAATTTCTTAATTTTGAGATTTTTTTCAGAAAAACTGCAAATTTATTTAAAATAAGTTTCTGTCAAAAATTTAATTTTTGGTACATAAGCTTTTACTGCCGACTGTACTTCTCTGCATACCATCATCAAGTACTCATTGAGACGATTCTAACGAGCCCAAACTCGATGGGGTTATGTCGTTTTATTGCGGAGTTCCTATGGCCACCTTCCAGCTCCAGCATCAGATCAGCTCCAAGTCATCATAATATTGCATTGTCATGCAATATACATATGCTAGCAAAATTTCAGCTCAATTGGATAACAGGAAGTGACTGAAAAATGGATTGCAGATTTTGACGGTCAACTTACATACTTACATATTTACATACTTACATACGAACAGTGCAAGTTAATATAAAGCTTGTAAAAATTACATTTCATGCCAATCGAAGTCTTTCTTTACAGATCTGACCGGCCGATCCGGCGGCGGTGGATTTTGGCATGACACACAGATATATTATAGGTAACTAAGTAGTTTAATAAACATAGGATACTTTTTTATTCTGGTAATCATCCCCTAAGGAGATGAAGTTTGAGATAGAAGTAAGGAATTTTCGCGGACGAAGTCCTGGGCTGTTATTCGCTACGCGTTAATGCGGCTCACCCCGCCGGTCACCCGTTACGACACTAGACCTCTACCTACGCTTAATTACTTACGCATCGCGGTGTCAATGTATAATTGTGGGTGAGCGTTGAGGTGAGCTTAAAACAAGTTACAAAATAGCGGGGCAGGGCAAAAGCTAATAAAAAAATTAAAATTTAGCAACTTTTAACAGCCGTCAGAAATAAAAGTAACCAAATATCTTGTCATTTTAAACAACGTTCTGAAAACTGCATCTTTGTTTTGAGCAAACAAAAAATGTTGTCATGAGAAACTTTGACGTTACTGAACTCATAATAATTGTATTGTTGTCAAACTAGCATGCACATTATTATTATAATTCCAATAAATCAGGGTCCCTAAAAGTGGGTGTAAAACGATTATTTATAGATAATGCGATGTATTAACAAATACCTAATTACCATATTACAAATCACATACTTAAAAGTAAGAAAAAAAATGTATATTACTGTCAATGTTGGGTATGATAAGGAAGTATTCCCTTCAGAGTATCGACTTCCGGGAGCATTCTCTATGGATGAAAAATGCATTACCGACCCGCCCCGCTGGCTGCAGCGACCGGCGCAGTCCGTCGCAGGTAGATATCGGGTTTGCTTGTATTCGGTAAAACTACCCGGTTATTTTTGTCTGCGCGAATGTTCCTATAGTTGTTTACGAGTTAAGTGACTAGCTGAGACAATAAGGTAAGCAACTTAAAAATGTTTCAATAAAATTGTATTTTTTTTCTTGCCGAATAAGGTTATAATGTACCTAATTATGTAGTTTTCGTGTTACAAAATTTATATCTGTTTTGACACCCGAATTCGCGTTATGTTCGTAATTTTTTTATCAAATGAAGGCACTGATATTTACATATGACGAATCTAGATTAATTTCCATTTGATTTTTGAAACTTGAATTCAATTATAAATATATAGTAAAAGAGAATCAATTAATGTTAACCAAATATTTTCCGTCAAAGTAACTGCGCCATTCACATCAATAAAATAAATTGCCGGCAAAACAACAACAATGAAACACTTGTCTTTCACGGCACTTTTGCAGTATTTACCACACTGCACAAATTATTCCAGTTCATTAATAAGTTGCTTACCTTTACAGGAGTCACAAGGGGCCGGCATCTCTGCGCTGTTATATCTAGAGTGGAAGGTGTCCGGAACGGGTGCGCGCGCAGTCGCGGAGCTCAGACATCTAGAACAGCGAGCGCGCTCTCGGGTCAATAACTGAGTTGCTACGTGGGGGAATCGGACGATCCGAACTTCGCTGCCGGCGGCACGCTAGGAGCCGCATCGCGTTCGCCCGACCGAAACACAAGGCGGCACCGTGGCGCAGAAACTCGCTCGCGCCCACAGAAACAGCGATGCCGACAAAGACAAGGACAAGGATAAGGACAAACCGATCACACCCGAAGCGGCCGTGGCCCCCGCCCAGGACGAGCCCGTCGCAAGCGCACGCCCCGAACCCATCGACATACACCCCCGCAAACGAAAAATAAGGGCCACGAAAGATCAAATTTCCAAAAATGAACCCTTAGACAAAATTAAAGCGGAATCTATCAACCATCCCAATCCTTACCAGATGTACATCCACATTCGGAAGACGATTGAAGTCCGTCAGAAGAACTTACTGCCCGTCAAACCTAAGCCCCCTAAAGACTTTAACAATTACCTGATGAATCGCCGCACTTACACTTTACAGTCAAACGTAAATACAGAGAGCAAGATCGAGATCCCCACGTCGCTGCCACCGCAGATGGTGGATGAATTCACCTCCCAAGAGAAAGAACGGACACGCCTGGTAACCCAGCATTTGGTTGAGAAGGAGAAGTTGGTGTTGGCCGTCGAGCAGGAGATTCTGCGGGTCCACGGACGAGCCGAGAGAGCTGTGAGCAACCAGTCCGTGCCGTACTCCGTGTGCACGATCCTGAGAGGGAAGGAGATATACAGCGAGATACCTCCCGAGCAGGAAGAGAACAGGACGACTCGTCGCGGCCGCTGCAACGGCCGGCAGATTAACGCCTGGCTCCAGGAGGTCGATGATAAGTGGGAGAAGATTAAGGAGGGTATGCTTCGCCGGCAGCATATTGAAGCAGAGACCCTTCACGCCGTCCAGGTGATGGAGTGGGAGTGGAAGATGAAGGAGGTCGGCACCTGCGAATCGAAGAGCAAGCCCATGACTGACCCAGACCACGTGCCGCAGGTCCACGTCTCCAACTTCGACTTGCCTGCTTGAGCTGCACGCCGTTCTCGTATCTAACGGATGCCATTAAGAACCTTGTTTCTTTAGTCATTAAGTCGTTTTTCGAAACTTCCGCGTTCGTGAGATATTAGAACTTACCTTAATTGACTGTGTTCATTTTTAACTATGTTAAGTTTAGTTGTAGGAGAGGTGTTTGATTGCCAGTTTTCGGAATCAAATGTTATTGTGATAGAATGAGTACCACCGGACTGTTTAGGATTAACATTTAACAATTTCATATTGATTGCTTTTATAGCGTGTTACGTGCGTACTTATATCATTGTTGAAACGAATTTCTAAAATTTTCAAATCTCAAAATATATCTCGATGTTAAATGTCTATGACGACATCCGTCGTTTCATGATATACCCATATGATCAATGGAAATATAAATGTCTATTAACCCGAACAGTTGATTGTTAGCAGTGATTAAATAAATGGTTCGATTAAATGTGAATTCGTAATTTCCTTTGCATGACTAAGTATACAACGTGTCCCAAAACTCAACGATAAGCCGGCACCAGAGGATGGAGCTGCTTATGATTAGTCGAGAAAAAATAAGGAAAAAAATATATCTAAATATATAAAATAAAATATATCTACAGTAGACGGCAAACTTCGTGCGCAAATGAGGGGAAGTGGGAGGGCAGCTTGCACGTACAATTCGCCTTTGCGCAGGCAAGGTCATTTGCGCACGAAGTTTGCCGTCTACTGTACCACGTGTCCCAAAACTCAGCGATAAGCCGGCACCAGAGTATGGAGCTACTTATTTAGATATATTTTTTTCCTTATTTTTTCTCGACTAATCATAAGCAGCTCCATCCTCTGGTGCCGGCTTATCGTTGAGTTTTGGGACACGTTGTAGACATACCTACTGTTTAACTGAGGTGGTTCGTGTTGGTAGTTGCGCGTTGCGGGAGGGGTGACAGGACCAACGAAACGGTCACTACTTTTGAGTTCTAAAGTTTCACAAACACTGGTGGCTGGTGGTTACATGCACATTCATCGTGCATTTATAACTTGGATTAAAATATTTTTATCCCGAAGATCATCCCCCGAAGAGATGACATTGAGGATGAAAGTTTATATACCGGAGTGGACGAAGTCGTGGGCAAATGCTAGTAAAGTTTCGTTCCGGGGTAATAATGTACCTACCTACCATTTTTTAAATCAACAAAAATATACTTACATAAATATACCATGTAGTACATAAATATGACTTCGAATTATGTGCACTTACAAAGTGATCAAAAATTTGTGAAAGCGACTTAATTAATTGGGCATAAGGTTGCTCAGATATTTTTGAACCTTAGGGAACGTACATATTATGAACTGCTATAGGAAGGTACCTAATTGGCTTTAGACTCATAACTAGGAATTTTAAGCCAATTAAGTAGGTACCTTCCTTAGAATAATAACGCATAGAAGGATAGTTTCATACGGCCGACGCGCCAAGCGTGAGGCATAAAATGGATTCATGTAGTTGTGATCAACTCGTATTCACACGCGCCAATACGCACACAAACGCACCAATTTTGTTCCAGCGATCGGCGTACCGGGCCATTTATGGCCGAGTTTTAGTGGCCTCACCGTTGCGCGTGAACTGCGTTTCTAGGCGTTATTATTCTAAGGTACCTTCCTATTCCACCTTCTCAGAATGAACACAATGTAACATACCTAGTAGGTACGATCAACCAATTTGATTCCTAGGCCACCGTAGAACCCTGTCATTTTAGCTGCTACATAGCGACGCAATAATCCTAGTAACCCGTATTGACATAGCATTTACAACGGCAAGGTTCTACGATGGCCTAGGAATCAAATTGGTTGACCGTACCTACAATATTAATATTTATTAATAAAACAATACAATATCGTCGGCTAGCTCTTAGCTGCAGAGATAAGTAACTTATAGGCGAGCACAATAAAATGATCGGTTCGTAAACAAAAACAGCTCCGACCGGTTTTGGCCACAACCCCACTTCGGAAACCAACCTAACCTTAAAATGGGCTCCGGTATGAACAACAAAGTCGCATGTTGCCACGAGCAGACGCGGAGACGTAGGCTCAGAAAACCGATTTTTAAAAAGTGTTTGGATCATAATACGGCTGCTCTAAATTTAATTAGCGCAAGCTTGAGGCCTTTCTCGAGGGAATAGCTATTCGAATCCTGAGTTTTTGCCTTTCGCTCGATAGAAAAAAAATCACGATCATTAATTATTTCAATTGTTACTAACATATCCTTATAAATCCCATTGGTACTAACCTTTTATATGGATTACTATTTTCCGAAATAAAAACTTTGAATTGAATTGAAATGAAAATCAATAAGTAATACTTTATTTTGCATGAAATATGGTACAAAAGGCCAGCATCTGGCATGCAAACAAAAAAAACTAAACTTACAACTAAAACTAAGTTTATACAATCATAGTCAAGGCCTATACTATAACTATCGCCTGGAAGCCAAGCGGCATATTCGAAAGACTAGGCCAAAGCCCTCCTACACCTATACCTATAACCAGGCTGGACAGCTTCATTGCGCACCGTGTGACCGCATTTTTAAAGCAAAATTTGGTTTTGCGAGCCACTTTAGAGCGTTCCACAATCCAGATATATAAGTAATTGACGGAGTCGCTGTCGCCGGACACGGCGTGGAGGACTATATATATATATAATAACTATCGCCTAGCTACGTCAAAAGATACCATATATTCCTCGATGGAATAGAAGGCCCCTTGTACGAGCCATGCTTTTAACTTCCTTTTAAACATTTTCAAAGGCAACTGTTTGATGCTATCATCCAGTCTATTATAGATTTTTATGCTCATACAAAAAGTGTTCCTGCTATACAAAGCTGTTCGTCTGCAAGGTAATTGCTAGCCTATCAGGGTACCTTGCATTAAAATTACATACATTTTGAAGTAGGCCCCGTTTAATAGACATTAGTACATTACAAATCAAGTTAATCTCCACTTATAATAAATCTCTAAATTAAAAAAAGAATCAGCCAGTTTGAAACTAAGCTTTGCGCGGTTCGAATGTTCTCAGCATCCCATGAACGGAAAAATATGAAACATTTTATATAGGTACATTATTATTCTAGCTGCAACTTAGGATAGTTTTTATCCGACTGCGACAGTTAATTAATTTTCCGAAATATACGACTTCATTTAATTTTTCATTTATTTTTATTGAAATCAAACGCTGCTCCAATTGTCAGCTATAAGAACCGTCAAATTTTCGTCAAAATGGCGGAATTGCTTTGCCTTTCACTTATTAATAATTTAAATCCCGTCTACGATAGACCTTTACGAGACAAATGCTAAAATATAAACCATAAAAAAATATTCGATTCTGATATGAGAACTTATATGCGCAAATGTCGTTTTATGTCGTAATTTCAATAAATGAAATCAACAAATTTGAACAATATAATTAACACGAATTTGTTTTTTTTGAATGACAATGGCACGCGCTCGGCGCATTCAGCCAAAGTACCTGCGGCGCTACCACGAAAACCGATACTTAATGTTCATATATTTGCATCCCTGTCACTCGAGTATGGTTAGTGCGATAGAGATAGAGATACCCGAATATTTTCGAATTCCGAAGTTCGTGGTTATAGCTCAGGAATCGAAAATATGGTAAATAATCATAATGTATTTTCTCGAAAAAGAATTTAAAATAAATATAGTCAAATGGAGAAAAAAACAAAGCAAGAGGTTATATAGGTAATGATTAAGTTATAAGAGTCCAAAGTTTTAAGAGGGGGTATGTTCTGTCCCTTTTCCGCAAAACGCACCTTCATATGAAACGATTGTTTTTTACTATGACGCTCGAGTATATTGACGTCACAGTCCCTCATCGTTTTCTCACTCTAACAAGCGACATTAAAACGGATGTAGCTTCATAATTTTTTGAGATATTTGAATGGGAGTTTCATTATATTCTATCTATTTATACATAATAAATGCCTATGTCCTGACTGACTTATTTACTCAATCACTCACTCATCAACGCACAGCCGAAACTACTAATCTTAGAGAGTTGATTTTTGCACAGTATGTTGCTTTTATAACGTGGGCTAGGGATAAAAAGGGATTTTTGAAAATTCTACCCCTAAGGGGGTAAAATGGGGGTGCAAAGTTTGTATGGGAGAACCTTTTTTTTTTGAGCTATAGACTTAAACTTTGTAGAAAAATTAGTTATTAGAATACAAATGAAACACATTCAGCGTTTTGGAAAATTCCACCCCTACGGGGGTAAAATAGGGGTGCAAGGTTTGTATGGGGGAAACATTTTTTTTTTAAATAGAGACTTAAAACTTTGTAGAAAGATCAGTCATTAGAATACAAATAAAAAACTTTCAGGGTTTTAGAAAATTCTACCCCTAAAGGGGTAAAATAGAGTGCAAAGTTTGTATGGGAAAAACTACTTTTTTTTAAATAGAGACTTAAAACTTTGTAGAGAAATTATTCATTAGAATACAAATAAAGTACCTAGATTCAGTGTTTTAAAAAAATCTACCCCTAAGGGGGTAAAATAGAAGTGCAAATTTTGTATGGGGGAAACAATATTTTTTTTAGCTAGAGTCCTAAAACTTTGTAGAAAGATTATTTAAATACAAAGAAAGTACTTTCAGCGTTTTGGAAAATTTCACCCCTAAGGGGGTAAAATAGGGTGCAAAGTTTGTATGGGAAAAACATATTTTTTATTAATAGAGACTTAAAATTTTGACGTAAAATTACTTATTAGAACATAAAAAATACTACATTCGGCGTTTTACAAAAATCATTCCCTAAGGGGATTAAAAAAGGGTGCAAGGTTTGTATGGGGAACACTTTTTCTGAGCTAGACACTTAAAACTTTGTAGAAAGATTACTTATAAAAATACAAAAAAAAAGACTTTCAGCGTTTTGAAAAAATGTATCCCTAAGGGGGATAAAAAGGGGTGCAAAGTTTTTATCAGGGAAAGTTTATGTTTTTGAGTTAGAGACTTGAAACTTTGTAGAAAGATTACTTATTAAAATACAAAAAAAGAACACAAATCGTTTTAGAAAATTTCCCCCTTAATAGGGTTAAAAAGGAGAGCAAGCTTTGCATGGGCAACACTTTTTTTTGAGTTAGACTTAAAACTTTGCAAAAAGATTACTTATTAGAATACTAAAAAAGAACTTTCAGCGTTTTAGAAAACTCCATCCCTAAGGGGATCCTTAAGATCCTTAAGAAGGGTAGCCAGTGTTGTGTGGGAAAAACTTTTTTTTTTACTAGACTTAAAACTATTCAAAATGTTACTTATTAAAATTAATAATAAAGTACTTTCAGAGTTTTAGAAAATTCCACCCCTAAGGGGGTTAAGAAAGCTTTGTATGGGCAACACTTTTTTTGAGCTAGAGACTTAAAAGTTTACGTTTTCTTTCAGAGATTAGAAAAATTCAACCTCTTAGGGGGTTTAAAAGGGGGTTCAAATTTTAAATGGCGAGCAATAAAATTTTAAAGTGTGAGTAAGAGATTTTTAACTTCGGTCTTATTCTGTACGTTAAAAGACTACAAAACTGATTTCAGAGTTTTTCCAAATTCATCCCCTAAGAGTGTTAAAATTGGTTCAAAGTTTGAGTATTTCAAGGCATTTTTAAAGTATGAGATTTTTAACTTTGGTTTTAGACTGTTTGTTCACAAACTAGAAAATGAACATCAACTTTTTTTTTAATTATCCCCTAAAAGAGGGTTCAAATTTTGTATTGAGAGAAATCATTTTCTAAGACGATAAAAAGTTCTACGCGGACGAAGTCGCGGGCAACAGCTAGTCTAATATATGTTATAAAAACTACTTGGCTACTTTGTTGTAGCCTATTTGTTAAATAGTGAGAGATAGGGAATAGGAATAGCCAGGGAAAGTAAATACTAGTGACTAGTATTAGGTACATACTGTACATAGCTAGAAAGTTGTCATTATGAACTGCAATTACAAATTTCGACACTAATTCATTTTTACATAGGGTACCTGCTTTGATTTGTAGTATAGGTAGTTTATTTACATTTCCTTCAAAGAAGTTTCCATTCCCTATAAGTAATTCAACAATTTGTTTATTAAGCAGAAACTGTCATTTTGTAGCTACTACCTACCTACAATTCTACAAATTTGTAAGATGTTTGATATTTAAGTAAATACTCTTGGATTGTACCTAATTTATAGATACCTACATAATAATGTTTGTTTACAAGCATTTAGTTACTTTATTTTAAGTTAAAAATGGAGTCCGCTGGATGCGGGTGTTGCAGGACCGGTCACTTTGGCACTCCTTGGGGGAGGTCTATGTCCAGCAGTGGTCGTCTTTCGGCTGATATGATGATGAGTTAATTACTTAACAACTTCATACATGTAAATCGAGCATAAGACTAGGTAAGTGCAGTTGGTGCATTCGAGATTATACCCTGGGAAAATTACGTTTTTTTTGGAAATAATTTAATATCAGGCTAATTATTTGTATACGGCTTTTATATGTTATTTTAAACAACTTTTACTATTGAAATCAATAATTCTATGGACCGAAAGTTAGGAAAAAAATTTAACCCGCAAGCAAAAATACTATCAGTATTTTTATAATGAAAACATGTTTGAGTACAAAAATTTGGAGACTTACTACCTGAATCCAAAAATATATGCCTCAGGAAAAAACGGCATTTTAATTAAATATTTTATGACCTTGACATAATATTGAATTTCACCTGGCATATAGAAAGGTTTATTCATAAACAAAAATAAGTGGATTATGCGCGTATCCCAAAGAACGTATATAGACGTAGTCAATTATAAAGTAAAGAAAGTTTATACCATTTTCGCCTGATTTTTACGGAATTTATGAAGATTACTTTTCATAATTTTTTACCGTATCGGTATTAAAGTAAGGATTATTAATGAATATTTAGTCAAAATACCCAACCTATTTTTTGGTGTAAAAATATGGCTAATATCGATATATTGTTGTGTTTTCATAGAGCGAAACCGTAAAGTTCTCAGGGTATTACGGCACGATCAAATTATTACAGGACGTATTTATGTTCTAGGTACGGTCAGCCTCACAAGGGGCTTGACACCTTTGTACCGTGTCACATTAAACGTCATGTTTAACTGCAATATAAAGTTGTCAAACGAATGAAAACGACAAGGTACTTAGGTGTACAGCAGCTTATGAGGCCGACTATACAAGAATTTCGTACGTTTAGATTATTAATGAAATATCAAACGATGGCATTTTTTTATTTACCATCTCTGCGCCGCCTCAGCGTTTCAAAAACTTCAACTGGCGTAGCTTCTCCGGATTACTAATGAAATCCATAATTTAATTTGCCAAAAATTTAACATTTACCAGTTCATCATTTTTAGATTTACGTTTCATATTAGAGGGGTTCAATCACCACCAAGTGGGTCCCACACAACCGAACGCGGCGTCGCGGTAGACCTCGTCGGAGATGACGAGACGAGCTTGACGTCTTTGACCAAGACTGGTGGGAGACTGCCCAGGATAGGGATACGTGGAAGGAAAAGAGGGAGGCTTTTGCCCAGCAGTGGGACACTTACGGCTATTAAATAAATAAATAAATAAAATAAACTCATCATTGGCCTAATTCGTTTCTCCCAGAAACTGTCAACAGTTCAGGATTTTATAAAACAAACCTAACCTACATGTTCATACAAAACTCATATAATATGCCCTGAAAATGTAATGGTTTCAGAGAAAATCACTTTTATGGCAAATGATGATTATAGCAATCGAAATTATGGATATCGAAGGTATCCGAGCTTCTCCCCGTAATAACTTCGGTTTCTTTTGATTATAACCAACGTTGCTAGGTACTTATTATGCGCCGGAGTTGAAGTCAACAACCCGAATAATTACGCTGCTGTC